>CM030359.1:21875835-22475835 GCA_017893485.1 Hemerocallis citrina | reverse complement strand
ATACTCTTTCTTATTCATAATTTCATTTGTTCACAAATCCATGGTGAATACTTATAACTCAAGTTTCATATTCAAGTCCAACAATTTCATCAACAAAGTTTCTAAACTCCATCATCATACAATGGACTCATGCACTTTACAAACATACACTCGTACTTCATATTTTACACCATATCTTCAAGTAAAAATTATAATATCATGTCACACCACAAATTCTTTTGTGTCAAATACTTTCTAATAAATTCATTTCAATAACTCTTTATAAATTTGAAAATTCCCATGAGTATGTGTCTTAGAACCATAGCTTTAATATACCATTTGTTCACAAACTACATTATATTTTCTTCAATTAATATCCAAACCAATCCCATAAAATTCCTTGTATTTTTATGAAAATTACCATATTTTTCTCATATTTTTTGGACATCAAAATCTCACAAAAAAAATATTTTTCCCTAAGTGCTAGGGGAAAGATTCGAACCCAGCACAGTAGAGAAGAAGGCCAGTGCACCCGCCGATAGGCCGATCGGTGCTAGCGAATAGAAGAGAGTGCACTAAGTATATATGCCATCTCTTCGCTGTCATATATATATATACACAGTACTTTTTAAAAAGAATGGTGAGACCCGGATTCGAACCACACCGCTCAGGGAAACCGAACAGCGCCACCGACCGCCTGAGCCACTGGCTCAGGTTGTCACAGTGTGGATTAAAACCCATTTGACTCATATTCACACTGTTTCTTTTTGAAATTAACTCAATGTTCAAAACAATTGATTCATATTGCCTTCATATAAACCACTGAAAAATTCCAGATTTAATCTTCTTTATTCCATCTTCAAAACAGTAATTGTAAAATAAATTTTTGCACTAAAACACATTTTCTCCACCCAAATTAATTATTTGTTTATTAAAACTAGCAAATCCTTTATTTTCGACATTGAAAATAATCGATTGCTCATCTAATCTCTCTTTTATCCCAAAGTTTCCATGATGATTTACTGGTTATTAATCTACATTCACAACACAATACAACCTTGGATTTCCCCGTACTCATACTAGCAAAAGAATTCATATAGCACATGAATAGGTGAAACTCAACAATTACTAATTTTGGTACATTTCTAATGTGATGACAACAAGCAATTCCTTGGTTCATTCATGCCACTTCTACACATGAATTCAAAGTATTCAATATACTTTTCTATTCAATTCCCATAGTGTTAATGTCTTTCTCAATTGTCATGTCTCAACCACACAATTTGCAAATAATTAATAAAAGGCTTTCACACATCATGCTAGTCACATTGCATCATTGTTCAATTAAACTAAATAATCAGAGAAAGTGCTTCATATGGTATAATTTCATGCAAACAATTTACATACACAATTTATCACACCATTCTAAGCCATTCACATACTAACTTTTTAATTAGAGTGGTCTCTTATTAGTATTTTCCATGTATAGTGTCATCAATATACTAGCATGAACCCTATATTAGAAACATGAATTGTTTTACCCACCTCAATTGGAGAGAAACACAAACAAAAGCAATCAAGTAGATGAGAACACCTCCTCCTAGCCAAAAGAATGCACCACTCCAAGCCTCCAACCAAATGCCGAATGCTTCTTCTCCTTGGCCGAAAGCTACCTAGCCGAATGCTCCTTGTTGGTGCCGGCCACTCCAAGCAACACAACCCACACAACTCTTATTTTTTATAACTCTCACAATATATTAGTATAGCTTTAGAAATTACACTTTGCATATCAAAATTAGCCATGAGAAAGGAGGTATTTATACTAAAAAATGAGGGAAATGGAGGGCTAAGATCATCTTGGTGGTTGCAAAATGAAAGGCTTAGATTCAAGTAGGAGTTAGGAAAACTACCCACCTCCTTGAAACTACCCCCATGTTCTCCACACCAAAATTTCAACTTTCCCTCCCAAAAAGAAGGATACCCGGCCAAGCATAGGAGTGTGCATTGCACGTGTACGTGTAGTGCACGTGCATGCAACTAGGCCAAATTTGTACATTTCAAAATTGTATAAAAATAATTTTGTTTAAAAAAAGTCTTCTACATGACAAGTTTAATTAAAATAAATTAATTCATGGGCTTTCTTTTTGGGCCAAAATAATTTATAAAAATAATTAAAAAATGCTTTTGGGCTTTTTAAGAAAAGGCTTTTTAATTAATTCAAATAAGGCTTTTAAAGAAGGCTTTTTGTACTAAAATAATTTGAGAAAAATATATTTAAACATACTCACCATGATAAAATAATCCAACAATATATTGCACGTGCACAACACGTGCAAAATAAATAATTTTTCATTTATTGAAAAATCAGGGTATTACATTAATATATTTTGGTTTCAAGTATTCTTGTTGGTATTTTGGTTCATATGTGCATGCTTGGTTGATTCTTTTTGCTTCCGACTCTGATTTGGGCTTAGTCACATATCCGTATTCCGTATTCTCTTTTGGGAAGCGGGGCCTGATATTTACTATATATATATATATAACGTACATCGCACGTGCATATTACTAGTATGATGGTAATGATAGTTCTATGATTGGTGAGTATTTGGTACGTGGTTTATTAGGAAGTATATGAATGGAAAATTAATTATAATTACACCCCTTTAATTAAAGTATATATACTTTTGGGTGATAAAGATATGTGTACAACAATCACTTGACATTTTCCTATTCTAAACTATTGAACTTGTATTGTATATATATTCAATTTGATTCAATAGAATGACATGTGATAATTTCATCAAACTTTTTATGGTATCAGAACTACCTTTCTGAACCTCTCTTCTTCTTTCTCACAAAACAGCTAAGTTTTCCTCATTTCCCCAGCCATGTCCAATAAAAATAATCAAGTTCTCATACCCAACACTCTTGAACCCACTAAACCCCCTTACTGTTATCAATACACACAACTCTGTGAAACTCAAATCTACTAATTATCTCTCTTGGAAATTGCAAATTGAAGCCATTTTTACTGACTACATTCTACAACAATTTATTGATGGATCCCTCTCGGCACCACCTACCACGATCACCGTTAATGAAGCTGTCACTCACAATCCAGAATATCTAACATGGCTTTAGAATGATCCACGAAGTGAGATATTCCCCAGTATTCCAGACGATGGATGAAATAAGCCCCAGAATGATCTGTAGAGTGGGATTGATCTCTAGTATTTCGGGATGAGAGCAATATTCATGGGGAGTTCGTATGGTGAGGGCTCCAGAATAATCCACGGAGTGAGATATTCCCCAGTATTCCAGACGAGGGATGAAATAGGCTCTAGAATGATCTGTAGAGTGTGATTGATCTCCAGTATTTCAGGATGAGAGCAACACTCATGGGGAGTTCATGTCGTGAGGGCTCTAGAATGATCCACGGAGTGAGATATTCCTCAGTATTCCAGACGATGGATGAAATAGGCCCTAGAATGATGTGTGGAGTGAGATTGATCTCCAGTATTTCGGGGTGAGTGCAACACTCATAGGGAGTTCGTGTAATGGGAGGCTCCAAAATGATCCACGGAATAAGATATTCCATAGTATTCCAGACGAGGGATGAAATAGGCCCCAGAATGGTCTGTGGAGTAAGATTGATCTCCAGTATTTCGGGACGAGAGCGACAGCCACAAATGGTGTTTGATCGCTAGGATTTTGGGACGAGGAATGAAATAGGCCCCAGAACGATCGACGAAGTAAGATTGACTCTCTCGGGACGAGAGCCGGTACTCGCAGGATGATCAACTCTTGGTAGCTGTCGCGACGATGACTTGTATAGCTGGGGATTGTGAACCCCGTATGAGAAAATGTATTCCTCGAGTCGTTTGAACTAACTCATGTTTTCCTCCTCACTAAGCGTAGTTCTTAGGACAGAACTATTCTAAGGAGAGAGTGATGTAACAACCCTGATTATTACACATGCTTTGTACACAAACTAAATTTTTATTATAAATAAAATTATATTTTTGGAATTTCATTTCCAATTAGTTTTATACATGTATATGTATGTGTATACGAGTAAATTGTACTTGTACATGATAATGTACTTGTGTTGTATTTATTAAAAATACAAATCAACATACCCTTTGCATGCACAAAGATCTAGCCCTCCAACTCTCATCCATGATCCAATGGTCCAAAATCAAACCATGGATCAAAACTAAGCACAAAGAGCAAGTTGGAAACTTGGTTTTTCTCTCTCTCCCTTGTCCAATCTTGTCAGCCTACACTAGGGCACCCCCCCCCCACTCTTTTTTTATAACCACTCACACTCTCTCACATTCTCAGTATCACTCTAATTTTGAAGTTTTCAAGAGAAAGAGAGAGGGAGAGCTAGGGAAAGAGACCAAGAGGAGAAGAAGGAGCCAAGCTTGGAGGGGTGATTCAAGAGGAGCTTGACCAAGCCAATTCAACTACAAGCAACACTACAAAGTGGGTGTTTCCAATCTCTATGTTGTTCTTTGCTTGTTGAATGATGATTCTAGTGACTGAAAATGACATGCATGCTATAAATTGAACATTAATAACTCGGTCTTTGTTAAGAAATCAAAAACAGAAATACCTGTTGAAAACTAAAATTTTTGCTGTTAGTTCATAGCTCATAAATTGAAAACTACCTATTAGATTAACTTGAAATTTTTAGGGGATGATCATATATGTGTCTTATACCTTCAGTAATTTTTCTGGATTTTTCTGATTTTTTCTGCTAATTTATAAAAATACAAACTTTTCTGTTGGTAAAAAACAAAACAGATCTTGTTGCATGTTAGTGTTGTAAGTTAAAATACTTAGAAGTCACTGTGTACTTATGGGAATGACTTGAAATTAACTTCTGTTGTTCTATTATTTGTCGAGAGCTTAAGTTTCAAATTTCATGCAATTTGGACCACTATACCTATGGTAATTAATTCATGCAAACTCAGTGAGTCGAAATGATAAACAACACTGCTGTTGTTGAATGCTTTGTCTTGGGTGTTAATAAAAAAGGCATAAATCAAGATATACTTTATAAAAAGACTTGAAATTTGGATATGTATTGTGAATGTATGATATGTGCTTGATTCTTAAATTTCATGTCAATCCAGTAACATTAGATATATATAAGATAATTTTCTTTAACACTGTGCACAAAGTGTTTTGTTCAGGAAGTGTTTTGCTGCATGTTAAAGAACTAAGTTTTCAAGCTTGTTAACATCCGAATTAGCGGAAGTGTTCAACTAAGAAATTGTGGTACATACTTAAGGCTTTCTAGAGAGACCAAGAAGTCATGATTTGGTTCTGTATTTGATTTTATATGATTTATTTAGTGCACTAGTTATGTCAGACCCGAACCCAAGCTTACTGTTTGAAGTGACATTGAGGTGATGTAGCCTTGTACGACCATTTGAGGGTTGTAGTTGTTATTTATGAGCATTAGTAAGCTTGAGTGCTGATGTGAAATGATTGTAGACCAATTTAGGTCATATTAGTCATGGCATGATTATTTCTAGGTCCTTAATGATGGACTATAATAGAGTTGAAATAGATGAATTGTGTGATTGTTGTTGGGATTGGGATGGATTTCCCCCCCCCCCATTCACGATGCCTCAATTTGGGATTTACACTGTGTATATGAAATTAGGGTCATCTTGATAGAATGGTGAGACCCTAGGACTTGTCCGTATGGATAAAATTAGTGGCGGGTAGATAGGAACCCGTGACCCCGAACATGTTGGAGCGACGACTCGGGCATCAATGTGCATGCCGTCTAAGGAGGGAATCCAGCATCGTAGGAGCTACCACTTGTCTGGAATACATGGAGTGCAATGATTAGCGGGAGCAGCGACTTGCTTCGGGCCGAGGTAGCGTGTGACTCCAAACGTGACGGGCGACGGCGATAGACGTGGTCGATTCGCCAGTCTTCGTGGTCCCATGCAGTGGGCCAGGCTTGAGAGCCCATTTGGACCCTAGTGCGGGTTGGGCTAAGTTCAAATGAGTAAGTTAAAATGAACTAGAACTTAACTAGTGGTTATAAAACATCTAGGTGTGACCTCATGGTTAGGTAAGAGACTAGTTGCAAGATCGCCTAGCTAACTGTTTAGTCGGGTAAAACTTGATCACCTAGTAAGTTATTGATTGTAAATTGGTTAAATTGAATAGGGTTAGTCCGTGAGCCAAATCCTTAATTCAACAACCCAAATATGACCTAGGATAGGTTAAGTTGTGGTTATAGCTCTAGGTCGCTTAATGTTACTAAGTTAGGGCTTGGAAATACTTGATAGGTCACCTAACTAAGAGAATTGGTTAAAATGAAATAGACCTAGACTCGCCTAATAATTTCTACTTTTAATGAGATAATGAAAGAGAATTAGAGATTGACTAGAGTCGTAGAATTAAGAGAATCGGATGATCAGGTAATAATTGTGTAATTAACCTCATTCTTAGCTGTGGTTCTAGTTTTGATCTAGCTTTAGTATTTTGAACTTGATTATGTTCTCGGACTAGATTGATTGTTGGTTGGTTGGTAAGGACATGCACTAGTTAGTGTGTGCTCACCTGTCAAGTGGGGACACATGTGGCATCGTCTCGTCTGGATACGTGCGGCGTTGTCCTAACTGTTAATTCCTGGAGTTTAGTGATGAGAGCGGGATGCGGACGTAAGTCGCAAATCATTTGGAACTTAGGGGATGGACCCCTAAGCTTCCGTTTATGTTCCGAGATATCAGTACAAATGGGGAGTAAGATTTTAACTCTGCGGCCTTTGGTGGAGTAGGGGTGGCCCTACGGTTCGCCTTATGTTCATGATAACTTTGGGTAGAGGCAGGAATGGAGAAGGACCATTATCCTGTCGGAGTGGAGAAGGACCATGATCTGAATGAGTGGAGTGATCACTACCATTCAGAGTGGAGAAGGACCACGATCCGATTACAGTAGTGGTGATAGACCGCCCTGATTGCATACTCTGCAAGTCACTAGACTTTTGTCAGGAACGGGAATGAGTACAAGAGTATGATGCATGACGAAGGATCGAACCCTACAATCAGGAGAGACGAACTCTTTTGGAAGTATGTAGTATGGGATGCATACGTTTTCATTGAAGTTGATTTTGGGGAAGTATGTAGTATGAGATGCATATGTTCCCAAATGAATTGCATTAGAGTAAGTGCATCGTGTGCATTTCTTGTTTTGTGCATTAGATTAGGCCATGACATACATCGACACTGGTTGGACATCACTTTTCCTTTGCATCAAATATTGGTTGTTGAGGTTTGGAATCGCTATATTATGGCATAGAAAGGATAGCTGTATATAGCATTGCATCAGTTGTATTCGACTGACGTGACCACAGTCTGTCTAGTTGTAGGATTGCAGTTTGGGAAGCGCAAGGGAGAACTCAAGCCACGGGAAGCATCCAAGTGAAAGTTACTTTCCAATTTTATTGTATATTCATGTTGTACCAATTAATTGTAATTGTTGCAATCATTGAACATTGTAATAACAAATTGATGTAATAAAGTTTTTAATTTCCTATGATTTTTGTGTGTTGTGACTCATTTGAAGGAAATATTCTAGCTTGTGTCACGGGTACCGGGTATTGGGAACCCAGGGCGTTACAAATGCAATAAAAGTCACAAGTTACCTTTCTCCATTTCCACAATTGTTTCAAATTTTCCACTTGAAATAATATTTTCTGACGTGTGGACCTCTCCCTTGCGTTCCATTGATGATTTCAAATATTATGTTATTTTTGTTGATCTTTTTTATAAAATACATATGACTTTATCCACTTAAAAAAATATCTGATGTATATAACGTTCGTTCACTTTAAATCACTGATGGAAAACTACTTCAATCGAAAAACCATCACATTTTATTTTGACAATGGGGGGAAATTGTTAGGTTTCGATGGTAATCTCAGGTTAAATACATAGCATAAAAATTACAAAGAAATATCGAAACCTAGCCATGGATCCATGCGAAAACCATAAATCGTGTTTAGGAGTTATACCTTGAAGATGGATCTGCTGTCTCCAAGGAAGGTCGATCACTTCACTGCAATATTGATGTGTCTCTACGGTATCCACACAAACGGATCAAATCAAATTTTTCCTCAAGCCGCGGTGCTAGCTGCGGGATGGGGATGTTCCTCACGATCTCTTTCTCTCTCACAATTTCTGTGACGGCTAGGGTTTTCTCATGTGTATCTTTTCCACAGTTACGTATCATATATATAGCTGCAGAAAATCAACCCTAAGAAAGTAATAAGGCTGTTGGACACACAATCTAATCTGGTTCTGATTCTCGTGTGGGCCTTTGATCTTTAATCAGCTCATTTAATCTAATTAAATGTCCAACCAATGTCAGAATCCAAGTCTTACTTGGATCCCCAATTAAATTCATCTTATGAATTTAAATCTCAATTTTGATCAATTATAAGTGTGTGACCCTGTAGGTTCCCGTTACGTTGACAGTAATACTAAAATTATATTATAGTATTACAAACAGTAAGCAGTATCTAGCAATACATCACTGCTACTCAAGTAATGGGAATGTTAGTGATTAGACATAACCGACCCATGACCAATGTTACCATGTAGTTTAGTCCATTTGTCTATATATCTTAATTGAACACAAGGCATAGAGCGTGTCACCCTTGTTTAGTTCAATCTTTGGTTTCTTGATGTCTGAGTAGACTAATTAAAACAAATGAGCTCAATATCTCATATTGACTCATTTGAGCATGGCCATGCATTTTGCAGTCTCACTCAATCAAGGGGCCCATAGATATTTCTCATGTTATGTAAGAGGAACAAATCCTATCTAAGTCACTCACATCCCTCCGCATGATTTGTAGTATATCCAATAATCGACTTTATAATCAGCTTATTACAGACAACGTTTGACGACATTAAAATATATAACTTCTCATGTAAGGAACCGCAGTGACTGCAAGTCAAAGGACTTCATACACCAAGGTCACTGTGAGAACCGCTTATGCCACTCATGTAACGATCCATGCAACGTTCTCATGGTGGGTCTATCTAGTACATAATTATTCTAATATGTACCCATGTAAAGACTTGATATCTCATATCAATGACCCGTGAGATATGGTTATCAGCCTACTCACATACTAGTCTCTATGTATTATTATTGTCCTAATTCATAATAATACTTAACTAGAGATATTTAAGAATAATGTTCTGAATACAACCAATAGGATCTTACAATCAAGTCATGCACTTGATATCCTATGGTATTGAACCTACCGTTCTAAGAATTTTATTATGTTCATTTAATCACACAACACAATAAATAAAATGCCTCATATATAAAATAAATATCATGATATAATGTAAACTAGTAATGTCAATACACAACTGGCCTCTAGAGCATACACCAACAATCTCCCACTTGCACTAGAGCCAATCAGACATACATCTAATTCCTATAGATGTAGTGTGACCCTCATGCTTTCGCTGTGCAAGAGGCTTTGTCAGTGGGTCAGCGATGTTATCATCTTTCTGTACTCTGCATATCTTCACATCTCCTATATCGATGATCTCTCAAATGAGATGGAAGCACCTAAGTATATGTTTGGATCACTGGTGAGATCTAGGCTCCTTAGCTTGTGTAATGGCCTAATTGTTATCACAATAGAGGTCCAGCGGGTTCACAATGCTAGGAACTACCAAAGTTTAGTGATGAACTTTCTGATCCAAACGACCTCCTTGCTGCATTGGAGGCAGCAATATACTCAGCTTCTGTGGTGGAATCGGCTACTGTCTCTTGCTTCGAACTCTTCCAGCTCACAAAACCTGATTGCAATTTGGAGTCGTCCTTATCGGATTGGAAGCTAGCGTCAGTGTAACTCTTTACAACAAGCTCTTTCTCGGTTCCATATACCAAGAACGAATCCTTAGTCCTTCTTAAGTACTTAAGGATGTTCTTGACAGCAGTCCAGTGACTCTCACCGGGATCTGACTGGTACCTACTCATCATGCTCAAAGCATATGAGACATCTGGACGAGTACATAACATGACATACATGATAGATCCAATTGCAGATGCATATGGAATCTTAGTCATGCGGTCTCTCTCATCTTGAGTGGAAGGACATTGAGTTTTAGACAGGCTTACACCATGCGACATAGGGAGAAATCCTTTCTTAGACTCTTGCATATTGAAGCATTTCAATACTTTGTCTATGTATGTACACTGACTCAGGCCAAGCAGTCTTCTTGATCTATCTCT
Organism: Hemerocallis citrina; assembly: GCA_017893485.1. NCBI lineage: Eukaryota > Viridiplantae > Streptophyta > Magnoliopsida > Asparagales > Asphodelaceae > Hemerocallis > Hemerocallis citrina. The sequence goes on along the minus strand of CM030359.1, from coordinate 22,465,566 downwards.
ATAGATCTTGATGCCTAATACATAGGTAGCTTCACCCAAGTCCTTCATGGAAAAATATTTTCCTAGCCAAGTCTTTATAGACTATAAGGTAGGGATGTCATTCCCGATGAGTAGTATCTCATCTATATACAACACCAGAAATACAACTGTGCTCCCACTAATATTTTTGTAGACACAAAGTTCATCTTCGTTCTTAATGAAACCAAACTCTTTGATTGCATCATCGAAATGAAGATTCCAGCTTCTAGAAGCTTGCTTTAATCCATAAATGGATCGTTGCAGTTTACACACCTTTCCAGCATCCTTTGGAGTGACAAAAACCCTCAGGCTATGACGCTGTGTCATGTAAACATCCTCGAGAAGATTTCCATTTAGGAAAGTAGTTTTGACATCCATCTGCCAGATTTCATAATCATGATATACTGCAATAGCAAGTAAGATCCGAATGTATTTAAGCATGGAAACTGGGGAAAAAGTCTCATCATAGTCTACACCATGAACTTGCTTGAAACCTTTAGCCACCAACCGTCCCTTGAAGGTATGCACATTACCATCCATGTCGGTTTTCTTCTTGAAAACCCATTTGCACCCAATAGGTTTTACCCCTTCAGGTGGGTCTACCAAGGTTATACTTGGTTGGTATACATGGATTTCATCTCAGATCTCATGGCCTCAAGCCATTTCTCAGAATCTGGGCTTTTTACAGCTTTCTTATAAGTCGTAGGCTTATCCTGATCCATGAGTAATATATCACCATGTTGAGTCATGAGAAATCCATATCTCTCGGGTTGATGAGGTACCCTAATAGACTTATGTAAGCTTTGTGCTACTTGAGCAGGTGGTTATTCCACAACAATTTGTGGAGTCTGCTCCATTTTCACTATTGGTTCGCTGCTACTTTGTGAAGTTCGAATTCTTTAAGTTATATTGTTCTCCTACTGGTTCTTTTGGAGACAAATTCTCTTTCTAGGAACACAGCAGTCCGTGTGACAAACACTTTGCGTTCGGTCGGATTATAGAAATAGTATCCCTTGGTTTCCTTGGGATATCCCACAAAGAAGCACTTATTAGATTTGAGACCAAGTTTATCAGGGACTTGGCACCTTACATAGGCTTCACAACCCCAAATCTTCATAAAGGACAGACTAGGATGCCTCCCAGTCCATATCTCATATGGTGTCTCTTGAACTGTTTTAGATGGAACACGGTAAAGTGTGAAAGCAGCAGTTAATAGAGCATGTCCCCAGAAAGAGCTTAGAAGATCTGCATGACTTATCATTGATCGGACCATGTCTAACAAAGTCTGGTTCTTCCTCTCAGAGACATCATTCTATTGCGGTGTTCCAGGGGGAGTGATTTGAGATATTATCCCACACTCTTTTAGATGGTCATCAAAATCTTGGCTTAAGTACTCACCACCTCGATATAATTGAAGGGTTTTAATACTTTTACCAAGTTAATTTTATACCTCATTCTTGATTCTTTGAACTTTTTAAATGATTTTGATTTGTGTTTTATCAGATACATAAATCTATATCTACTGAAATCATCAGTAAATGTAATGAAGTACTGAAAACCTCCTCTAGCCAATGTGTTGAAAGGTCCGCAAACATCACTATGTATGAGACCTAAAAGATCACTATCCCTTTCACCTTTCCAGTGAATGGAGATTTTGTCATCTTGCCCAAAAAACAAGGTTCACATACCTCATATGATTCAAAATCAAATGAGTCCAAGAATAAATCTTTATGGAGTTTGGATATGCTGTTTTCATTTATGTGGCCTAAACGACAATGCCATAGGTAAGTTGAGTTCATATCATTTGATTTGAACCTCTTAGTATTTATATTATAGATGAGCATTTCGAGGTCGAGAATATAAAGTCCATTACTCAATTGTGCACTAGCATAACAGATATCATTCAAATAAATAAAACAACTTTTGTCCTTTATTATAAATGAAAAACCCTTTTTGTCCAAACAAGAAATAGAAATAATATTTCTACTAATAACAGGCACAAAATAACAGTTCTCTAACTCAACGATAAGCCCAGCGAACAATAATAAATGACAAGTTCCTACAGCAAAAGCAACAACTTTTGCTCCATTTCCAACTTGTATGTCAACTTTGCCCTTAGCCAATGGTCTACTCCTTTTGAGCTCCTGTACATTTACACAAATGTGAGATCCACATCCAGTATCTAATACCCAAGATGCAGAAGTAGATAAATTGACTTCTATAACAAAAATACATGTAGTGGAAGTCTCACTTCCTTTCTTCTTCTTAAGCTCCTCCAGGTACTTATAGTAGTTCCTCTTCCAATGTCTGGTCTTACCACAGTGGAAGCATGTGTCCTCCTTGGCCACCCATCCCTTAGCTTTCAAGGCAGAAGTGTTGGGCTTGATATTGCCCTTTCCTTTCCCCTTGCCTCTGAGTTTCTTAATTTGCTTTTTGCCCTTACCCTAGGGATGGCAATCGGGCCGGGCTGACCCGCGACCCGCTCACCAAACCCGGCCCGTGAATACACAGTTCGGGTCTGGTCGAACTCGCGACACTAAGAAGGTCGACCTGAGTCGAGAAATGCGGTTTTCCAACCCGTTGAACCCGGCCCGCCAACCCGCATGAACAGTAGCCAACCCGCCCACCAACCTACGGTTTTCGAACTGTTAGACCCGTACGGGCCAAACGTTCGACTCGCGTGGGTCGACCGTTCGACCCGCTGGTCCAACGGACGAACACAGAGCCGTTGCTCTGTTCTAGCAGTTTTTTTTAAAATTTTTTTGTTGTTGTATTTTTCCCCTATAGATACCCCTTAAACCCAATCTAAAAATTTTACACCTTATTCTCTTACTCTCTCTAATACTACTACTCAATTCAATCTCAAATTTTTGAAATTTGTCAACAAAGAAGCTAGCAACATTAACATAGAAGCGACAAATTCCGATCGTATCGAATTTAACATTCAATTACGTCTTCAAGTCTTCAACTCCTCCAAGGCTCCAACAAAGAACTCTCTTTCTATCTATATACGAGCCCGAACTTCTACTTTTATTTTCACTCTCATTCTATATACGAGTATCTGCGAAGTACAGTATCAAAATTTCACAACCCTCTTATTGTGTTGATATTTTTTTTGTAGTTATAATTTTTTTAATCCTATTTGTTTGTTGGTTTTTTTATCTTCTCTCTCACAACCCTCCTATTCTTTTCTACATTTTTTATTAAAACTTATCTCGCTTAGATTGTATTTAATTTTTTGACATACACTACTATATCAACATGTCTAGATCACGAGGTAGCGGCCATAGCCAAAATGGACAAGATTCTATCGGTACTTTTCGTAGGCCTTCTATTGTCCCACAAAATGAGCCCGCCGAAGAGTACCCTATGACCCAACATATTGGTACACAAAATGAGTTTGTAGACAACCGAAACAACACATCCGGGTAGTAGTAGGAAAACTAGAGGGGAAACTAGTGATTGGCACAAATTTTATGATTATGTTCCCGACGAAGAAAATATGAGTGTAGGTATAAAAATTTGTAAAACTTGTTCGAAAGCATACAAATGGAAGAAGGGTGAAGGGACGGGTACAATAAAATGATACATCCAAAATGTACACAAGGAACTTCTTGTAGAATTACCCAGCCAACAAAAATCCACCATAGGACCGGTTGATATGGCTAAAAATAGAACCAAATCAGGACCGTTCAAATTGGGCACAAATCTTAAAGCTCTCAGGAGTAAAACGGTAATTCACGTACAAGCAGGTTTGAAATGGGAACTGGGTCTTTCTTCAAAGTCCAATAACCCATAAATGGATCTGTCCTACTGGGTATGGGTAGCGACCCATTACAAACCAACCCAGAAGGATAAAGAGTAATTCAAATTCATAGTTATCTCTATGAAACGATTTAAATTCTATCTTATCCAAAAACACTGGGAAGTAGAGATTTATCCTTATCTCGAAACGGATCTCTAAGACGACTATAAATACCCCTCTCCCCCATCATAACAATGTAATCAATCTTTTTCTACATAAAGCTCTTTCATAATCTTCCTAATTACTGACAAGAGAGTTGGAGGGTGTGTCGCCGGGATCCATCCACGTGTATCGCACTTTTTGCAGGTTCGCGGTAGCGGCAAGAAACAAGTCAACACGTTGGTGAAGGTCAACAGGTTTGCCTTATTCGTTTTCTCAAGAATCCACAAATTCATCTGTTTGCTCCCACACCAAAATCAGCAGCAACAGATTGGCGTCATCTGTGGGAACACGAAAAAGTAATCCAACCTTACCTCATCAGCGGAAGTAGTTTCAAACTATGCATCCGCAAGAGAAGGGGAAGGCAGCGGTCTACAGCCGAAGAGCCACTCCCCTCTTCCTCCTCCTCCGCCTCCTCCAGTTCAAGATGTTCTTCAACAGCCTCCTCCTCAACAGGCCCCTCCAGGTTCTCGGGGGACTGCCCAGGGGGTCTCCCGTCGGTGTCGTCCAAAGCAACATCCTCTTCATGACCATGTCGCAGTCCCCAATCCTTCAGTTGACTCTATGGCTTTTCAAAGTGTAATATCCCGGAAAGATATAATAATGTATAAATTATTATTTTTAAATTAAAAATATTTTTATTGGAATTGCCGTGTTTTCTCATTTAAAAACTTACTTGGACATATATACTAGTAAATATATACATGTATTGTATCAGTTTTGTGCGCTTGTACAAAATCTTGAAAAATGCATTTTTGAAAAAATATCTGGAAAATCCCAAGCAGGTATTTAAAATTATTATTTTATTATTATTTTATTTTTATTTCCAGAATTGAAATATTTTTGGTGGATATCACCCGGTTTTGTTAATAAACGTTATCTGTATATATATATCAGTCTGTATATATCTGTATTGTATCAAATTTATACTGGAATCTTCCGGGCTGATAATAAAATTTATTTTATTATTATTTTTGTAATTAAATTATTTTTGTACGGATTGAGCTGTTTTACAAACGAAAATTATCGGTATGTAGATATATACATACGTAAGCGTATTGTACCGATTTCATACATTTGTAAAAATCATGTAGTATGTGTTTTGGACAAAAATATCTTATTTTTGTCATGATTAATCAAATTTGGATGGCTAGGATTTGTTTGGAGGCTTAAACATAGGGTTAGGATTAATTAGGGATACATAAGAGTATTAATTGGTGTTTATACTAGAACAATCTCCTCTACCTCACCCCTCTACCTCCTTACTATTCTTGGCCGGCCAAATGAACCACAAGGGGTTTTGTGCAATTATGTTGGTGCATTTTGCACTCTCCACTCTCATTTTGTCCTATATAAACCCCTTCCCTTCACTCTTTGCCTCATTTACAAGGAAAAAAAAAGAGAAGAAAAGAAAGAGAAGGAAACCCTAAGTGTTCTTCATTTGGGGGTTTTTCCATAGGAGTGTTCTTCATTGGAGATTTTTGTAGTAGAAGCTAAGGAGGAAGGAGAAGGTTACTAGCTAGTCCTTCTTACAAAGAGGTCTAAGGTGGGGATTCTCTACTTCTATTTTAGGTTTGCTTGTTCTCTTTATTATTTATGTTTGTTGAAAAAGAACCCTTCTTTAAGTGTTCATTAATGGTGTATGTAAGAAAGAACCCTTATTTATGGTTAGTTATGGTTGCTTGCAAAAAGAACCCATCTTATGGGTTTAGATTGTTGTAGGATAAAAAGAACTCATCTTTATGATGGTATGTTGTATGTGTATGTTTTATAACAACTTGGATTAATTTCTAAGCATATAAGTGGTTGTAGGTTAAAAAGAACCCATCTTATGATGTGTTATTGTGTATGTGTGTTCCTAAATAAATTGGACTAAATTCCTAAGCATAAGTATGATTGTAGGGATCAAAATGATCCCATGAGAAGGATGGAATGAAAGGACTCAACAAAATCACATAAAGATAGAATCTTGAACTTTGCTTTGATTATTGTTGTCCTTATAATCATTTTGAACCACTTGGACTAAGATTTGTGCATAAGAATGGTTGAAAAATCAAGGGGGAATTCTCTATTTTATTTATGTTGATTCTTGTCCTCTTTTGTTGTGTGTGTGTGTTCTAAAAATGACTTGGACTAAGTATTAAGCATAAGGTGGATGTAGGGATCAAAAGGATCCCATGAAAAAGATGGACGATGGAACCTAATTAAAACACATAAAGGATTGAATCTTTAACCTTGTATGTTTATTGTTGTTATTACGGTTGTTTGGTTGAACTAAAACTATGACTTGGACTATAACTATGTGCATATAAAGATTAGTGTAGTAAGAATATTTACTACCCATTTTTTGGGATTGTAGGACTCATCTAGCTTTTTAAAAGATAAGTTTTTGTTGTATGTTGTTCTCTACCTTGTTAAGAAATCATTCTTTGCTAACCCTAGTTCATAAAAAGTTGCCCTTTTTGTATGTAGGAACTTGTAGGATTGAAGAAAAGTGGGTTGTAGTATGTGGAAATTTGTAGACTAAATAAATGTAGTCTTTGTAATTATATAGGACTTGTAATTTCCTAAAGTAGTCTTTATAATAATTTATATTAGTCTTTTTGTAGCATATCCTAAACTAATCTAGGTTGCTAGAAACCCATGCTTGAGTAAAGAGTCATGCTTAAATTATTCTAGGTTGCTAGAGAACCCATGCTTGAGTTGTGTAGTAATCCTAGATTAAAAAGAACCCATTCATGCTCATGAAACCCATGAACCATTCATGCTTGTGGAACCCATGAAGAGCATTATGCTTGAGTTACTAACTATTGTAGTAAAGAAACCTACCATGCTTGAGTTTTGTGTTCTATGTCAAAAAGAGAACCTATTCATACTTGTGAACCCATGAACCATGCTTGTGAAACCCATGAACCCATTCGTACTTGTTCTAGTTTCAAAAAGAATCCATATACCATGCTTGAGTTGATTATAGTAAGTATACCATGCTTGAGTTGTCATAGGTTGATGCAGTAAAGAAATCCATGTTAAGTTGTATACCATGCTTAAGTTGTTGTAGTAAGAAACCCTTCATGCTTAAGTTGTTGTAGTAAGAAACCCATCATGCTTAAGTTGTATACCATGCTCGAGTCGATTATAGTAAGTATACCATGCTTGAGTTGTTGTAGTAAGAAACCCATCATGCTTAAGTTGTTGTAGTAAGAAACCCATCATGCTTAAGTTGTTGTAGTAAGAAACCCATCGTGCTTAAGTTGTTGTAGTAAGAAACTCATGTTAAGTTGTATACCATTCTTGAGTCGATTATAGTAATTATACTATGCTTGAGTTGTTGTAGAAGGAAACCCATGCTTAAATTGTATTCATGCTTGAGTTGTAAAAAGATACCATGCTTGAGTTGTTGTAGAAGGAAACCCATGCTTAAATTGTATTCATGCTTGAGTTGTAGAAAGATACCATGTTTGAGTTGTTGTAGGTTGATTATGGTGAGAAACCCATGCTTGAGTTGATTAAAGTAAGTATACTGTTACCGCTAAATCTGGTGTAGGGGCAAACAGATAGAATTTGTGGATTCTTAGAAAAACCGAATAGCAAACCTGGAACCTTTCCACCGGAGTTTGACCATTGGCTCCCACCGTTAACCTGCAAAAAGTGCAAGACACCGGAGTTGATCGCGGCGACGCACCCTCCGACGCTCAAGTCAGTAATCAGAAAAGATTATGAAAGAGCGTAAACTGGCAAAATATTGATTACCTCTTAATGGTGGTGGATAAGGGGTATTAATAGTCGCTTTTGGGATCAGATTAGGAATGTAATCCTTAATTTCCCAATGAAAGGATAGATGTGAATCAGGACCGTTGATTAGGATTAATCAGAAACCCTAATTCTATCCTGCCGGGGCGGGTCCGTTTCGGGTTTGGACCTGTACCCAGTTGAGGTGGATCCGTTTGCGGGTTACTGGACTTTTGGAAAGAAGACCGAGTACCCACTTCAGACCCGTTTGTAGGTGAAATTACCATTTTACCCTCAAACTTTGAGATTCGCGCCTGATTTGGACGGTTCCAATTTAACCTCATTTTTAGCCATATCACGAGCCCCCCACTCCCAAAGATTGAGTTTGATCAGCCTTTGAGGAGTAGTTTTACTATTTCAATGGCTTGCGGAGTTGTATCGGAGTCAAAATAGGACGTGTCTAATCCTTGTGTGGGGGATTATGGTAATTGTTGAGTTAGTTGCGTGCCCTAGGTTGCTCTTGAGCTTTTTTGGATTTTTGGCAATTTTTCTCAATTTTTATCTATTTTTCGGACCATTTATTTAATTTCGTGAATCGTTGATTCGTTGTTCGGGGGTTTTAATTGACTTTTCTAAATAATAATTATTTACCCAGGGGCTCAAAAATATTTCCCCGAATTTATAATTATTTTTTTTAGAATTTTAATTAATTTTCCCGAATTTTTAATCATTTTTTCGTGATTTTTAAATAAATAACCCAATTTTAATAAATAAAAACTAATTTTTAATTCTGAATTATGACGTGGCGAGATCTGGGCCATTCATCTCGTGTTGGCGCGAATTTCTGGAAGATCAGACGGTCAGGGTCGCTCGGCACCATTTTCTTCGTATGAGCAGCTCGGATAGCTAGTTGCTCGGATTCCGAGCGATGTAGCTCAGCATCATTTTCTTCGTGTGAGCAGCTCGGATCGCCAGTCGCTTGGAATCTAGTTTCCGAGGGACGTGGAGCGATCTGAGCCGTCCATCAGGTTAGGGCGCGAATTTTGAGAAGATCCGATGGCTTTTATCGGTCGGCTTTCTTTTCTCCGCATGAGCAGCTCGGGTCGCTTGCCGCTCGGATTTTGGTTCCGGGGGACGTGGAGCGATCTGTGCCGTTGATCACGGTGCGGATCTCGAGGGTAGGTTCAGATCACGAGAAAATGCTATCTTGTCGTTTTGTGGGCGTGGCGTGATCTGAACCGTCTGATCGAGATCTTGCACGAATTTTGGGGAGAAAGTTGTTTTTCTCCAATTCGCAGCTCGGATTGGCAGTTGCTCGGATTCCGAGCTACTTTCTCGTGTGAGCAGCTCGGATCGCTTGCCGCTCGGATTCCGAGCTACTTTCTCGTGTGAGCAGCTCAGATTGCTTGTTGCTCGGATTTTGGTTCCGAGGGACGTGGAGCGATCTGAGCCGTTGATCACGGCGCGGATCTCGAGGGTAGGTTCAGATCACGTGAAAATGCTATCTTGTCATTTTGGGGGTGTGGCATGATCTGAACTGTCAGATCGAGATCTTGCACGAATTTTGGGGAGAAAGTTGTTTTTCTCCAATTCGCAGCTCGGATTGGCAGTTGCTCGGATTCCGAGCTACTTTCTCGTGTGAGCAGCTCGGATTGCTTGTCGATTTTGGTTCCGAGTGACGTTGAGCGATCTGAGCCGTTGATCACAGTGCGGATCTCGAGGGTAGGTCAAATTACGAGAAAACGCTATCTTGTTGTTTTGTGGGTGTGGCGTGATCTGAACCGTCTGATCGAGATCTTGCACGAATTTTGGGGAGAAAGTTGTTTTTCTCCAATTCGCAGCTCGGATTCCGAGCTACTTTCTCGTGTGAGCAGCTCGGATCGCTTGTCGCTCGGATTTTGGTTCCGAGGGGCGATCTGAGCGCTTCTCATTTGCTAAGCAGGGTGCCTCGGCGTCTTAGGGCTTGAGACATATCCGAGCGGTGCGGCTCATACCGAACCGTCGCTACTCTTCTGAATGGTTGTTGCTCTTCGCTACTTAGTCATTTGGGCTTCTTTAACGCCTTGAGGGGAGGCCCAAGAGTTGCGACTTTACGTTACAAAGCCCAAGAGACGTTTCTTTTACTATAAGTTTTCACCAACCCTCACACTTTGCCTCATTCTTCACTTTCATTTTTTACTTTCACTTGTACTCTCTGCTAGCGGAGTTTTCGCTCTCGGGTGGCATTACTAGCTGTCGCGGCAAAGGGGGTTCGAATTCCGGCGATCTTTTCTGCCCGCAAACGTCACTTCAAGGTTAGTCTCTCCCCTTATCCTTAGAGAATTGTTAAGTTTTCTTCTGAGGACGAGACCCCCACCTCGGACCAAGACATCGGCCGAACGGTGGTGGTTTGGCCGAGCAAGGGGAAGGAAGTTGCCGAGCCGGTGGAAGTTAGGCCGAGCAAGGGGAAGGAAGTTGCCGAGCCGGTCGGGGTGGCGACGATAGTTGAGCACCTGAAGACAGCAGGAGAGTTGGGTCGGCACCCATCTGTTTTATCTAGTGTTGGTGGTGTGCGAAGTTACCCCGAGGATATCTTGGAGAAGGTGACGCAGGGTACGACTCCGTCATACGAGGAGAATGATCCGAGGGACCCTTCCAAAGTGGATCAGATTTCCTCAATCTTGACCGAGGCAGACCTGCATCGGATCAGGAGTGGGTTCCGGATCCCTAAAGAGTATGTGCTTCTACTCCCCGGCCCCGGTGTCCGAGCATGCAAGGCGACTTCGGCTAATACTTGCATCTTTCCGTATGACGCGCTGAATGCCGGACTTCTTCTGCCTCTGCACCCCTTCATGGTCGAGGTGCTGCGGTGGTATGGGCTAAGTCCCGTTCAGTTCATGCCGAACATGCGACGACACGTCATCGCATTCGTCCTTCAGTGCCAAGAGATTGGCGTGCAGCCAGAGATGGTTGTGCTTCGAAGCCTCTACCACATCTGTCAGATGAGCAAGATGAAGGAGAGGTACTATCTATCGCCGAGGAAGGGCGTGAAGTTGATCGAGAACCTGGACTCGATCAAGCACTGGAAGGAGAAGTACTTTCTCATCCATGATCCCGAGCCGTGGGTCTTCCCGATGCCGTGGAAGACAGGGGTTCCGAAGTGGGCGAAGAAGGAGCCCGTACTCACTAAAGAAGAGGAAGAGGTGGTGGAGAAGCTCCTCGGACTTCTGACCCTCAGTTGGAAGGACATTACTGAGGAGGTCTTGTTTCATGGGGTCTCAGTCCGATCGACCTCAGTATGCTTTCTCTTCTTTTCTCGCTTTAGTTTTATCTTTTGGTTAATTTTTTCTAACTCTTTTGCTCGGTTTTTTTCAGAGAGCCCCGGCATGGACTATAAGGGATTGATGGCCAAGGCTCGCGTGGCGAAGGAGCAGGAGTTGAGGAAGAGGAAGAGGAAGAGGACTGTAGCAGGGCCTCAGGGGGGCCAAGCTGCGAAGGTCCCCTCGGCCTCCCCGACCGTTGTGGAGCCTGTGGTCGAGGCGCCTTCGCATGCACCCGACCAAGGCCCTTTGGAGATGCCCGCCCCAGCTCCCTCGGAAGCGCTTGCTCAAGCCGCTCAGGCCGATGCGCCCGAGTCGTCGAGCGAGGTGTTTACCGTGGGTGCTACCTTGGCTCTTGAGGTCCCACCCCTCACCGCTGAGGCTGAGAAGATCCTCACCGAAGAGCATAAGCGCCTCTTCGTCCTTGAATGGCAGGTGATGAAGGTGGACGGGTTCCTCGGTGACGGGGGAATCTGCATGCAAGCGGTGAAGACCTGCCGACCCCCAAAGACCGAGCCGCGATGAAGGCGGGTTCCGTAGGCGGCGACGCCATGCAGATAGCTCGAAACACGATGTCAGTGAGTATTAAAAACATCTCTAAGTTTTTGATTTGGGAATAATAGTTTCTCTTGTGTCTCTTGCAGACTCTCTGCCACTTCAGTCGCTTGCGACCCAAGAGAAGGAGATGAAGGTGCTGAATGATCGGGAGAGGTTGGAGCGCGCCAAGGCGGTCAAACTATTCGAGGCCGAGCAGCTACTCTCTGCTTCGCACGCTGCCAAGGTGGCCGGTCTTAAGGCAAAGCTCGCCAAGGCTCTGAAGCACTCGGCTACCGAGGCTGCCAAGGTCGGAGCCTTAGAGAAGGAGAAGGCTTGTCTTGAAAAGGAGCTGTCCGAGGCGTTAAGGGCGTCCGAGGAGGCATTGAGCAACCAGGCGTCGAGGGTGGCGGCAGCAGAGCAGGCTGTTCGGGACGAGGCCGAAGCCCACATGTTCAAAAACATGGAGGAGGCCAACGCTCGAGCACTGCAGCACGTGGCAGCTCGCACCCCTGGTTCGACAGCTCTTCTTGCTACTTTTATGACCCCATAGAGGGGCAGGACCAACTGCCCCTGGCCGAGCTCGCTGCCGAGCAGGAGGACAAAGAAGCCGAGCACGATGCCGAGGACAAGGTGAACATTGAGGGGGCGATAGTCACCGTGCCGAGTGATGATGTGTCAGAACATCCTCACGAGGTGGACCCCTGACTTAGTCGCCTCTTTTCTCGTTGTTTTTTGCTTCTTTTTTTGTTGTAACGCCAAACCGTGGACTGGCCACCGCTCTTTTGTATATTTTGAATTTTAATGAAACGATTCACTTTCTGAAACCTTGGCCGAACGTTTAGACTCTTTGTTGTTTGTGTTGAGAATTCAAGCATTGCGGACACCCTAAAATTTTGCTAAGTGTTGAAGACACTTTTTTGTTCGTGTTGAGAACTCAAGCGTTCGCCAAGTGCTGGAGGCTCCTTTTGATATTCTTTCACTTTTCAGGTTGAGTTGAGTTCGGTGGCCGAGGTCTCTCGCCTTCGTACTGAACTGAAGATGGCGAAGCGGGTCCTCTCTCGTAACCGAGAGTGCTTCCTCAAAAGCGACTTGGATCTAGAGGATGTCAAGGCAATGGCGAGAGGGTATTTTTCTGAGCTGAAATAACTACGGAAACGATCTCGCGAAGTTTGCCTTGAAGGCGAGGTGGAATTGCTGTGAAAGGCGCTGTTCGACGTTACCCGAGCGGAAGGTGATCTTGTGGCGGAAGTTCAAGATTTGGAGATAGCTGAGGAAGAACTTTTGGTGGAGGAAGACGAGTTAGCCTTGGTAGTGGGTAAATTGATGGCTGAGCGCGACGAGTTGATGGCGAAGGTTGACGAGTTGAGGAGGGTTACGGTTGACAGAAGTATCGAAGTGACCCACCTTCGTCGTATCATTATCGATAGCCCTGGCGCTGGAGGCTCTGCTCGGCTCCCTCGCTTTAAGATATCTGTGAAGGACGACTCTTTGAAGGATCGAATTGTCGAGCTTGAGGAAGAAGTTGCTCGACTCAAGCCTCAGCCGGCGAGAATCAATGTTCGGAGCACGTCATGTACGCACGAAGAGAGTGAGAGGGGAATCTCTTTTTATGAGCTCGCGACTCGTTCGCCTGTCGTTAGACAGAGCCCGGCCGATGCTCAAAGCGGGGTGGCTGCCTCATCAAGTGGCGCTTCGATTGGGGCCACGGTCAGAGGTAGCGCCGAAGAGGCGTCTTGGTCCGTTGGCCTACAAACGAGCTCCGAAGTTAGGAGACGCCGTCCCCGAGTGTCTTTGAACCAAAACATCCCCATTCCGAAGAAGCGTTGAATAAGTTGTTATAATTATGCTTCTTTGAGTTTTTGTAGCGCCCCGTAGTAGTAACTCGGTCTTGTAATTTGGGTTCCTTTGTCGAACTTTTTAATGAAATAAAAGCTCGTTTTCTTTCTGATGTTCGTGTGTTGGACGTGCATGGTAGTTCGATTCGAAACGAGTCATAAGAACCAAACGTTAGCTCTTTTAAGTACTTTTCTCCCATGTCTAGTCTAGTTGTAGAAATTTCGCGCGCGTCGACGGTTGTGGGAGCAATTTCGAATGTCGAACCACTTCTAGCTCGCTTAAGAGCGAGCTTGCGAAGCAGAGTCGAGCCAAGTGTTGGACTCCGAACTCGTCGTTTGAGTATATCTCAACGGTTGGGAGCAGTTCCGAATGGCGAACCACTTCTAGCTCGCTTAACAGTGAGCCTGCGAAGCGAAGTCGAGCCAAGTGTTGGACTCCGAACTCGTCATTTGAGTATGTTTCAACGGTTTTCGGAGCAGTTCCGAATGGCGAACCACTTCTAGCTCGCTTAAGAGCGAGCTTGCGGAGCAGAGTCGAGCCAAGTGTTGGACTCCAAACTCGTCGTTTGAGTATGTTTCAATGGTTGTGGGAGCAATTCTGAATGGCGAACCACTTCTAGCTCGCTTAAGAGCGAGCTTGCGAAGCGGAGTCGAGCCAAGTGTTGGACTCCGAACTCGTCGTTTGAGTATGTTTCAACGGTTGTAGGAGTAATTCCGAATGGCGAACCACTTCTAGCTCGCTTAAGAGCGAGCTTGCGAAGCGGAGTCGAGCCGAGTGTTGGACTCCGAACTCGTCGTTTGAGTAAAAGAAATTAAAAACAGAGAGATGTGCACATTCACAGAAAATATGGAAAAAAGAAGCTTTTTATTGATAACAACTAGTCCACCGCTTCTAAGTTGCAAGCCGTTATTACATTGAAGAAATAAAGAAGCAAAATACAAGTGAAAGGTAAGGAACGGGTTGACATCAGAAGGTACTCAAAGAGGCGTTCAGGCGCTCTCTTGGTATTTCAAAAGATGGTCGGCATTCCAAGTCCTGGGAATCTCTCTGCCTTCAAGATCTTCTAGGCGGTATGTACCGGGTCGAACTACTTTGGTAATCCTGTAGGGCCCCTCCCAATTCGGAGCTAGCTTACTCTTTTGACTGGGAAATGAGATAGCCAGCTTTCTGAGGACTAAGTCCCCCTCTTTGAGACTGGTGGGACGAACTCTCTTGTTGTAGGCTAATTCGACCCTCCTTCGATAGTTTTGTTGGTGAATTGAAGCTCGTTCCCTTAGCTCATCAATCAAGTCCAAGTTTGTCCGAAGCTCTCTAGCATTCTGTTCTTCTTCATAGGCCATGAGGTGAGGAGATGGTATTCCGACTTCCAAGGGGATCACAACTTCGGACCCATAGGTGAGATTGAATGGTGATTCACCTGTGGGGGTTCGCTTCGTGGTGCGGTAGTTCCATAGTACGTTGGGGAGCTAATCCGCCCATAAACCTTTGGCTGCCTTATCTAGCCTTTTCTTGATACCGGAGAGGATCTGTCGGTTAGCATTTTCCACTTGACCATTTGACTGTGGGTGGGAGACGGAGGAGAAACGTTGTTGGATGGCGAGGTCTTCACACAGAGATCGGAACGCGACCCCTATAAATTGTGTTCCATTATCGGTTATTAGGACCCGAGGCATGCCGAACCGACAGATGACGTTCTTCCAAAAGAACTGTAGTACTTTATTCTTGGTGATTGTAGCCAATGGTTCAGCCTCTATCCACTTAGAGAAGTAGTCGATTACCATGACTAAAAACTTGAGTTGGCCAGGAGCTGAAAGAAAAGGGCTTAGTAAGTCCATCCCCCACATTGAAAAAGAGATCGAACTTGATAGGGAGGTGAGTTGAGCTTGGGGTAGGCGACGGATGTTGGAGTATTTCTGGCAGGAGCTGCACTACCGGACATGTCGTTCGGCATCTTGTAGGAGGGTAGGCCAGAAGTACCCGTAGTTTAACACTTTCCTGGCGAGGGACCTTGACCCTGAATGTGCTCTGCCTATACCTTCGTGGAGCTCTTGCAAGGCATAAAAAGCTTCTCCCGGGGAGAGGCACTTCAAGTAGGGTCTGCCATCTACTTGGGTGAAGGAGCGTTTGTACAAGACCCCTTCAACAAGGGTGTACCGCTTCGCTCGGGTTCTGACTCGACGAGCTTCCTTAGGGTCTTCAGGGAGGAGCCCATCACTTATGAATTCTATCAGAGGTTTCATCCAATTGTCTTGAAGTTGGACAGGCAGCAACTCCATCGAGTCGGGGGTTTCTTCTTCTATGCTCGGTCTCAGGAGCACTTCAATCAGGATGGTCTGCTCGAGACCTTGTAGGGAGGAGGAGGCCAACTTGGAGAGGGCATCTGCTTGGGAATTTTCTTCTCTGGGGATCCACTGAATGAGCGCCTCTTCAAACGAAGCCATGAGATTTTGGACTTTGGCTAGGTACTTAGCCATTCGGTCATCTCGCGCCTCATACTCACCTAAGACTTGGTTCACGATCAGTTGAGAGTCACTAAATATCCGGAGACATTGTGCCCCCGCCTTGCGAGCCAAACCGAGGCCGGCTATAAGTGCTTCATACTCCGCTTCATTGTTGGAGGCTTTGAAGTTGATGCGGAGGGAGTATTGGAGAACGAAGTCATCTGAGCCTGCCAGAATGACCCCGGCTCTGCTTCCTTCGATGCAAGAGGATCCATATACATATACCGTCCAGATTGGAGGACCGTTTGCTGCTTGACTGACCTCTGGAATGGTGCTCTCAACAATGAATTCAGCTAAGGCCTGTGCCTTGATTGCGGTCCGAGGCTTGTATGGTATGTCGTGCTAGCTCAGCTCGATCGACCACTTCATGAGGTGGTCGGAGATCTCTGGTTTGTGAAGGACTTGCTTAAGGGGCTGGTCGGTAAAGACGACCACCGAGTGGGACTAAAAATAAGGGCGAAGCTTCCTAGCTGCCATGACCAAGACATATGCCATCTTCTCCAATCTTGGGTAGCGGAGCTCGGCATCCCGAAGTACCTTGCTCACGTAATAGATGGGCTTCTGAGCCTTGTCTTCTTCCCTCACCAAGACAGCACTGAGGGTTTGTTCGGAGGCAGCTAAGTAGAGGTAGAGTGTTTCCCCAGAGATAAGCTTGCTGAGGAGAGGGAGGTTGACTAGATAGACTTTAAGCTGATCGAATGACTCCTGCTATTGTTGACCCCATTCGAAGCCCTTAGCCCCCCTGAGGGCTTTGAAGAAGGGAAGACACTTCTCCCCTGACTTGGACAGAAAACGCCCTATGGCTGTGAGGCGCCCCGTGAGTCTCCGAACATCTTTCACACTCTTGGGAGGAGCCATGTCCAAAATGGCTTTGATCTTCTTGGGATTGGCTTCGATTCCTCTTTGGCTAACCATGAAGCCTAGGAATTTTCCGGACGAGAATCCGAACGCACATTTGTTCGGATTGAGCCTTATATCATACCTCCTCAATACATCGAATGCCTCTTGCAGATCGGCCACATGATCGGCCCCATGGATGCTCTTGACCAGCATATCATCAACATATACTTCCATGTTTCGGCCAATTTGGTTCTGAAAAACTTTATTGACAAGGCATTGGTAGGTCGCACCTGCATTCTTCAACCCGAAGGGCATTACCCTGTAGCAGTAGAGCCCCTGATCGGTGACAAAGGAGGTTTTCGGAATATCCGGGGAGAACATGCGGATTTGATTATACCCAGAGAAGGCATCCATTAAGCTGAGCAGCTCATGGCCCGAAGTGGCGTCGATCATGGTGTCAATGCTTGGGAGAGGGAATGGATCTTTAGGGCATGCCTTGTTCAGATCCGTGAAGTCAATACAAATTCTCCAACTCCCGTTAGACTTCTTAACCATAACAACATTGGAGAGCCATTCGGGGTAGTTGACTTCTTGGACCCCGGAGCAACACTCAAGTGGTGAAAGAGGAGCTCTTCGGAGATTCCTTGCATGTCGGCAGCCGACCACGTGAAGAGGTCGCGGTTCTTTCTAATGCATTGGACTATGTCGGAACATAGGGCAGATGAGAGGGTCTTGCTGATGAGGAACTTGCGGCTCGGATCTTGCTTGGAGAAGAGCACTTCCTCCAATTCATCCACTGGTTCGGATGTTTGCCGGACATTCTCTTGGGGAATCTTAAGAGTCTTGAGGGAGAGGACTGGTCCCCCGGTGGAGCTCATGTAACCTTTGCGGGCCATCTCTTGACTACCCCTTACTTCCCCTACTTCTGCCCTGGTGGGAAACTTCATCTTGAGGTGATAAGCCGACAGGACGGCCTCTAGAGCATCTAGGCTAGGTCGGCCTAGAATTACATTATAAGCGGCGGGGACATCGACGGCCATGTAGTCCATCGACTTCATTCGGGTAGTAGAAGTTTTTCCAGTGGTTACGTCGAGGGTGATTACCCCTTCGATAGTCACTGGCACTCCCATGAACCCATGGAGTGTGTAGCCGGTGGGCTTAAGCCTGTCCCGGGATAGTTTGAGCCTTTTGAAAGCAGTGAGGAAAAGGATATTAACGGAGCTGGTATTGTCCACCAGTATCCTCTCCACTTTAAAATTCGCCATATGGAGGTTGATGACTAGTGCGTCACAATGGCGGGTTTGGACACCCTCAAGGTCTTCATCTGAAAAAGTGACTGGTACTCCGAGGCCTTTGGGAGGGGGCATGCCATGTACTTAGTTGACTTCCCTTATGAAAGCCTTTCGAGAAGAGTTGGAGGTGCCTCCCATGGGGCCTCCATGGACGAGATGCAAGATGCATTTCTCTTTGAACTCAGGAGTTTCCTCGTGCCTTTCAGGACGCTTGGTAGCCCCCCTGGGGGGGGGAGGTGGAGGATCAGCTCAGTCCTTTCTCAAAAATTTAGACAACTGCCCCCTCTGAATGAGGGCCTCGATTTCATTCTTTAGGGCCCGACAATCATTGGTATCGTGGCCGTGGTCCCGGTGATATCGGCACCACTTCTCTTTGTCCCTCTTCTTGCCGGGGGTATTCATCTTCGGGGCAGGAGGCAGGACCCCTTCCTTCTCAACCTCCTTGAGAATAATAGAAATATTGGTGTTAAGAGGGGTGAACTTCTCGAATCTAGGAGGTGGGCGGTGCTGGCCCCCATTATCCTTCTGGAGCTTCTTGGCTCCCTCTTCTTCAGTCGCCTTTCTTTTGGTTCCGGAGGAAGGCCCCTCAAAGGTGGGGCGATGCTCAGCTTCCTCAGCCCGAATATACTTCTTGCATCTAAGAAGGAGGTCGGAGAAGTTTTGCGGGGGCTTTTTGGCTAGGGAGGACCGAAGGTTGGAGTTAAGGACATTCGATTGGAAGGCTGCTGCAGTGACTGACTGGTCGAGGGAAGCAATGGACCTGGCTTCCGCGGTGAATCTTTTCACATAGTCCCTGAGCTTCTCACCCTTCTTCTGGTTGAGGTAGAGTAGCGAAATGCCGGTCTTCTTTGTGCGACTGCTACTCACGAAGTGGGTGACGAAGAGGGTCTCAAATTGTTCAAAGGAGAATATGGAGGATGGGATAAGGCGATAGTTCCATTCCCGGGCCGGACCTTTGAGAGTAGCTGGGAAGGTCTTGCACAGTAGGGCATCGGAAGCTTGGTGGATCAACTTAAGAGTCTTGAAGCTCTCGATGTGGTCCACGAGGTCTAACTCCCCAGAGTAAGTTTCGAACTGCGGGGGCTTCCTCTACGCTCCTCTTCCTTGTCTAGCTGACCCAGGCACCTCTCCATCTCGTAGAGACGACGATAGACGGCGTCATCCCTTCGACGGTAGCCAAACGAGCCTCTGGACTCGTCTTCGTATGAAGGGGAGCGGGGGCTATGAAGACGGTAGCCCGGGGAGTGACGAGGACTAAGGTCATGATGGCGGTTGCAAGGAGCTGGGGGAGGAGTTAGGGACCGATGTCGAGGACTTCGGACCGGAGGAGGAGTGGGGACCCCCTGAGCATTGTTGTTGTTGGGTCAGAGATGGAGGGCTTGCAAGATGGTTGCCTGGAATTGCTGGAATTCAGCACGGGTGATAGGAGCATTATCATCCCTCGGGGGTTGCCGATCAGTAGGGGAGCGAGGCCTTCTTCTATGGTGCCCAGGGGACTCTCTCCGTCTTCGGTGAGGAGGAGATCTCCTATGTTCTCGACGATGAGGGGATCGCTCATTTGGACGTTGTTGGCGGGAGACTCCCTCTTGGGTCCGCCTTTCATCCAAACGGTGGCGAAGATTCTCTTCTTTATGCCGATTATTGAGGGTGTTGCGGAGGTCATCAGAGGCCCGGGGATTGTGAGATGCCACGGAGTCGGTAGAGGGGTTGTGCACGGAGACGTGGTCATGTTGGAGAGGTTGTTTCTGAGGATTGGGACGGGAGCCCCCCACACCGGCATTCTGAGGCCCGGTTTGACCCCGAGGGGGCTGAAGATTCTGAAGAGGAGGTTGATCCTGCAGCGGGCCTTGATCGGGCTGAGGAGGGAGGCCCTGCGGCTGGACTGTTTGGAGGGGGATCTCCTGCTATTGAGGAGGAGTAGGTCCACGGTTGGACCCCCTGGATCTAAGTTTCCTTGGAGGCATGGCTGGAGATGATCTTAACCAAGGGAAGAGGAAGGAGTGCTATTCGTGGGTTCCCACAGACGGCGCCAATCTGTTACCGCTAAATCTGGTGTGGGGGCAAACAAATAGAATTTGTGGATTCTTAGGAAAACCAAATAGAAAACCTGGAACCTTTCCACCGGAGTTTGACCGTTGACTCCCGCCGTTAACCTGCAAAAAGTGCGAGACACTGGGGTTGATCCCTCCGACGTACCCTCCGATGCTCAAGTCAGTAATCAGAAAAGATTATGAAAGAGCATAAACTAGCAAAAGATTGATTACCTCTTAATGGTGGTGGATGGGGGGTATAGCCGCCTTTGGGATCAGATTAGGAATGTAATCCCTAATTTCCCAGTGAAAGTATAGATGTGAATCAGGGCCGTTGATTAGGATTAATTAGAAATCCTAATTCTATCCTGCTGGGGCGGGTCCATTTCGGGTTTGGACCCGTACCCAGTTGAGGTGTGTCACGCCCCGCTTCCCACTATACGGAAATACAGGCACGCAACTGAGGCCTAGCGAATGATATACATCATCCATAAACTGTACAATTATAAGCTCAACAAGATCTTTATAACACATTCACGCAGGCAGATATAATAATCACATGAGCTGAAAATAGAATAACCATCATTTGGATAATACATCAATATCGGGTCAAGATGCCCGGGAGTACAAAGTGCCAAAATTAAAATAATATGATAAGCAGTTCGCTATAACAACAAGATAAAATAGAGACTGGAAGAAAAACAACATGAAGTAGTAAGGAAGTAGCAACGATCGTCTAGAGAGTCTGCTCGTCGGGTCCATCAGTACCTGTATAATTATTAACTTAAAGAAAAATAGAAAAGTTCCCGTTAGAGCAAGTTTCGGGTAGCAAGTAGCAACAAGCAGAAAAAGGGGTAATATAACAAGATATAACATAGAAGAAACAAGAAGTAGAAGTACAAATACAATATGGAAGTAAGCAAGGAACTGGAACAATATGATCATGTAAGTAATAACGGTAACTAGTGTATTATAGACTTCAAGATATAAGCAATTTATAACCTAGGCTCAGTTAATCGATAATCATGTAATCAAGGATCGAGAGTCATGTAATCAAGAGTCATGTAATCAAGAATCATGTATTCAAGAATCAAGAGTCATGTAATCAAGAATCATATAATCAATGATCGAGAGTCATGTAACGAAGAGTTATGTAATCAAGAATCATGCTTAGTGAAGATCTCAAGTTTATCTGTGTTATTAACTTATCTAATGCACGCAATCCTGTATCCCATACCACAAGTTCGGTACATATCAATCATGTGACGTTTAGACTTAAGTAGTGAATCTATAGGATTATGTACTCGGGTCTTCCAGTGATAATATCAAGACATGCAATCATGAATCATGTAATCGAGAATTATGTAATCAAGAATTGTGTAATCAAGAATCAAGAATCAAGAATCACTATTTCGGAAAACACGGGCCCCCTTCCGAGTATACTCCCCTATATTGTCCACTATTAAGTCGTACCCTTATAACCCCGGCTTGTTATTCTTTTATAATTAATTATGAACATGCAGTTGGTACGATTAGTGGAACGGTGTAATCAAATAGTTTAGTCAATGAAAATATCAATGGCAGTAATCATGGACATGAGATGTAAAACGAGTATATGTATCGAGAGTAGTTATTATAGAATTATCAAGTGGTATAAAATACATTCTATCAACCTGTTATATCTATGCAAGTTATTATTACAAGAACAATAATACATTCAGTTCATTAAATATGAAAAATAACGGGTTTATATGCAAAAATGTATAGATGAATTTTAGACAACTTGACATATCTGCATTCAAATCCACTTTCCCGTTGTTACAGAAAAGAAAATCCGATTCCGTCAGAGATTCTAGAAAGTAGACTCTCTTTCGGTTCCAACGCATATTCACACGATACATTCTAAAGACAGTAGCTATGCGTACAAATTCATTCTTCGCTGGTTTCGATGTTTCGCGCGCATTCTGGAAATTCAGAGTCACAATACTAGAATTGCGATATCTCACAATCTATACATCGGATTAAGAAACTGTAGGATGTTCCGGATATCTAGACTCTAAGGGCTACGATTTTCATGTAGAAAGCTTTTCGATCCAGTATCTAGAACATGGTCAAATTCTCAGTACAAGATACCGTTCGTAATCCCGTGCAGGTTCAGAAATTCATGATATGTCAGTACTAAAATCGTGATATCTCACAATCTATACATCCGATTGAGAAACCGTAAGATGTTCTGGATTCGGGACTCAATGTGCTACGATTTCCATATAGAAAATCTTCAATCCAGTATTGGGAACATGGTCTAATTCTTAGTGCAAGGTCAAGAAATTTTAGAGATAGTAAGGTTGAATATTCGATATTCGATAACACAATTTGAAATGTGTTAACGGTTCACTCTTGAGTTGATATAGCATGAAACAAGTGACTAGAACGGAGTTTAACAATAAAACATGATGATAACTAGACTACTTGCCACGAGTCCAAGGAAAAATGCTTGTACGAGAACAAAAAAAGAGTGTACAAGGTACATACCTTATAACGTGACAATTTCGGTGGTGGTATTAACCATGGAAAGAAGAAGCAACGGACGGCGACACAACGGCGGTAAGAATGGCGGCAAGACGGTAGCTAGCGAGCAACGGTAGCAACGGCGAGCGACGACAACAACAAGGTGGCGCGGCGTCGGGTTATTTTTCGGGGTTCACGGAATCGTAGAAGCGAAGTCGTTGGCTCGAAGGTGGAAGGTAAAGTGGAGTTCGGGTGTTGCTTGAGCTCTCGGGTGTGAAGAAGGCAGAGGAAGAGAAGAAGGGAAAATGAAGAATGGGATGTAGATAAGAGAAGAAAGAGGTGGGAGGTTCTGCATGTGTGTGTGTGTGTGTGTGTATAGAAAGGAAGGGATAGGTGTGGTGCATGTATAGGGGTGTAGAAAAATCAAACATATGTGTGGAAAAAAATGAGAAGTTGGGCGTAGAAGGAGAAAATGAGGGGGAGAAATTTGGTGTATGCAGAAGTGGAGAAGTAGGGAGGGAGAAAATGAAGCGTAGGGAGGAAGAAAATTGGATTAAGAATTAGGATTAGGATTAGGATTAATCAGGATTAAAGTTTGTATTTAAACTCCGATCGAAAAATCACAAAATTATAGAATTGATCAGAAAAATATTCTGGCTTTAGATAAAGAGTCCAAAGAGAAAAATAAAATTGATCTGAAAATTGAAGTACAAAAATTCACGTAATAAAATACGTACAACTGGGACAGGGAGTCACAAGGTGGATCCGTTTGTGGGTTACTGGGCTTTTGGAAAGAAGACCCAGTACCCACTTCAGACCCGTTTGTAGGTGAAATTACCATTTTACCCCCAAACTTTGAGATTATTTAATCCCATTTTTAGCCATATCATATACCATGCTTGAGTTGTTGTAGGTTGATTATAGTAGGAAACTCATGCTTAAATTGTATTCATGCTTGAGTTGATTATAGTAAGTATACCATGCTTGAGTTGTTGTAGGTTGATTATAGTAAGAAACCCATGCTTGAGTTAATTATAGTAAGTATACCATGCTTGAGTTGTAGAAAGATACCATGCTTAAGTTGTTGTAGAAGGAAACACATGCTTGAATTGTATTCACGCTTGAGTTGTAGAAAGATACCATGCTTGAGTTATTGTAGTTGTTCTAAGTAAAGAACGCATGCTTGTGTTCTTGTAGTAGTTCTAGTAAAGAACCCATATTTGAGATGTGTAGTTGTTCTAGATTTAAAAGAACCCATGCGTGTGTTTGAATGGTTGTTTTAGTTTCAAAAGAATCCATGCGTGTTTAAGTTGTATGTTGTAGTGGAACCCATGAGTTTAGCTTGCATGCTAATCCAAGGGAACTATTGAAATGAACCCATATTCCACATTTGCTCTAGTTCGATTTTTAAGAAGAAACCCATGAAACTAGCTCCATGATAGTTCTAGCTCGAATTGGCGAGGAACCCATGCAATTAGGTTCTAGGTGATTCTAGCTCAACTTTGATAAAGAACCCATGAACCTAGTTGCATATTGTCCTAGTTCAAATTTGGGAAAAGAACCCATGAGTTCTAGTTGTATGCGTTTCTAATTGAAATTGGACCATATGATGTGCACATGCTTCATCTTCAATATATGGTAAATAATGGTTGGAAAAGTCACTAGTATTGTTTTTTTTAGGTTAAAGGTGGAATAATGCCACCCTGTTTCATTAATAAGAGGTTAATAAAACAACTCCGGCGTACCGGGAGAACACAAAAGTACAATGCAGGAAAAAGAACACAAAAGTACAATGCAGGAAATAGAAACATAATCCCCCAACAAACCCTGGGGGATGGGACTAACTACCCATACATCAAACAACCCAAAAGTACAGTAGGTCGGTACAGAACACAAAGTAGCAGAGATTCTGACACGACTGGTGAAGCCAGCCTCTCACTCCAGTGTCGGTCCGAACTCTACCTCCTCATCATCAAACTCCTCCACCGGGAATACTCTGGCTGTCCTTCCTCTCGCCCTGTGGCCGCAGCTGTGGCCCAAAAAAAAAGATGCATGATATGAGTAAGGTTACCAGAAATACTATTACATGAAGCACGAAAATAAAAATTATTTTTGTCTAGCCATAACACCCATGTTGTTGCCGCAATTGCAATGTACCACGCATCCTTCATTTCTTGGCAAACTGAAGCAAATTTGGGGCCAATCCACAAATCCTCATATTCGTAGGGGTAGTCACATGTTCCTAAGGCTCGGAGAACCTCCACCAAAGTTTCCTTACTCCTTGGGCAGTGAATAAAAAGGTGATTCATATTTTTCGCATGCATGTTGCAGAAACCACAGTTGGTCGTAATCTGGGGTTATCTTTTTGGCAATGTTCTTTCTAGTGAGGATTGCATTATTAAGCACTAGCCAGAGGAATACTCTGACTTTAAGGGGTTTTTGCCTTCCATAACACCTGTGCCCAGCTGGGTCTGCATCCACGATAGTGAATTCGATGATACAGGGATCTGATCGTGAAAGCTCCCTTGGACTCGAGCCCCTAACGCATCTGATCTGGGCCCTGGGCGCACCTCGCACCGGTCTGTGTGATGTGTGCTCGCAAGTCAAGCAATTACTGACGTAGTGCTGGGGAGAGTGTTCCTCGGAACGACGGCTTCCAACTTCCCCCTTTCCAACTCTCGGCTACGGAAATATTCGGTCGACTCGCCTTCTCATACAACTCTAGGAAGGTTTCCTTCAGGGTATGAGCACCACACCACCTGTCCCACCAGAATCTGGTGGAGCGACCGTTACCGATGGTCGACGTAACTGCTGAATTGAATGGTCCGCTTGCCTTGGTGATTCCTTTCCAGAATCGCGAAACTTTAGCCCCTACTCGTAAGCCTAAGCTTCTCGTGCCTTTTCCCCGGAGGTAAGGTTGAATGAAATCCTGCCAACCTTCCCCGCTATTGTGGAATACCTTCCACCACCATTTCCCCAGAAGGGCGAGGTTCATATCTCTAAGGTCAATGATGCCTAGCCCTCCAAGCTTCTTCTTCATGCAAGCTATACTCCATTTAATCTGGTGGTAACCTCCCTTATTCGAATCTGCCCCTTTCCATAGGAATCTTTTTCGGACTGGTCAATCCTCTGTATGACCCATTTAGGAAGCTCAAAAAACGACATGTAGTAGATTGGCAGATTAGAAAATACTGAGTTGATGAGGACCACTCTGCCCCTAAGTGACAGTGATTTTCCTTTCCACCCCGGAAGCCTGTCCTCCACCCTGTCTATAATAGGCAGCCAATCCGCTTTAGTGAGTTTCCCTGGCCTGAGTGAGAGCCCTAGGTATTTGATTGGGAACCCATCCGTCATACAATTTAGTACTAGTATTGTTAGTAAGATAAAAGCTAGTGTAGGGGTCATCGAACATCAAGAATCGCATCTTACCACCTTGGAAACTGTGGATAAATCACACCTCGAGTATCGACGGATCTTAACTGATGTGGGTTGATCGCGGGCCGAGAGTGTTGACGAGATCCAAGTTAGGGGTAGTGATAAGGTCTCATAGTTACCGTAGGGGCCATCGACCATCAAGAATTGCATCTTACCACCTTAGAAACTGTGGATAAATCACACCTCGAGCACCGACGGATCTTAACTGATGTGGGTTGATCGTGGGCCGAGAATGTTGACGAGATCCGAGTTAGGGGTAATGATGAGTAAGAGAGAGATTTCCGTCACCGGTGTCTTGGATCGATAGGCCATGAGTGGGATCGGGATAATCATAAGAAAGTTATTGAAAACCCCGTGAGACTGTTTGGATTTAGTGACATCTTTAGGGTAGTAACTTATGGCTATTACTACTTAAACTCTACTTATTATCATTTTTTCGCCGAAGGGAAAGAGTTGGTGTTAAGGGTGATTCCTTATGATCCGACCTGTCCTATAGGCTGACACTCGGCGGTGTTATTGGGTTGTACCTTCCCGTCAAAGGGATACATACGGTGCCTTCTCATGAGTTGGGAGCACGGGTTGCGAATCTCGTCTGTTAATTCCTGAAATACTGTGACTTAGGGGTGCCACAGGATGCTACGTGTGGTCCTGTGCTTGCGAGACCCCAGGGGTGCCACAGGGGATGCTATGTAATACCCCTGTTTGGCAGCGAACAGTCGACTGGTCAATCATACAGTCGACTGGTACTGCATATTTGAGACGGATTTGAGAAGGATTTGAGAAATTTAGTCCCACATGGGAAGTTTGATATGATAATTTGAGTATAAATATAATTAGCCAATGATCAAGAGTCACCTAATTGGTTAACCACCTTTTGAGAGGCAGCCTGTGGTGGGCAGTTGTACTACATAGTATCTAATTTGTCTTCTAAAAATATTAAAATTGTCTGAGTATTGGGGCGGGGCGTTACAAATGGTATCAGAGCCGACTTTCGACACCGGATGTAGTAGAGGTCAGTATGATATGCAGTGCTGAGAGTCATTGATCTCTGGGGTCGGGTATACTCTGCGGTGTTGAGAGTCACAGGTAGTGATTGATAGCCGGGTATCCGATCTGTGGTGTTGAGAGTGATTAATCTCCGGGGTCGACTATACTACATCGGCTAGAAAGGGCGGTTCTACAATAGATGTGTGCCTTGTACTCAGCGAGGACGCTGATTTCTAAGGGGGGGTGTATGTAATACCCCAGTTTGGTAGCGAACAGTCGACTGGTCGATCATACAGTCGACTGGTACTGCATATTTGAGACGGATTTGAGAAGGATTTGAGAAATTTAGTCCCACATGGGAAGTTTGATATGATAATTTGAGTATAAATATAATTAGCCAATGATCAAGAGTCACCTAATTGGTTAACCACCTTTTGAGAGGTAGCCTGTGGTGGGCAGTTGTACTACATAGTATCTAATTTGTCTTCTAAAAATATTAAAATTGTCTGAGTATTGGGGTGGGGTGTTATATGCTACATGCTAACCTGCGCTAACGAGACCCTATGTTCTTTTGGTTTTCGAATGAGATCCGCTACGCTGGGCAATAGTGGTAAATGCGATCACCACTATAGTGACTGCAGTAACGGAACTAGACCGTACCTGCAACCTTGTTTTCGAGTAAGGTCCGGTACACTGGGTAGTAGTGGCAAACGGAGACACCATAATCGTACTGCATTGGTGGGACTTGACCCACCTGCAATCTCACAGTCACGTTGTATTATCAGGAACAAGATTGTGTACAAAGTAGAATTCATAACGTGGGTTCAAATCCCTATATATGAAGAAACGGATTGAGATGGGGCGTATATAGTATGAGCTGCATACTGTTCCGGAGACTTGCTTGCATTAGAATAAGTGAATCTTTGCGTTAGTTAATCTTTGCATTAGAGTCTAAGTCATAGCATACACTAACACATTAATTATATATACACTTTTCTCTTTTCATCAATCTGTTTGTTTAAGTGGAGAATCGCTGCTAGTCATCAGCCTTAAAAACGTTAGTATATGTACTGACGTCCTCATTTCAATAGGTACCGGATTGCAGAATTACATGTACTGAATTCAGGAGGACTCAAGGCGAGAGAAGCAAGAGTCGTCTTCATTTCCACATTATTATATGCTATTTACTAATGTTCCATTGTAACAATTTTGTAATCTATTTATTTGTTGGAAAGTATCCAAGTGAAATACCAAGTGTTGTTCTTCATTCATTGTACTCTGATGTAATATGTTGAAAGTTGTAACACTTGGGATTGTAAAGGTATTATTGTAGCACTGTTGTAATGTATTACAGTTTTGTAACATTCGGATTTGTTATACATTTGTGTTAAATAAAAAGTTCTAAATTTTCCTGTTTTTCTGTGTATTGTGGCTAATTGAAGAAAAGATTCTGGCTTATGTCACGGTTTCTCAGTTACCGAAAATCGGGGCGTTACACAAAGCCCTCCCGAGCAGGATCTTCGTCAAGTGATTGTCAACCGCGAAAAGGGGGTCGACCTCCAAACTCGCCTGAATGGATGGCGAGGCCTTGGGGGAGTCCATCAACCTGAGCACCCAGGGGTCTCGAGAGTCCGGACCCCCCGCAGACCGAGGACCAGAAGATCCCCTCCCCCAAGGAGGTGAAGAGAGTCCCCTTAACGTCATCGACGGAGAAGTCATACTCCAGTAAGCTGAGCCACACATAGGGACCACCAAGCTGGAAGGGCACCAGTCACAAGGGCAGAGTTCCAAGATTTTCAAGAAGCCATTTTGGTGGCCCTCGACGTCGCTCCCAACCACGAGCAACAGGCACTTAGTCCTCAACCTGCCCCAAGCCATCACCACCGCACTCCTAGGCCCCTTCCGCATGGGAAAGAGTCTTGGGGCTCAGCAAGATATGACCAAAGGGAAGACTCGGTCTACCGCCATCTCCACGAGATGGAAAGGCGCCTTGGTCGACTTGACAGAGAAGAGGAACAATGGGCGAGGAATTTCCGCCCGAGCAGGCCTCCGTTCTCCCGGACCATCATGGAAGCCCCGGTCCCGGAAAACTTCAAGTCCCCTAACTTTGAGTCATACAACGGGGAGTCGAACCTCGCCGACCGCATCGAGAGTGTTAAAACTCTCATGATGATCCACCAGGCTTCGGATACACTCCTTTGCAAAACCTTCCCTGCCACGTTGAAGGGGCTTGTAAGAGAATGGTACTTTCGACTTGCCCCGCCTCCATCTTCTCCTTCGATCAGTTCGATGGGCTCTTCCTTACTCATTTCGTGAGTAGCCGCCGGGCCGAGAAAACAAGTACATCTTTGGTGACCCTAAGCTAAAGAAAGGGTGAACGCCTAAGAGATTACGTTCGGCGCTTCATCGCCGAAGCCCAGTCTATTGCCTCCCTCAACCAATCAGTAGCCTCGGTAGTATTCAGGCACAAAGTCGCTAATGCTGACCTCAAGGCGTTCCTTGCCAAGAAGCCTCCTCGGGACTTCTAAGAACTCCTGCTTAGGAGTGAGAAGTACATCCAAGTGGAAGATGCTCTCAACCCCTCTACTCTTGAGGAATCGTCTTCCGGGAACAAACGGAAGAATACGAGCGAAAAATGGTCCCAAAAATTCCAGAGGGATGACAATGGCCAACGCCGCCCAGCTCCTCGTTTTGAGAAGTTCATCCCCCTCAATCCTAGTATATCAGCAGTTCTTATGGAGGTGGACAAGGAAGGGCCACTCCACGCTCCCCCTAGAATGAATACCTCTGGCAAGAAAAGAAACATGGATAAGTGGTGCCGCTTTCATAGGGACCATGACCTCGACACAGATGATTATCAGACTCTTAAAGAGGAGATCAGAGAACTCATACAGCGGGGACACCTGACCAAGTTCATCCGAAGAGATGGGGTCAACCTTCTCCCCCGAGGAGCCTACAAGCGAACAGAGAGGTCCACCGAGTTCTAAGATTCCAAACTTGGGGCTATCCTCCACCTTATCCAAGGAGGTCCAATGGAGGGAAAACCAAACTCCTCCCATGAGGCCTTCACCCTATCGTAGAAGTAGGTTCAGTTTTCAATAAGGACAATGCTTGTAACACGGCCAAAAGCATATAATAATGGCTCGCCCCATTGAAGTGGCCACTTAGTTTATCTCAATAAAACTTAGCTTTTTTCTATTATTGCACTTGCTTCATTTCTACCTCTCCGAGTCACATCTACGACTCGCCAAATGATAAGTTCGGAGTCCAGCTTGTCCTACAGGGCTGCTCCCGTAACTTACTAAGCTCAAAAAACGAGTTTGGAGTCTAACACTTGGTTCGATGCTGCTTTAGCCGCTTGCAACAAGCAAGTGTGGAGCAGCTCTCTATTCGGAATTGCTTCTGCAACTCGTTAATCCCCTCAAACGACAAGTTCGGAGTCCAACACTTGGTTCGATGTCGCTTTAGCTACTTGCAAACGAGTGAGTACAAAGTAGCTTACCATTCGGAATTGCTCCCACAACTGTTGAATCTCACTTAAACAACGAGTTCGGAGCTCAAACTCTCCCCTAGAGTTGCTCCTCAAACTCGTCTCCCGAATGGCTCTCTCCTAGAGCCTAGAGATGATTCTTTGTCCCACTCGCCTCCCGAGTGGTCCTCTTGTAAACGAGTTCAGAGCTCAAACTCTCCCCTATAGTTGCTCCTCGCTCTTGCCTTTTAGAACAAATCTTCCCATGGGTTTTACGAGGATCATCCTAGCTCATCTTCTTAGCCCATAGGAGTGGAGTTCTTCTTCGAGGATTTTGGACACCGAAGCTCCTCTCAACTTGACATAAGCGAAGATATTGTGGGGCTATTCTGACCCTCAATACAGGTGATTCTTCAACTGGCCTCCAAAGAGAAGTTGTAGTTCTTTGAGTCAGCTTCGAATCAAGGGGTCACATGCCCTGATCGAACCTCCGTAGCACCGGGAAAGTGGGTCACAACACAGCTGCGCCGAGCATGAAAATGGAAAAAGTCATCGCCTCAAAATTCGCGCTTAATCCTCATCGATGACTCAGATCTTGCCACGTACTCCGGATCTACAATCCGAGCTACCGAGGTACCGAGCTGCGAATCGATGCAAAACAACTAATCCTTCGTGATTCGTACCAGATCTTCATCAAGCGGCTCAGATCTTGCCACATACTCCGGCTACCGAGCTGCAAATTAGCACAAAACAACTAATCCCTCGTGATTCGTGTCAGATCTTCATTAAGCGGCTCAGATCTTGCCACGTACTCCGGACATGAAATCCGAGCTACCGAACTACCGAGCTGTGAATTGGCAAAAACTATCGCCTCAAAATTCGCTCTTGATCCTCATCAACGGCTCTGATCTTACCCCATAGATCGGATCTAAAATCCGAGCTACCGAGCTACCCAGCTACAAAATGGCAAAAAATCTCGTCTCAAAATTTGTGCTCAATCACGATCAACGGCTCAGATTCGCACAACAAAAAGAAAAGAGTTTTACTAAAGGGTTAACGGGTCGGGTTCGGACCCGTTAGAGACCCGAACCTGCAACTCCCCTTCTTCCTCTTCTCCTTCTGAGTTTGGGCGCCAAAAACAGAACCCAACTCCCCATGCCGAGCTCTCTCCATTACCGAGCTCCTCGATGAGCCATCTCCTCGCCTCCGACCAAGGCCAGCAATGGCCAAGAACCCGCCGAGCTCTCCAACCAGTGTTGAGCTCCGACCTCGACTCCAATGTCGAGCCTCGCTGCCAAGCTCCCCCACTGCCAAGTCGAGCTCCTCCTTCGTCGACCTAAAAGCTTGACACGACTTCTGCTCCACCAAAGCTCCGAGCTCCGAGCTCAGATTTGCCGAGCTCCACTCTGACTTCATCGAGCTCGTCACCTCCGTTTCGAGCTTCCTCGGTGAAGCTCTGCCGAAGCTCCGTCCCCAAGCTCGGCATCCTATCACCTCCGTCTCCACCTCTTTCGCGAGCTCCGACGTCGATTCCCCTTCGTCGAGCTCTGCTGTCGAACTTCACGAGCTCCGAGCTAAAATTCGCGACTAAGTTCAACCACCAAGCTCCTCGTCAGACGAGGTCGGAGAGGAAGCGAAGTCGGGGGCGAGGCCTAGGTCGAGTACGGGGTGAGGGTCGAGGTAGGAAACCAGAGATGAAGATAAGTAGAAGAAGGAGGAGAGCGGGAGAAAGAAAGAAAGAAAGAAAAAAGGGTGCCATGTGGCGGTCAACGGTCAACATTGACCGGCCACGTGGCAGCGTCTGATGGCTCGGTAACGGGTACCGAGCGACCGAGGTACCGAGCTGCACATTGGAGAAAAGCGCCCGCTTTGCAATGCGCACTCTCTGATTGTGATCAACGCACAGGATTGCACCACGTATCCAGGTAATATTTAATTAATTTAATTGGATTAATTATTTACAAAATTCGAAAAATTAATTAAAAATCAAAAAAGTTAATTAAAAATTCTTAAAATTATTATTAATTCGGAAAATAATTTTTAAAATTTGAAAATAATAATTATTATATTAAAATAATTAATTAAAATTTTAAGTAATCGATTATTTAAATTTGAAAGTTGAATAAAAAATTCAAAAAAATCTGAAAAATCTGAAAAAATCACAAAAAATCCAGAAATTTTTTAGGATAATTTTGGGCATTTTACAAGCTCAGATTGACACTTTTACACCTCGAGCAAGATCCAAGCTCCCTTAAGAACTCCGATAAATTCTATTAGTCATTGAAAACGGACAAAACTACTCCTCAAAGATCGTAAAACTCAGTCTCCAGGAGTGGGGGGCTTGTGATATGGCTAAAAATAGAACCAAATTGGGACCGTTCAAATTGGGCACGAATCTTAAAGCTCTTAGGGGGTAAAATGGTAATTTCACCTACAAGCGGGTCTGAAATGGGAACTGGGTTTTCTTCAAAGCTCAATAACCCATAAACGGATCTGTCCTACTGGGTATGGGTAGCGACCCGTTACAAACCAACCCAGATGGATAAAGAGTAATTCAAATTCATAGTTATCTCTATGAAACGATTTAAATTTTATCTTATCCAAAAAACCTGGATGTAGAGATTTATCCTTATCTCGAAACGGGTCCCTAAGGCAACTATAAATACCCCTCTCCCCCACCATAACAAGGTAATCAATCTTTTTCTACATAAAGCTCTTTCATAATCTTCCTGATTACTGATAAGAGCGTCGGAGGGTGCGTCGCCGGATCCATCCCGGTGTATCGCACTTTTTGCAGGTTCACGGAAGCGGCAGTAAACAAGTCAACATGTTGGTGAAGGTCAATAGGTTTGCCTTCGTTTTCTCAAGAATTCACAAATTCATCTGTTTGCTCCCACACCAAAATCAGCAGCAACACCGGTGTAGTTGATAGCCATTCTTATAATCCCGAACTTGTTCGTTGGGAAATGGCCCGATTAGTAATCAAGGAAGATTTACCATTTTCCTATTTCGAGAGTAGGGACTTACAAACTTTTAATCAAACCGCATTAAACCCCCATTTTAAAAGAATCCCAAGGAATACTTACAAATCTGATTGTTTTAAAATGTACAATGAAATGAGAGAAGCTTTGATTGCCATTTTATAGAGTTTAACTTGTAGAGTTTCTTTAACTTCCGATTGTTGGACAGGTTGCAGCAATATTCTAATGATGGGAATAACTTGTCATTGGATCAACAGTGATTGGATTATTCAAAAAAGGATCATATCACTTGCCGCGTTGCCCTATCTCCATAGTGGTATTGAAATTGCAAATCGTATTTTAGAAATTTGTGATGTTTTTCTATATTTGTGATAAAATTATGTGTATAAGTTTTGATAATGTATCTAACAACAATGCATCAATTAGTTTATTAAAAACCTCATTAAACCCTCAATATGACAATATTTTTTATGTTAGATGTGCATGTCACATTTTAAATTTATGTGTTCAAGATGCATTAAAAATAGCCGAACCATATATAGTTAAAATTAGAAATTATGTACATTTTATTGCATTAAGTGGCCCAATATTTCAAGAATGGAAAGCTTGGTGTAGGCTTAAAAATGCACATTTTAGAAAATTTTCAAAGGATGTTAAACACCGATGGAACTCTACTTTTGATTTGCTACATGTTGTTACTGAATATAAAGCATGTATAAATGATTTTTGTATGACAAAAAATATGCCAAATTTTGAAATGACTCCCCAAACTTGATATTATGCCGAATCTTTGTTAAAATTTTTAGAACCTTTTAAAACCGCAGCTTTCAAATTTTCAAAATCTTATGAATCTACTTCTAGTAGCATTTTTATTTCAATGCACTATGATGCAAACTTTCATTTAATTGATCAATGATACTTTTATTGGTGATATTGTGAAACCAGCATACACCAAAATTTTGAAGTATTTTAATTCTCCTCCTATGTTGTATTGTATTGCTACTGTGATGGATCTGATGGAACTGCGATTATTCCCAGGACCACGGATTGGTGTGCGTATCGATCATAAAAGTTTAACAGATTTAATACGTGATCTAACCCTTTATAGCGGAATCTAGGGTTCACGAATTATACCTGCGATGAGAAGAAGACGATAGTTTCTAGCAACCTCGAGCCGTCAGCGACCCCAAGATCTTCTGCACGTATTCCTTCCTCGGGTTGGACGTCGTGTGGGCGACGGTCTCCCAACCTTTCTTCTCCTTGGCTGACCTCTCTTTCTCTCCTTACGTGAATCACAAATTTAGAGAAAACTTCTTATCTCTGATAAATAATTTGACGGCCAGAGAATAGAGGATATATATATAAGGCTACGGCAGGGACCATGAGGAGAAATTAGGGTTAGGTCTCCTAACGAATCTGGGTATCCCGTGTTCAGCCCGAACACACAACCCGGGCCCATTAATAATAGCTCGGTCCACTAAAGAGCTATTGTTGCCCTACCTTCCTAATCCCAAATTATATTTATGGGCCCCTTTTATTATATGCTCGTTCAGCTCCCCATGTTAAGATATCGAATGTCCGTCGATCAAATTAAGTTACTGACAACTATATTGATCGACATCTTTTATCCTTAAGTAGTACCACTCAACTTTATTTGTCATGTCGGATGTAATCCACCTGCAGGGTTTACATGACAATCCTTATGAGCTTCTTAAGGGGACATCATCAACCCGACGTATCGGG
Organism: Hemerocallis citrina; assembly: GCA_017893485.1. NCBI lineage: Eukaryota > Viridiplantae > Streptophyta > Magnoliopsida > Asparagales > Asphodelaceae > Hemerocallis > Hemerocallis citrina. The sequence continues at coordinate 22,430,397 of CM030359.1, read as the reverse complement.
ACATGGATTCCTTTTACAATCAACAGCCCATCATACATACAATGCTATTACCCAATTCATAGAGGTTGTTGATCCATAATGAATCTCACTCTTTTATGAGTTAAAGTAATGCACACTGCATATACATGTCTGTTATTATATCTGGATTAAGAGCATAAGCATCCATAATAACAGAGGTGTTTGTTCTCTTTTGTAGTCAGTACAAAGAGAACAACCTCAAGTGGTCCTGTTCAATACACACAAAGTGTACTAGTGTAAACCTATAGTCAAGATAGACTAATACCAGATTACACTACAACCTTTCCAATGGATTGTCCAAGTCCGTCTAGGTTGTGAACCATTTATATATTCCATAGGGAACTGATAATATGATCTTCTGTGTGTCATCTCACACCATATTATCAACCTTATAGAATATCAGATACTTGCATTAATATTATAATAAACACAATATGCAAATATATGCCCATATGATTCTCATTCAAAAAATAAGGAAATAAAGTTAATACAAAAGTGATGCTTTCAGTATATAACCCTAACAGGATCCTCGTATCAAATTAGAAGGTACGAAGAGTTTGATTGCAATGTTTTTTTACTTTACTTGGGGAAGATGAATCTGAAATTGATTTCGGAACATTTTTAGCTAAATTTGAATCGACATTAAATAACTTGTAAGATTATTATGATAGAAGTTTTTCATCTAGTAGTACTACTACTTTAGTTACTTCTTCTTCTGCTACTTCTACAGGTAAGGGTAAAAATAAATTAGATGATGCCACATTTAATTTACTAGCAAAAATTCAATAAAAAAAAAGCTAGGACTAATTAACCAAATGAATTATATTGGTATAATCAACAAGATTCTAAAAGTTTTACTTCTTCACTAGATATTTTACAATGGTGGAAAGACCATGAACATACTTATAGTATTCTTAAATATATGGCTAAAAATCTACTAACTCCTCATGTCTTTACAGTTGCTTCAGAAAATGCATTTTCTACAAGTGGCAGAGTTCTAACCGATTACAGGAATTATTTGAAACACCAATCGTTGGAGATGCTCGTTTGCACGGAAGACTGGATGAAGGCCGAAGATTGAACTCAAGGAGTAGGGTTCGACACGTCTACAAGTGGAAGCAACTCGCCGGAAGAACAAAAACAACAACAATAGCAACCAACATGAAAAATTGAAGACCAACAACAACAACAACAACAAATTGAAGACCAACAAATTGAAGAAAATTGTAAATGTATAAAAAATTGTATAAAGTTTTTGTTTGTTATAAAAAATTAGGATAATTGAAGATAATTGAAATTGTATCGAAGAAATTTGTTATTGTATAAAACAAATTTGTAGAAAATATTTATTTCTTATTACAAATTGGGAAAATTGAATAAGTTGAAATCATATTAATAATATATACATTTTTTTGGGGGAGGCAATTTCACTCTTTGAGTCTTATTATTATTATTTAAAATTTTATTATAATTAAAATTACATTTTTTAAGTAAAAAATAAAAAATAAATAAACGGGCCAATCCGCGAGTCGACCCGACTCGGGTTGGACCCGAATGGGTTTGCGGGTTGGGCGGGTCGAGTTTTTGCAATTCCAACCCGGCCCGGCTGCCACTCAGACCCGAACCGAACCCGCCCTAGTTGGGTTCCAACCTGAACGGGTATGACCCGACCTGGCCGGGTCGACCCGTTTACCAACCCTAGAGCGAAGATTGGATTGTTATTACATGTTGTCAAATCTTTTGGTTGACAATGTGTCAGACCACTTCTTTTATTTTATAGCATCTTTTTTGTAGGTTTAATTTGTTGACTTTCAAAGGACAGTTTTTGCTGTTGATATACAAGTAGAGGTCCTTGTAGTGTCAGATCAGTCTACATCATTGTTACCACTGAAATCGGTGTGGGGGCAAACAAATAGATTTGTGGATTCGAGGAAATGTGAATAGTCAAACCTGAACGAATTTACCGGAGTTTGACCGAGATTCTCTCGCTTTTAACCTGCAAAAAGTGCGAGACACCGGGGTTAATTCTGGCGACGCACCCTCCGATGCTCTTGTCAGTAATCTGAATGATTAAGAAAGAGATTTAATTGGAAAAATATCGATTACCTCGTAACAGTGGGGAGAGAGGGGTATTTATAGCCGCCTTAGGAGTTAGTTTCAGGATAAGATCAAATCCCTACTTCCCGATGTAAATGGATAGAAGTGGTTAAGACCTGTTGTTTAAGGATAATCATAAATCTGAATCCTCTCCTATCCAGTCAGAATGGGTTTCTTACGGGTTGGAAACCGTACCCAGTAAGACAGATCCGTTTATGGGTCATTGGGCTTTGAAGAAAGACCCAGATCCCATTTCAGACCCGTTTATAGGTGAAGTTACCATTTTACCCCTGAGGTTTAAGATTCATGCCCGATTTGAACGGTTCCGATCTAATCCTATTTTTAGCCATATCAATAGCCCCCATTCCCGATCAGTCTTTGAGGAGTAGTTTTACTGATTTAATGGCTTACGGGGCTGTATCGGAGTCCAAATGAGGGGCTTCGGATCTTATACGAGGCATGATGATGTTTTTCTGAGTTGGTAGCCCACTCAAGATTGTTCCTGAACTCTTCTGGATTTTTGGTGATTTTTCTTGATTTTTAAATTATCTTTCGGATCATTTATTTAATTTTTCAAAGCGGTGATTTATTTCTCGAGGGCATTAATTAATTATTCGAAGCAATAATTATTTACCCAGGAGCTCAAAAATATTTCCCCGAATTTATAATTATTTTTTAGAATTTTTAATTAACTTTCTTGACTTTTTAATCATTTTTCGCAATTTTTAAATAAATAATTCGAATTTAATAAATAAAAAATAGATTTTTATACCTATTCATGACGTGGCCAGATATGGACCGTCCATCAGCTAGGGGCACGAATATCTGAGTGATCTGACGGTTCGAGTAGCTCGGAGGCGCTTTTCTCCGTATGGGCAGCTCGGTAGCTCAGAACTTCGTAGGCTGCCGAGCTACGTGGCCAGATCTGGAACATCCATCACGACGTGAATCACGACGCATGATGTTCAGATCATGAGAAATTGTAATTTTGTCATTTTGTGGACGTGGCGAATTCTGAGCTGTTCATCAGCTTTTGGTGCGAATCTTAGGACAATCTGACGGCCCAAGGAGTTTGGTGGCATTTTTCTCCAAATGTGGAGGTCGGTGCCTTGGTAGCTCGGTGCTTCGTAGGCTGCCGAGCTACGTGGCTAAATCTGGAGCGTCCATCACGGCGCGAATCACGATGCACGAGACTCAGATCACGAGAAAATGTGTTTTTGTCGTTTTGTGGACGTGATGAAATCTGAGCCATCCATCAGCTTTTGGCACGAATCTTGGGACAATCTGACGGCCCAAGGAGTTCGGCGGCATTTTTCTCCAAACATGGAGGTCGGTGCCCCGGTAGCTCGGAAGAGTGCCTCGGTAGCTCGGCGCTTCGTGGGCTGTCGAGCTACGTGGCGAGATCTGGAGTGTCTATTAGGGCGCGAATCACGATGCACGAGGCTCAGATTATGAGAAAACGTGTTTTTGTCATTTTGTGGACGTGGCAAAATCTAAGCCGTCCATCAGCTTTTGGTGCGAATCTTGGGACAATCTGACGGCCCAAGGAGTTTGGCGGCATTTTTCTCCAAATGTGGAGGTCGGTGCCCTGGTAGATCGGTAGAGTGGTTTGGTAGCTCGACGCTTCGTGGGCTGCCGAGATACGTGGTGAGATCTGGAGCGTCCATTAGGGCACGAATCACGATGCACGAGGCTCAGATCACGAGAAAACGTGCTTTTGTCATTTTGTGGTCGTGGCAAAATCTAAGCCGTCCATCAGCTTTTGGTGCGAATCTTGGGACAATCTGACGGCCCAAGGAGTTCGGTGGTATTTTTCTCCAAATGTGGAGGTCGGTGCCCCGGTAGCTCGGTAGAGTGACTCGGTAGGTTAGAGTAGCTTCTATGGCTGCCGAGCTATATGGTCGGTTGCTGTTCCCGCCCTTCTGCATTCTGTCGTTTAGCCTTCTTAATGGGCTTGAGTGGGGCCCAATACGTTGGAAGCCCAAGAGTCGCCCTATTTTTACGATAAGTTCCCCCCTCACCATTTCTCCCACTCTTTCACTTTTCACTCTTAGAAACTTTTTGCTCTCGAGTCGCTCCGCTAGCAGTGATTTTCGCTCTTGGGTGGTTGTGCTGGCTGTCGCGGCGTGGCAAGGTGATTTCCGGCAAACTATTCCCACCGAGAATGTCACATCAAGGTAAATATATATATTTTCAATTATAAATATATATACTTTTCAAATGTCTAGAGCGTCCTTGGGTAGCGAGGCTTCTTCCTCGGGAGGGCAGAGTGAGCAGCGGTTAGTAGTTCCGATCATTCAAGAGGAGGGGGCAGAAGTGCTGAGCCGAGAGAGGGGGATGGAGATAATAGGGTCGTCCGTGGTCAAGCCGGTCGCTTCGCTCGCCAAGGAAAAGGGGAAGGAGGTGACTCAGTCTGTAATTGTCGAGACAGTGGTAGAGCCCATCAGACGGGGAGGAGAAATGGGTCGGCTGTCGACGGAGATATCAGGCCACGGGGGGATCATGTAGTATACCGGTGACCTGTTGACAAAGGCCATTTACGGGAGATCCGAGACGTACAAGGAGAACGAGCCAAAGGAGGTTACTGAGATTGATGACATCGCCTTAGTTCTGACGGAGAGGGACCTGCTTCGGATATGGAAGAGCTTCGTTATTCCCTCGGAGTACACTAATCCTCCCCGGACTCGGGGTGCGACCGTGCACGATGTTCACGCCTGACACGTGCATCTTTCCCTACGATGCGCTAAATGCAGGGCTGCGCCTTTCCCTTCACCCCTTCGTGACCGATGTGCTTCGGTGGTATGGACTGAACCCGATCCAGTTCATGCCGAACATGTGGCGACACATGCTCGGGTTTCTGCTCCAGTTTCGAACAGCGAAGGTGGAGCCTCAGCTCGTCATTCTCCGAAGCCTGTATCGGATCAACCGGATGAGCAAGACGGAACACCGACACTACTTGTCGCCACAGAAAGGCATTAAATTGATAGAGAATCCGGACTCTATCAAGTCGTGGAAGGGCTAGTATTTTCTGATCCGAGCCCCCTCGGCGTGGGACTTTCCGACCAGGTAGAAGGAGGATGCGCCGAAGTGGGCGAAGGCCGAGCCGGTGTTGACTCCGGCCGAGGCAGAAGTTGTGGCGAAGCTAGTCGACCTCCCGACCCTGAGCTGGACCAAACAGATAAATTTGTGGATTCTTGGAGAAAACAATAAAGCAAACCTGTTGACCTTCACCAATGTGTTGACTGGTTTCTTGCCGTTGACCTGCAAAAAGTGCGAAACAACGGGATGGATCCCGGCGACGCACCCTCCGATACTCTTGTCAGTAATCTGAATGATTATAAAAGAGCTTTAATTGGAAAATTATTGATTACCTTCTTATGGTGGGGGGGAGAGGGGTTTTTATAGTCGCCTTAGAGATCCGTTTCAAGATAAGAACATATCTCTACTTTCCGGTGTGAATGGATAGAAGGGGTTAAGACCACCTCTTAGGGATAATTATGAATCTGAATTCTTTTTTATCCTTCTGAACTGGTTTGTAACGGGTTGGGACCCGTACCCAGTAAGACAGATCCGTTTATGGGTTATTAGGCTTTGAAGAAAGATCCAGTCCCCATTTCAGACCCGTTTGTAGGTAAAATTACCGTTTTACCCCTGAGCTTTAAGATTCGTGTCCGATTCGAATGGTTCCGATTTAATCCCATTTTTAGCCATATCATGAGCCCCCAACTCTTAGAGACTGAGTTCTACAGTCTTTGAGGAGTAGTTTGTTGTCCTAATGGCGTACGAGATTTTATCGGAGTTCTTAAGAGAGTTCAGATCTTGCTCGAGGTTTAACGGTGTTATTCTGAGCTTGTAAAATGCCCAAAAATATCCTCAGAATTTTTTTGATTTTTCCAGATTTTTTTGAATTTTTTATTCATTTTCCGAATTACATAATTACTTATCAAAAATTTTAATTAATTATTCTAATTTAATAATTATTATTTTCAGAATTTTAAAATAATTTTCCAAATTAATAATTATTTTTAGAATTTTTTAATTAATTTTTTCGATTTTTAATTAATTTGTTGGATTTTTTAAAAAATTAATTCAAATAAATAAATAAATTGAATATTACCTGGACACATGGCGCATTTCTGGACATTGATCGTGATCAGATGGCGCGCATCACAAAGCGGATCATTCTCTGAACATGTGGCTCGTTTCTGGACGTCGATCGTGTCGTGGCGCGAATTTTGAGATGATCTGACGGATCGTGTGGCTCGGTAGCTTTTTTCTCCACATGTGCAGTTCGGAACCTCGGTAGCTCGGCACCCGTCGCCGATGCACCAGGTGGCGCCATGTGGCGCGGTCAACGCCCCCGTTGACCGGCACGTGGCACTTTTTTTTTCTTTTTTTCTTTTTTTTTCCTTCTTTTCTTCTTCTCTGTTCTTTTCTCCTCTTCCACGTCTTCTTCTATTCATCTCCAGCTTTGATTCTCTGCTTCTTCTTCGTGAAACCCATTCCGACCTCACCTCCAACCACCTCGTCAAACTCCTCGCCATGCTCGCTTCTCCACTGATTTGGGAGAAGCGTCGACGGCGGAGGATCGAGGTCGAAGCTCTGCAGAGGTGCGGGGGCTCGATAATGGGTTCGGAGTGCTGTGTTGGAGAAGCTGAGCTCGGCGAGTGGATGAGCTCGTGAAGGAGGCAGATGTTCGGCAACGTGGAGCTTGATGTTTCAAAGCTCGAAGAAGGGGATGTCGGAGTTCGAGCTCGGCTGCCGTGAGGGGTCAGCGAGGAGAGGAGGTGAGCTCGGCTATGGGCGAGCTCGGCGAGATGGCGAGGGGAGCTCGGAGCTTCGGCGAAAAGGAGCTCGGCGACGAATGGAGCTTAGTGTTCGGCGGAGATCGCTCGAGGGAGCTGACGGAGCTCGTGATGGTGGCGTTCGGAGCTCGTTCGAGGAGCTTGGTGACGGAGGGAGTTCGGCAATAATGGCGAGGTGGTTGGATGGTGAGCTCGACATCGGTGGGTGGTGGAGCTCAGCAGTTGGTGCTCGCGAAGTGGAGGGCTCGACGAGGCGCGGGGTCAGAGCTTGATGAGGTAGGGGGTCAGCATCTTGGATCTCGGCCAGGTGAGAGGGGGAGTTCGGCATAGGTTTCGTTCTTTTGGTCTTTGGTTTTGGCGCCAATTCGAAGAGGAGGAAGGAGAGGAGATATGTACAGTTGTGGGAACGGGATCGGGTTTATAACGGGTTCGGATCCGACCCGTTAACCCATTTGCTTCTATTTTTTTGATTGATTGAATCTGAGCCGCACATTGTGTTTGAGCACGAATTTCGAGGCGAATTTTTTTTCCATTTTGCAGTTCGGTAACTCAGTAGCTCGGATTTTATATCCGAGCTTCGTGGCTCCATCTGGACGATTGATCACGATCATGGCGTGAATTACGAGGCAAGAGGCTCAGATCACGAGAAAACGTGATCTTATTGTTTGTGGTCGTGGTGAAATCTGAGCCGTTTGATTGTGATCAGGCATGAATCATGATGATGAAGTCGTTTTCCCCCAATACGGAGGTCGGTGCCCCGGTAGCTCGGCTACGAACGCTGAGCTGTGTGGCACGGTCCGGATGGGCACCTTTGTAGCTCGGCACAGCTGTGTTGCAATCCACTTTCCCGGTGCTACGAGGTCCGATCGGGGCGTGCGAACCCTCGTTTCGAAGCTGACTCGAAGATCTAAAACTTCTCTTTAGGAGTGAGTTGAAGAATCACCCTTCTTTATGGTCAAAATAGCCCTACTACATCCTTGTCTTGATGAAGTTGTGGAGTGTTTTGGTCTTCAGAATCTTCGAAGAGGAGCTCCACTCCTAGGAGCGAAGAAGATGGGCTAGAAAGATCCTCATAAGGGCCATGGGAAGATCCATTCTTGGAGGTGAGTGCAAGGAGCAACTCTTGGGGAGAGTTCTAGCTCGGAGCCCATTGAGAGGAAGGGCACTCGTGAGGTGAGTGGAGTGAAGAACATCACAAGGCTCTAGGAGAGAGCCATTTGGGAGACGAGTTTGAAGAGCAACTCTAGGGGAGAGTTTTGAGCTCCGAACTCGCTTAGAAGAGGCCCGCTAGGGAGGTGAGTGGGACGAAGGGCTTGGCTCTAGGAGAGAGCCATTTGGGAGTAAAAGTTTGAGTAGCAACTCTAGGAGAGAGTTGTGCTCCGAACTTGTTGAGAAGAGGTCCGCTTTGGAGGCGAGCGGTTCGAAGAGCTTGGATTTAGGAGAGAGCCATTTGGGAGACGAGTTTGAGGAGCAACTCTAGGAAAGAGTTGTGCTCCGAACTCGTTGAGAAGAGGTCCGCTTTGGAGGCAAGCGGAGCGAAGAGCTTGGCTCTAGGAGAGAGCCATTTGGGAGACGAGTTTGAGAAGCAACTCTAGGGGAGAGTTTTGAGCTCCGAACTCGCTTAGAAGAGGTCCGCTCGGGAGGTGAGTGGGATGAAGAACATCACAAGGCTCTAGGAGAGAGTCATTCGGGAGACAGGTTTGAGGAGCAACTCTAGGAGAGAGTTGTGGTCCGAACTCGTTGAGAAGAGGTCCGCTTTGGAGGCGAGCGGAGTGAAGAGCTTGGCTCCAGGAGAGAGTCATTTGGGAGACAAGTTTGAGGAGCAACTCTAGGAGAGAGTTGTGCTCCGAACTCGTTGAGAAGAGGTCCGCTTTGGAGGCGAGCGGAGCGAAAAGCTTGGCTCTAGGAGAGAGCCATTTGGGAGATGAGTTTGAGGAGCAACTCTAGGGGAGAGTTTTGAGCTCCGAACTCACTTAGAAGAGGTCCTCTTTGGAGTCGAGCAGAGCAAAGAACTTGGCTTTAGGAGAGAGCCATTTGGGAGACATGTTTGCGAAGCAACTCTAGGGGAGAGTTTTGAGCTCCGAACTCGTTTAGAAGAGGCCCGCTTTGGAGGCAAGCGGAGCGAAGAGCTTGGCTCTAGGAGAGAGCCATTTGGGAGACAACTTCGAGGATCAACTCTAGGAGAGAGTTGTGCTCCGAACTCGTTGTTTAAGTGGGACTCAACAGTTGTGGGATTAATTCCGAATGGCGAACCACTTCTTACTCGCTTGGAAGCGAGTAGTTGAAGAGGAATCTAGCCAAGTTTTGGACTCCGAACTCGTCGTTTTAAAGAGAGAATCAATAGTTGTGGGAGCAGTTCCGAATGGCGAACCACTTCTTACTCGCTTATGAGCAAGTAGTCGAAGCGGAGTCGAGCCAAGTGTTGGACTCCGAACTCGTCGTTTAAAAGATTCAATAGTTATGGGAGCAATTTTGAATGCCGAACCACTTATTACCCGCTTATAAGCGAGTAGTTGAAGGGGAATCGAGCCAAGTTTTGAACTCTGAACTTGTTGTTAGAGGGGGTTAACGAGTTGTAGAAGCAATTCCGAATGGTGAGCTGCACCGCTCTTGCTTGTTTGCAAGCGGCTAAAGCAATGTCGAACCAAGTGTTGGACTCCAAACTCATTTTTTGAGCTTAGAAAGTTGTGGGAGCAGCCATGTAGGAGAAGCTGGACTCTGAACTCACCATTTAACGAGTCGTAGATGTGACTCGGAGAGATAGAGATGAAGCAAGAGCAATAATTTTCAACGAAAAATGCTAAGTTTTATTGAGATAAACTAAGTAGCCGCTTCAATAGGGCGAGCCATTATTACATGCTTCTTGGCCGTGTTACAAGCATCGGCCTTATTGAAAACCGAGATCCTACTTCTATGATAAGGTAAAGGTCTCTTGGGAGGAGTTTGGTTCTCCCCCCATTGGACCTCCTTGGATGAGGTGAAGGACGGCTCGAGGTTCGGAATCTTGGAATTCGGCAGAACTCTCTGTTCGTTTGTAGGCTCCTCAGGATGGAAGTTCGGCCCCATCTTTTTGGACGAACTTGGTCAGGTGTCCCCGCTGTATGAGTTCTTCGATCTCCTCCTTGAGAGCCTGACAATCATCCGTGTCGTGGCCTTGGTCCCTGTAAAAGCAGCACCACTTATCCATGTTCCTCTTCTTGCCTGGGGTATTCATTCTAGGGAGAGCGCGGAGTAGCCCGTCCTTGTCCACCTCTATAAGAACTGTTGATATATTAGCATTGAGGGGGGTGAACTTCTCAAACCGAGGAGCTGAGCGGCGTTGGCCATTTTCGTCCCTCTGAGATTTCTAGGACCCTTCTTTGCTCGTATTCTTCCATTTGTTCCCAGAAGATGATTCCTCAAGAGTAGGGGGGTTGAAAGCCTTTTCCACTCGAATGTACTTCTCACTCCTATGCAGGAGTTCTGAGAAGTTTCGAGGAGGCTTCTTGGCAAGGGACGCCCTGAGGTCGGCGTTAGTGACATTGAGCTCGAATGCTGCAGAGGCTACTGATTGGTTGAGGGAGGGAATGGACCGGGCTTCGGCGGTGAAGTGTCGAACGTAATCCCTTAGGTGTTCACCCTTTCTTTGGTTGAGGGTCACTAGAGATACACTTGTTTTCTCGGCTCGGCGGCTACTCACGAAATTAGTAAGGAAGAGCCCTTCGAACTGATCAAATGAGAAGATGGAGGCCGGGGTGAGTCGAGAGTACCATTCTCTTGCAAGCCCCTTCAGCATGGCATGGAAGATCTTGCAGAGGACGGCGTCTGAAGCATGGTGGATCATCATGAGAGTTTTGACACTCTCTATGTGATCCGCAGGGTCCGACTCCCCGGTATACGACTCGAAGTGAGGTGACTTGAAGTTTCCTGGGATGGGGGCCTCCATGATGGTGCGGGAGAATGGAGGCCTGCTCGAGCGGAGGTTTATCGCCAGTTGCTCTTCTTTCCTGTTAATTCGGCCGAGGCACCTCTCCATCTCGTGGAGACGGTAGTAGACCGAGTCTTCTCTTCGATCATATCTTGTCGAGCCCTGGGGCTCATCTTCGTACGAGGGTGGACTGGGGCTGCGACGATGGTAGCTTGGAGATGGACGAGGACTGGGAGTGTGAAGGCGGTGGCTCCTAGCTGGCTCAGGAGTAGGTGGCCTCTAGTCATTATTTGGGACGATATTGAGGGCCCGTAAGACTGCTGCTTGGAAGTCTTGAGGCTCTGCTCTTGTGACTGGTGCCTCTCCAGCTTGGCGGTTCCTATGTGTGGCTCAGCTTACTGGAGAATGAGTTCTCCGCCGATGACGCTAAGGGGACTCTCTTCGCCTCCTCGGGGGAGGGGATCTTCTAGTCCTCAGTCGGCGGGGGGTTTGGACTTTTGAGGCCCCTGGGTGCTCAGGTTGATGGACTCCCCCAATGGCTCGCCATCCATTCAGGCGAGTTCGGAGGTCGAACCCCTTTTGGCGATCAGCAATCACTTGACGGAAATCCTGCTCGGGAGGGCTTTGAGAAGCTATAGATTCAATTAAAGGATTGGGAACCGCGACATGGTCGTGAGGAGGATGTTGCTTCGGACGACTCCGACGAGAGCCCCGCCAGGCAGCCTCCTGAGACCCTGGAGGGGCCTGTTGAAGAGGAACACCTTGAGCTGGAGGAGGAGGAGGAGGAAGAGAAGTGGTTCTTCGGCTGGAGACCGCTGCCTTCCCCTTCTCTTTTGGATGCATGGCTTGAAACTAGTCTCGCTGATGAAGTTAGGTCGGATTGCTTTTTCGGGTTCCCACAGACGGTGCAAATCTGTTGCTGCTGATTTTGGTGTGAGAGTAAACAGATGAATTTGTGGATTCTTGGAGAAAACAATAAAACAAACCTGTTGACCTTCACCAATGTGTTGACTGGTTTCTTACCGCTGCCGTTGACCTGCAAAAAGTGCGAAACACTGGGATGGATCCCGGCGACGCACCCTCCGATGCTCTTGTCAGTAATCTGAATGATTATAAAAGAACTTTAATTAGAAAAGTATTGATTACCTTCTTATGGTGGGGGGAGAGAGGTTTTTATAGTCGCCTTAGAGATCCGTTTCGAGATAAGAATATATCTCTACTTTCTGGTGTGAATGGATAGAAGCGGTTAAGACCACCTCTTAGAGATCATCATGAATCTGAATTCTTCTTTATCCTTCTGAACTGGTTTGTAATGGGTTGGGACCCGTACCCAGTAAGAGATCCGTTTATGGGTTATTGGGCTTTGAAGAAAGACCCAGTTCCCATTTCAGATCCGTTTGTAGGTGAAATTACAGTTTTACCCCCGAGCTTTAAGATTCGTGTCCGATTCGAACGGTTCCGATTTAATCCCATTTTTTGCCATATCAATCATATATCTGTTTTCTCAATGAAGTGAGGAGAGAATGAGTATCTAGTATGAGCATCTAGTATCTTGCATGTAGCTAGCTAAAATGTTCAAGGCTTGTACCCAAACATATCCAGTCATTGCGTAGTTTAATTTTCAGAAACTGATAACAACTGATAAACAGAGAGATGGTTTTCGTTGGTTCCATTGTCGGTGAATTTGAACAGAATAAATTTTGTACCTTCCAGGAAGGCTGAAACCTCGACAACCAAAATAAATGCGTTTTGTAATTTGCATACATATTAGAGATCAAATAGAAGTAACCATTGAAACAATATTATACTGTTATACCAGTTGTATCAAACTGAGAAAGGAACTGGTAAGACACATAATTTGATTAAACATCAGAATCAGAGACTATGAGTATCGTAGTTTTTAAGTCACAAGCGGTAACAAAACTTTAACAAACACTGTCGATCTGATAGTTATTCAACTGGGGCGCCCTGCCGCTACTTCATCGATCCTTCTCAAGACCTTGTTGCCAAACGTGGTGTTCTTCAGTTTGTTTGCAAGTGATCTGATGTAGCAAACTAGTTGATCGTGATACTCAGTACCCTGTTTGCACAATTAAACACAAAATTTAATTAATTAATTAATTAATTTAGTAAAAATATTTATTTACCTCGAAATTCATTAATAAATTTGACATAAAAGATAAAACCGTAGTTAGATACCTGGCTGAAACTGATTGCAGCTTGTAGAACATAGTTTCCATATCTATCAGAAGCAATCTTTCTGAGTTTTGACTCGTCGAAGCTCACAAGTTGATCTAGTAGGAAATCACGCCCGCTCGATTTGAAGCATTCCTCGAGAACATAACTGCCGTATCGATCAAATGACAGTTCCTCAATATGATTGCAAAAGCTTTGACAGATGTCGAGGTTGAATATTTCGTTGGAGAGGCGGAGAGCTGTCTGAATTACGCAGTTTCTGCAGAAAGCAACATAAGTCATAATCAGTCATATATGTTTGGAAATTATGAGTCGTATCAATTAGTTAGTATGTTATACAACTCATATATTACCTACCCTTTGGAGTCTACGGCTAGAAGAAGAGATTTTTTGGTTATTTTTCTCAGGATCTTCTCCCGTTTGCGATCTTTAGACCTTAGAAGACATTCTTGAAGGCAGTATCGCCCAGTCCCGTTCTTTGCCAATCTGGGACAATGGTTCGCCGCAGCATCAAATATGAACTGAAACAGAGAAACTTGTCAGCTATTTCCGGTATGGTATGGTTTAACACGTTATTTTAACCTTCCAGTTTTTGTCGATTTTCTGTATATAATTCCAGGTGCATTGCGTGTGCTTGTTAAAAAAAAAGGAAAAAACCCTAATAACACAACAATATGTTGACATTGAAACTGAAATTGAAATTGAACTTGGGCCAGAGTAATCTGACCTCATTATCTGCGTAACTTAGCGATGCTAAACATGATCTGACTAGGAAAATGGCATGCTGATCAATCACTAGTTCATGCACTTCTTCTCGGAGCGCTGAGGTGAGAATATGTAGAGCAGAGTGTTTGATGCCATGATCTTCACAACAAGTCGCATAACACAAACACATCTGCAGCAGCAGATGACAATACTATCAAATCACAATTTTAAAATAAATTACTTATTGTTACAAATAAATAATAAATTTCAATATAAATTTCCAAGTAGTATATATATATATATATATATACATATACTAGATTTGCCCGTGGGCACATATATATATACTAGATTTGTCCGTGGGCACGTGCTCGTCTTCGGAACGATGCACCATATGAAAGTCTTGTAAACAGTAAAATAACAATTATGTAGCTCAAGTTTGAATAGCAAAACAATAATTAGTTGTAAATAAAAATCCATGTTTTCATTAGTATATGTTGAAAAAATATTTTAAACGGGGGTGTAAAATCCAACTTCTTAGAACTTTGAGTGTGGAAAATGATGAAATTTAACTGTTGATGAGATATTTGCTATTTTCAATGTAACATGAGCAATAAAAAAATACGTAAAAAAACTGCAAATTTACAAACTTGAAATCTGAAAATATAAATTTCTGAGTAAATAGAGAGAGAGAGAGACAGAGAAATGAATAAATAAAGAAGTTGTTTTGGGAGGATTTGAATTTGAGTTTTGGGGGAAAACTTTTGGGTAGAAAAATATGTTTTGTGAGGTTAGATCTGTACCATTGATTTCAGCCCTATTAAAGGTGAGCCACTTGATAGCTTTCTTTGTGTTTTATTATATATACTAGATTTGTCCGTGGGCCTACGGCACGTCTTCAAAACGATACAGCATATGAAAAGCCTTGTAAACAGTAAATCAACAATTATATAGCTCAAGTTTGAATAGTATGACAATAATTAGTTGTAAATAAAATTTCATGTTTTCATTAGTATATGTTGAAAAAAAATTATAAATTGGGGGTATAAAAGACATTTGCATTTGCATGCGTTTGCACGACATTTGCGTTTATATATATATATATATATATATATATATATATATATATAGAGAGAGAGAGAGAGAGAGAGAGAGAGAGAGAGAGAGAGAGAGAGAGAGAGAGAGAGAGTTTTAAATAAATAAAGGAGTTGTTTTTGGGAATTTGAATTTGAGTTTTGAGGGAAAACTTTTGGGGGGAAAATGTGTTTTGTGAGATTCGATGTAGGCCTTTGATTTTAGGTGGATTGAATGAGAGCCACTTGATAGCTTTCTTTGTGTTTTATTATATAAACTAGATTTGCCCGTGGGCACGTGCCTACGGCACGTCTTCGAAATGATACAACATATGAAAGTTTTGTAAACAGTAAAACAACAATTATGTAGCTCAAGTTTGAATAGTAAAACAATAATTAGTTGTAAATGAAAGTCCATGTTTCCATTAGTATATGTTGAAAAATAATTATAAATGGGGGTGTAAAATTCAACTTCTTAGAACTTTGAGTGTGGAAAATGATGAAATTTAACTGTTGATGAGATATTTGATATTTTCAATGTAACATGAGCAATAAAAACATTCATACAAAATTTGAAAATTTACAAACTTGAAATCTGAAAATATAAATTTCTGAGTAAATAGAGAGAGAATGAGTAAGAGAGAGAGTGAAATAAATAAATAAATAAATAAATAAAAGAGTTGTTTGGGGGATTTGAATTTGAGTTTTGGGGGAAACTTTTGAGCGGAAAAATATGTTTTGGGGAGAACTTTTGAGCGGAAAAATATGTTTTGTGAGGTTAGATTTGGACCATTGATTTCAACCTTATTGAATAAGAGTCACTTGATAGCTTTCTTTGTGTTTTATTATATAGATTTGTACATACCTGCATGAATCTTTGGCTAGTAGAACCAGCATTTTCTGAAAAATTTGCCATACTGCCCCATTTTTTGAAAATATTTAGCGCATTGCCCCACTTCCCAAAATAATTAGCGAAATGCCCTTGTTTAGGACACGTCAGCAACAAACGTTATTTGGAAAAACGGCATAGGTTATTTCGATGCCGTTCTTCCCAATAACGGCATCTGTTTGGAAAAAAAGTTTCATGCCGTTATTTGGAATAACGACATATGTTATTTTTTGTGTAAAGATCTAACAGTCTCAATTGTGAGCTGAGAGAGAATTGCAAAAATAAAATAACTAATGCCGTTCTCTCAGAGAACGGCAACGATTATACTGATGCCGTTATTTTGAATAACGGTATCAGTTATATTCGTTTTGCACAGTTTCCTATAATCAAAAATCCCCTTTTCCTCCCCCTTTTGCCTTGCGTTTTTTCTCTCTCCTTCACTCTGACTCCCAAAACCCTAAACCCCCCAAAAAAAATTCCTAAAATCCCAAGTATTTGAGTGATTTGTAAGTTGCCAAACAAAAATTATACACAGCCTCTACTTTTGATTCTCTCATTGAGAATTTCAAATCAACCGGAATCCAAATTTGTGGTAAGTTTAGAAAATCCCTAATTTTTTTATTTACAATGTTGATTTTGATCTATGAGAGATGTATGCATTGGTAGTATAGTACAAGTGATGTAGATTTGTGTTATCTAAGTAGTAATTTTGGAAAAGTAGTTATGGATTGTTGGTGATATAGGGTATGTGAAATGTTGAAATGTTGAAAAAGATGCAATTGTTAGTTGTTAGGAAAACAAAGAATATAAGAGATACTTTGTGGGGGTGTTTTGATTGTCATTATGATGATTGCAAGTAGTTCAAATGTGTTGAAGATCTATGTATACATAATGGTGAAGTGAAGTTGAAGGCAATGCGTGAGGATAAAATCCATTTTTCCAAAATGTGATGAATGATTTGAGGAGAAAGGAGTTAATCATGGATAGAGGATTGAATAGCTGAAATACACTGAAGGTGTCTACATAGGGTTAACTGTTTCAATGTGTATTAGATAAGTGTTTGTTATTGATTAGTGTTTGTTATTGTTGTTGATTAGTGTTGTTATTGTTGTTGATTAGATAAGCTGAAATACACTGAGGGAAATTGTTGTTAATTAGTGTTTGTTATTGTTTAGTACATATGTTTAGTAAAATTTTAGTACACTTTTTGGTATATCTAGTATTGTAATAATGTCTATTAACATTGTAGTTGACACGTTATATTTAATGTTGACAGGCAAATGGATCCTACGAGGACATCTGGGTCCAATGATTCCTACCGTTCTTTATCTGCAAGAAGATCACAGATCGCAGGCGGTTTGGAAATGAAATGTAGAAAAAATGAGTTTCCGAATGCACACCATCATGAAGACGCACCATCGTATTCAAAATTACTTGTTAAGCAGCGGATTTTACGGAATGCTGAAGATCGCGAAAATCAAATGTGACCATGCCCTACTTACCGCTCTTGTGGAGCGATGGAGGCCGGAGACACACACGTTTCACTTACCAGTTGGTGAGATGACGGTAACTCTACAAGATGTAGCCATCATTGCGGGTCTTCCAATTGATGGGGTGGCCGTCATGGGGAACTTGATGTTCAATAAAGTTGCATTGGTACGAGATTACCTTGGGCACGAGGTGCCTGAAGATGATAAGGGAGTATTCGTTGGGGAATCAATTAGATGTTCTTGGCTTGATTCGGAGTTTAGTAATCAAATGCCAGACGTACCGACGGACATCCAACTCCAGAATTATACACGGGCTTATCTGTTGTCGATGATTGGAGAGATTCTATTCCCTAATTCTTCAGGTGATGTAGTGCATCTCATGTACCTTCCACTGATTGCTGACTTACAAACAGCCAACTGATATAGTTGGGAAAGTGCGGCTCTTGCCTCTCTCTACCGTGCTCTCTGTAACTGTTCGATGGGGTCGATTCAAATGACCGGGCCGATGTCTATATTGCAAATATGGTGTTGGGAATGAATACACCTCGGCCGATCCCAGGTAACGGTACTTTCTGAAAGTTGGAGAGTGCAACAAGAAAATCCCGTGCTGAGAGCTCCTCTTGGTGCCTACTGGACGGGTAAGCTCACATGGAAGGATAACCCACGTGGTGTCCTCACATATTATAGGGACGAACTCGATCAGTTGAGGGAAGAGTACGTCCACTGGACACCGTACACAGAGGATAGGCTACAACGTCTACCCCCATTTGCACTGTCAATAATCACTTGTGGTTGACATTAGCTCCGCTTGTAAATTTCTCGATTGTAGAGTTCTATTATCCCGGCCGCGTCCTCTGCCAATTCAATGCACAACAGCCTGTCCCCGGGAACTCAATGTACGACCGTAGACTTCACAACCTTACCGGCCAAGGTCGTTTACCAAATATGGATTGGGCCGATCACCACTGTCCTCATGTAGCATGTTGGAATGAGAGGAAGTACGACTTGGTCGTTGAAGGTATTGTGCCGTACGATGGATCAATGCAAACCGCATATATGGCATGGTACCGTCGCATCACACGGTTGTATGTAGCGCCAAAATGGATCTTCCCGCGGGTATCCAACAACCGATACCCACGCACCAAGTGGAACCACCACCCGCACATTCCACATCGCAACCCATGTATCAACCGAAAGCTTCCTCCTACCGTTTAATGGTAAAGTAATTTTATTGTCGGTTAACTTTATTCACTTCATTTTGCTTATGCTTGTTTAATGGTAAAGTTTAGTTTACTACTAATAATTTCTATTCCTAATCTAGATCAACAACACATGGGACATTGCGAAGAAGTGTGCGGCTGTCTTGAAGAGCAATGCTAATAAGGCATGCAAGGAATTGGCAAGAGAACTCCTACTTCCTTGTCGTACTTCTCTTGAAGAAGTTGGAGATGGTTCATGCTTCAATGACCTTGTACGGTCGACCGAAGTACCAACTCAACAGGTCCGAATGAGTGTAAGCCGAGCTCCACCTCCACCACAACAAACAGCTGAAGCAGTACAACCCTCCGCACCTCAAACTCAACCACAATCTCCTTCACATCATCCAAGAAGGGGTAAGACTGTTCGCTTCCCTCCTACGCAAAGTGAATTGGCAAATCCCGAGATTGATGTAGGTGGAGGAGATGAAGAAGAAGATGTCGGTCCAAGTGAACCTGCAACTCAAGAGACCCGGGAACGTAGGAGGAAAGTTCCGGTTCGAAAGAGGAGACCACCCCAACAATATACGCCTAGTTAGATTTTACAATTATTGAACTTTATGTTTAGGTTACTAAGCTTTTGATGAGGTGTTTATGTAATTCTGGACTTCCATGTTTGTGAGTAATTGTCAGTTGTGTTGCAAATGTATGTTTCGCAATAAATTGAAGTAATATGATATTTGTTGAAGTGAATCACATTGACCCAACTTGATTAACATGATTTTAATGTGGTGAAGTGAATTATAGTTAATTTTTGTGCAATTAAAGTATATGGAAAATCTTGGTTGATGAGTTGATGAGTTCATGAGATTGAAATTTTTTTGATGAGTGGATGTGGTGTGTGCAAGTATCCAAGTCTAAGTAATGGACTTGTGGTTGTCTGTGCATGTTTTGTTGTGAAAAACATGAATAAAAGATGCCGTTATTGCAAATAACGACATCCGAATCCTATAACGTTATTGCAAATAACGGCATCAGCTAAGAGGAAAAATAGAAAAGTTGGTATAGCTGCCAATGTTTCTGTCTTCACAGCCGTTATCCAAGATAACGGTATCCTTAACTGATGTCGTTATCTTGAACAACGGCATCTTCATAGAAACCCCTTAAGTTCAAAATAATGGCATCTCCTAAGATTTCTAATACGTATGCCGTTCTCCAAGATAACGACAACTTTTAATCATGCCGTTCTTCAAGATAACGGCATCTATTAACTATGCCATTCTTCAAGATAACGACATCTGTTATGTGTCAAAAATCAGAATTTTGAGACTTCTGCCATTCTTTCTATCTTCAGAGTCGTTCTTATGAATAACGGCATCTTCTTACTATGCCGTTATTCGCAAGAACGGTATCTGTTATTTAAATAGTTGTGCATATTTTTTGTGCATGTTATGTAAAGATATATTACTTAAAACAAATTTACCCATATCCAACATACATTCATACCATAAATCTCATTCCAAACTATTTAACCTTAAATTGCTCAACATACAGATTCAAGTTAATAAATTCATATAAACTTAACGAAAGATTATACATTACTAAAATACAATTACAGGAAATAAGTTCAAGTGCGGGTAGATTGTGAAGTCTCCACACTTTGCACATTCTTATACTCCGTCTATTGTGTCCGCTCACTCCACATTTCAAACATACTTTACCACTACTCCCACCTTCTCGAGCATCCATGTCATTGCGGATGCGAGTACTCCTCGGTCTCCCCTTTACCCGACGAAGACTTGAATCAGCTATGAGCACCGGTGCACTTTGGGTCGGCCAATAAGATTCGTCTGGTATAGGATTGAAAGTTGGTGCCCATGTTTTTGCTAACGAATCGGTAGAGTAGAAGACATCAATGTATGGTTGATAATCAAGCGCACGTGAAGCACATGCCGCTAACACATGAGAGTATGGAATGTGAAATAGTTGAAATTTTCCATACGTACATCGGCCCTCGAGGTCTATCGTGTGCCAATGTCCACCCTTTTGATATTCACCATCCATTCTAATGCCCGTTTTCACCCCAAAAACACCTGACTGATTATTAAACATCATTGCCTCATGTAAATTGGATTTTTGACGGCGGACATCAATAAGGTCCTGAATCCGGGGTGCCCATAATTTACCTTCACTGATAAGTGTCTGCGCAGCTTCACGGCGATCAGTGAAGTACATGTTTAGACGGAAAAATATCTGTTCTACAATTGCGGTGACAGGCAAGCTACGAACACCTTTTAGGACCGAGTTGAAAACTTCGGACAGATTTGTTGTCATTATACCATATCTGCGCCCACCATCGGCAGTAAGTGCCCACTTCTCGATCGCTTTCTCCTTCAACCAATTAGCCCCATCAGCATTGCTCGCTTCAAGTTGTGCCATCTTTTTCTCATACTTCTTCCACTGATTTTGAGACGCAATTACCTTCAACTTACTCATCAAAAATTTGCAACCAAATTTTTTATGGAAATTGCTAGCAAAATGCCGCATACAGTTTCGATGATATGTAAATGGTTCCCTCCACGCACCGAACTCATTTTGCATGACTGATAAAATACCGGCATGTCAATCAGAAATGACACAGACCTTCATGATCTGTGACAAAGCACCAAATACAGTTCATGAACCATGTCCACATTTCTATGCTTTCACCGTCAACTAGCGCAAACGCAAACGGAAACAACCTACCATTTGCGTCTGGTGAAACCACAATCAACAAAAAGCCTTTATATTTCCCGTACAAGTGAGTGCTGTCTATACTTATAATTGGTCTACAAGCCTTAAATCCTTCGATGGAAGGACCGAATGCCCAAAAAACACTCTTAAATGTTTCTATGCCCGGACCGGTCGCAATCTTTGCCCAATGTACAACCGTACCCAGGTTTGAAGCTTGAATTGCATTGAGTAGATATGGTAATTTAGTGTACGCTTTTTCAAAAGAACCATATAGTTTCTCAATTGCTTTATGTTTAGCCTTCCAAGCTTTCCAATATGATATTGTGTAATGGAACCTACCCTTCACTATTCCAATTATGGCTCTTGGTGTTATTGAGAGTTGTTCCTTCACAACATCCAATATAACCGTCGATACGACCGCCGAGTCAATTTTGCTGTGATCCTGAGTCAATGTAGGATTCACACATGTGTGTGCACCTTCAAGCTTCTTTACCACAAAATAATTACGGCCTTTGGGAACAATTGCACGTAACCACCATGGACAACCAACTACATTTTGAAGTGACGGGTTTTCTACAATCTCCTCGGCTGAATAGTGAATGAGTGCGTATTTACATTTTACATGGTATAGACCACGATCTGATTTTACTGTCACAAATTCTCAGTGGTTCTTCACGGCGTACATCTTCACTTGATGTTGTAGAGCATCTTTAGTTGGAAATCTTTGACCTATAAAGAGTTCATCCAAGTTAGAAGAACCAACGGAAGACTGTCCATGTTGATGTATGGTGGCACGAGACATCCATTCATTGGATTGAGATCCACGCATCACTGCACTTGTGTCCTGACTTGGCAACATGCGGGCATTGTTAACCGGCACATCAACATTCACATCAACAACCGGAGCTTCAACGGCAACCTCCTCCTCATCATCTTCGAGACCGCGTTCCTCATCTTCTTCCTCTTCGATCAAGTCGTTATTTACAACGGTGTTGTCAAAGTCTTCCATAGCCATGCCACCTAGCAATATATTTTGTGACAATAGCGTAGGATGTACCTGCTCGTATTCGGAGGAAACAGGTTCCGTTGGAGTTGTGCTAGTATCTTCGTCTGTATTTGAAATTCTAGCATGTGACTCTGCAGATGGTTTCAAAGTCCGTGTGGGCCTTGGACTTCCGATAACGACTCGTGTAGTATTTGGAAGCCTCGTTTGATCGATATATAACTCAACTAGATTCCAACTACAACTTGGATGAAGTGTCCTAAGCAACATAGACCTCAGAGAATTGTCATTGTCTATGGGTACCAACATGAAATATTGCACATTTCCTTTACCAGTAGTATAACGGGCTCTGAATTTCAGACTCATTTCACTTCTATCCCAATTGGTGACTTCATATATCTTATCTATTAATTCTGAGTACGTAAAGTTGTGGGGAGCCTAAATAATTACCGGTTCAACATCACTATAAGAATATCCAATCTTCGGATCCTTAATTACTTCACCCCCAAAATATAACCAAATAGGGATATCAAATTCCATACCTATACATAAAAAATCAAACATATTCAAGTCATTCACTACTTACAATAAGCATAACATGGGTATACATATCAAACATACGGTTAAGATAATAATACCTTCAAATTAAACCGTACCACCAATAGCTTCAAAATTCGTTGTGGATGAAGAATGAAATGAGTTTGAGAGTAAGGAGGTAGGATGTATGAAATTTTAAAGCACTCGAATGGTTGGAATTTTTTGATATTGGGATCTAGGGTTTGTGGGTAACAGGAGTGAAGAGAGAGAGAGAAGAATACGAATGACAAGGGGTAGGAGAAAGGAGAAGGGGGTTTTTGATTATAGGAAACTGTGCAAAATGAATATAACTGATGCAAAATAACGGCATCAGTATAATCGTTGCCGTTCTCGGAGAGAATGGCATTAGTTATTTTATTTTTGCAATTATCTCTCAGCTCACAATTGAGACTGTTAGATCTTTACCCAAAAAATAACAAATGCCGTTATTCTAAATAACAACATGAAATTTTTTTTCCAAACAGATGCCGTTATTGGGAAGAACGGCATCGAAATAACCTATGCCATTTTTTTCAATAACGTTTGTTGCTGACGTGTCCTAAACAAGGGCATATCGCTAATTGTTTTGGGAAGTAGGGCAAGGCGCCAAATATTTTCAAAAAGTGGGGCAGTACGGCAAATTTTTCGCATTTTCTTGTCTTGAACATGACAACAAACTAAGTCCATTATCTGTTCATAACTACTGTTTCCCAAATAATCGATAAAAACAACGATTCCCTAAGGCCTAGTCATGAGAATTTTCAACATGCAACATTGAGACATCCCGCAGTAAAGATTTTGCTCGTAAGTTGAAGAAGTATAAAGTGGGCTTTGAACAGAAAAAGGCATGGGGTGTCTAGGACTCGAATCTCTTAGATTACAACTTCTAAGCGACTCAGTCATATCGTCAAGTAAGTTCTGAGATGGTGGATACATGGTTTGTTGGCTTTGAACGAAATAGGATGAAGAAGGAATGGCACAAGGAGGGGGGAGGTTTGAATTGCCAAGAAGTTCGCTGTCGATGTTGCTGGTGTCAAGACTAAGTCGACTGAAGCCTACTACAGTCGACTTAAGCCTACTATAGTCGATTGAACCCAATCTGTAACAACTCCTAAAAATCTGCAGATTTGTAACTACTGCAACAACTGATCCTAAAGAATAGATCTGTAACTGCACTACTTGTATCCCCAAAAATAGGATCTGTAACTACTCATAGGATCTGATAGGATCTGTAATAACTCTATATATACCATCAATGCATCACCGGTTTTGGTGTGCAAGCCTTTCCAAAACTCCACTTGGTATCAGAGCAACCCAGGTTCGAATCTCACTGGCTACGCAATTTAAATGCGGATTTTAAAAAAAAAAATACCGCTGCGTATTGTCCAGGTCTCGGCTTATAATTTGTTGGGTATTTATTTTGTTTCTTTGGCCTATAAAAAAAATGGGAGCTCGACTTGAGGGGGCATGTTAGAATACAAGTGCAATTTCCTTTAACCCTTCTACAACTTCGAAGTTTTAGCATAGTGGCAAGGACTTTCACATGGTATCAGAGCATCGGATGGCCAAGCCGGTGATGCCACAATGAAACTGACTCTGTTTGAAAAGCAGAAAGAGAACTAGCTGGCTTGTCGAAAAAATGATACAATCCTCCTCTATTCATGCCGTGCAACACCTCCGCTCAAAATGGATTAGCGGAGAGATGCCATAGACATGTTGTTGAGTCTGGTCTCTCTCTCTTAAACCATGCATCAATGCCCTTAACATTTTGGGCTGATGCCTTTGTCACTAGTTGCTACCTCATAAACCGCCTACCATCCTCACCATTGAAAGGTCAAACTCCTCTTGAACTAATTTTTGGTTCCACACCAGACTACAATGCCTTAAAATCCTTTGGGTGTCTTTGCTACCCATATCTCAGACCCTATGCATCAAATAAATTAGACAAAAGATCCATTGACTGTGTCTTCATTGGCTATTCTAGCACTCAAAAAGGATACATATGCTATCATCGACCATCCAAAAGAATATACATCTCTCGTCACGTCGACTTTGAAGAAGACATCTTTCCCTATTCGGCAGTGCACAGCAACCCCCCAATGTAAGTACTACTTCTATATCCTCTGTACCTTTACAAACCATATCCATTTTACCCACCCTACAAGCATCTCACATACCCCCTTTACCAAATAACCCACCAAACAATGACCCACTTCAAGCTACCTCTTCCTGCACCTAACCGCCACCTACTCCTCCACCCTCTCCTACACAAGAACTCGTTCCTCAACATCATATGATTACTAGGGCAAAAGATGGTATACGTAAATTTGTTAATAGATTATGTTTGAATGCCACTAAACACCCTTTGCAGGATGCAGACTTAGTGGAACCAACATGCTTCACACAGGCATAGAGCCATCCTCAATGGCGTAGTGCTATGGACGAGGAGATCAATGCCTTATTACAGAAGGGCACATGGACCCTCACCCCTGCCAAAAGCAATCAGAACATTGTGGGATGCAAATGGGTCTTTCGTATCAAACGAAAATCTGATGGCACTATTGACCGCTACAAGGCTCGTCTTGTTGCAAAGGGATTTCATCAACAAGCAGGGATTGATTATGGAGAAACTTTCAGCCCCGTCATTAAACCATGCACAATTCGGCTCGTCATTACCATTGCACTAATGAACAAATGGGCACTCCGTCAATTGGATGCTCAAAATGCTTTCCTTCATGGTTATCTCACAGAAGAAGTTTACATGAAACAACCACCGGGGTATGTAGATTCAAGATTTCCAAAGCATGTTTGTCGCCTACGGAAGTCTCTCTATGGGCTCAAGCAAGCCCCTAGAGCTTGGTACTCGAGACTCACCAGATATCTTTGCACTCTTGGTTTTGTCAGTTCCAAGGCCGACTCATCTCTGTTCATAAGACAAATTGGTGACTCAACTCTCTTTATTTTAATCTATGTTGATGACATAATTGTCACAGGCACACCAGGGAATCATATCAACACAGTCATAACCCAGCTCCAATCTACATTTGCGATCAAGGACCTGGGCCCATTGAGTTACTTTTTGGGTATCGAAGTCCTTCCCAATCGCAATGGTCTTTTTCTGTCTCAGCGCAAATACATTCTGGATCTGTTACAAAGCACTAAGTTCGATGGCATCAAACCTATCACCACACCCCTAGCAGCTAACAGTCAACTCTCTCAACATGATGGACCGACTCACAGTGATCCTACACAATATCGAAGTATTGTGGGATCCTTGCAATATCTATCTTTCGCTCGACCAGACATTGCAGTCGCTGTCAACAAAGTATGTCAGTTCATGCATAACCCTCGTGAAGTCCATTGGTATGCTGTTAAACGAATTCTTCGTTATTTCAAAAATACAATCAATCATGGCTTGCTGCTATCTACACCAACAAGTTCCACCATCCACGCATATTCAGACTCGGACTGGGCAGGATGTCCGGATGATAGCAGATCTACAAGCGGCTATTGTATTTTCTTTGGAGGCAACCTCATCTCATGGAGTGCACGGAAACAAAAGACAGTCTCCCGATCAAGCACCGAAGCTGAATACAAAGGTGTCGCAATTGCAACTGCTGAAGTTCTGTGGATTCAATCTCTACTCAAAGAGCTTGGTTACTCCGAAATGCCTCCGCCTACTCTTTGGTGTGATAACTTAGGGGCTACGTATCTCACGGTAAATCCTATCTTCCATGCTCGCACAAAGTATATCGAAATTGATTACCATTTTGTCCGTGAGCGTGTTGCTTCAAAACAACTCAGTGTTCGTTTCATTTCCACCAAAGATCAGCTAGCGGACATCTTCACCAAAGGTCTCAGCAGTAACAGGTTTCAGGACTTACGGAACAAGTTGTTCATCCAAGCTTGGCCGTTCAACTTACAGGGGAGTGTCAAGACTAAGTCGACTGAGACTACTAAGTCAACTGAGCCTACGTAAGTCGACTGAAGCCTACTACAGTCGACTTAAGCCTACTACAGTCGACTGAACCCAATCTGTAACAACTCCTAAAAATCTGCAGATTTGTAACTGCTGCAACAACTGATCCTAAAGAATAGATCTGTAACTGCACTACTTGTATCCCCAAAAATAGGATCTGTAACTACTCATAGGATCTGATAGGATCTGTAAAAACTCTATATATACCATCAATGCATCATCGGTTTTGGTGTGCAAGCCTTTCCAAAACTCCACTGCTGGCCATTGAATCTTGATGGAAGTAGAAGGATGAGGGTGCACTATTTTCTTCTTCGTCGTCGTCGTCCTTGTTGATGTTGCTGGCCAGTGAATCTTGATGGACGTAGGAGGACGAGGAGGGATGACGTACATAGTAGACACTCTGTTTTTTCCTTTCTTTTTCTTTTTCTTTTTCTTTTTTTTTTCCTTTCTTCTTTGGCTTTTGGTCTCTATTTATAGAATTTTTTAGAAGTTTAGAGAGGCTTGTGAATTTTAAAGAAGAGAATCATTTAAAAACTAGGAATGATAGATTGATAATTATCATCAATCTGAATTCGTAGTATTTTGAATGATTTAAAGCTTCGTAATCCTTTTTTTTTTTCATAGAAAATATTTTATTAAAAAAAATTCATTATGAAGAATATTTATCCATCCATTTAAAATATAGTCATGAATATGGTAGCGTTAAACTATATGAAATACCGAGATAAATATATCTCTCTCTATTACTAGAGAGTTAAGGGTTGTGTTATTGTGGGCGAACATTCACTTTTGAATTTTTCCATATTTAAAACTTCAATCTATTAAGGTATGTTAACAAATTTAAGCCATCACCTGTATTGCAATGCACATACTAAATATAAATTTAGTATCGGTTTTTGTTAATTTTAAAAAGTCATTTTATAATTAGCTCAAATAATAAGATTGATTTGAATACTACTGAACATGAACTGCAAAAGATAGATTTAGTCAAATGCCCGCTCAAGGTGAAAACGTTCCTTTGGCTTGTTATGAATAACGCGATCCTCTCAAAAGTTAACTTGAGAAGACAAAATGTACCCATCGAGGTGGGGTGTCAAAGATGTAACGAATGAGAGGAAGATGTTCATCACATTTTCTTGCAATTCCCCAAGGCTAAATTAGCATGGAAAATCATGGGGATTGGATCTGGTTTGGTAGAGAATCCAATAACAATTAATGACGTCTGGGGTAGATGGAGGGACATTCACATTAGAAAAGAGAGTAGGGGATTTGGGACATTACAGCGGATGTTATTATTTGGATCTTATTGCTAGATAGAAATGATGCATGTTTTCGTAATATTCATTGTAGATTTTTCATTATGTTTTATAAAATTGCGGAGCTCATCAATTTTTGGGGCAGGGCACTTGGGAGTGAGGAAGAGGCTACGCATTGAAGATGAGTAGTTCCGTTGGTGGTACCGGTCGGCGCCTATCTCTCTCGCTTTTACGGAGATTCAGGCCTTTTGTTTTCAGGATCGTTGGCTGTTTATCGCTTCGTACTGTCTACAGGAGTTCATTCTGTATTCTACTCCTTGTATTTTGTATTGATACACATCGAATGAGGAACTAGAAGCTACAGACATGAAGAAGAACCTGCAGCTGGCGTGAAGAAGAATTGAAGAAGTCTAGTTGTGTACAAATTGCGTATCAGTCCATTAGTATAGGGTTCTATGTGTAAAAATGTGGAATAACGATTGGGATTAATAAGTTGTATTGTAGCCATCGGATCTGTTGTATAAAGGGCTGTGATTTGTTATTGTGGGGACCACCTCTTGTAACCGCTTAAACGGCTTGGGTTTTTCACGTGCTGTGCGCGTTAATGAGTCTATAAAAAGCGACATCAGCTCAGTTGAGCTGTGTGTGAATTGGTATGAAACATTTCTCTCCTTTCTTGATCCATTCTTGTTTCAACCTTGTTCTTCTCAAATTCTACCTCCATATCTCTTGTTAATGGCCAATAAAAGCTCCAAGGGTCCTGTAATGGCAACAACTATGGAAGATGTGCATCAATTGGTATCAGAGCCTTCAGATTCAATTGGAAATCAAGTCGTTGGCCATCAAGATTATCAAGAACCAAATCCACCTGATCCAAAAGGAATGCTAGGTGGAGTTCCTGAGTTGGATTTGTGGCAGCGACAGCAAATATGGGAGTCGAGATTGTGTGGAGTTGAACAACAGATTAAAGACATATCAAAGGAAGTGACAAGTCAGTCCTCTTTGATATTTACATAGATGCAGGCTATGGCAACTCAGTTGTCAATGATGATGGAGCAATTGAATTCTCTTGTGGCTGATAGAAATGCAGAAAAAGGTGCGTCAGGATTCAATTGGGCCAATTTTGACCCCAAATTTTTCGCCCAATCCATCAGGTAATCTCAACTCCGATAGTTTTTCTATGGATGTGAATGTGGGTTCTTTTAGAAATGGTAAGAATCTTGATCAGTTTGCAATCAAGAGTTCATTTCCAAAGCCTCCAAAGTTAGATGTTGTTCCTTTTTCGGGTACGGGTGATGTACTCAATTGGCTATTCTTGTAACCCCTGTTCCCGTAAATACATAATTTCTGAATAATTTTCTGTATTTCGGATTATTTATAAATTTAGTTATGTTAAATTCATTTTGAAATTTCTATTAAAATCTTTTCTAATAGGGAATTATGGTTATTTCGAATAAGGGTATATTTTACTTTACCTTCTATTTTCGATCGACTATTTATATTTTAGCCAAATCAAAAATATTCTGATTTACTTTAATAAATTGTTAAACTCAAATTCCTATATTTTTATATAACCTTGTTGCCATCATTTTATTATTTTGCTATTACTACTATTATTATTATTGGTAGTACTATTATTGCTATTACCATTATTATTAATTTTCGTGTTTTCATTATTAGTGTTATTATTATTATTTTTGTTAAAACTCAGTTTTGATCTATATTATATTATCTAATTATTTAAATTAAAGCCCATTGATTCGATCTGCATTGTATTATTTACTATTTAATTTGAAGCCCAAAATTTAGCTTATCTCCTATTGTTTAAACTCAAACCCATTAACCCAATTCTCCTCCTAATTGTGTGTTGACCAGATCAATTCTACTCCAATAATCAATCCCCAAAATCTCTCCTAATCACCCCCAAATCCTGTAACCCCCCAATTAATATCCCTAATAATCAGCATTCTTGTAAACCCCTCCTCCCTATAATCTCTCCCATCTTTATTGTTACTATATTTTTATACATTTATTACTTCCCCTTCTCTCTCTCCCCGCACCCTCTCTCTTCCTCTGTTCAAAATCGAAAACAAAAACCCAAACCCCAACTTCATCTTCCTCCTCCCTCCCGCTCACTTCCTCTCTCCGTTTCGACCGAACCAAACCCACTCCATTTCTGCCAACAACCGCTCATCGCCCAACTCCGATCGCTAACCCCATCCACCTTCATCATCATCCTCTCCACCGTCACCCCCGTCTCATCCCATCCCCATTATTGCGCCGCGCCAAGCCTACACCCAACTCATCGAAACCCATCACCCACTTCAGCCATCCCCATTGCTCCGTCTACCATCCAACCTCCGATCACCGTCCCCTCGTCTACCCCCTTGCCTCGCTGCACTGCCATCCTCCTTTTGTTGCCATTGCCAAGCTCCGCCCAGTCTTCCGCTCGAATCGAACCCATCGCCTTGCCGAGCCCACCTCGTCAACCTCCTCGATGCTTCCACTTGCTCGTCGCCGCCGTGATCCCTCGGCACTCACCCCTCGCAATCTCTGAAGATCCCAGTCACAGTCATCACCGTCCAAGCCCGTCGAAGCTTGTCACGTTGTCTTCCCTTATTTTCGAACGAAGGCAAAGCTTGCTCGCCGGAGTTCGTCGAGGTCGCCGTCGCCGACGTCGCTCCGCCCCGCCGCAGTGCCGTCGCTGGCACAGTCGCGCTGTGCCGTCACCGCTAGTTCGCCGCTCTCTCCTTCTCTCTCTGTTGAAGTGTGGAAGAAGGATTGTGAGTGGTCGAATTTGCCGTTTGGTGTTCTGGGCACTCTAGATCCTGCTTGGTGTATGTTGTTTTGGCCCCCGATCCGGTGTAAGGAAGGGATCCTATTGGTTGGGTTGGCTGTCCCGTATTCTGGGCACAGCGGATCCGATCGTTGTTCGGTGTTTTGTCCGGATCTGCTGTGGGGATTTCGTTGCTGAGTTGCTGGCTTTGTTTGCTTGGACTTTCTTGCACGTATTTCGCACGTGATTTTGGGAGTTCTCCGGTTATTCTCTTTTTGAATCGTCAAATCAGGCAAGTATCTCTTGTACAAATTCGTTTGTTCTAGTACAAGCTTCTTTGTATAAATACCGCAAGTATATTTCTTGATTCTAATTCGCATTCATAAGTCAAATTTAATCTGTTACTATACAAAATCTGTCGATCCCGTATTCACATATGATCGTGAATACTTTGTTGCCATATGCATGACATGAACATAAATTAATACACACATATGTGCTCTTAGGACTATACATTAATATGTGCATGATTGTTTTGCCTGTGATAGTAGTTTAATATGACATCTTGTTCTTGTTGATTAAACTTAATAAAAGTAATAAGCCGGGGTGTAAGGAAAAGATTTAAATAGTGGACAATATAGAAGAGCATACTCGGACGGGAGCTCGTGGTTTCTCGATGCAAGTTGCAAGTTACAAGTTGTAAGTTTGCAAACTATATGTTTATATGTTTCACGCTACATGTTTACACTATGTTTGACTCGATATGTTTCACGTTATATATTTGCATGTATCTCGATACAAGATACAATTGATATGTTTTTTTCGAGTACGTGACCTATAGAATTCGCCACTAAATCTAAACAAAACTGATTGTACGTAGCAACCATGTAGTAAAAAGATAGATGAATGAAGTGCTACCTAGATAGAATCAAACATTAGACATAAGATTGACACGTGCACTTGCATGATCCAATTATATGTTGCATGTTCATGTTGACTTGATATTTGTTTACTTGATTACTTGTTTTATATGCCACTTGTTTCATAATGCCTCGTTCATAATCATGTTTACATATTGCATTTTTCTTGTTTTATGACTCTCGATTCCTTGCTATCTTTTTCTGTTTTTCTTTTCTTTTGTTTTGTACCTGTTCCCCTTAGCTTGTACCACTTGCGGCCCGTGACTTGTATTAACGGGCATCTTCTTATTCCTTTTTCTTTTCTTTTTGTAATAATGTACTTGCAGGCCCGAATGGAGAGTTACCAGAAGGTATTGCTGATCAAGTGTTTTAGTTTTGTTTAATTTTTCTTGTCGCTTTAGTTTATGTTTTATTTCATGCAACTCTTTATTGTAATCCGGGCTTGTTTGACCCGTATCTATTTGTATTTCCCAGTTGTTGGTTATGTTATGGACTATGTCATGAACTTTTATTATTATATTGTGATTTTATATGCCTGCATGGTTTATTTTGTTATCTTGTTATTGAGTTGCCTGCACAGCTTATGAATGGTGTATTCGCACCATTCGCTGGGCCTCAGTCATGTGCCCGTATTTCCGTATTTTGGGAAGCGGGGCATGACAATTCCAAATTGAGAATTATTTTGAAGTTTATCAGATTGCAGGTGATGAGAAGGTTAGGGTGGCTTATTTCTTTTTAAAGGACGAAGCGATTCAGTGGTGCAGGTGGTTCTTGAAAAATAATGATGGTATAATTACATGGAGGCAGTTTAGGGAGGTGTTGCCGCTAAATTTGGTGTGGGGACAAACAGATGAATTTGTGGATTCTTAGGGAAACTGAATAGTAAACCTGTATACCTGTTCCGTCGAGGTTTGACCGTCGCTCCCACCGTACACCTGCAAAAAGTGCGAGACACCAGGGTTGTTCCCGGCGACGCACCCTCCGACGCTCAAGTCAGTAATCAGAGAGATTATGAAAGAGCGCAAAAACTGGTGAAAGATTGATTACCTCTTAATGGAGATGAATGGGGGGTATTTATAGGCGTCTTAGGGATCAAATTAGGAATGTAATCCCCGTGATTAGATAAGGAATATTCTCCTAGTAATCAGATAAGGAATTGAATCCCTAATTCCCAGTGAAAAGATAGATGTAAATCAGGGCCGTTGATTAAGTTCTAATCAGGGACCTTGATTGTATCTTGCTGGATCGGGTGTGCAGCGGATTGGAACCCATACCCAGTTGACGTGGATCCGTTCATGGGCTATTGGGCTTTGAATAAAGACCCAGTTTCCATTTCAGACCCGTTTGTAGGTGAGATTACCGTTTTACCCTCGGGCCTCAAGATTCGTGCCCGATTTGGACGGTCCCAATTAATCCCCATTTTTAGCCATATCACGAGCCCCCCACTCCTAAAGGCTGAGCTTGATCGGCCTTTGAGGAGTAGTTTAGCTGTTTTAATGGCTACCGGAGTTGTATCGGAGTCCAAATGGAAGGTATTGAATCCTAAAGGGGGTAGTTTGGTGATTTTTCAAGTAGATCGAACTCTAAGTAGCTCTAGAGCCTCTTGTTGGAATATCCTTTTGTCTTAAGGAAGTGTTGATTCGACGTGCTGGGGTTTTGGAAGATTATTTTTGGGGAACAATTGTTCGTTTGGGAGTGAGAAGGTACTCCCCCACTTTATACTTGCTTCCCAGGAGTTCTTCCTTACTTTTTCGAACTTTTTACTTATTTTTTGGGGCAATATCTTGGCCGTTATCCTTCGTTGAGGGTCACATATGTTTGTATCACGCTCCTGACCCTCTCTAGAGCTCGGTGACTAGGGGGCCGAGATCCGTATACGGTTCGGCGCGTTTTTCCGAAGAGGGGAGCGAGTTCGGCGTCGTTGTAAGTGCTAGGAGGGAGTCTGGCATGGCGCGAGGTCCAACCTTTCCCCGTAACGAGGTCGGTGCCAAGAATGCTCGGCAGTGGGTGCCGAACTCAAATTTTTTCCCTCATAACGAGGTCGGTACCAAGAACGCTCGGCAGCTGGTGCCGAGCTTGACTTTTTTCCCGTAACAGGGTCGGTGTCAAGAACGCTCGGCAGTGGATGCCGAGCTTGACTTTTTTCCCGTAACAGGGTCGGTGTCAAGAATGCAGGGCAGCTGGTGCCGAGCTTGATTTTTTCCCGTAACAGGGTCGGTGTCAAGAATGCTCGGCAGTGGGTGCCGAACTTGACTTTTTCCCCGTAACAGGGTCGGTGTCAAGAACGCACGGCAGCTGGTGCCGAGCTTGATTTTTTTCCCCGTAACAGGGTCGGTGTCAAGAACGCTCGGCAGCTGGTGCCGAGCTTGATTTTTTCCCGTAACAAGGTCGGTGTCAAGAATGCACGGCAGCTGGTGCCGAGCTTGGATTT
This sequence comes from Hemerocallis citrina, assembly GCA_017893485.1. NCBI lineage: Eukaryota > Viridiplantae > Streptophyta > Magnoliopsida > Asparagales > Asphodelaceae > Hemerocallis > Hemerocallis citrina. The sequence continues at coordinate 22,396,347 of CM030359.1, read as the reverse complement.
TTTCCCCGTAACAGGGTCGGTGTCAAGAATGCACGGCAGCTGGTGCCGAGCTTGGATTTTTTTCCCCGTAACAGGGTCGGTGTCAAGAACGCTCGGCAGTGGGTGACGAGCTTGACTTTTTCCCCGTAACAGGGTCGGTGTCAAGAATGCACGGCAGCTGGTGCCGAGCTTGGATTTTTTCCCGTAACATGGTCGGTGTCAAGAATGCACGGCAGCTGGTGCCGAGCTTGTATTTTTTCCCGTAACAGGGTCGGTGTCAAGAACGCTCGGCAGTGGGTGCCGAGCTTGACTTTTTCCCCGTAACAGGGTCGGTGTCAAGAACGCTCGGCAGTGGGTGCCGAGCTTGACTTTTTCCCCGTAACAGGGTCGGTGTCAAGAATGCTCGGCAGCTGGTGCCAAGCTTGATTTTTTCCCGTAACAGGGTCGGTGTCAAGAATGCACGGCAGCTGGTGCCGAGCTTGGATTTTTTCCCGTAACAGGGTCGGTGTCAAGAACGCTCGGCAGTGGGTGCCGAGCTTGACTTTTTCCCCGTAACAGGGTCGGTGTCAAGAACGCTCGGCAGTGGGTGCCGGGCTTGATTTTTCCCCGTAACAGGGTCGGTGTCAAGAACGCTCGGCAGTGGGTGCCGAGCTTGACTTTTTCCCCGTAACAGGGTCGGTGTCAAGAACGCACGGTAGCTGGTGCCGAGGTCCACAACTTGTCGTTTTTCGTCACAGGAGTTTGTATCTACTGAGTGCCTTCCGAACTTCTGACAACTTCTGACATCTCTGACAGATGGGGCGTTTATTAAATGCAGTGACCTCTGGGCTTCCATCAGATGGGATGCTCATTAAATGCGACGCATGATTAGGCATGGTAAACAAGGCGACGCTTGGAGTCGCTTCGTCGTTTTGTGTTCATGGGCTGGTAGTACAGGCCCACCAACCTCGTTTGGCGTGCGCTCCCCTATAAATCCTCCCCCCCTCTCTCATTTCTCATTTCTCCTCTATTTTGCTCAAACGATTTCTTGTGTGTAGGCGAATTTTTCCGGCGGTCGACGTTTGATTCCGGCGAAGCTTTCCGGCAGCTTTCTCCTTCAAGGTAATTTATACATTATGTCTGTATCTTCTGAAGAAGTCTCTTGGTCCGAGCCCTCCCTTGAAGTCGCCGAGGATTCGACTCCCACTCCGACCAAGAGCAAGAAGGTGTTCGGCAAGGATTCTATCTTCGTGGATCCGAAGAGGATGGGGGAGTTCGGACAACTGCCAGGGCCGCTGACAGGGCTCCATAGAGTTAGGCAGCTTCCGGAGGACCAGGCCGAGCGAATTGTTCATGGGAAGGAGAGGTCCTTCGAGGAGAATGTCGTGAGGGAGACGACGGAGGCGGATGACGCGGCATCGATCCTGCGCGAGGAGGATCTGGTAGTGATCCGGGATTCTTTTCACGTCCCGGAGGAGTACGAGCTCATGTTGCCGGGCCCTGGGGTTAGGGCTAATTCGCCGCTGCCAGTGACAATGTGTTGCTGGCCGGTCGATGCCTTCATCGCCGGTGCTCGGCTACCTCTCCACGCATTCGCTGTGACCGTGGTGAGTTGGTTCGGGGTCAGCCTCATCCAACTCATGTCGAACGCGTGGCGAGTGATAAATGGCTTCGTCCTCCACTGCCAGGCCGCAGGGATCGAGCCGCAGCTGAACGTGCTTCGGACTCTATACCGGCTCCATCAAGGAAATAAGTCGGAGTACCGGTATTATCTGACTCCGAGGCACGGTGGCAGGCTCGTCATATGCCCCGACTCCATTAAGCACTGGCGAGAGAAGTGGTTGGTTGTGCGGAGTCGAGAGGCATGGCCGATCCCTTCGGACTGGGTAGAAGGGGTGCCGAAGAGGGCGAAGGCGATGCCGAAGCTGACTGTAGAGGAAGAAGAGGCCGTTCGGATCCTCCTTGATCGGCCGAAGTATGACTGGAGGGAGCTGACGGAAGACGTCCTCTACAAGGGAGGGCTCTGCCGCGTAGATCCCAGTACGCGGCTCTTTGTCAAGTCTTCTTTTCTTTATTTTTCCGTACTCTCTTCCTTGTTGTTTTCAACATGTTAACCAATTTTCGCTTTTGATGCAGAAACTATGGACTACAACGCAGTACTGGGGCTCAGGGCAGGGCTTGCAAGCAAGGCGCCCAAGAAGCGGAAGAGGGTTGCGTCCAAGCTGCCCTTGACCTCGAAGTCTCCGAGGGTTGCAGCCCCGGTTGACGAGGTGGAGGTCCTTGATAGTCCGGTTGTCACCACGACTGGGACTTCGGCGCCGGCGTCAGGTGCCGAGTTCCCCATTGCCGCTGCCCTCGGTATGGCGACACCGCCGCTGTCAGTGGCCGGTGAGGAGCTCCTGACGGAGGAGCACAAGAGGATTCATGTTCCGCACTGGCAAGTTCGGAAACATGATGGGTTCCTCGGGAACTCACTGGCGAGTATGCAGGCCATCAAGCATCTCGCCACTCCGAAGGACCGAGCCGCCATGGAGGCCGGGAGAGAGGGTGACGACGTGATCGAGATCGCTCGTTCGGCGGTGTCGGTAAGTCTCGAACTTCCTTTATTCGTTGTTCTCCATAGCCCAAATTTTTCTAACTCCTTTAGTTCTTCTTTTGTTACAGATCATCGTCCATTTCGGCCACCTCACCGAGAGGTTGGCAGCTCTTGAGAAGGAGCTGAAGCAGGAGGCCGACCAAGCTCGGAACGAAAAAGCTCGGCTGTCGAACGAGCTCGACAAGCTCCGCGTCGAGCATGACGGCAGTTCGGCGAGGATCCAACATCTCGAGGCCGAGGTGAAGAGGCTGGAGGGCGAGCTCCTTCGGCAGAAGGAGGGGTCGGCCAAGCAGTTGGTCGAGGCCTAGGCGGCGCAGGCGGCGGCTGTGAAGGCGGCGGAGGACGCTACCCTGGAGAAGGCCCAGGGGTTCCTCGCACAGAACATGGCGAAGGCCTTCGCCGCCGCCCTCGAGCGGGTGTCGGAAGCGTACCCCGAGGTGGACGTCTCGGGGTGGCGGCTATTCCCCGGACACGTCGAGGGTTTCGACCCTGAGTCCGAAGGGGAAGAGGAGGAGGAGGGTGACGACGGAGTCGACGCCGGGGTTGACGCTACTGGTGAGGTCCCCAGCACCGTGATTACTCCGCTGGCGGTGGCCTCCCCTTCGGAGAAGTCGTCCCCCACCCAAACTCGCCGCCCGGGGAAAGAGGTCGCGCCTTGACTCCGCCTCTTGTTTTCTCGTTTTGTTTTTTGTTTTTCTCTTCGATCACTGTAATGCCTAATAACGGACTGGCCACCGCTACTTTTTGACATGAATGAAAAGAAAGTTCTTCCAAAGTGTTGGTGTTCGGATCTTTGTCTTCCGCTCCAAATATTCTCCTTCTTGTTTTGAAAGTTTCTCGTTTTTAGATGCCTAAAAAATTTTTTTTTTCAAGTGTGGTGCTCCGGCAGCGCTCGATTATTTGCTGATTACTTCGATCTCTTTTCAGCTCATGGTGGTTGACCAAGATGCCGAGGCAATTCGTTTGGACGAGGGGGTTCGAACCGAGGCCGGCCTCGCCGCAACAAGATTGTGCCTGGCGAGGTGCCGAGAGCGTCTTTACGAAGTCGAGCTTGGATTGCGCCGAGCTGAAAGCGAGCGAAACCATCTCCAGCTTATCCTCGGCCGGAGAGATATCGAGATACGTCGTTTGGAAAGCAGGATTGCCGAGCTAATCCCCACCGGAGAAGGTGAAGATTCGCCCACTGCTTTTAGTAATGAGATTCGGATTCAATGCATCCGTCATAACTTGTCCAAAATAACAGCGGAGAGGGACGACTTGTTTTCCGAGATACAGCATCTACAATCTGTAGAGACGAAGCTTCGGAGTGAGGGCGAGGGTTTGACGGCCGAAGTGGCCAAGTTGACGACCGAATGGGTTCAGTTGACAGCCGAGGTCGAGGCGCTGAAGAGGGCGACAGTGGATAAAAGCATCGCGGTCACCCACCTTCGGCGCCTCATTGCCAGTCGATCAGGAGTTCCGGACTCCGCGATCCCACCTCATTTCGAAGTTAACGTCAAGGACGACTCGTTGCGCAATCAGATCTCGGAGTTGGAGGCGGAAGTGGCTCGCCTTAAGCCGCATTCGGGACCTATCAACGTCCGAAGTACCTCGTGCACCCGCACAGAGAGTGATCGGGGCATCACCTTCTACGAGATGGCGACCCGTCAGCGGATCGGCCATCCTAGTCCGGGGGACGCGCAAAGCTCGGTAGCAATTTCTTCGAGCGGGGCATCCGTCGGAGTAGCTGCTAGAAGTGGTGCCGAGGACACGTCTCAATTTGTCAGCTTGGGGTCGCGCTCCGGAGACAAGCGTCGTCACTCTCGAGTGTCTTTGAAGCGGAATGCCCCGGCTCCAAAAAAGCGCTGAAGACTTCGACTCCGAGAGCTTTTGTGTTCCTATTTTTTCTTTTTTAGCCAAGTGTAATAAGTCGGCATTGTAACTTTTCCTTTGACGACTTGTAATCTTGTTGTGTCCGTCGTTGTAGCGTATCTGATCCATCAATAAAGTGTTGTTGCCAAACTTGTGTGTTTTTTATTTCTGCGACTGTTGTTTGTTGGACTCTGAACCGTCCAACGGCTGTGGAAGAAATTCCGAATGGCGAACTACCCCTAGCTCGCTTAGAAGCGAACTTGTGGAGTAGAATCGAGCCAAGTGTTGGACTCCGAACCATCGTGAGAGAGTTTAAGGGTTGTAGGAGCAATTCCGAATGGCGAACTACTTCTAGTTCGCTTAGGAGCGAACATGCGAAGTAGAATCGAGCCAAGTTTTGGACTCCGAACCATCTAACGGCTGTGGGAGCAATTCCGAATGGCGAACTACCCCTAGCTCGCTTAGGAGCGAACTTGCGAAGTAGAATCGAGCCAAGTTTTGGACTCCGAACCATCCAACGGCTGTGGGAGCAATTCCGAATGGCGAACTACCCCTTGCTCGCTTAGAAGCGAACTTGGGGAGTAGAATCGAGCCAAGTGTTGGACTCCGAACCATCGTGAGAGAGTTTAAGGGTTGTAGGAGCAATTCCGAATGGCGAACTACTTCTAGCTTGCTTAGGAGCGAACTTGCGAAGTAGAATCGAGCCAAGTGTTGGACTCCGAACCATCCAACGGCTGTGGGAGCAATTCCGAATGGCGAACTACCCCTAGCTCGCTTAGAAGCGAACTTGTGGAGTAGAATCGAGCCAAGTGTTGGACTCCGAACCATCGTGAGAGAGTTTAAGGGTTGTAGGAGCAATTCCGAATGGCGAACTACTTCTAGCTCGCTTAGGAGCGAACTTGCGAAGTAGAATCGAGCCAAGTGTTGGACTCCGAACCATCCAACGGCTGTGGGAGCAATTCCGAATGGCGAACTACCCCTAGCTCGCTTAGAAGCGAACTTGTGGAGTAGAATCGAGCCAAGTGTTGGACTCCGAACCATCGTGAGAGAGTTTAAGGGTTGTAGGAGCAATTCCGAATGGCGAACTACTTCTAGCTCGCTTTGGAGCGAATTTGCGAAGTAGAATCGAGCCAAGTTTTGGACTCCGAACCATCCAACAGCTGTGGGAGCAATTCCGAATGGCGAACTACCCCTAGCTCGCTTAGAAGCGAACTTGTGGAGTAGAATCGAGCCAAGTTTTGGACTCCGAACCATCGTGAGAGAGTTTAAGGGCTTAAAGCAGAGAGATATAATAGTAGCAAAAGTATGAAAAAACTTTATTTATTAATATCCAATGATCGGCTGCTTCTAAAGTTGCTAGCCGTTATTACAATGAAAGATAAAAGAAAATCACTACAAACGATAGGAGAGGAATGGTTCGACATCTCGAACTACTTAGAAAGGCGTCGTTGCTTTCTCGTGGTATTTTAAGAGATGGTCGGTATTCCAAGTCCTGGGAATCTCCCTTCCTTCGAGGTCTTCTAGCTTGTATGCACCGGGGCGGATCACTTTTGAGATCTTGTAAGGTCCCTCCCAGTTCGGGGCCAACTTGCTTTTCTGACCAGGGAATGAGATAGCCAATTTTCTAAGGACCAGGTCCCCTTCCTTGAGGTCTGTTGGACGGACTCTTTTGTTGTATGCTAGCTCGATCCTTCTTCGATAAGTTTGCTGGCGTTTGGCAGCTCTCTCTCGGATTTCCTCTATCAGATCTAGGCTTGCTCTGAGCTCTCTAGCGTTTTGCTCTTCTTCATAAGCTATCAGACGAGGAGAGGGTATCCCGACCTCTAGGGGGATGATGGCCTCGGATCCATAAGTGAGATTAAATGGGCTCTCGCCTGTTGGAGTCCGCTTGGTCGTGCAGTGATTCCAGAGCACATTAGGCAGCTGATCGACCCACAGTCCCTTGGAACATTTGTCTAACCTCTTCTTGATGCCTGAAAGGATCTGTCGGTTGGCATTCTCGGCCTGGCCATTCGACTGAGGATGGGAGACGGAGGAGAATCGGTGTTGTATGGCGAGGTCTTCACATAAAGCTCAGAAGGCGGCCCCGGTAAATTGCATTCCGTTATCCGTAACCAGGACCCTGGGAACGCCAAATCGACATATCACACTTTTCCAAAAGAACTGAACGACCTTATGTTCGGTGATTGTGGCCAGGGGCTCGGTCTCTATCCACTTCGAGAAGTAGTCGACTGCCACGACTAGGAACTTGAGCTGTCTGGGGGCTGGTGGAAACGGCCCCAGTAAATCCATCCCCCACATGGCGAAGGGGATCGGACTTGATAGGGAGGTGAGTGGTGCCTGTGGAAGGCGTCGGATGTCGGAATACTTTTGACAGGAGCTGCATTGTCGAACGTGTCGTTCGGCGTCCCGTAGGAGAGTGGGCCAAAAATACCCATAGTTCAACACTTTGCGTGCTAGAGCCCTGGACCCAGAATGGGCCCCGCCGATGCCCTCATGGAGTTCTTGCAGGGCGTAGTCGGCTTGCCCGGGGGAAAGACACCTTAGGTAAGGCCGACCATCTACCTGGGTGAAGGAGCGTTTATATAGGATGTCTCCGATTAATGTATAACGCTCGGCTCGGGTTCTGACTCTTCTTGCTTCCTTCGGATCCTCGGGGAGGAGTCCGTCCTTTAAGAATTCGACGAGGGGTTTCATCCAATTGTCTTCGAGGAGGACAGGCAATGTTTCTGCGGAGTCAAGTGTCTCGTCCTCTATGCTCGGCTTCAGGAGGACTTCTATCAGCACGGTCTGCTCAAGACCTTGAAGGGAAGAGGAGGCTAATTTGGATAGGGCGTCGGCCTGAGCATTTTCTTCTCGGGGGATCCTTTGGATGAGGGCCTCTTCAAACAGCGCCATGAGGCTCTTGACTTTGGCTAAGTATTTGACCATTCTGTCATCGCGGGCTTCGTATTCGCCGAGGACCTGATTGACGACCAACTGGGAGTCGCTGAAGATCCGTAGGCGTTGTGCCCCAGCATTTCGGGCCATTCCAAGACCGGCTATTAGCGCCTCGTATTTGGCTTCGTTGTTCGAGGCTTTGAAGTTTATACGGAGGGAGTATTGGAGGATAAAGTCATCTGGGCCCGCCAGGATGACCCCTGCCCCGCTTCCCTCGTTGCAGGAGGATCCGTCAACATAAACCGACCAGACTGGTGGTCCCTTCACTGTTTGGCTGGGCTCGGGGATGGTAGTCTCAACTATGAATTCGGCCAGTGCCTGAGCCTTGATTGCGGTCCGAGGCTGATAATTTATATCGTGTTGGCTCAGCTCGATCGACCATTTCATAAGACGACCCGAAGTTTCAGGCTTGTGGAGAATCTGCTTCAACGGCTGGTCGGTGAGAACGACAACCGAATGGGACTGGAAGTACGGGCGAAGCTTCCTCGCGGCCATTACCAGGGCATAAGCCATCTTCTCAATCTTCGGGTATCGGAGCTCTGCGTCCCGAAGCACTTTGCTGACATAGTAGATGGGCTTCTGAGCCCGGTCTTCTTCCCTCACTAAGACTGCACTGAGGGTCTGCTCGGAGGCTGCCAGGTAGAGGTAGAGCGGTTCGCAAGGTATTGGTTTGCTGAGAAGAGGTGGATTGACGAGGTAAGCTTTGAGCTGGTCGAAGGAGTCTTGTTGCTGCTGCCCCCACTCAAATCCTTTAGCCCCCCTGAGGGCTTTGAAGAACGGGAGGCACTTCTCCCCGGACTTTGACAGGAAGCGACCTATGGCGGCTAGGCAACCAGTCAATCTCTGAACTTCCTTGACATTTCTGGGAGGGGCCATGTCCAATATGGCCTTGATCTTCTCCGGATTGGCTTCAATTCCTCGTTGGCTAACCATGAAGCCGAGGAATTTCCCTGATGAGACGCCGAACGCACATTTGTTCGGGTTGAGTCTCATATTATGCTTTCTTAGGACGTCAAACGCCTCTTGGAGGTCGGCCACATGATCAACACCTCGGATGCTTTTCACAAGCATATCGTCGACGTACACCTCCATGTTCCGGCCGATCTGAGCTTGGAAGACCTTGTTGACGAGGCATTGGTATGTTGCTCCTGCGTTCTTTAGACCGAACGGCATGACTCTGTAGCAATAGAGGCCTTGGTCGGTCACAAAAGACGTCTTCGGGATATCTGGAGTGAACATTCTTATCTGATTGTAACCTGAGAAGGCATCCATGAAGCTGAGGAGCTCATGTCCCGAGGTTGCGTCAATCAGAGTGTCAATACTCGGAAGAGGAAAAGGGTCCTTGGGGCAAGCCTTGTTAAGGTCGGTGAAATCAATACAAATTCTCCAAGTCCCATTGGACTTCTTCACCATTACTACGTTCGATAGCCATTCAGGATAATTCACCTCCTGTATGAACCGTGCCTTCAAGAGCTTGTCTACCTCCTCTTTTATAGCGAGCTGACGCTCGGGAGCGAACTTGCGCCTCTTCTGCTGAACCGGTTTGGACCCCGGATCGACACTTAGGCGGTGGACCAGGAGCTCTTCGGAGATACCGGGCATATCTGCAGCTGACCAAGCGAAGAGGTCTGGGTTCCTCCGGATGCATTGTACAATGTCTGAGTATAGGGCGGACGGGAGGGTCTTGCTAACAAAGAACTTGCGGGTCGGCTCTTGCTCAGAGAAGGGCACTTCTTCCAATTCGTCTACTGGCTCGGAGGTCGGCCTTGCAGTATCTTGAGGGATTTCCAGAGTTTCTAAGGAGAGGACGGGTCCAAGGGTAGAGGTCATGTAGCACTTTCTAGCCGTCTCCTGATTGCCCCTTACTTCCCCGACCCCGGACCGGGTGGGAAATTTCATCTTAAGGTGGTATGCTGAGGGGACGGCTTCCAGAGCTGCGAGGCCGGGCCGACCCAAAATGACGTTGTAGGCGGCGGGAACATCCACCACCATGAAGTCCATTGGCTCTGTTCGGGTGGTAGGAGTTTGGCCGGCAGTTACATTGAGGGTGATCACCCCTTCAATAGTTACCGGAACTCCCGTGAACCCATGGAGAGTGTAGTCGGCGGGCTTGAGCCTGTCTCGGGAGAGCTTTAGGCCTTTAAAGGCGGCAAGGAAGAGGATGTTGACAGAGCTTCCGTTGTCTACTAAGATCCTTTCCACTTTGAAATTTGCCATGTGAAGGCTAATGACGAGTGCGTCGCAATGTGGGGTGCGAACTCCTTCAAGATCTTCGTCGGAGAATGTGACTGGCACTCCGAGGCCTTTGGGAGGAGGGGTGGTCCGGACCGAGTTGACTTCCCTTATAAATGCCTTCCGAGAGGAGTTTGAGGAGTCCCCCATTGGGCCCCCATGGATGAGGTGGAGGACTCGCTCTTCCTCGAAGTCAGGCGTATCTTCCCATTCCGGACGCTTGTTAGCCCCCCGAGGCGGGGGAGGAAGTTCGGCTCGGTCCTTCCTTATAAACCTGGTCAGCTGCCCCCTCTGGATAAGGGCTTCAATCTCGTTCTTTAAGGCACGACAATCGTTGGTGTCATGCCCATGGTCCCGGTGATAACGGCACCATTTCTCTTTATCTCTTCTCTTGGCGGGGGTGTTCATCCTGGGAGCAGGGGGCAAAACCCCTTCTTTCTCAACTTCCATCAAAATAGTAGCGACGTTAGTGGTGAGGGGAGTGAACTTCTCGAACCTGAGGGGAGGTCGGTGCTGGCCGGCGTTATCTTTCTGGAGCTTCTTAGCTCCTTCCTCTTCTGTTCCTTTTCTCTTAAACCCGGAGGAAGAGCTCTCCCAGTTGGGAGGCCGCTCGGCCTCTTCGGCCCGGATGTATTTTTCACTTCGAAGGAGGAGGTCGGAAAAGTTCTGTGGTGGCTTCTTAGCGAGGGATGAGCGGAGGTTGGAATTGAGGACATTAGATTGAAACGCTGCTGCAGCGACCGACTGGTCGAGGGATGCTATGGATCTGGCTTCAGCCGTGAACCTTTTCACATAGTCTCTCAATTTTTCCCCCTTCTTCTGTTGGAGGTGCAATAGGGAGATGCTGGTCTTCTCAGCCCTTCGGCTGCTTACGAAATGGGTGACGAAAAGGGTCTCGAACTGTTCGAAGGAGAATATTGAGGAGGGGGCAAGACGAGAGTACCATTCTCGAGCTGGGCCCTTAAGAGTCGCGGGGAAGGTTTTGCAGAGGAGGGCATCGGAAGCTTGATGGAGGAGCATCAAGGTCTTAAAGCTTTCGATGTGATCAACTAGGTCGGTTTCCCCGGTGTAATTCTCAAATTGGGGAGGTTTGAAGCCGAAAGGCATAGGTGCATCCACTATGGTTCGGGAGAAAGGGGGTCGGCTAGGACGTAGGGTCCTCCCCCTGAGCTCTTCTTCTCGGTTTATCTGACCCAGGCGCCTCTCTACTTCATGAAGACGGCGGCACATGGTGTCGTCTCTTCGACGGTAATCAGCCGAGCCTCTAGACTCGTCTTCGTACGAGGGAGAGCGAGGGCTGCGGCGATGGTAACTTCAGGAGCGACGAGGACTTGGGGTGCGTCGGGAGTTGCTAGGAGCAGGACGAGGAGATGGGGACCGTCGACGAGGGCTTCGGACCGGAGGGGGAGATGGTGATCGTCGGCGAGGACTTCGGACTGGAGGAGGAGATGGGGCCTTGGGCTCATTAGGGTTTCGACGGAAGTTGAGAGCCTGCAGGACGGTCGCTTGGAACTGCTGGAACTCGGCACGGGTGATTGGTGCCTCACTGTTCCTGGGCTGTTGCCGACCCGCGGGGGAGTGCCTTCTTCGGTAATGCTCGGGGGACTCTTTTCTCCCTTTGCGGACGGGGGACCTGTAGTACTGGTGGCGAGGAGACCGCTCGCCCGGATGGTGTTGGCGGGAGGTTCCCTCTCGGGCCCGCTTTTCATCCAGATGGCGGCGGAGGTCATCATCTTTCTGGCGGTTGAGGGCGGTATTGTGATGACCCGAGGCTCGGGGATGATGGGAGGCCATAGAGTCCGTGGAGGCGTTGTGGATGGAGACGTGTTCTTGATGAAGGGGCTGTTTTTGAGGGTTAGGGCCCTTAGGAGGTGGCTGATTAGGAGGAGGAAGGTCCTGTTGGAGTGGTTCTTCCGCTGCAGGGGGGAGTTGCCCTTGCTGTTGAGCGGGATTAGGGAGGACTTCTTGCTGCTGATCAGGGTTGGGTCCTCGGTTGGACCCCCTTGACCTGACTTTCCGAGGTGGCATGGCTGGAGAAGATCTGTTCACCGGGAAGGGGAGAGGTCTCTATTCGTTAGTTTTCCACAGACGGCGCGAATCTGTTGCCGCTAAATTTGGTGTGGGGGCAAACAGATGAATTTGTGGATTCTTAGGGAAACTGAATAGTAAACCTGTATACCTGTTCCGTCGAGGTTTGACCGTCGCTCCCGCCGTACACCTGCAAAAAGTGCGAGATACCGGGGTTGTTCCCGGCGACGCACCCTCCGACGCTCAAGTCAGTAATCAGAGAGATTATGAAAGAGCGCAAAAACTGGTGAAAGATTGATTACCTCTTAATGGAGATGAATGGGGGGTATTTATAGGCGTCTTAGGGATCAAATTAGGAATGTAATCCCCGTGATTAGATAAGGAATATTCTCCTAGTAATCAGATAAGGAATTGAATCCCTAATTCCCAGTGAAAAGATAGATGTAAATCAGGGCCGTTGATTAAGATCTAATCAGGGACCTTGATTGTATCTTGCTGGATCGGGTGTGCAGCGGATTGGAACCCATACCCAGTTGACATGGATCCGTTCATGGGCTATTGGGCTTTGAATAAAGACCCAGTTCCCATTTCAGACCTGTTTGTAGGTGAGATTACCGTTTTACCCTCGGGCCTCAAGATTTGTGCCCGATTTGGACGGTCTCGATTAATCCCCATTTTTAGCCATATCAGGAGGGAATTGCAGTCGTTTTGGACCGGGGATGTATGATAATGCTGCAAGAATGTTATGCAGATTAGATCAGACTGCTTCGGTGTTAGATTACCAGAGGAAGTTTGAAAAGCTAAACTGTTTGGTAGAAGGAGTAAGTGAATCTTACTTAATTCAACAATTTATTAATGGTCTCAAGATTGAAATTCAACATGATGTATTGATGGCAGAACCGCAATCCTTGAGTGAAGTTTTTAAGGTTGCTTTGAAATATGAAAAGAAAAATGAAGCTTTGAGAAATGTAAACAAGGGTACATTTAAACCTTACTTCAAGAACTCATCCAGTCAATCTTCAAATGAGCAGTTTATTTCCAAGCCGACTACACCTACTGGTTCTGTATTGAAGAAACTAACTCCAAATGAAATTTGGGAAAGGAGGAAGAAAAATTTGTGTTTTCATTGTGATGAAAGGTTCATACCTGGTCATGTTTGCAAGACCAAAGTATAAATCTGATAAAGGAGTTTGGTATAAATCTGGAAGAGTGGTTATTAGTCCATCTCATCATTTAGACAAATGTTAATACAAAAGCATCATGACTCTCCAGTTGGTGGCCACTCTGGTTATGATAGAACACTACAAAGATTGAAAAGATCTTTTTGGTGAAGGGGAATGAAAAAGGATGTGTAGAGTTATGTTAGGGAATGTGCAATTTGTCAAGTCAATAAATATGTCTGTCATGCTCCTACTGGCCTCCTTCAACCTTTGCCTATTCCGGAGAAAGTACGGGAACATGCAAGCATGGATTTCATAGAAGGGTTACCCTTGAGCTCAAGGGGATCATTGTTCACAAGTGCACTAATGCAAGAATGCCTCAAGCTGCAAGGAACTAAGTTGAAGTTTTCAACAGCCTACCACCCACAATCAGATGGGCAGACGGAGGTTGTAAATAGGTGTTTGGGGACTTATTTGAGATGTTTCTGTCATCATAAACCTAAAGATTGGAGCAAATGGTTAAACTGGGCAGAGTATTGGTACAACACTACATGGCATGGTGCGACTAAGACTTCCTTATCAGGGACTGTATAGGAGATCTCCACCAACATTACTATCCTATATACCACAAACTGCAAAAAGTTTGCAGGTTGAGGAGATTTTATTGTTTAGAGATGCTTATTTGCAGCTGCTAAAAGATTAGCTTAAGAAAGCTCAGGATCGAATGAAGAGACTGGCAGATAAGAAGAGGGTAGATATGGAGTTCAATGTGGGAGATATGGTTTATTTGAAACTACAACCATATTGGCAAACAAGTGTCATGTTGCGAGCTGTTCAAAAGTTAGCTCTGCTTTACTATAGGCCTTATGCTATACTGGAAAGGGTGGGTAAACTGGCATAGAGATTGAAGTTGCCTGATGAAGCAAAAATACATCCTGTATTTCACATATCACAGTTGAAAAAGCAATTAGGGAATTCTGTTGTGATTCAAAATGCAATTCCAACTAGTGTTTCAAAAGCTCTGCAGGAGCCTGAAGATATTTTGGACAGGAGAACAATTATCAGAGGGAAGCGATTGATTTCGGAAGTTTTGATCAAATGGAAACATCAGTTACCTGAGGATGCTACATGGAAAGTTTAATGGGAATTGGTGAAAAGATTTCCTTCATTCGACCTTGAGGCAAGGTCTCAAACGGCGGGGGGAGTTGATACACATCGAATGAGGAACTAGAAGCTGTAGACATGAAGAAGAACCTGCAGCTGGCGTGAAGAAGAATTGAAGAAGTCTAGTTGTGTACAAATTGTGTATCAGTCCATTAGTATAGGGTTCTATGTGTAAAAATGTGGAATAACGATTGGGATTAATAAGTTGTATTAATTGTAGCCATCGGATCTGTTGTATATAGCGCTGTGATTTGTTAGTGTGGGGACCACCTCTTGTAACCGCTTAAACGGCTTGGGTTTTTCACGTGCTGTGCGCGTTAATGAGTCTATAAAAAGGCGGCATCAGCTCAGTTGAGCTGTGTGTAAATTGGTATGAAACATTTCTCTCCTTTCTTGATCCATTCTTGTTTCAACCTTGTTCCTCTCAAATTCTACCTCCATATCTCTTGTTAATGGCCAAAAAAAGCTCCAAGGGTCCTGTAATGGCAACAACTATGGAAGATGTGCATCATGTATCTTGTTTCCTATTAATTTGTTGACGTTTTTTAGATTTGATTCTCCTGGATGTGTAATATTTTGTACTGGTTGGTTTTTTAATTCTTATTAATGGAACTGGTGACTGTTGTCACTATTATTAAAAAAAAGAAGAAAAAGAAGATAGATTTAGAATTCCTACATCTGAACCCTTGGGCCAAATTTATCCAGCCTTTAAATTTGCTGCAATATTTAAAAATTATTTTGAACTAAAGCATACTACAAATAGGCATAACCCGAAAAATAATTCACTTACACTTTTTGCTCTATCCAATTGTGTATATGAAACCTCAAAAGCAAGGAAGTACGTGAGAACTGGAAGAAGGAAAGAAAGAGAAAGTATAGAATCCTCTAAATTCCAAGGGTCTCACCTCATGCATATAAATATCTACACAAAGACTGGTTTCACTATAATTTGATAATGAGCCGCAATGGATAAATCAGATTAAAATTTTGCCTAGTGATACACTGATACTTTCGATCTGTCTGATAAATACGATTAAGCAACAGGTCAGTACTGATACTAACACTGAGTTTGGAAAGGTTGCTTTCAAACGATAACATCAGAACCATTCCCAGAATGAGTAGAGGTAGGGAAGATGGCAGAAGGGCCGGATGAGTTCCCAACCTCGGACTTGCAAAGAGGACAGAGAGCGTTGATAGTCAGCCACTCGTCAACACAGTTGGTGTGGAAGAAGTGGGTACAGGGGAGCTCGCGGAGTTCTTCATTGTCCAAGTACTGAGCCAAGCAAATGCAACAAACCTTCACCCAAAAAAGAAACAGAGACATTTGAGTATCAATCGAGTAGATTATGTGCAGATTCACAGCACATTTTTTCTTTGATTTATGCTAAACTGAAAACCATTGGTTGTCTCTCCAAAACCGAAAAAGTCGTTAAAGGAAAATCAGCTTTACAATTAGATTACTGCTTATTTTCATTAAGGAATCCATAACATAGATAAAATTGTCCCATGCCACAAAGTTAACTGATTGTTCCAACCCTCTATCACTAAATAGAGTAGTAACTCGGAAGCAATAGCCCTATTTTTTGCTATTCTTGATAACACTAATAAAATTTCAACAACATTGTATTAGATAAACATCTGTGTAACCAATCTGAAAGGAAAGGTAATAACCGTTCGGTATAATGTGGGAGAACTTCAGTCTTGAGCTTAGAGCATCCACAATGGTCCATGCTAAAAAAAGACAGAATGACAAATTTTAAAATAGCAAAGAAAAAAAATTTATACTTTAGTTTGTTGTTCTAATATATATATATATATATATATATAGGGTAAAAGGGATATGAGCAACTTGCTCATTTAGTAAATGAGCAAGTGATGAGGTGGCATGCATGTGATTGGGAAATTCTAAAAGTGGTTAGATACTCAATGTATCACATGCATGCCACCTCATCACTTGCTCATTTACTAAATGAGCAAGTTGCTCATATCCCTTTTACCCATATATATATATATATATATATATATATATTTGAAGTAGATGAAACATGAAATACGATGTTTCTTCCGGGAAAAAAAACCGTCTGGATGTTTCGTCCGGACTTTTTGCAAAAAGGCAAAAGTCTCGAACGGGACATTTTACATGCAGAAAAGTGGTTAACTCATTATTAAGTCACACTAACTCATTATTTTTTTTTTTAGGGGAAAGGTGGGATAAGGCCACCTTGTTTCATTAATAAGAGGTTAATAAAACAACCCGGCTAACCGGGAGAAAACAACAGTACAAAACAACAGTACAAAACAAAGAGCAATGCAGGAAGAAAATGAAAGAAAAATAAACATACACCCCCAACAAACTCTGGGGGGTGGGTCTAACTACTCCATCATCAAGCAACCAGGAAGAACTGTAGGATGCCACAAAAACACAAGCTGGCATAAGCACTGTCCTGACTGGTGAAGCCAGTCCCTCAGTCCCTCAGTCTAGCATCGGCCCAATCTCTATCTCCTCATCGTTGAACTCCTCTGCCTCGAATACTCTGGCTATCCTTCCTCTTGCCCCCGTAGCCGCAGTTGTAGCCCAAAAAGAGATAAGATGCATGATGTGAGTCAGGTTACCAGAAATACTATTACATGAAGCGCGAAAATAAAAATTATTTCTGTCAAGCCATAACACCCAAGTTGATGCCGCAATTGCGATGTACCACGCTTCCTTCATATCATGGCGAGTTGTTGCAAATTTGGGGCCAATCCACAAATCCTCATATGCACAGGGGTAGTCGCATGTTCCTAAGGCTCGAAGAACCTCAACCATCGTAGCCTTACTTCTTGGGCAGTGAATGAAAAGGTGATTAATATCCTCCACCTGTGCTTCACAGAAACCACAGTTTGTCACCATATGTGGTTGTCTTTTGGCCAGGTTTTGCCTAGTGAGGATAGCGTTATTGAGCACAAGCCATAAGAAAACCCTGACTTTCATTGAGCACACTAACTCATTATTAAATTAACTAATTATAGCATCCATAATGGTTTGCTATATTGCCATTTTCCCCATTTTTTAGCAGTCGACGCGCTGTAGTGGTTTGCTATTTTGCCATTTTATACATTTTTTGCTACAGTCGCTTGCTATATTTGGCAGTGGATTTCACAAAATGCATAATATAGAAACGAAACATGATGTTTCGTCCGTCTTATTTTAATATATTTTATTTTAATATATTTTTATTGCATCGGATGTTTTGTCCGATGAAAATAGAGGGATTTTTTAATTTAATAAATCCCTGAAAAAGAAATCTTCTCTTGGACGAAACATCATGTTGCGTCCATGAATTTAGGATATTTAATAAGTTAATTGTTGGCTGTGTTTTCTCAAAACCAAGTTTCCTCCTTTCCTTGCTTTTAGTCCCACATCGGTTGGGGGATGTGCCATGTGAGTGGTTATATTTCAACCCCTCCTTTACTCCATTGAAGACTTCTGTGGTGTAGGGAATCCGTGGCCACACGCGCGCGCCGCTGCCGCCCGGCCCGGCCCGGTTCGCATAGTGGGCACGGGTGTGCGTGCCCGCACCTGCGGACACGAATGCCGATCCGATTTGCTCTTCGGGTTGAGGCCAAAAACTTTTTTTGCTATTTATTTTTTCCTTTTTGACTATTTTCTCCTAAATGTTGGATTAGTTATTCAGATTCGAAAATCTGGCTACCTTCTCTCCACACGTTCAGCAATGTTCACATATTCATCAGTCTATATACACTCTAATCTTCTCTTCCCTTAAGACTACTGAAAAATATTTGCTCCTCAAAAACTCTTCCTCCCGTTCGCATCTTCTCTGTCTGCTTCCGGCTTCAGTTTTTCCACTTCTGTTCTGGGCAAGGACAAAGTTCGGGTCGATCTCTCGACGTTGTGTGCGACAGCGAGACGCCGGTGATACCGGGGATTTTACCACTAGGAGCATCTGAGAAACGTCTGCACATAAGACATCGGATCAACTCTTAGGGCATGCGTTCCGCGCGACTTTCCCTTAGGTCGGTAACTCGTTTTAATTTATTTTGTTTATTATTTTCAGTTGCGAAAAAAATCAAAGATTCGAGACAATTTTTATGACATTAACTACTTTAATTAATTTATTCGGTAGTTAATTATAGTTAGTAACCTGATTAGTTAATTTCATAATGAGTTTGTGGCTGAATAATGAGTTAACCACTTTTCTGCATGCAAAATGTACCGGACGAGACTTTTGCTTTTTTTTTAAAAAAGTCCAGACGACGGAAAGAAAATTATTTTTTATTTTTTTTGTTCCGAAAAAATAATAAAATATACTAGAACAACAAAAAAAAAACAGTATTAATTTTTTTAAAAAAAAAATAGGACGAAACATGATGATGATGTTTCGTCCGTTCAATTTTTCCTCTCCTTTGCTATTTTGTAGCAATTCACCACTACAGCAAACTAAGAAATTGTTATTTCTATTTTGCCATTTTGCCATTTTTTAGCATGACACTCTGGATGTTCTTAGGTTACTAACTATAATTAGCTACCTAATAAATTAATTAAAGTAGTTAACTTATTAAATATCCTAAATTCATGGACGAAACATGATGTTTCGTTCAAGAGAATATTTATTTTTCAGGGATTTATTAAATTAAAAATTCCTTTTTTTCATCGAATGTTTCGTCCAATGCAATGAAAATATAGTAAAATAAGTCGGACGAAACATCTATATTATGCATATTATCAAACACACTGCCAAATATAGCAAGAGAATGTAGCAAAAAAAATGGATAAAATGGCAAAATAGCATACCACTGTAGCGAGTCGATTACTAAAAAATAGCAAAATGGCAATATAGCAAGCCAGTGTGGATGCTCTTAGAGCATCTGTAGTCGTTCTGACTCAAATTTTGGGTAATTGGCATATACGAATAGAAAAAAATGGTTTGAGTTGTAGTCGTTTGAACCCAAATTTTGGATTTTATTTTTAAAAAATGAATGGACGAGAAAAGAATTCTCGTCCGTTAATTTTTATTTTATTTTTTAAAATAAAAAAACAACGGACGAGGAATCATTTCCCGTCCGTTGTATTTTTTTTTTTAAAAAAAATAAATAAATTCCTAATTAATTCCTAAATTACTATTAAATTAATCCTAATTAATTTTTATTAAAGCTTAAATAAATCTTAATTTTTAATTAATTTCAATTAAAACCTAATTTTTATCCATAGAAATAATTATAGGGTGTATTCTATAGAATGTTTTCAAACAAAAAGAAAGAAATGGCTGGAACGAGGCTTCATCTCCCGTCTCTGCTCATTTTACTAAATTTTTTAAATTGAACAGACAGAAAATCATTTCCCGTCTTTTTTAAAAAGAAAATAAATAGCCACAGAGGGGAAATCATTTGATTTCCGGTCCGATTCAAAAAAAAAATTTTAAATGATCATATGGAAAAAAAACTTCCCGTCCGACAGATTAAAAAAAATTATATTTAGAAGAGACGATGATCTTTCATCCGAGAACTTTTTTTTTTAAAGATGATCTTTCGTTAGCTATATTTTGACAATTGCCATTTCTTCTTCCAAATATAGCCGACAGTGTAGCTCAACCCAAATTTTGAATTTTTGGCCAACAACTGCAGCGCTTTTTTTTAATCCAAATTCTGCAAAATTTGGGTAAAAAGACAACGACTACAAATGCTCTTATAAGGTCCAATTTTGTTCCCCACTTTATATATGAAAAACTAGTGTTCTAATGTAAATTCTACAGGTGAACATGCAGTCAAAACAAACTATTCAATGGGAACTGAACAAATTAATATGGTTATTCTCATATCCACAAATTGCCAGTAACTTATTCAGTTTAGTGAACTTGCAATATTTGAAGGAGCCGTTCTCTTCAAATATGATGAGCCGTTCTCTTCAAATATTCTCTAGTGCAAATTTGATTGCCCGAATTGAATCATGACTTAAAATTGGAAATGCTCACAGACACCGCCGCCTTCAATGCTGAAAATTTTAGACGGTCACTAATTTCCAGACTCGCCCAGTAGTTATACATTTCTTGAAATCTGAGATTGACGGATATCAGAACCAGCCTCAATATCCTTGAATCACATAAACTGGAGGACCCCAAATAACCCATGAGTCTCTTTCATCTCAGACTGGACATGGGAATTGTCATAGAGGCTCGTGTTGTCTGTCCTTGTGTTGCCTGTTGTTCTGAAATAGTCATCCATTCCAACACTAGGGAACTCATCCATTCCCACACTTGGGGTCGGGAGTTATATGGCTAGTCAAAGGGTCAGTATCTGAAGCAAGCAGGGAAACTTCCAAATTCTTATAGGATATGCGAGAAGACCTAGGTGGTCGAGAGGTCTTCGGGCTCCTTCCCTTCTTCACACTAAGAAACCCACAAGCAAGAGCCTCTAGGGCTTTTGTGGTGGGAGGTCGGTTTCTAGTGCTCTGCCTCCGACCATTCAAAGCAGGTTGTTCACCAGAAAAGTTATTAACATTATTCTCAACTGATTGAGATTCATGGAGATGCTGCTCTGTGTCTAGAAAAGGCTTGGGCTCCAATTCATCCTCAGCATCCATTTCTGAGGGTTCTTGGGCGTCGAAATCTTGGGGCTGTACGTTCAGGTCGATCAGAGTTCGTGGTTGAGGCCTCTCATTGATCTCTTCAACTGCATTGCTGGTTTCAGCTGGAATATGCTCGTCTTCTTTCTTCACCTCGTAGTTTCTCGGTATAGAATAAGAGTGGTCAACCATTTTAAGTGACTTACAAGCATTTAGCTTTGGTCGCTTCGGCACGGGAGTTAAAGAATTTTGTTCCTCAGATTTTATTTTATTAAACTGAAGGTGCCCATTTATAGGAAGGGTTTGGTTCGAATCAGTGACTAAAGGCTCTGATTGGATGGATTGAATTCCCTTCATAGAAATGTTTTTCCTGCCAGAATTTCTTTTTTTCTGATCATCATATTGACTCTGCTCAGACTCTTCCTCGCCATTTGGATATGCATTACCAGGACAAGATGAGCTCGACTGCTCGGCGGAGCTTTCACTATTATTAGTTTCTCCATTATGATTATAACGACGATATCTACCAGTGGTATCATCAGGTAAACTCCGTAGTTCTCTCATTTTAGACGGCATCCCTCCTTGTGACAAACTGGTGTCCACAACTGTAAATTTCATAAGCTCCGAGCTAGAATCATTTCTTGGGCGCAGATAGCAAGGCCGCTTGTGATCCGAAAGACCATTTCCGTTTACATGGCAATCATCGGCTCTACTGCTTTCTTTAGCTTCTTCTACTTCTAATTCAAGAAGCATTGGGTCAGAGGCCACTTTATTCAAGACGTCACTAACTGAATCGAAATAGTGGTTGCCCTTCGTTAATTTTTTTCTCGAGAACTTTTTGATACCCGGGATGAGAAATACCAGAGAGTTTTTAGAGGTGAAAGAGCTAATGTCCTTGGGCTGCTCAGAATGCCATCCTTTTGCAAGCAAGCGGGGCCAAACGGCCTCCCAGAAGAGATCGTTGGATTTTGCTTTACTTAGCCTGAAATCTCCAGTGAGAAACCTGACAATTTCGCCGGATGTTAGAGAGGAGCACGCTTTGCCTATGGGTATTTCAGGACGGGCAAAGGCAGATGAGTTTGGTTTAACATGATCAAGTACGACACTTGTAAGGTCTTGCTTGCCCTTCCCTATTCCAATGGCTTGGACAAGAGCTGCAGTACCAACTATAGCCTTGAAGGTAAAAATAAAGTCCGCTAGAGATGCACTTCCATCATTGAAAGTCCTAATAGCCTGTAGCAAAAGAAGACTAAATGATAAACAGGAGATGTCCATGATGATTAAGAATGAGTCACTCAGAAAAAACAAAGGTGACAAATATCAGTACCTGTCTTCCTAGTTAGAATTCTTTTCCAAAATGACCCACTTTGAAAGTATTTACCAAACTGACCCACTTTCAAAACTATTTACCAAATTGACCTACTCATTGTTTCAAACAGCGAGTTATTTGAAAATAAGCTCGAACAGCGAGTATAGTTCTATGGGTTTTCTCCAACACTTGGAGAAATCTCGCGAAGATACAAAAGTCTAAAAGACAGACTCGCTGTTGGAAACAGCGAGTTTGGTTTGTAGTTTTTTTCTAAAACCAACTCACCGGAAAATTGAGTACAACTACACTCGCTATCTGAGATAGCGAATTCGGTTGAACTAGACTCGCTATCTCAAATAGCGAGTGTAGTTGTACTCACTTTTCAGAGAAATTTTGAACATGAAATGTATACGACTACACTCGCTATCTCGGATAGCGAGTCTACTTCAAATGAACTGTAGTTGTACTCAGTTTTTCAGAAAAATTTTGAACATAAAATGTATACAACTACACTCGCTATCTCGGATATCGAGTCTAGTTCAAATGAACTATAATTGTACTCACTTTTTCAGAGAAATTTTGAACATGAAATGTATACAACTACACTCACTATCTCAGATAGCGAGTCTAGTTCAAATGAACTGTAGTTGTACTCAATTTTCAGAAAAAATTTGAACATGAAATGTATACAACCACACTCATTATCTCAGATAGCGGGTCTAGCTCAAATGAACTCGCTACCTGAAATGTACAGACCTATACTCATTATCCGATATAGCGAGATGAGTTGAACTAGACTCGCTATCTCAGATAGCGAGTAGGTCAAATAGTTTCATAAGTGGGTAAGTTTGGTAAGTACTTTCAAAAAGTGGGTCACTATGGAAAAAAATTTCTACTAGTCAATAGGTAGAATAACAAATTATTGCTTCCAAAAATTACTAATTGAAGACTTCTGCAGGTAATGTGTGTTTTGACTTTTGAAGCAAAATTATCGTCTCATGAGATTTTTCAGGATTTTGTAAGATATCATCAGTGTTCTAAAAGTCACTAGGCGGTAGTCGAGCGGCCGATGGGGGGCTAGCGCCTAGATCTTGTACGCGGGGCCTAGGAGGCTAAGCGCTAGGCGGTTTATATACATACACACACACACACATATATATATATATATATATGGAAAGGATCCGTTGCACACTACATATATATATATATATATATATATATATATATATATATATATATATATATATATAGGGTAAAAGGGATATGAGCAACTTGTTCATTTAGTAAATGAGCAATTGATTATGTGGCATGCATGTGATACATTGGACAACTAACCCTTTTAAGGATTTTCCAATCACATGTATGCCACATCATTAATTGCTTATTTACTAAATGAGCAAGTTGCTCATACCCCTTTTTCCCATATATATATATGCAATTAATTACTAAATGAGCAAGTTGCTCATACCCCTTTTTCCCATATATATATGAGAAAAGTGAGCCTCATATAGAGTATGAGGAAATTTTCCTCATACAAAGTGATTATACTCACTTAGTGGGGCCCTGATGAAAGATTCACTCCGCCCATCATGTTTATCATGCTAATAGATGTTTGTGTAGAAAAAATCAATTATTTTGAAGGTAATTCACTCATGCATCATGTGGTTGAAAAATAAACGATTTCAACAGTAATACAAATCGAACCACAAATTAGACCCACATGATGCATGAGTGAATGACCTCCAAACCACTTTGATTTTTTCTACACATACATCCATTAGCATGATAAACATGATGGACGGAGTGCATCTTCCATAAGAGCCCCACCAAGTGAGTATAATCACTGTCCTCATACAAATATGAGGAAAATTTCCTCATACAAATATGGGGCTCAGGGGCTCACATTACTCTCTCTCTCTCTCTCTCTCTCTCTCTCTATATATATATATATATATATATATAAAATAAAACACAAGACAAAGCTATCAAGTAGTTCACCTTCAATTAAAACAAAATCAACGGTTCAGATTCACTCTTCCAAAATATATTTTCCCTCCAAAAAGTTTTTCCCTCAAAACCAAAATCCCCCCCCCCCAAAAAAAACTAAAAAACTCATTATTTTATTACTATCTCTCTTTTCTCTCTTAACTTTTCATATTTCTCTTTCTCTCCCCCCCCCCTCATTCTTTCTTTATTTAATTAGAAATTTAGATTTTCAGATTTCAGGTTTGTAAATTTTCAGAATTTTTATGTTTTAATTTATTACTCATGTTACATTGAAAATAGCAAATATCTCTTCAACAGTTAAATTTCATCATTTTCCACCCTCAAAGTTCTAAGAAGTTGGATTTTACACCCCCATTTATAATTAATTTTCAAAATATACTTATGGAAACATGGACTTTTATTTACAACTAATTATTGCCATACTATTCAAACTTGAACTACATAATTGTTATTTTACTGTTTACAGGGCTTTTCATATCGTTCCGAAGACGTGCCGTAGGCACATGCCCACGGACAAATCTAGTGTGTGTGTGTGTGTGTATATATATATATATATATATATATATATATATATATATATATATATATATATATATATATATATATATATATATATATATTAGAAAATATAATATTGAATAAAATACAAGATATATATAATATTAAAAAATAACTCAAAAAATCATAAATGGGAATTAGCTCAATGGTAGAGCGCTCGTTTTACGTATTGCCCATTATCAAGATTCCAATGAGGGGCGATCAAATTTGAGATTTTGAGGATTTGGGAAAAGCATGAGCAATTTGGGGAATGTCTGATTTAGGGAATTTGGTTTTTTGGGAAGAGAAAGAGAAAGGCACGGGGGTCGGGGGTTTTAAAAATGTGGAGATTTATGTGAACCGGTTCACTTAACACACAAAAAACTCCCCCAGACCCGCATAGACCAGCCACAGACCCGCCTAGGCAGCCAAACCGATTTTTTAAAAGGCACAGGCCATAGACAAGTCGACTGGGGCGGCCTAACGCCTAGGCGGCGTCTAGAGGGATTTTTAGAACACTGGATTTCATGATGGTTCAACGTATCATTATTTCATAGGATTGTCAGTAACAAAGACAACTGAATGTTGAGTCTCCGAGATTACAATCCCAAAAATAATTAAGAAGTTCCACATGAAAAATTGATGGAAAGGAGAATCAGTTCCTGCAAGAAATAGCTCACTTCTTTTTTTTTTTAAAATAAGCCATTCAAATGATAAGATCATTGCAAAATACCCATGATAGTAAAGGGAAAATTTGTAAGACATCTATGAGAACTGTGCTTTATGGTTGTGCTTTATGGTTCGAAATGTTTGAAAATTAAGAAAAATGTTTTAAAACGAGTATAGCTGAAATAAGAGTGTAAGTGGCACTAGGAATTAATCGATTTAGATGGTCAGGGCATGTGCAATAGTGACCAATAACAATGCCAGTTTTAGGATTGTAGTAATGAAGCACAAAGTAAATGCAAATCAACAAGTATTTGTATTGTGCCAGCTAATAAGATAAGATACAGATACATGTAAACTTGACAGAGAAAGAGGCCCTTCCCAGATCTCGGACTATAATGGAAGAGAAAGATTCAAGTGAACATGACCAAAGATTTGGGTTTTATGGGCTTAGTCATATGTATATTGTTTTTATACATATTCACATGTGCATATGCATATGTAAGCATCTGTGTGTTGGACTATTCGTTAAGTGTAGTACATATAACAAGGGAGTTCCTTAAAACCAACGTCTTAAAAGGTTGAGGTGAATTGACCAGGAACAAAAGAGAGAGAAGAGGTTCAAGTGACTGGGCAGGAACGAGAGAAGAGGTCTGTGCACTAAAGGTACCATATAACATTTTCCTGCAGCTGTAACCCACCCATCATACCCCGGCAAAAAAAAAAAAAAAAAAACCTATCATCCATACAAACACGGATCAAACAGCATGCAAGAAAAACTCGAGAAATACAGGATTAACCTAGGAAAGTCTGGTGCTGCATAATGGAGAGAGCCAATGAAGTGGAGAAACAAGGGAGCACGAAAATGATGGTGTTAGATTGAGCTCATCTGAGACATGGAGACAGTGGAAGTAGAGCAGACTACATCATACACATGAAATGATGAAATCCCACAACAAGCAATGATATGTAGTGAAAGTTCACCACAGAACCATGCAGACATTCCGTAACATTTCTAACAATTTTGAAGACCCAACGTAAGTGTATTTGTATTATCTAGCAGATATGAGATGCATATACTGCACCGAAGTATCGACCATGACCCCTGAGACTACTGCTCAAAACAAGGTAGTTATATTTTTGTAAAAAGAAAAAAAAATCTATTTAAAATAAAAACATTTCATATAGAATATATGCACAATAGGAGGGGAAAAAATAGAACATACCTCAATCAAAGTGTCCTGGGCTTCTTTTGATCTGCCAGGTAGTAACCGTGAAAGTATCTCCTGTTGCCTCCAACCAGTAAAAATGCGAGGCCCAAGGATACACCTTCTGGTTCTCATCTTTCTACATTCTACCCATCTGCGATGGGCATCGGATCTATAGAACTCCCCATAATAGAAGGACAATACATCACCCATCTTTTTACTTTCAACAAACCTTTGCACCTGAACAAGATTCTTCCCAAAAATGTAGAGACCAAGGAGAAAGATTTCTGATTCATCACGACTCCAAGTAATTACTGGTGAACCTGGTAATGGAACATAACCATGAATATGTCGGTTCTCTGATATTTCAGCTCTCCATGTTGAGCCTTGAGGATTATAACCGTTCAAACTATCAAGTAATTCTTTGTTTGGATGTTCAGAATGATCGGCTACATGGTGATTCCACATAATTGGAATGGACAAACCTTCTCCATGGTAAAAGATGAAATCTATGGTGTCAGCATTGTCATTCAGGGTATTTTGCTGCTGAAAAAGGTCTGATTTTGATATCAGAGATGGAATTGGAACTTGGTATTCATCTCCTAGACGAGGATGTACTTCTGGGTTTCCAAAGATATCCTCAGTACTGAAGGAACTTGGAGAGAGTGAGTTATCAACAGATGTCTCTGCAGAACACCTTTCATTGTGATTTAGCAACTCTTCTTTGCAAGCTACTTCACTTGAGTTCATCTGCAAAACAGAAAGGAAAATGTCATGTCATTTTCTGGGTAATCTGATGCAGTAATATAATAAACTGCCAGAAGGATGGAAACTATTGTACAGTTGCATCTGTATAGTTTGCTCTCCTTAAGGTGAGTGAAATTCATGATACTTAAACTTTTTTCAAGTTTTGAAAGTATGAAGTAGGTCAACTATGGCTTGTTGGTTACATTTATATAGCAAAATTATTATCTGTGATAGGTATATGAATGTTTCACCCCACTCCTGATCTCACCCATTGTACACCACCCTTTACCTCACTACCAGGCCCGGCCCAGGGGCAAGCCCAGCAAGCCCCTGGGCTTGGGCAACCCCCCATTGATGGGGCAACAAAATTGTAAAAAATAATCAATATATATATATATTTAGTAAAATAAAATTTTTTAAGGGCCTGTGTGTAAAATTCGATTATTTTTTTAACTCTCCTGTTTCTCTCTCTCTTTCTCTTCTTCTTCCAGTTCCCGATTTTCTTTCTTTTTTTCTTTCTCTTTCTCCATCGAAAACTCAAATTCCTCCACAGCTACTCCGCTCCTCCACCATACGAGTCATACGACTAGTATCCAACTGTAGTCTGTAGCTCCACCGAGGCTCCGACGGGCGACGGGCGACGGCTCGCCCTTTCCATCAAAACCCTAAACATAA
This sequence comes from Hemerocallis citrina, assembly GCA_017893485.1. Classification (NCBI taxonomy): domain Eukaryota; kingdom Viridiplantae; phylum Streptophyta; class Magnoliopsida; order Asparagales; family Asphodelaceae; genus Hemerocallis; species Hemerocallis citrina. The sequence continues at coordinate 22,368,707 of CM030359.1, read as the reverse complement.
CCCTTGCCCTAATCGAAACCCTAAGTCCTTAATCTTCTTCGGCTCTTCCTCTCCAGTCCCCATCAAAGGTATTATATCTACTTTTCTTCTTTTTGTCTTCTCCTTTCAATTTAATGTGATTTACTGTGAATTTTGATTTACTGTGAATGTGATGTACTGGGAAACTATCAACTTCAACTTGAAAATATAGAATGAAATCTGGATTATTAATAACTGTGTAGATTTCTTGATAGAAATATAGAATGAATATAGAATGAAATTGGTGGAAATATGAAGTTATGTAAATGTCTTGATATGGCAAACAACCGAACAATATATGTTAAAAGGGTATTGAAGTTCATCATTGGTGGATGTTAAATTTCTTTTAAATGGGTTATATAAGGATGTTAAAATGGTATATTTATAGTACCTGCTATCTGATAGAAATATTCATTTTGTACGATAAGAAACATTCACAGAGAGCATGAAGAAAAGATTAATCTGTATATGTAAACATCGCACATCTATTTAGAAATTTAAATTTGAAAATCAAGATGCACGACAAGAATGGTCATCGAACCTGAAGCATCAACCATATCAAAACTCCAGCAAGAACCTTTTTGATTGTTTACAAGCAATGATTTTGTAATCAGCATAATGGTATGATTGTTTACAAAAGAAAATGATTGTTTATTCACTTTTGCAGAAAAACAGTTTCGAGCAGTTCTGCATAAATTATGCTGATGAAAGGTTGCAGCAACATTTTAATCACCATTTATTTAAGTTGGAACAAGAGGTAACTTTCGGGTATTTATGATAGATAATTTGTCATCTATATCTAATATTGTGACACTGTTATGATTTCTTATTCTAGGAATATCTTAATGACGACATAGACTGGAACAAAGTTGATTTTGAAGACAACCAGGATTGTCTGAATCTTTTCAAGAAAGTACGTATATTTATCCAGGGTAATGCTGCAGTTTCTGATAGTTTTTAGGAAAGATGTTTAGTCATCAAAATTTAAACAACAGGGGAATTTTTTTTTCTTTGCTTCCAACTGCCAGCATGTTTAAATATATTCATGCTTTATCACAAGCATGGACTATTGTAAAATTATATATTCATGTCTACAAGATTTCAGATCTCATATAAGGTTAGAGTTTGGATTGAAAATTCCTCAAATACAGGATATGCCATAAATTTCTGAACTTTTGTGCGGCCTACATTGCTCTGCTTGAATATCTCTCCGTCCAAGACTAGTATGTAAATATACTAAACAAGCCTCTTTGAGTCTTTGATCTATTTCCAAAATTACTTTTGCTAATTTTCTTCTGTATTTCGTGTCTTCGATAACCTTCCCTCTTTTGCTGGTTGCTTTCCTGAATTTCAAGTTTTCACTTAGCATATTCTAAGATTTGTAGACACCACTTGATCTGAATTTTACAGTCATTAGTTACTCTTCCGCTATGTTGTAAAATGGGCACTTCTATCATGGAGCCACCCTCGTGTCAGACACAGAATTTTATGGACACTCGAACACATGTCAGATGTCTTAGAGTTCATTTTTTTATATGTTGAAACTTCTTAGACACATCTGAACACTTTTTGAACTCAAAATCAACTTTCATCATACACTTCTCTCACATTCTTATACTATTTAATTCTTATTACTTATGTATGAATTATGGATCTTCTCGAATATTGTAATCTGTGTGGACTATGCCCGTATTATTTCATTTATATGGGCTGCATATCTTTTATATTGATTATGTAACTCCATTACATTATTGGATGTCATTTGGTTTGTACAATTATATTATATAGTATTACAAATTTACAATCATGTTCTGGTGTCCTAACTTTTTAAAATTTGCAATGTCCCCATATGGAAGTACCTGTGTCTTTGTCTGGACATATATACATGCTTCCAAGCTCCTACATTGACATTTCAGTCTCCTAACTGTTACCCATATCATGCCCTGCTGTCAGATCCCTATCCCTTGTTCATATTTTTCATTTTTTCAGTAAAGCTTATACTTGTTTTATTCAACAGAGTTACTATTGCTTTATAAAAAAATTTAGCAATAAATTTTTGCTTTATAATTAGTCTCTAATATTTGATATTTATGCAGAAACCTTTAGGACTGTTGTCTTTGTTGGATGAGGAGTCGACATTATGAAATATTTTTGCATAAATTGTTTTCCATGGCTTAGTATACATTTAGTGTTTTCCATGGCTTTGCGAAAATTTATTTTATTTGCTTTTACTTCTACCTTTTGTTGTTTTATTAAAAAAATTACTAAGGGGCAACAAAATATGAGTTTGGCTAGGGCAACCCGCATCTCCGGGCCGGCCCTGCTTACTACAAACCCCCTCTCTACATTAAGAAAATTTTAATGACATGATGATAATAGTTAAAACAAAGATTGAAAGAAAAAGAAAAATTGGCATGATGAGAATGGTATCAGTAACCACACCATAATTAATAAGCTGCTAGAGTAACGATGAAAAATTGGCATGATGAGAATGGTATCAGTAACCACACCATAATTAATAAGCTGCTAGAGTAACGATGTTTAACTAAGTTTATTAAATATATGCAATTTCTGTTTTGTAGTACATAACATCCAGCGATTTATAGAAAGACACAGTTCAGTTACTATTAGACAATTTAGTTGGAAATAATTTAAGTGGTTCATACCTCATAGTTCATTATTATAAGAATATATTGTCATAAGTAAAAAAGGATGGAACATTCTTGAAAAAAGGGTGAAAATTAAACCGTACGCATATCAGAGTTAATTGCAAATCTAGATGGATCAAAAAGATCAGCATCGCATTTAGCCATGATTATATGTTAGTTGAAGATGTTGGAGCCACTTCGTCATTATTATAAGAATATTATTTTCACGAGTAAAAAGGATGGACCATTCTTGAAATAAGGGTGAAAATTAACCTGTGGGCATATCAGAGTTACTTGCAAATCAATCTATATGAACTTATGGGGATGGATCAAAAAGGTCATTCAGCCATGATTATATGTTAGTTGAAGATGTTGGACCTACTTCTTCATTTTGCGAGCACCATTTAACGGTTCAAGATTCCAAACCAAGAGCTTCTAAATAAAAAAAAAAAGCAAAACCGGAGTTTAGCAGCCAGCTGCTTACAAAGTGACACGAAACCAAGAAAACTAATAGGAAAGGGGGAACAGGTCCAGTCAGTGGGTACAACTCATGTTGTTCATCAGCCGGGGAGGGTGTGAAATAGAAAGGTGATAAGGCTCCCGTATTCCAGTATAGAAACCCTCCATAAGTAGCAATAGAATAATGATGAAAACTCAAACAGGAAATATGTATGCCTTAACTTCAAAGACAAAAACAAAGAAAGGAAGATCAGACATGAAAAGAGTACGATAGGGGGAAAATGTAGTATCTATACATTAAGAAAACGTCTACATATATGCACACTTAAGATACAGTAGAGACGAGAATCCCAAGAAGGTTGGCAGTACAGCGGGCATCCAGAAGTTCTGTGCAAATGCACCAAAAAAGAAACTGACAACATTACAGTAACAGAGCCTTCATTCCGAACCTTTGAGGTGACAATATTGAACTCTGCAAGGGATTGACAAAATTATGAACTTGAGGTTAACCTCAGCAGAGCCTGTGTGACCAACATATTCTTCCTACTCATAGTGTCACAGGTACAAATGTTGTCAGACAATTTCAAATTATTTTCTTTTATATTATAAGCAGGTTTGTTACATACACTGATCCTTTTCCAGAAGTAACATCTTTTGTCAGTAATAATATTACACAAATTATATAAAGGTAACTCGACTAAACCATTCTTCAAACTATGGTCAAATGCAGTTGGAAACTACCCATGTTCTCCTTCCCATGTTCCCAAAACTAGGAAACGAAAAGGTGAGCACAATTTTTTTGCCAAGGAGTGACGTTATCATGGTGCCATAAGTATACAAATGAACTGCTGAAATGACGAGACAACTCAGAATTTGCAAAAAATAAGGGTTCGTGGTGTAAACTTAACACTAAATAGAGAATTTCCAAGAATATTAAAAGATTAATTTTACCAACACGTGATGCAGATTAAGTTAGAAATTAACTATTAATCGGTTTGATGGATTTTCAAGATATAAGATAAGTTTAACAAGCTCAATTAAAAGTTCACGCATAATAATCAATAATTACACCTAAATGTGATTAGCAAGTAAGATATTTAATAACGATTCGTACCCTAATTAGCAAGTAGAAGCACACACTCTCAATATTTTTGGACGACGGATAAATCAAATAATATTCTAGAGACTATAAATGATATCACAAATAAATGAGAATGGAAAGAAGTTACCGGGTTCGTAGACAGTGTTACGATGCTGCTGGATTTGAATCTGGATTCTACCCACCAATATCTACCAATCAAAAGAATCAAATCTGACCATTGTAGTTGTGCTTCGGTGGTGTTGCGAGTAGACGACAGGAGCGGCGGTAAGGAGGTGGCGTGGAGGGATTTGATCGGCAATGGCAAGGCTTCGAGGGCGGTGGTGAAGAGCAACGAGGGGTCGTCGAAGTGGACGGAGTTTTAGGCAGTCGAAACGGCGACTCGGCAGGAGCAGCAATGGGGTTGGGGAGCTTCGGGTGGTGGCGACGATGGAAGGAGGGTGGCGTCGAAGCGACGACAATGGGGCGAGGGTGTTGACCGGGGAAGTGATGGCGAAGGATTTAGGGGTATGTGAGGCTTGCGGTGGTCGACTGGTTGGCAGGGGGACGGAGTCGATGGCGGGAGCGTCGAGGCTTGGCTTTCGGGATCGAAAGAAGAGGAAGAAGGAGAAGGAGATGAGTTAATTAGGGTTTGGGTTTGAGTTTGATTTGGGGATTAGGGTTTAGGAATTGAAGTATATTTGGGAATTTGGGTGTAGTATTAGAGTTTATCACAAACCCTAATCCTTTATTATAACTTCTCACAAACCCTAATAATTCTCTCAATTGTCTCACACAAAAAGAGGGATGAAGAGCAATAACTCAACACAATATTTTTTTAATCAATAATAGCATAACTTCTCATTATTCTCAAGACCTATATATAGGCTCAAAACAAGTCTTGAAACAAATCTTAAAAATGTACTAATGCATAAAAGAAAAAGTGCAAATCATAAAACTATTACATATGTGGAACGCCCCGGGCCCGGCTCAGCTGCGCATGCGGCTACACATGCGCGCAACACGCGAACAAATAAAATTCTAACAACTGTCCACCACATGCTGCCTCAAAAGGGTGTCTAGACATTTGGTACCCTTATCATTGGCTAATTTCTATATACACTATTTTCACTCTCTCATTTCCTCCGATGTGGGATATAACCCACGCCATGCAAGCACAGCACCCACCCCTTCTTCATTTCATGAATTTTTTGTCATCTAGTGCTTATTAATGCCATAGCCCCATAGCTCCATCATATAGGCCTCTCATTAATTCTATTAATCCAAGCCCTATAGGATCCTTCTATATGCCAACAAACAACCACTCTCACACATATTTTATATATATATATATATATATATATATATATATATATATATATATATATATATATATATATATATATATATATATCTTAAGTACGGGGTGTTACATACACCCTCCCTTAAGAACTTAGCGTCCTCGCTGAGCCCGGAACTTGCAATCTGATCCAGGATCCCCTTTCTAGCCGATGTGGAGAGGACTACCCTGATTCTGCTAGTTGTACAGTCCCCTACCCGGGCGACCTGTACCAACATCGCTCCCTCTCATGCGTACATTTTGCACGCACTCAGTGTCAAAAGTCGGCTTTGATACCAACTCTGTAGCGCCCCAAATTTCTACACTGAAATCTGAGACACAATCCATAATCTTTACTTCAAATAGTCATAATCACAGAAAATACAAGAAAATTATAAACTTTTATTCACATAAATGTTTACAAGTTTCAAGTGTTACAATGTCCCACAATTTACAATTTACAGTTTTACAAAAATTTATTATGAACACTTGATACTGTCACATGGATGCTTCGACTGTCTTGAGTTCTGTTGTTCTTGCGGATCAGCACCCGGTACCTAAAAGAGTAGGTACGTTAGTACATATACTGACGCAATGTTGATAGCAGCGATCTCCAACTGGCAACCAAGATTGATGCAAAAGGAAAAGTAAATGTGACTCAAGGGAAATTTGTGAATTAGGGATATAGTGTCTGTGTATGACAACCTAATCGTCTAATGCACAGGATCAAATGCACTTATTATAATGCAGAAAAGACTTTGAAAACGCATGCATCCCTTACTACATACGCCCCAAATCATGTCGTTGTCTCCAATTTTAGGGTTTCGAACCCTCGTCATGCATCATACTCATGTACTCGTCCTGTTCCTGATAGATACATCGTTGTGATAAGGTTGCAGTTATTCGGTCTCATCCGATACTGCAGTCACTTAGTGGTGTCCCCTGTTTACCACTAATGTTCGGCGCCCAAACCTCACTCAAAAAGGAATTGATATTTTTGAGATTTTAGAATATTTTGAGGTTTGTATCAAGATTTGTATTGAGCCTATATATAGGACTTGAGATTAATGAGAAGTTATGCTATTCTTGATTAACAAAATTACTGTGTTGAGTTATTGCTCTTCATCCATCTTTTTTGTGTAAGACATCTGATAGAATTATTAGGATTTGTGAGAAGTCCTAATAAAAATTTTGGGATTGTGATAAACTCTAAAACTACCCCCAAATCCCCAAATTAAAATCTCAAACCTTAATCCTCAAATTACTTAACAACCAAAACACTCACTCTTCTTCTTCCTCTCTTCACTACCGAAACCCATCCCCACCACTATCGAAGCCCTCTTGCTGCCTTCGACCCTGACAGTGCCAACCACCACCACAAACCTAACTCCCATCGACCACCACCTCCATCTCCCACCGCTCTATCTTCTTCTTCCCCGTTCGACTTCGAGGAACCCATCCCATGCCACCGCCATCGTCGCCACCTCCAGCACCACCTTTCTCCCTTACTACCTCCTCGACCCACTGCCCTCATCCTTTGACACCCAAAGTCGACTCCTGCACCCATCGATGCCCGAAGTCGACCTCCTGCACCCATCGACTCCCGAGGTCGATCTCCTGTATTCGTCGACGACCGTCGCCGCTCACCCCCATCACATCCTTGCTGCCCGTCAGCCATCACCGAAGCCCTTTCGCCGTCGTCGGAAAACCCCTACCACTGCTGCCAATTTGATATTTAACACTAGTTGATTCGAACCCCGGTATACTCTTCACTTTTCAAATATTTGTGTTACTGCTTTATCATCTCTATTATATTATTTGATTTATCTGTGTTCACAAATATTGAGAGTGGGCGTTTCTACTTGCTAATTATAGTACAAATCAATATTGTATCTTTTACTTGCTAAGAATGCTTAGGGATATAATTATTGATTGTTAGAACTGAATCGTTAATTGGGCTTGTTAAACTATTTCAATTCTTAAAAATCCATTGAACCGATTAACTATTTTAATTTCTAACTTGATCCGCATTACATGTTGGTAAAATTAATCTATATAATAAAACACAAAGAAAGCTATCAAGTGGTTCTCCTTCAATACCCCAAAAAATTAAAGGTCCAGATCTAATCTCACAAAACATATTTTCCCCCCAAAAGTTTCCCGCCAAAACTCAAATTCAAATCCCCACCAAAATAACTCCTATATTTATTTAAATTTTTTTTCTCTCTCTCTTTCCCTCCCTTTTCTATTCAAAAAATTAAGAAAATAAAAAATTTTAAAATTTTAAAAAATACAAAATTAAAAAACTAAAAAATTTAAAAAATTTAAAAACTTTAAAAACTTTAAAAATAATTCCAAAAAAAATAAAAAATCATATAATGTGTTTTTTGCTCTGTGTTTGCTACTTCAATTAATTTGCTGGACCTCCAAAACTATTTTATATGATCAAACAAGGTGCACCGTTCCGAAGACGTGCCGTAGGCACGTATCAACGGGCAAACCTAGTTCTTTAAAATTCTTGGAAATTTTATATTTAGGGTTAAGTTTTACATCAACTGTTCAGTATGCTCTAACAAAGTACAGATTATTAAGATTAAAAAAGGGAGAAACTTAACACAGAATATGTCCTCTTTTCTTTCTTCTTAAACGTGACAGCTCCTAATTTGCACTAAAAAAAGGAGATTATACAAGTAGTGAAATCCTAAATATTCAAGCATGGAAACGACTAAAAACCGAAAGACAAAGATAGATAGAAGAGCTACGGATTATTTAAATTTTAAATTTTTTTTTAAAAAACTTATTTGTGTAGCTCAATTCGATATCCTCCTTACTCGTTACTTAACAACTAGTCTCAAATATCGTCGCCCAATTCACAAGATTGTAACCCTCGTCTCGGTCGGTCTAATCGGAATGAATCATGAGAATATTGGTGTAAACCATATCAACATATCTTTTATCTTTTACTTCCTCACTTTGCTTCCTCCCAATAGTTTTCCTATTTCGCGTTAAAACTGTTTCCAACAAACAACAGCGTTTCCCCGTTCCCAAATTCATCCTTACTCAAAGTTCATTAACATTCACTAACATATCAACACACTCAACACAAAATTGCACGAATAAACGAACAATTTACCGGTGTAATTCAATTCATCCATGCAATTTTATCAAACACTCGCCACGGGTTTATCCGTGCTTCCGAAACCAACATAATTCTATCAATATTCACTAAAAAATTTACCCACTATATTTTTTATCTACAATCTACAACTTCAAGAACCTCTAAATTATTAAACACATCACTCACCTCATCAATATTCGCGCCCGATCCCTCGCAAAAAACCCACCTGTATCCAAATTACCAAACAAACCCCTCATTTCTCCAAAAAAAATCCCTAAAATTATACCCCCAACAAAATATAGAAAATTACTGACCGTACAAGTGGCGGAGGTTCTTGACCGGATCTAGCGTTGGGGTTTTTGGTAAGATCTAGGGTTTCGATTTGGAGATGGATAAACAGAGGAGGAGGAGAGAGAAGGTGATAACGTGGCGGCGGAGGAGGTGGTGGCGGTGAGTGGGAGAGTGGGAGAGAAATATGGGAGGAGGGCGATGGAAAAAAGGGGAGTTTTTTTGCCTACATAGGCCACTTCCTGAAAATATTTGCGTTTTTGAGCCAGTTGGCCAACTATTAGCGCTTTTGGGCTACTTTGTGCCACGTCAGCAGCGGCCGTTATTTCAAATAGCGGCCTTTTCATTTCAAGGTCGCTAATGAGAATAGCAATCTATGTTTTAATTTTTTTTTTGAATTTTTTGTTTGTCATCGCTATTCCCACTAGCGACACTAGTAAAATGAGGTCGCTGATGGGATTAGTGACCTTTAATGAGCTGTATTCTAACACTTAGCAAAATCCAGAGAGCTTTTGCTCTCTGAAAAATGACAATTAATTTATTTTTAAAACTAAGGTCGCTATTCGGAATAGAGGTCTTTATTAACTAAGGTCGCTATTTCGAATAGAAGTCTTAGTTGTATGACTGTTTTGCAAATTTTACAAAGAACAATGAGATTGTGTTTCCTACTGAGGTCGCTATTAGGAATAGCGAGCGACCTCAGTTTTAAATTTTTTGGAAAAGCTCTTTAGGAATCGCTAAGTGTCTCAATACATTCATTCGAGCTCACTAACCTCATTATACTAAGGTCGCTAGTGGGAATAGCGACGACAAATAAAAAAAAATTTAAAAAAATAAAACATAGGTCGCTATTCCCATTAGCGACCTCGAAATGAAGAAGCCGCTATTGGGAATAGCGGCCGCTACTGAAGTGGCACAAAGTAGCCCAAAAGTGCTAATAGTTGGGGAACTAGCCCAAAAACGCAAATATTTTTTTTAAATGGCCTATGATGGCCAAAAAAATCAAAAAAGGGAGGGGGTTATAGCTTGAAGGGGGTAGTTTTGGCATTTTGGGAAAATACTTTTGATGGCTTTGGATTTAACTTTTAACCCATAGTTTACATTGTTTTAAAAGGGAAATATTAGTTAAGGCCTGATTTGGTCGGGTTGGATTTTGTTGCGCAGATGGTATGAAAGTGCTGATTAAAGTTATTACGTCATGATGTGTGTTGCTACTGATTTTCGGTGTGGGAGCAAACAGATGAATTTGTAGATTCTTGAGAAAACGAACAAGGCAAACCTGTTGACATGTTGACCTTCACCAACTTGTTGACTTGGTCTCTTGCCACCGCCACGAACCTGTAAAAAGTGCGATACACCGGAATGGATCCCGGCGACGCACCCTCCAACGCTCTTGTCAGTAATCAGAAAGATTATGAAAGAGCTTTATGTGAAAAAGATTGATTACCTCATTATGGTGGTGGGGGGAGAGGGGTTTTTATAGTCGCCTTAGGGATCCGTTTCGAGATAAGAACAAATCTCTACTTCCCGATGTGCATGGATAGAAATGGTTAAAACCTCCTTTTAGGGATAATTATGAATCTGAATTCTTCTTTATCCTTCTGAACTGGTTTGTAACCCGTACCCAATAAGACATATCCATTTATGGGTTATTGGGCTTTGAAGAAGGGCCCAATCCCTATTTCAGAGTCGTATGTAGGTGAAATTACTGTTTTACCCCTGAGCTTTAAGATTCGTGTCCGATTCAAACGGTCCCGATGTAATCCCATTTTTAGCCATAATACGAGCCCTCCACTTCTGGAGACTGAGTTCTATATAGTCTTTGAGGAGTAGTTTTGTTGTTCTAATGGCATACGGGATTTTATTAGAGTTCTTAAGGGAGTTCAGATCTTGCTCGAGGTGTAATGGTGTTATTCTGAGCTTGTAAAATACCCAAAAATATCCTCAGAATTTTCTAGTCTTTTTTTTATTTTTCCAGATTTTTCTGAATTTTTCCTTATTTTTTTGAATTTTTTTTCATTTTCCGAATTAAATAATTAATTATCGAAAATTTTAATTAATTATTCTAATTTAATAATTATTATTTTTCAGAATTTTTAAATAGTTTTCTGAATTAATAATTATTTTTAGAATTTTTTAAATCAACTTTTTCGATTTTTAATTAATTTTTTGAATTTTTAAAATAATTAATTCAAATAAATTAATTAATTAAAAATTACCTGGACACGTGGCGCGTTTCTGGACGTTAATCACGATCAGATGGCGCACATCACAAAGCAGATCATTTTCTGGACACGTGGCGCGTTTCTGGACGCCGATCACGTCGTGGTACGAATTTTAAAATGATCTGACGGTTCGTGTGGCTCGGCAGCATTTTTCTCCATATGTGTAGTCCGGTGCCTCGGAAGTTCGGCAAGTGGCACCGACCCACCAGGTGTCGCCACGTGGCATGGTCAACGCTGGCGTTGACCGTCACGTGGCACCCTTTTTTTTCTTTCTTTTTTTCTTTTTTTCTTTTTTTCTTTTCCCGCTCTGTTTTCTGCTTCTTCTTTCTTCCTTCTTCCTCCGTCTTCAACCTTGTCTCTCTCCTTCGACGTGACTCTGCCCTTCGACTTCTTCAAGCGCAAGGCGACAAGGAAACTCGAAGAGGAAGGAGGCAGCTCGCGGGTGGCGAGGAGAGGAGCTCGATGGAGGCTTGGCGAGGAGGAGAGGGGAGCTATTCACTGGAGCTCGATGGCCATGGGTGCTGGAGGTTCGCTCGAGGGGGAGCTCGACACTTGGAGTTTGAAGGAGCTCCTGTGGAGCTATCGACGAACGTGACGAAGCTTGGGCGAGCTCGGCGAACGAATGACGAGTTCGGAGCTCAGTAGTTCGGCAATGGAGGTGATGAGTTCGAAGCTCTGTCGAGATGGGCTCGGAGCATGGCGACTGGAAGAGCTAGGCGTGGAGCTCAGTTGCTTGAGCTCGTCGAGGTTGGCGAGAGCTCGGCGGAGCTCGTTTGAGGGGGAGACTCGGCAGAGCTCAATGGAGGCAAGGCCATGGGGGAGTGTTCGGAGCTCGGAGGCAGAGTTTGACGATGTGTTGGGCGCGTGAGCGGATAGCTTTGTGGAGGTTGGCGAGCTCGTCGATGGAGGGGGAGCTCGGAGACGACGAATTTAGGCAAGCTTGGCGAACGGGGCGAGCTCGATTTTGGAGGTGGAGATGCTCTTGAGCTTAGTAAAGAAGAGGTCGACAATGGTGGTTGACAATGAGGTGCTTGGCTTGATGAGGAATTTTGGCGATCTCGGCAAATGGAATCAAGGTCGAGCTCGGTTTTGGAGAAGCTCAAAGACGGATTCGGACGCGGAGGTGGCGAGCTCGTCGATGGAGAGGGAGCTTGGAGCTGTTTGGGTTTTTGCCCTGTTTTGGTTTTGGCGGGAAACCGGTTTCAGGAGGAAGAAGATAGTGGGTTGCAGGTGTGGGTCACTAACGGGTTCAAACCCGACCCGTTAGCCCCTTAATTCTTTATCCTCTTTATTTGTTGGCGAATCTGAGCCATTGATCGTGATTTGAACTCGGATTTTAAGGCAGAATTTTTTGCTATTTTGCAGCTCGGTAGCACAGTAGCTCGGTGGTGATTTTGTCTTTTTGTGGTCACAGATCACGAGAAAAGCGTGATCTTGTCGTTTTATGGGCTCAGATTACGAGAAAACGTGATTTTGTCGTTTTGTGGACATTGCGAAATCTGAGCCACCCATCGATCGTTGGCGCGAACATCTGGACGACCTGACGGTCCAAGGAGCTCGGAGGCATTTTTTCCCCAATATGGAGGTCGGTGCCCCGGTAGCTCAGCGTTGTAGCTCGATAGCTCGAGGGCATCTTTCCCCGAATGGGCACCTCGGTAGCTCGGCATAGCTGTGTTGCGATCCACTTTCCCGGTGCTACAGAGGTCCGATCGGGGCATGCGACCCCTCGTTTCAAAGCTAACTCGGAGGTCTACAAGTTCTCTTCATAAATGAGTTGAAGAATCATCCTTCTTCATGGTCAAAATAGTCCCGCAACATCTTTTTCTTCATGAAGTTGGGTAGTGTTTTGGTCTTTAGAATCTTTGAAGAGGAGCTCCACTTCTAGGGGCGAAGGAGATGGGCTAGGAAGATCCTCGTAAGAGTCATGGGAAGATCCATTCTTGGAGGTGGGTGCAAGGAGCAACTCTAGGGAAGAGTTTTGAGCTCCAAACTCGCTTAGAAGAGGCCCACTTGGGAGGCGAGTGGGAGGAAGGGCTTGGCTCTAGGAAAGAGCCATTTGGGAGACAAGTTTGAGGAGCAACTCTATGAGAGAGTTGTGCTCCGAACTCGTTGAGAAGAGGTTCGCTTTGGAGGCGAGCAGAGTGAAGAACATCACAAGGCTCTAGGAGAGAGTCATTCGGGAGACGAGTTTGAGGAGCAACTCTAGGGGAGAGTTTTGAGCTCCGAACTCGCTTAGAAGAGGCCCACTCGGGAGGCGAGTGGGACAAGGGGCTTGGCTCTAGAAGAGAGCCATTTGGGAGACAAGTTTGAGGAGCAACTCTATGAGAGAGTTGTGCTCCGAACTTGTCAAGAAGAGGTCCACTTTGGAGGCGAGCGGAGCGAAGAGTTTGGCTCTAGGAGAGAGCCATTTGGGAGACGAGTTTGGGGAGCAACTCTAGGGGGAGTTTTGAGCTCCGAACTCGCTTAGAAGAGGCCCATGCGGGAGGCGAGTGGGACGAAGGGCTTGGCTCTAGGAGAAAGTCATTTGAGAGATAAGTTTGAGGAGCAACTCTAGGAGAGAGTTGTGCTCCGAACTCGTCGAGAAGAGGTCCGCTTTGGAGGCGAGCGGAGCGAAGAGCTTGGTTCTAGGAGAGAGCCATTTGAGAGACAAGTTTGAGGAGCAACTCTAGGGGAGAGTTGAGCTCCGAACTTGTTCTTTAAGTGAGAGAATCAACGGTTGTGGGAGCAATTCCGAATGGCGAACCACTTCTCACTCGCTTATGAGCAAGTAGTTGAAGCGGAGTCGAGCCAAGTGTTGGACTCCGAACTCGTCGTTTAAAAGAGAGAATCAACGGTTGTGGAAGCAGTTCCGAATGGCGAACCACTTCTTACTCGCTTATGAGCAAGTAGTCGAAGCGGGGTCGAGCCAAGTGTTGGACTCCGAACTCGTCGTTTAAAAGAGAGAATCAACGATTGTGGGAGCAGTTCCGAATGGCGAACCACTTCTTACTCGCTTATGAGGAAGTAGTCGAAGCGGAGTCGAGCCAAGTGTTGGACTCCGAACTCGACGTTTAAAAGAGAGTATCAACAGTTGTGGGAGCAGTTCCGAATGGCGAACCACTTCTTACTCGCTTATGAGCAAGTAGTCGAAACGGAGTCGAGTCAAGTGTTGGACTCTGAACTCACCATTTAACAAGTCGTAGATGTGACTCAGAGAGATAGAGATGAAGCAAGAGCAATAATTTTCAATGAAAAATGCTAAGTTTTATTAAGATAAACTAAGTGGCCGCTTCAATAGGGCGAGCCATTATTATATGCTTCTTGGTCGTGTTACAAGCATCGACCTTATTAAAAACCGAGATCCTACTTCTACGATATGGTGAAGGCCTCTTAGGAGTAGTTTGGTTCTCCCCCCATTGGACCTCTTTGGATGAGGTGAAGGACGGCCCAAGGTTCGGAATTCTGGAACTCGGCGGACCTCTCTGTTCGTTTGTAGGCTCCTCAGGGTGGAAGTTTGGCCCCATCTTTTTGGACGAACTTGGTCAGGTGTCCCCGCTGTATGAGTTCTTTGATCTCCTCCTTGAGAGACTGATAATCATCCGTGTCGTGGCTGTGGTCCTTGTGAAAGCAGCACCACTTATCCTTGTTCCTCTTCTTGCCAGAGGTATTCATTCTAAGGGGAGCGCGGAGTAGCCCTTCCTTGTCCACCTCCATAAGAACTTCTGATATATTAGCAACGAGGGGGTGAACTTTTCAAAACGAGGAGCTGGGCGGCATTGGCCATTGCCGTCCCTCTGGGATTTTTGGGATCCCTCTTCGCTCGTATTTTTTCGTTTGTTCTCGAAAGATGATTCCTCAAGAGTAGGGGGGTTGAGAGCCTCTTCCACTCGAATGTACTTCTCACTCCTAAGCAAGAGTTCTGAGAAGTTTCGAGGAGGCTTCTTGGCAAGGGACGCCCCAAGGTCGGCGTTAGTGACCTTGTGCTCGAATGCGGCAGAGGCTACTGATTGGTTGAGGGAGGGAATGGATCGGGCTTCGGCGGTAAAGCGTCGAACATAATCCCTTAGGCGTTCACCCATCTTTGGTTGAGGGTCACCAGAGATACACTTGTTTTCTCGGCCCGGCGGATACTCACGAAATGAGTAAGGAAGAGCTATTCGAACTGATCGAATGAGAATATGGAGGCCGGGGCGAGCCGAGAGTACCATTCTCTCGCAAGCTCCTTCAGTGTGGCAAGGAAGATCTTGCAGAGGAGGGCATCTGAAGCATGGTGGATCATCATGAGAGTTTTGAAACTCTGTACGTGATCTGCGTGGTCCGACTTCCCAGTATACGACTCGAAGTGAGGTGGCTTGAAGTTTTCTGGGACGGGGGCCTCCATGATGGTGCGGGAGAATGGAGGCCTGCTCGGGCGGAGGTTTATCGCTCATTGCTCTTCTTCCCTGTCAATTCGGTCGAGGCGCCTCTCCATATCGTGGAGACGGCGGTAGACCGAGTCTTCTCTTCGATCATATCTTGTCGAGCCCCAGGACTCATCTTCGTACGAGGGTGGTCTGGGGCTGCGGCGATGGTAGCTTGGAGATGGACGAGGACTGGGAGTGTGAAGGCGGCTTGGGGAAGGTTTAGGACTAGGTGCTCGTTGCTCGTGGTTGGAAGTGGCGTTGAGGGCCCGCAGAACTGCCTCTTGAAAATCTCGGAGCTCCGCCCTTGTGACTAATGCCTCTCCAGCTTGGCGGTCCCTATGTGTGGCTCGGCTTACTGGAGAATGAGTTCTCCGCCGATGACGCTGAGGGGACTCTCTTCGTCTCCTCGGGGGAAGGGATCTCCTCTGGTCCTCGGTCGACGGGGGGTCTGGACTCTTGAGGCTCCTGGACGCTCAGGTTGATGGACTCCCCCAAGGGCTCGCCATCCATTTAGGCAAGTTCGGAGGTCGACCCCCTTTTGGCGGTTGGCAATCAATTGACGAAGATCCTGCTCGAGAGGGCTTTGAGAAGCCATAGATTCAACTGAAGGATTGGGAACCGCAACATGGTCAAGAGGAGGATGTTGCTTCGGACGACTCCGACGGGAGCCCCCCGAGACCCTATAGGGGCCTGTTGAGGAGGAGCACCTTGAGCTGGAGGAGGGGAGGAGGAAGAGAAGTGGTTCTTCGGCTGGAGACCGCTGCCTTCCCTTTCTCTTTTGGATGCATGGCTTGAAACTAGTCTCGCTGATGAAGTTAGGTCGGGTTGCATTTTCATTTTCCACAGACAGCGCTGATGCGGTTTATTTCTGGGAGACGTGTGGATGCACCAGGTGTGAGTTCGAACTCGATTTGTATTTGAAGGAGAAAGCTGCTCGTCTGACGACCCTCGGCTGACCGGGCAGAACCTGCGACGGGCTCGGAATGAGGCGGAGATCTGGGCTCGGATCAGAGGGTTCGGATCCGAGGTCTTGTGTACCTGCAGACGGTCCTGAAACACCGGGGTTTATCCCGGTGGCGGACCCTCCGACGATCTAGTCAGTCTCTGTGAGAGAGTAGCAATAACTAGGTGAATTTAAGTGGCAAAAGATTGATTACCTCAAAAGGTGGGTGAGGGTCGTATTGGGCCCTGGTTGGGCCCCAAGCCATTTTTACCCCACCACACAAGCCCCCCACTCCTGCGGGGGTGCGGGAGCTAGCCGTGGAGGAGTGTTTTACGGTTTGTTAGAAATGGGATAGCGAATAGCTGGGACTTCATGAGGGGGTTGCCCTGATGTTGGAGCGAGCCTCGAGCCGGCGAGGGTTGATTGCCCTGACGGTAGAGCGAGCCTCGAGCTGGCGAGGGATGGTTGCCCTGATGTTTAGAGCGAGCCTCGAGCTGGCGAGGGTTTAAGGGTCGGCAAGGGTGATGGCGAGCCGTTTGAAACTTTCTGAGAAGATTACCCTGGTGCTAGACCGGACCTCGAGCTTTCGAGGGATTATGGGTCAGCAAGGGTGATGGCGAGCCGCTGATTCTTCCGGAGAAGACTACCCTGGTACTAGATCGGTCCTCGAGCCGGCGAGGGTGATGGCGAGCCGTTGAGCCTTCCTGAGAAGACAACCCTGGTGCTAGATCGAACCTCGAGCTTTCGAGGGATTATGGATCGGCAAGGGTGATGGCGACTGGCGAGCCATTGAGTCTTCCGGAGAAGATAACCCTGGTGCTAGACCGAACCTCGAGTTTTCGAGGGATTACAAGTCGGCAAGGGTGATGGCGAGCCGTTGAGCCTTCCTGAGAAGACAACCCTGGTGCTAGACCGAACCTCGAGTTTTCGAGGGATTATGGGTCGGCAAGGGTGATGGCGAGCCGATGAGTCTTCCGGAGAAGATTACTCTGGTGCTAGACCGAACCTCGAGCTTTCGAGGGATTATGGGTCGGCAAGGGTGATGGCGAGCCGATGAGTCTTCCGGAGAAGATTACCCCGGTGCTAGACCGAACCTCGAGCTTTCGAGGGATTATAAGTCGGCAAGGGTGATGGCGAGCCGTTGAGCCTTCCTGAGAAGACAACCCTGGTGCTAGACCGAACCTCGAGCTTTCGAGGGTTTATAAGTCGCCAAGGGTGATGGCGAGCCGTGGTGCCTTAGAAGGTTTGAGCGGAGTGGCCCGCCGTCTTTGCGGAGCATTGAAGGCGCTCCGGGACCTGTGCGATGTTCCAATTTCTAGGGACATTAATGGCGCCGCCAAATAAATGCATGTGGCGCATGGGCTTCCGTCTATTGGCTTTCCCCATGTCAAAACGGTTGGTCCATGGGGGGGGCTATAAATACCTCTCCCCCCCAGCGGGTTTGATCACAGCAAGGGTGGTTCACTGGCCACTAGAGGTGTCTGCTTCGGCAGACGTCTCTTTCTTGAAAAATTTTGTAGCGCCAAGGAGCCTCGAATTGGGGGTGACTCTGCCGTCCGGATCCTTTTTCGGGTCAGACGGCCCTCACACGGTTGTTTGGCCCGAGAGAGATCAGGACGGGAGGGGTACCCACCGTTTCTGGACCTGAGGCTGAAGAGCCTCGGATATGCGGGTCGATCCGCTTTCTGTTAAGGTTCTAGGCGATGGTGGCTTTCCTCCCACCCTCGAACAATTCGGGGTTTCGGCTGACGAGGCCGTAAACCCCGAGCTGTTCGCGGGTGAGAGAGGAGCCGACCGAGCCCTAGAGCCCGGGGCGCAGGCGATGGTGGCTTCCCTGCCACCCGGGAACAATTTGGGGTTTCGGTCGCCGAGGCTGTAAGCCCCAAGTTGTTCGCGGGTGAGAGGGGAGCCGACCGAGCCCTGTAGCCTTAAATCTTTAAAAAAGAAAATTTTTCGCCGAGCACTTCATCCGACCCGACCCCTGTGTCTGGCTGCCAGGCTGGCACTGGATGACGTCAGCAGAACACGTTCCCAGGACGTGGCGCGGTTTTCCAGTCGACAGTTACATGTCAATCGGTGAACAGTAATTGCGGAAATCGAGGAGTCATTTTTGTCCTCTATAAATGTTCTCCCCTCTCCTCCCATCGCCCACTTCTTTCTCGCTTCTTACTTTTCAAAAAATCTTCCAACTCTTCAGTGTTCGTCCCTTCAGTTTCCTGCAGCAGGCTCGTTCTTCCGAAGTGACCCCAGGTTAGTTGGTAAGTCTGTTTAGCTTAGGCACAGATGGACAGGGCTCAGTCTGGCTCGTCAGCGTCGACGTCTGGGGGGGGGAGTGAAGCCCGCCCCCAAATCGACTTCGTGGGAGGAGCCGGTAGGCGAGGAGGAGGTGGTACACAATGTGAAGCCGTTGCGATCTCGGAGGCATTTCGTGGTGGAGAGTAGCGACTCTGAGGAGGGGGGCGGTAGTTCAGACGAACTCCGGATTCTAGGGTTGGCTTCCGGAGAGGAGGGTGGTCCCGAAGGGGGCGACACCGAAGGGCCTCAGAATCCGACCGGTCTGGGGTGATTGTCTACACCCTCGCCGGAACGAGCCAAGAAGAAGAGGGCTCCGAAGAAGAAGGGGTCGAGGACCGGCGGCTCAAGTCAGGTGCCTGTTTATAGTAACTTGATGACAGGGTCGCCCGTACAACCCAAGCCGTTCCGTCGCTACCCCGACGATCTCTCCGATAAGGAGCTCTTTGGGGTCCAGCCGTCGTCGCCGAGCCGGAAGAGGGTGAAGATGGACTCACTCCCGACCGTTCTGGAGGCAGGTGACTTAGAGGCTCTGCAGTTGGCATACTACATAGGGTCCAGCTACGAGCTCATGCTGCCGAGCTCTACTCTTCGGCCGACCGACCCCCTGCCGGATAGGTATTGCATCCTCCCCGTGGACGCCTTCATCTCCGGACTGAGGCTGCCAATCCACCCATTCGTTCGGGAGGTGCTGAATTGGACGTCCTTGGCGCCGATGCAGTTTGGACCGAACTCCTGGAAGCAGATCATCTGCTTCGTGCTGATGTGCGAGGAGCAGAAGGTACCCCTACGGCTGAATGTGTTCCGAGCGATGTTGATGATCGGCTCGTCGGCAGAGGGAGTATACTATATCTCGCCTCGAGGTAAGGGGAAGGTAGTCCACGGTCACCCAGATTCTATCAAGGATTGGAAGAAAAAATATCTGGTGATCCAGAGTGAGGATCCTTGGGATATCCCTACTCGGTGGAACCACTCTAAGCCGAGCTACGAAACGCCGAGGCCGAGGGACCTGACGGCTGAGGAGTGGAAGTTTGTTGAGTGCCTCCGTCTGTCGTACAGCATCAATTGGGCGAAGGTGACAGAGGCCCACCTGGCGAGCGTCGGACTGAGCCCGGCCGTGCTTAGTATGTGGTTGTTTCTTTTCTTTCGATCTTCTTGTACTTTCTTGCTCATTGTTCTTAATGGATTTTTTTACAGATATGGATGAAGAATCGATTAAGGCACTGAGGCTCGCCATGAAGAAGAAGAAGGTCGAGAAGAAGGGGGACGCGGCGAAGACGACCGAGTTGTCCCAGGCGGTCTCCGAGGCCCCAATTCAGCCGAGGGCCAAAAGGACTCACTCGGAGACAGGCAGGGACGCGGTGGTTCAGGGGGGCTTAGATCAGGGCAGGGCTGCTGACCTCGATAAGGAGAAGGGTCCCCTGGTGGATCCCGGGATAGAGGAGAGACTTCGGCGACCGTGGGTGCCGAATTGGTCGATCCGCGAGGGTGACTGCCTGGTCCGAGGGCGCCAGGCCGTGGAGGTTGCAGATAAGCTGGCGACCCCCCGAGACCGTTCGGATATGAAGGCCCAGACCCTGGACGAGGCGTATGTGCGCCTTGCGCAGGCCAATGTGCTGGTAAGTCAACCGAACCCACTTGTCTTCAGATTATGTTGCTAAGAAGGATTTCTTAGTAGTGTCTGGCTACTGCAGGCGACCGTGCAGGGGGCCCACGTGAGAGGCCTTTATGAGGCGGCTTTGCAGCGAGAGCGAGACCGGGCTAACATGGCCGTGCAGGAGGTGAAGGAGTTGAAGGTAGAGCTCGAAGGCTCGCATAGGAGGGAGACGGAGATGAAGGCAGCCTTCGACAAGGAGAAGGAGGAATGGGCGAAGACGATGGCGGCTCAGGAGAAGATGTCGGCGAAGGAGAAGGATGAGTTGACGGAGACGTGTCAGCTCCTGGTGATCAAAGCCCAGGACAACTGTTATGCGAAGGCCCTCAGTCATGTGAGGCACTTCTATCCGACTGTCGACCTGTCCAACTTCGAGTTTGACATGGAGATTGAGGGGACACCGAAGACCCCTGGCGAACAAGGGCCCGATGATGACCCGGCTGCCGACCCCCCTGTGAACCCGACCGACACTGAGGTGGGAAAACAAGCTGTATAATTTTGTCCTTCTTTTTCCTTCTCTCGATTGTATTTGCCTTCTGCAGATTGGCCACCGTATTTTTTGTATGGAGCAACTAAATTTATAAAAAGAGGGTTTTTGACTGGCCAAGTGTTTTGACCTCGGATATTTCCGAACCTCCTTGCTTATATGTTTTGAGTGGGCTGGTTCTCTTGTAGGTTATGGCTCCCCCTCCTGAGGCGGACCCCCGTCATTCCGACGTGGCGTGGCTTCGGAGCAAGGTTGAGGCCCTGGAGGCCACTTTGATTCGGTACCGTAAGGGGGCCCGTGATACTGATGCGGCCTTCAATTATTACAGGAACAAGTCCGAAGCCCTTAGTGAGGAGGCAAGCCGGCTGAGGAGGGCGATGGCAGATCGGGAGCTCGGGGGCGTCGGTCTCGGATATACTATGTCTAGTCCCTCGGTGCAGAGGCCCTCCTCTGAGAAGCTACTTCGTGATGTGATAGTGGAGAAGGAGATGGAGATACATCGTTACAGGACGATGTTGGGCATCTCGATATCTTCCTCGGGGGGTCGGCGAGCGGAGGGGGTTCCCTCTGCGTTGCTTCTGATGGAGCGTATGCGACCCGTTGATGCCCAGAGCTCCGTGGCCGGTGCATTGACTGCGGCCGAGCCGAAGGACCGTCATGACAAAGAGAGAGTTCCAAGTCGTTCGGTCGGAGTGATCCCGTCCTTCGCTGGATCCGAGGGGCCCTAAGGTGGTGGTTTCCTCCAGTTTGAGATGAGTGGAGTGGTCCTGTAACGGTCCTTGTTTGTTTTCCCAGAACAAAATAAAAGAATATGAATGAAGAAATTTTTTCCTTCTTTGCTCTGGTTAGTAGTGTAGTGAAGGGCGGTGGAGGTGAGGTTTGGCTCCGTCGATCCGTGAGGGATCGACGCGGGGTATTAGGAAGATTCCCTGGTCTGAAGCTGGGTCGAACCTACCGAGACGCTTGGGGATGATACCGGAGTGAGAACTCGGGTGCCAATCCCATTGTCCGGTACTAGGTCGGAGCTGCCGAGTCATTTGGAGTTTGACAAAAAGAGACTTCTTTTATACAAGATAGGGAGGGTCGCTGAAGTGGCCCTTTACACATGAAAGTTTACAAAAGATTTAATTTACTTTAGCCAGGCTAGAACCTAGGTTCGCTCTTCCAGGAACTTCATTAGGTGCTCGGCGTTCCAGGGTCGGCCGTCCATATCTGCCAGTCGGTATGTACCAGGGCGTACAACCTCGACTACACGGTATGAGCCTTCCCAGTTGGGAGCCAATTTTCTCTTCTTGGTTGGATCAGAGACAGATAACTTTCGTAATACCAGGTCCCCCGCCTTGATGTTTGTGGGGCGGACCTTCTTGTTGTAAAACCTCTCGATCCGTTGCTGGTAGATGCTTCTCCGGATTGAAGACTTCTCTCGCACCTCGGCGACGAGGTCCAGGTTGGCCCTCAGGCCGGACGCATTGTCAGCTTCATCGAAGGCTAGGATCCGAGGAGAAGGTAATCCGACCTCGACGGGGATGACTGCCTCTGTCCCATAGGTCAGACTGAACGGCGTCTCCCCCGTGGGGATCCTCTGGGTGGTTCGGTGTGCCCATAGCACGCTAGGCAGTTCCTCGACCCACAGCCCTTTGGGGGAACTGTCGAGGCGCTTTTTTAGGCCATCGAGGATTTGCCTGTTCGCGTTCTCCGCTTGGCCGTTGGACTGAGGGTGGCAAATGGCGGAAAAACGCTGCTGGATGCCGATGTCCGCGCAGAAGGTTTGGAAGTTTTGACCTTGGAACTGGGTTCCATTGTCTGTGACGAGGACCCGAGGGATTCCGAACCGGCAAATGATGTTCTTCCAAAAGAACTGTTGCACTTGGCGCTCGGTGATGTTGGACAGTGGTTCGGCTTCGATCCACTTGGTGAAGTAGTCGATGGCGACTATCAGGAATTTCTTTTGTCCTACCGCTGGGGGGAAGGGCCCCACAAGGTCCATACCCCACACGGCGAACGGCGTAGGGCTTGCCAGGGATCGGAGATTGGCTTGAGGAAGCCTCTTGATAGGGGAGAATCTTTGGCAGGGGCCGCACCTCTTGACTAAGTCTTGCGAGTCTTGGAGCATGGTTGGCCAATAGTACCCCTGATTCAGGACCTTCCGAGCAAGTGTCCTGCTCCCCATGTGGCATCCGCCGATCCCCTCATGCAGGTCTTTGAGGGCGTAGCTGACCTCGTTGCTGGTGAGACAGCGGAGGTATGGTTTGCCGTCGGCCAAGGTGTATGAGCGCTTGAAGAGGATGTCATCAACCATGACAAACCTTTCAGCTCGGACTCTGACTCGTCTGGCTTCGGCTCTGTCTTCAGGAAGCTCGGCACTGATTAAGAATCTTCGGATGGGAGTGGTCCAGTCGTCTGGGCTGGTACCATTTTGCACACACATCGCCTCCGGCTCTGGGTCACTGATACTTAGTTTCAGGAGGATTTCTATGAGCACCGTCTGATCGAGACCCTCGAAGGAGGAAGAGGCGAGTTTGGACAACGCGTCCGCTTGGGCGTTCTGTTCCCGGGGGACTCTGATAACCGTGGCGCAGCTGAAGGATGCCAGGAGTCGTCGGACTGCCGCCAAATACCTCATCATGCGCTCATCGCGGGCTTCGTATTCTCCGGTGATCTGATTGACCACGAGTTGAGAATCGCTGAAGGCCCGGATTTGCCTGGCTCCGGCTCGGTGGGCGAGGGTCAATCCGGCGATCATGGCCTCGTATTCTGCCTCGTTGTTGGAGGCCGGAAAGTTGAGGCGGAGGGAGTATTGAAGTAGGAATTGGTCGGGGCTACGAAGGATGATGCCAGCCCCACTCCCCGTTTCGCATGACGAGCCGTCGACAGAGACCTCCCAGGTCGGATCCGAACCCTCGATGTTGGGCTGCTCGGAGACGGTGCACTCAGTTATGAACTCGGCGAGGGCCTGTCCTTTAATGGCCACCCTCGGCTGATAGCTGATGTCGAACTGACTCAGCTCAATTGACCACTTGACTAAGCGGCCGGAGTTTTCGGGCTTGTGAAGGACAGTTTTTAGTGGCTGGTCGGTCAGTACTTGGACGGAGTGGGCCTGGAAGTAAGGACGAAGCTTCCGGGTTGCCATGACCAAGGCATAGGCCACCTTCTCTATCTTTGCGTACCTCGTCTCGGCTGGGAGTAGCACTTTGCTCACATAATACAACGGCCTTTGAACCCCTTCCTCTTCTCGGACGAGGACGGCGCTGAGGGCGCTATCCGAGGCGGACAGGTAGAGCCAAAGCGGCTCACCTGGCTCGGGCTTGCTGAGGAGAGGCGGGTTGGCGAGGTATTGCTTCAGCTGTTCGAAGGCTTCTTGTTCATGGGTACCCCACTCGAAGCCCCCTTTCCCGCGCAAGGCCTTGAAGAAGGGGAGGGACTTCTCCCCTGATTTGGAGAGGAAACGGCCGATTGCCGCTAATCGACCCGTGAGCCTCTGAACCTCCTTGACATTCCGAGGCGGGGACATGTCAATAATGGCTTGGATTTTCTCGAGGTTTGCCTCAATGCCGCGTTGGCTGACGATGAACCCCAGGAATTTCCCAGTGGAGACGCCGAAGGCGCATTTAGCCAGGTTGAGTCTCATGTTGTGACGTCGGAGGACCCCGAAGGCTTCTTCGAGGTCGGCGACGTGGTCCGGCCCGGCCCGGCTCTTGACGAGCATGTCGTCGACGTAGACTTCCACGTTGCGGCCGATCAAGTCTTTGAAGATTCTGTTGACGAGCCGCTGGTACGTGGCTCCGGCGTTTTTCAGCCCGAAGGGCATAACGCGGTAACAATAAAGACCCTGGTCGGTGACAAACGAGGTCTTGGAGATGTCTGGTGGAAACATCCGGATCTGATTGTACCCCGAGAATGCGTCCATGAAGGACAGTAGCTCATGCCCCGAGGTTGCGTCGATTAAAGCGTCGATGCGGGGGAGGGGGAAAGGATCTTTCGGACATGCTTTATTAAGATCCGTGAAGTCGATGCAGATCTGCCAACCCCCCGTTGCCTTCTTCACCATGACGACATTGGCCAACCACTCGGGGTAGCTGACTTCCTGAATGAATCGAGCGAACAAGAGCTTGTCCACTTCTGTCTTTACAATTTGTTGCCTCTCCGGGGCGACTTTGCGTCTCTTTTGGACGACCGGCTTAGAGTCAGGGATGACGCTCAGTAGATGCATAATCAAGTCTTCGAAGATCCCGGGCATGTCGGAGGGCTTCCAAGCGAAAAGATCAACGTTGCGACGGACGCAGGCGATGATGCCTGTCTTCAGGTCCTTGGTGAGCGAGCGGCTCACTCGGAACAATTTTGATTCGTCCTCAGCGTCGAACAGGACCTCTTCTAGTTCGTCGACAGGCTCGGGAGCTGGGCCGTCCCTCTCGGGTTCGAGTTCGACAGCGTCGAGGGGGAATACACCCCCTCCGACGGCGTTTATGTAGCACGACCGCGCTGCTTCGTGGATACCTCGGACGATGCCGACCCTTTGGGGGGTGGGAAATTTAAGTTTCAGGTGGTAGGCCGAAGGTACCGCTTGGAGGGAGCTCAGTCCGGGTCGGCCGAGAATGGCGTTGTAAGCTGCCTTGAGGTTGACAATCATGAAATCCATGGATTCGGTCCTCTTGACAGGAGTCGATCCTGCGGTGACGTCGAGGGTAATAATCCTCTCTATTACGACAGGAGCGCCGGAGAATTCATGCAATGTGTATCCGGCTGGTTTGAGCTTCCCTCTGGGTAACTTCAGACTCTCGAAGGTTTTGAGGAAAAGAATATTTACCGAGCTACCGTTGTCGACGAGGATTCGGCGAACCTCACAACTAGCCATGTGGAGGCTAATGACGAGGGCATCGCAGTGGGGTAGGCGAACGCCTTCGAGGTCTTCTCCTGAGAAGGAGACTGGCCTCGGCTGTAGTTTGGGCGAGGGGTTGTCTTGGACAGCATTCACCTCTCGGATGAAGACTTTTCGGGACGTATTTGATTCTCCTCCCATTGCCCCCCCGTGGATACAGTGCAAGATAAATGGCGTATCCGCGGCTCCCTCGGACTCGTGATCCCGACCCTGGATGCGGTTCGGAGTAGGGTTCGGAGGTGAGAGCCTCCGGTTCCTAGCACCTTGCCGATCCCGTGGGCCTTCCTCCCTGGGGGTCCGTTGGAGAGCTCCAAGAATTTCCCTTCGGAAGTCCTGGAACTCCTTGTAAGTGACGGGGGCTCCCTCGACCCTGTTTGGTCGGTCTGAGGGTCGCCTTCCGACGCGGCTGAGCGCTGGCCTCCGTCCATCGGGCGGAGGTCTGGGATGGTTCGGGGCTGGGTTGGAAGCGGCCCTTCCCCTGCTGCGGCTAGCCTGTTGGTTGATGATTATCCCTCGTAGGTCGGGCTGGACTTGACGGGTGATGCTCCTTTGGGACCCCTGATGGGGAGCCCTGGGCTTTGAAATGCGTGGCCCGGCGTTGGCAGTTGGTGGGGGTGAGTCCCGTCGGCTGACGGAGGAAGCAACCCCCTTGCCCTTGGAGGCCATGAGAGTTCGGCTGTCGAGGTCCCTTGATGGTCGGGCTCTGGTCGACTTCTGGAGCAGTGGTTCCCACAGACGGTGCCAACCTGATGCGGTTTATTTCTGGGAGACGTGTGGATGCACCAGGTGTGAGTTCGGACTCGATTTGTATTTGAAGGAGAAAGCTGCTCGTCTGACGACCCTCGGTTGACCGGGCGGAACCTGCGACGGGCTCGGAATGAGGCGGAGATCTGGGCTCGGATCAGAGGGTTCGGATCCGAGGTCTTGTGTACCTGCAGACGGTCCTGAAACACCGGGGTTTATCCCGGTGGCGGACCCTCCGACGATCTAGTCAGTCTCTGTGAGAGAGTAGCAATAACTAGGTGAATTTAAGTGGCAAAAGATTGATTACCTCAAAAGGTGGGTGAGGGTCGTATTGGGCCCTGGTTGGGCCCCAAGCCATTTTTATCCCACCACAGGCGCCAATCTTTGCTGCTGATTTCGGTGTGAGAGCAAACAGATGAATTTGTAGATTCTTGAGAAAACGAACAAGGCAAACCTGTTGACCTTCACCAACTTGTTGACTTGGTCTCTTGCCGCAGCCGCGAACCTGCAAAAAGTGCGATACACCGGGATGGATCCCGGTGACGCACCCTCTGACGCTCTTGTCAGTAATCAGGAAGATTATGAAAGAGCTTTACATGGAAAAAGATTGATTACCTCGTTGTGGTGGGGGGAGAGAGGTTTTTATAGTCGCCTTAGGGATCCGTTTCGAGATAAGAACAAATCTCTAATACCCGATGAGGATGGATAGAAGTGGTTAAAACATTCTTTTAGGGATAATTATGAATTTGAATTCTTCTTTATCCTTCTGAGCTGGTTTGTAACCCGTACCCAGTAAGATAGATCCGTTTATGGATTATTGGGCTTTGAAGAATGACTCAGTCTCCATTTCAGACCCATTTGTAGGTGAAATTACCGTTTTACCCCTGGGCTTTAAGATTCGTGTCCGATTCGAATGATCCCGATTTAATCCCATTTTTAATCATATCAATGTGTTTATTAGAGAAAGTACAAAAGTGTGCATGCTATTACTTGAAACATGTTTTTAATAATACACCTACAACCGTTATGATTCTCAAATTTGGGTGGGGACTTTTTATCTCCTTCATTTTTATTCTCTTGAAACCAACGAGAGAATCATGTTCTTAATTTCCTTTTCCTCCTTGTTTTTTAAGTCATTCAAACAATTGGAATAAATAAGATATTGAATAAGGATCGGTTGGCATAAACAATGCATATTTTATCCAAGAACAAATTTACATCGAACCTGCAATTATTTACATTTTATATATATATATATATATATATATATATATATATGGGTAAAAGGGATATGAGCAACTTGCTCATTTAGTAAATGAGCAATTGATTATGTGGCATGCATGTGATACATTGGACAACTAACCCTTTAAGGATTTTCCAATCACATGTTTGACACATCATCAATTGCTCATTTACTAAATGAGCAAGTTGCTCATACCCCTTTTTCCCTATATATATATATATATATATATATATTAAAACACAAAGAAAGCTATCAAGTGGTTCTCCTTCAATCTCCCCCAAAATCAAAGGCCCAGATCTAACCTCACCAAACATATTTTCCCCCCAAAAGTTCCCCCCAAAACTCAAATTCAAATCTCCCACCCAAAACAACTCCTATATTTATTTAAATTTTTTTTTCTCTCTCTCTCTCTCTCCCTCTTCTATTCAAAAAATTAAGAAAATACAAAATTTAAAAATTTTAGAAATTTTAGAAAATTAAAAAATTAAAAAATTTAAAACTTTAAAAACTTTAAAATAATTTTTAAAAAATCAAAAAAAAAAATCATATAATATGTTTTTTGCTCTATGTTTGCTACTTCAATTAATTTGTTGGACCTCCAAAACTATTTTATATGATCAACCAAGGTGCATTGTTTCGAAAACGTGCCGTAGGCACGTGTCAACGGGCAAACCTAGTATATATATATATATTTTATATGATCAACCAAGGTGCATTGTTTCGAAAACGTGCCGTAGGCACGTGTCAACGGGCAAACCTAGTATATATATATATATATATATATATTATTTAGCTTGTCATCTTTATACGAAACAACTTAAAATTTACCTTACCTTCAGATTTTTTACCAAATTCAAGTACAAACGATTGCATGAGTGGAGTACTAAGAGTTGTGACCCAAATAATACTTTTAAGTTGGCCAGTAGAATAAGATAATATATCTATATAATAAAACATAAAGAAAGCTATCAAGTAGTTCTCCTTCAATCCCCCAAAAATCAAAGGCCCAGATCTAACCTTGTAAAACATATTTTTCCCTCCAAATGTTTCCTCCCAAAATTCAAATTCAAATCCACAATCCAAAACAACTCCTATATTTATAAAAAAAAATTCTCTCTCCCTCCCTCCATTTTCTATTCAAAAAATTAAGAAAATAAAAAATTTTAAAATTTTAAGAAATTAAGAAACTAAAAAATTTTAAAATTTAAAAACTTTAAAAATAATTCCAAAAAAAAAATAATCAAAAAAAATCATATAATATGTAATATGTTGGCCCCCCAAAAGTTTCTTATATAATATGTTTGCTACTTTAATTAATTTGCTGGAACTCCAAAACTATTTTATATGATCAAACAAGATGCACCATTTCGAAGACGTGCCATAGGCACGTGTCAACGGGCAAACCTAGTACTTATACATAATATGAATATAAGATCGTGAAATAATGATTGATATTAGCACCGGTATCGTGTCGGGTCCTTCACTACCCGGACCCGGATTCGGTTCCCTACTGGTCCAAAAAATGGACCGGTCCCGGACCCGTGAGGACCGAGTCCGGTTCCAGGTCTGGGTCCTATTAAAATTTTTCTACCCGTTCGGGTAGGAGCAGGAGTGTGAGCGGCGAGCGAAAGCAGCGAGTTGAGGATTTAGAATAGATGAGAGAAGAAAAAGACCTGAATTTTGAGTTTGGAAGGAAAAGATTTAGAATTGAGGATGAAGGAGGGGAGGGATGAGAATAGAATATTTATTTTTATGTTGATTTTTAGGGTTTTTTCAACAGTTCCGGGTCCGGGTCGGATCTCTTTTGAGCGGACTCGGACCTGAAAGTACAACGGGTCCCAATTTAGGACTCGGACCGGGACCCGGATAGGCCGGGCCGGTTCCGTTCCAATGCCGGGTCCAGGTCGGGTCTGGATTTCGGGTATTTATACCAATGCTAATTGATATGGGTAAAAATAAAATCAAATATGGAATGTTCAAATCGGGTATGTATTGTGATGCCCCGAATTTTATACACAAACAAATTTCATGAAACACCCATAATCATTTATTTCTATTGAGTACATAAACTTAGTATAATACATAAAAATGCAAAAATCTTAATATAAGTCAAAATCTCTTGGATTGATAAGAAGACGGGCTCAGGATGCCACAATTCTATGCTATGACCACTGACATACATGCAAAACAAAAATCTTTTAGTTCGTCACCTTGTGAGGCCGACGGTAAAAATCCCAACAACTTCAACTATCTCCCAAAACACAACATAATAGAAGAAAAAACTTGAATCAGTGTATATGTTAAATATCAATGGAAAATAATCAATTATACAATGTCGTATGAGTGAGTGTGGAACTAATTTACTATATTGCCAAACATATACTTACCATGTTAACATGCACAGTTCGAGTTTTCTCTCTCTAGATTTTCTAGAGAGTGAAGCTCCCCAAAAACAAAACCCTAGATCTAGAGAGAGAGGTTGGAGGGGGTGGCGGCCGGGATGGCGCCGCCCCCTCCCCGACCGCCGTTTGACGCCCCAGCCTGTCGACGGCGCTGCCCCGCCCCCTCCACGCCCTCCCCTCTCTGATCTACCTACCCTTCGGCGCTTCTCTAAAGTCGTGCCGCCTTCCTCTTCCGCCTCTTCAGTCGCGCCACCGTCGTGCCGTCGAATCGGAGGCCGACACGCTGCCCCGCCCTTCTCACCCCCTCCCAACTCCCCGATCTCCCTCGACGCCTTCGCCCTCCCCGATCTCCCTACCTTTTGACTTGTCTCTGTCATCGCGTCGTCGTGGGCCGTCGAGGGACCACCCCGGCGACGTTCAGTGCTGTCGATCTCCTAATCTATTGGTGGGGGTTTGGGGTTGGTTTGTTTGGGGTTGGGTTAGGTTGGAATTGGGTGGCTTTGCTAGAAGTTTGCCTGGATGTTCTGCGCGCTTGCCACCATGTCCACACTCTCGGAGCCAATTATGGCGATCTACGGCTTTGATTTGGTGTTTGCGAGGGTTGGT
This sequence comes from Hemerocallis citrina, assembly GCA_017893485.1. NCBI lineage: Eukaryota > Viridiplantae > Streptophyta > Magnoliopsida > Asparagales > Asphodelaceae > Hemerocallis > Hemerocallis citrina. The sequence goes on along the minus strand of CM030359.1, from coordinate 22,337,905 downwards.
AATGCGTGTAAAGATGCCGGGAGTTAGGTTGTCTTGCACGTTTGTGGAGCTTGGGTCCAAAGATGGGGTCCCTCCGTGATGTGCGCTCACTTGTCTCAACTTTTGGGGTACTTGTCTCAACTGTCGCGAAGCGACTATGTCGCGCTAGAGCATCCTCCCACGCCTGTTGTCGCGAACACCATGGATCTGGGGTTCAAGTGTGTGAGGTCGGTGTTTCGGTTTGGGGCCCGTGGGGCCAGGCTGTAACACCTTGAATTTTATTTATGAAGAATTTGTGATTTTACATATTTTGCACATATAATTTCATATGTATAATTTATTTTATAAAAATATTTTTATAGTAAGAACGAGTAGTTTGTTCTCTTTATTTTCCAAAAAGACTATTTTAAAAGACAAATTAAATTCTAGGCCTATTTATCTCTTTTAGCCCATTGTTATTTAATTCATTAATTTAATTAGGAGAGTCCATGATTAATTGGCCCATTAGTGAGCCCATTTAAATTAATTTATCTTTTTATTAATCCAACTTGCAGTGTGGACAAGTTTAGTGAACAATTAATTTTAATTAAATGAACAACTTGTAAGGAGGGGTACTTTTTGGCACGTGCATGCACTAGAGTGTGCATTGCACACCTTCACCCATAGGCCGGATTGTAGGATGGAGAGTGGGAGAGATGGAAGTGGTGGAGAGTTGGTTGTTCATCATGGGTAGTTTCTATAACTCCCTAGTTCATCTAGACCCTTGATCTATAACCATTTGATCTCATCCTAGCCCTCCATTCAGCCTAAAAATTTGTATAAATACCCCTCCCTACACTCTTCATTCTTACACTTGAAGTTTTTTGGAAAAAAAAGAATAGAAAGAAAAGAAAAAGAGGCAATTTAGTGAGACAAGAGATTGAGGAGTTTTGTGAGTTGAAAAGATTGAGTGCTAGTGTGTTCTTCAACCAAGGAGAGGAGGCCAGATTACACCAGGGAACAAGAAGAGGAGACTCGGGTTGCTTGCATCACTAGGAGGATAAGTCAATTTGGTGGCTTGATCTAGGAGGAGAAGGCTTCGCTTGTTCGTTGTACAAGATCTTTAGGAGTTTATTTGATTTTCTCTCCATTAAAGGTGGGTGATTCTCTTACACTTCTAATTAGGTTTCATGCTAGAGTGTGGTTGATGAAATTGGAAAGAAACTTATTAGCTATTTTAACCATGTGTTATGAGAATGAGACAAATTGAAATGATTGATTGTGTGTGAAAAGAATGATAATTAATTGCAAATTATGATAGTTAGTTTAATATTGACCATGCTACCATGCTTTAATTGATGAATTGTGCTAGGGAGACATGATTGTATGTTTAAATTGGTCAAAACAATAACCATGCCTAAAGGTGATTTTTGCTAATTCACTTGTTATTAATGTGAAAAAGAGAGATTTGTGACTGAAATGATTGATTAATAATAATAAAAATAATAAGAGAGATATATGAGAAGTTTGAATGCAAACTTATAAAAGAAACTACATTGTATGTACTTATTTGAAATTATAAGACAAAAACGTTTTTAGAGAGGAGAATCACATTTTTTATGCAAAAAATTAAGTTTTTAGTTACAGATATTTTAGAAATACATAAAAATTGTATTCTGTAAATTTTGAATGAAATTGGAGAGAAACGAAGTTGAAATTAGTTTTTTAAAAATAAAAATCGAATAAAACGAAATTCGGATCAAAACCATCAAAACCTAAACCAAATCAGGTTAGTCACTTGGACTTATTGGCTAATGAGTGCATTTGGGCGCGCTTACTGTAGCGTGGGTTTGGTCTTGGGTCTCAGGTTCGAAACCGAACAAGAGGCTTTTGTTTTAAATTTTTTTTGGGAAAATTCGAATAGGGGAAATGGGTTCATAAGAGTTTGCACCCTCTCTGTGACGTGGCTGAGCCCTGTCCCTTATGGTTAGTGCTGGGCTTGGTTTTGGTCGCTGGTTCGAAACCTGAGCTCGACATTATTAAAAACCCCTTTTGATTTTTTAAACTTTTTTTTGGTTATTTTGACTTTAAAGGTTCAGGAAAAAATTGATAATTATTATAAAAATATATGGACTCCATGAAAAATATTTGCACGCTATATTGACTTAAATTAAATAGTGTGAGAAGTAATTTTGAGTAGAACTCTGTAAAATCGACATTTGCATAAGTATAAAAAGAAAAGGTGATTTTTATCCATGAAGAGTTATACTAAACTTATAAAAGGGGATTTTGTATATAAAAAAAACTTGAAGCGTGTTCAATTATGGATTTTCATTTTGGGAGAAAAAGGAATTACATGGAATTAGTGAATCTTATTTTGCTTGAATGAAATGTATGAATTGCAATTGAACTTTATGTATGAGATTTGATTCATAGGAAAGAATGGAAATCATGATAACTGTGAAAAATAACTTACGAGTGTGAAAACTCAATATTTTGATTATGAAATGAAATTGGAAACTAGAGTGTAGCTAAGCCTCATACCGGCATCGAAAAGAAATATGTTGAAATGAAAAGACCACGATTGGGTCATGTTATATAAATGGTTAAGACCGATATAGTGGAAGGGCTAACTATAGAAAATTGATTTTGTTCATGATTCAAATAACTAAGGACTAGGTACATAGTGAAGATGTGTTGAAAATAAGAGAAAAACACGAGTACGAGGGTCTCAGAGCTACGGAGTGAGAATATTCACATGCTGTCTTCACGATGCATCGTGACATGACGTGGATATGTCTCCAGGAGTCTGTACCACAGGCAACGCTTGTGGGGTGTTTGGTAACTGCAGGTGGTGTCATGTCCCATGACAGAGGCTGAATTGTCCATAGGTTCTTCACGATGCGTCGTGACATGACGTGAGATTCACCTCCAGGCTGTCTGGACATGAGCTCGTAACTCATAGAACATCTAGGATACTTATCGTAGTTACAGTAGTAGTTTAAGTCATAACGAGGGATTGAACCCTACAAGACGAAGAACGGTTAAGGGCTTGCCCTCAGACCTATGTAGTATGAAATACATAGAATCCGAACAAGTGCGCATTAGTGCCATGCAACATACATAACTGTATTAAGGACTAAGTGCACCGCACAACACGACATCAATATGATAGTCCCTTGTAGTTCTGTTTGTGTTCAAGCTTGTGGTTTGTTTAAGTATTTGAGAATCGTTATACTGTTCGGCATAAAGAGGATAGCCATATGTAATATTTCTTCGGTTGTAAGCAACTGACGTGCCAACAGTTTCTTTGCAGAGTAAAATGATTAACAAGACTAAAGAATGCATGCTGATTAAAGAATGATTCAAGTGTTGTACATTTCTATTCATGTAATTTGTTGTAAATTGCTTCCGCTGTAAATATGTAATGTAAATGTAAATTCTGATGTAGCAAAAGTTTTTTAATTCCTTGTAAAATTGTACGAATAGAAGTGAAAAGATCATGTGGAACTTCGAATTCAGCCTGTTTTGGAATTCGGGGTGTTACACAAGCCGGTAGCTGGTTGGTGTTAGGGGTGAGGGGGTGTGGGGTTTGAGTATGGTTGGTCTGGAGTGTCCTACGATGTCACCGGTGCAGTCTTCACAGTGCCTACTATCAGGCTATTGAGCTTCCTCCAGCTTAGGCCACTGGCTCATGACAGCATCGCCTCATCCCTCGGATTGGGAGTATGAGTCGAGATAAGTCCGTGTGGTAAGAAATCGCCGGAGAGAGCTTGGGCGTGAGAGAGGTGAATGTATCCTCTCCACGGCTCTCTCCTGGAGTGTAGTGTTTGGCGGGGTGAGCGAGATAGGTATTTGGTGAGAAATCGCTATCGTGTGAGAGGTGAAGGTATCCTCTTCATGGCTACCTCTTTGGTAGCGGCCATGGGAGCGACTAGCACGTTTGTAGGATGAGTGGTGGAGATGGTGGGAGGGTGCGATCGCTGTGCATGTGCCGTGGGGTTAGTTTTCGATCTGCGGGGCTTGGGCCCAAAGATGGGGTCCCCCCAGCGAGGTGAAGGCAGGAATTGACGGGTGATAAAATCTTGCCAGACTTATTTCAGGTGGGTGTGCATGTGCCGTGGAGGCATTGTACGAAGCTAAACTGACGTACATACAATGCTGCTGGACCGAGATTGTTTGTCAGTCCACCCTCCATGATTGTTGGAGGGATTTGTTGTTTGTACGCGTCATGTTGCTTCATGTATGTTTTATTTTCTGTCTGTAGTTTGTACTTGGGCCCAGTACTATGGGTTTGTTTCGTTAAGCTCTTATTAATGAAACAGGGTGGCCAGATTCCACCTTTTCCCAAAAAAAAAACATGCACAGTTCAAATATGCTCTTTTAATGCACGCTTGTTTGGAACGATATGCCGCTCATATAACATAGTTTCCGAATGCAAGTTACTAGCATTTCTTCTCATTATAGGATTCAATCACTTGCTATGTAATGCTCAGACCCAATAATTTGTGCTCCAATGCGTAATCATGTGTAAGTCGCACACTCAGGACATTGGACTTATCTCGTCCGTCTTGTTTTAAAAATCAAAACTAATTTTTTCGGTTTAAACGAATACAAGCAATCTTCAAATTTCCAATTTATATGTGTCAAATACACAAATTTTAACTTATAATGACTTCAAATGCTCGTGGTAAAATGGTCGTGGTTTAGGGCATCCATAGTCGTGGTTTGCTAAAAAATGGCTAAATGCATATTATATCTATAGGAAAGTGAGTTTGCTGCAGTGGTAAAATGGTATAATATAGGATTAAAAAAAAGGATCGTACTGATCTTCGAGATTTGTACAACGTTTTTAAAATAATTTTTTTGATTTTTTAAATAATTAAAACGATTTTTTTTAGTGGAAAAAAGAAAAAGAAATGGACTGCCCTTCATTGGACGAGGGAGTTTTTGGCTTTTTGGCAATTTTTGTTGCGGGAAAATTAAAAAATTCGTGCAATAGACTTTCTAGTTTCGTCTGACGAAATAATTTTTTTTTTTTTTTTTAGTGGGATGGATCTTGAAGATCCGTCATGCATAATATGCATTTTCTTATATCTGCTCACATATATAGCCATCTACTGTTGCGAAATCGTCAAAATATGTATAAATAGTAAACGACTGTAGCGATTCATTTGCTAAAAAATGTGTAAAGTGGATAAATAGCAAACGATTGTGGATGCTCTTGCAGAATTTATTCTCTTCCCGAGACAAAAATGTAAAATTCAAATTGGTTCTGGTCAATTTAAAAATCATCATGCATTTATGTGCATATGAGAGTGAGTGACATCTCCACTCCTACCTTAGCATGCACCACCAATCCCAACCGTCAATTCTCCCCAAATCACCACCTCGCAACAAAATCAATGGTTATCCACACTCTGATACACTATTCCTGCAACAAAATCAATGGTTATCCACACTCTGATACACTATTCCTGCGGAACAACTTAACAACAAGCTTCGTTTACAAATTTCCCTTTCTTCTCCGTTCCCTCGCTTCTCACATTCCCTGATTCCCTACAAAAAAATCCCCCCAAAAAATTAAATCGAATTTCAAGAACTCTTTCAGATCCGAATCGATCGATCGATCGATCGACCTCGACAGTCAATGGCGAGCTCCGGCCTCGCGTACCCCGAGAAGTTCTACGCCGCCGCCGACTTCGCCGGATTCACTGACGGCGGCGCCGAGACCTCCAATTTACAGAACGACGTGGGGCTGTTGCTGTATGGATTGTACCAGCAGGTGAGTGAGGATGGGGAATTAGGGTTTCCGAGATGCGTTTCTTGATTTTCCGTTAGAGTTTTAGGTTTTTAGATGTTAGATCTGTGATTTTTGAGGTAGATCTAAATCTAGGTCTGACGTCATGAGGTTTTGAGGTATTTTTGAATGAGCGGAATTTTTTTTTGGTGCAGGCGACGGTGGGGCCGTGTACGGCAGCGAAGCCGAGGGCGTGGAATGCTGTCGAGCACAGCAAATGGACGAGGTCGGTGTTGCTATACTAGATTATTAGCACGTGCAATTCATGTTTTTCCGTCATAATGCTGTAGTTATGATTATGGTATGTGTTGGAACTCTTATTGCTGTTAGTGTATAAGTGCATTTTGTAATTGGTGTTGGGCAATGCAGGAAATGAATTGGTGGTGGTGTTTTTTTTTGGGTGAATTTGGGACCGAGATGCTAGATTTTGTTGAAAAGATGTAATGGATGTGAACGTTAATGTAGTCGGAGTTGGGAAAGGTGTGAGCTTGTTGTGATGAGTGTAAGACTCGTTGCGTTCCTTGTTGGTGTAGAGTGAGTGCGAGAATGTTTTTTTGGATTGTGGGGAAATCTCATAGAAGATTGTTTTTATCTTCTTTAGTAGTGTTGCTAGGAATATTGTATTGATAGATATAATTGCTATTAGGTGTCTGTCATGGTGTGTTTTGTCTGTCTGTGCTAAATTATAGTGGATGTAGTCTTCCCTCAATACTGAGTGTAGACCGTTTTATGGGACAATGAGAAATTTGGAGGGTTGCTTCTTGGTTGGAATAGATGGAATTTGCGTGACTAAGGAAACTGGTTGAGATGTTTATGGAGTCTTGTAGGCTGTATGGAAGGGCTTCACTTTTATATAGTTGCCTTGGTAGGAAACTGGTTGAGATGTTTATGGAGTCTTGTAGGCTGTATGGAAGGGCTTCACTTTTATGTAGTTGCCTTGGTAGGAACATGGTGGCACAACCATTGACTGTAATAGTGTATTGAACCCCTAAGCAGGAACTCTGTCGCTTAATATTGTAAATGCATACATGGGTACTAACATATAAGAGAATTATTCTCCATGCAATTTTACGTTTTTTATTTTTATTTTTATTTTTTTTGTGCGGGGGGGGGGGGGGGGGGGGGGGGTCTCCCCTAGGATTTTGGGATTTGCACCTCTCTTGGACGTGAATATTTAATTAGTAAGGGTTTGGAAAATTCATATATTACCTGTATCTTGTTTACAAGGCAGGAAAATTTTAGAATTGAGTCATTCTCCCCCTTGTAATGCCTATATAAAGGGGCCAAAGTTTAATGTAATCAATTAATACAGCTTGGAAAAATTGGTGAGCCTAGAGCATATGTGTGAATTTCTCTTTCTCCCGGTTCTTCTCTTTCTTTACATTCCCTACCGATGCATCAAGTATGCTTTGTAGACGACCCTTTTTGATGGATAAGGATTGATGCTCTGGTCTCTTAAAAAAAATTCATGTATCACTAACTGATTGATAGTGAAAAGGAAGTAAACACTGATTAAAGTGGCAAGACCGATACATCATTTAGTTATAGTCATGGTACCTTTGGTCTGATTAATGAAATATGTCATCACATCATACCCTGCCATTTTGTCATTGATCTGGCAACATGAAAAGCCATATTTCGTTATGTGACGTGGACCTGTTTCTTCAGGTGTGCTGCACTTGTATTAGCTGAACTAAGACTTTGCTTTTATGTTTGCAACTTTTTGGTGATGCATCTTGATCTATGTTAGATTTTGGTAAAAGCTATGCACACACATAGTCAAGATTCTCAGGTTAAGATGTAAAAATATGATTAATTTGTAGTTTATCACATATCACCATAGTTTAATTAGATGTGACAAAAACTTAATATGTGTCTCTTGTATGTGTCCAATACGTGCTGTCCACCTACATTTTCCCGATGAGTGCACATGTCAAAGTTGTGTTAGATTCAGAAAATTTTAGAAATAACATGCACTTAATCTAGTACAATTGCATATGAAAGTTGAACCATTCAATTTTTATATAAATATTAAACTGAATACCAAGGCCAATCATTATTCTGAGTTTCTCACTCAACTTAAACTCCACTAGAATATTTGCGGGAAACCAATAAAACATGGACTCTCTTAGGCAAAGGTATAGGATTTGACTTTCATATTCCCTTCAAAAAAATACTCAGTTTGGTTTCTGTAAATTTTATTTAGGCCTCAAAGGCACCCAGGGAACCTTGCGGTCTCTAAAAACTTGACACTTCAGAACACATTCATCATCATTATCAAAGCCTTCTCCCATCAAAACGGAGTTGAATGCTCCACAGGCACGATGAAATAAATGATTTTTTTTCACAGCCAGCTATCAACTAGTACACTTAGGCTATAACTTGTTGACTATGCCTACAGAGACTACGTAAACGAGGAAGTGATATTTGATACTCCTTTTAGTTTTTGTTTACATATTTATGCATGATATGAAGGTGAAATTTGATAATCAACACTGTTGATTTTCATTTACATATATTTGACATACACATAGGCCACTAAAAGTGCATTTGAAGACTTTTTTGTAGGTGCATAAGGCATGATGAACTGAATGTTATTTAACCATAAGATAAAGAATAAATTCTTGAGTTGGAATCATCGGAATGCTCTCTCTCTGCTTTTCTTCGTTCATTTGTAGGTGTTCTGAAATATGTAGATCACGAAGAATGAAATTGATCATTCCTTAGGATGACCTTGACACTTTAATTATATGGATAAGAAGTTGTTCATGCATTAATTGTCGTACTTCCTAGTATTGAACAAATATGGCCGATACATGATATTTGTTGTTTACTTGTTTCACTCATATTTGTGCTTGTTTTTCAGCATGATAATGATAATCTTCTTTATAACTTTCATAGCATGTCCAGTCATTCACTATCTCTTAGTTATATTTGATTTAAAAGAACATATTTATTTTTAATGGAAAATTTATGGTGGAACTTTTGATATAAGAAGAAAAATTCAAAATTCTTTTCAAAGTGTTGTAAGTATTGTTGCATCACTGTTCATTTTTTTTTCTTTATCTTTTGACTATCTATGGTCAAAGTAAATAATTTCTTGCAGTTGGCATGGGCTGGGAAACATGGCTTCAACAGAAGCGATGCGGCTTTTTGTGAAAATTCTGGAGGTACATGTCAACCCTTGTGCTGTTTCCTACTTGAATAACATATATGTTAATTGATAATGGTTTTAGCATATTTAATAGGAGGAAGACCCCACTTGGTATTCGAGGATTCCAGAATTCACTGTGAAACCTATCTTGGAAACAGAAATGCATGTAAGTGTCCTTGAAATAACTAACCAACCCAATAATTTATTTGACATGAATAACCTGTTTCTTTGGAACATTGCAGCTGTCTGAATTTTTGAAATTGGTTGGGTCTAATTCTCACATTGATATATTGCTATTATTTTTGTCCTTCCAGCAGAAGGTGGATGTAGAACATAGGGTGATTTACACCGTTTAAAGTTATGTTCATGTCGTAGAACATAGGGTGATGTAGAATCACGGGGATTACACATGTACAGTACTCAAATCAGGAGGCTGATACAGAGTGTTTAACCATGTCGAAAACTATTGAAACTGATTGGCTTCTTTGCTAGCAAAGAAAGCAGGCCAGGTTACAGATAAAATTGCTGGACCTAATCCAACATATTGATGATCTATATAATAAAACACAAAGAAAGCTATCAAGTGGCTCTCCTTCAATCCTCCCAAAAATCAAAGGTCCAGATCTAACCTCACAAAACATATTTTCTCCCTAAAGTTTCCCTCCAAAACTCAAATTCAAATCCCCCACCCAAAACAACTCCTATATTTATTTAATTATTTTTTTCTCTCTTTCTCTCCCTCCCTCTTCTATTAAAAAAATTAAAAAAATAAAAATTTTTAAAAATTAAAAAACTAAAAAAAATAAAAATAATTCAAAACTCTAAAAATAATTCAAAAAGAATTTTAAAAAATCATATAATATGTTTTTTTGCTCTATGTTTGCTACTTCAATTAATTTGCTGGATCTCCAAAACTATTTTATATGATCAAACAATGTGCACTGTTTCGAAGACGTGCCGTAGGCACGTGTCAACGGGCAAACCTAGTACATAAATATAATTTTTAAATACGGGATTTCTATTAATTTTCATGCTGCCTAATATCTACTTTTCAGACTGGTACATATGTTTTCTTCCGTTACTTCATTTTGACTTGCTTTCTTCTATCCCAGAGACCAAGAGTGGAGTCAACTACTCAAGCAGCCATCTCGAATGATAATCCTGTTGCAGAGCCTAAGGTTATCTCAACAGAAAATGGAAGCATGCTAGAGACCCAGGCTAAAGATGTTATAGTGGAGGGGCTTGGTTCAATTAATATTAATGATCATTGGTTTTCACCTTCAGTATCTGGACAACGCCCAAGACCTCGATATGAGGTGATTTATGATATGCTCAATAACTAATTATAATGAACGGTTCTATTTTTTATGATGCTAACTTCTAAATTGTTTCTAACCATAACTGAATAATTTAATACATGCAGCATGGAGCAGCTTTAGTACAAGATAAAATGTATGTATTTGGTGGCAACCACAATGGACGTTACCTTAATGACCTTCAGGTATGTAAGGAGCGGTTCTTAAGTTCTTTTAATTGCAATGCTGTTAAAGTCTAAAGTTTTGGCCTGAATATCACATGGTAACCTTGCATTGGATTTGGAATGTAACTTCTGGTTAATGGAAGCCAATTTTGCACATTCTTTTTCCCCTTGCTGGGCACTGGTTTGATCTAACATTATCAAATGGCTGCATCCTTTTCATTTGGAGTGAAGGTTTTAGATTTGAAAAGGTTGACATGGTGCAAGATAGATGCTAAGGCAGGTCTAGGATCTCCAGAATCAACCCTAGTATCTGCTGCTCCATGCGCTGGTCATTCTTTGGTAAGCATTCAAGTATTCTGATCTAATTAATTGATTCTGATGGTATAGTCAGGTTGAATATTTGTTATCTTTGTATTTACTTTTTTGCAGATTCCCTGGGGCAACAAAATTCTATCTATAGCCGGGCATACAAAAAATCCTTCCGAGACAATTGCAGGTTTTAAGCATGTTTAATTTCATATCCTTCACTCACACCTTATAGCCATTCTTGTTAATTTAATCACCATTTTTGTGTTCTTTTAATGATAGTGAAGGAATTTGATCCAGAGAGCTGTACGTGGTCGATTTTAAAGACCTATGGGAAGCCACCGGTAACTTTTATTTGGATTGAATTTGACACACAAATTGTCAATTTCATCTTGTAATGTTAAACTAAGATTTTTTTAATTACTTTTCGAAACCTAATTTATCATAGTTAAGTGGAAAATCCTTTGTCTTTCACAATGAATAAATCCGAGAGTTTACTATGTATGCATGGATCAAAGCATGCTAACTTTTGTTATTATGTACAATCTGCTTATTACTTCATAAATGTGCTTTCTATGTAGATCTCACGTGGAAGTCAGTCAGTGACCCGTGTTGGTGATACTTTAGTCATTTTTGGTGGCGAAGATGCAAAAAGATCTCTCATGAATGATCTGCATATTCTTGACTTGGAATCCATGACCTGGGATGATTTGGATACTATGTAAGGGAGATTGGTTCTCTTTATCTCTCTGAATATTAGAACATTATTATTTGAGTTGGACTTCTAACTTCTTAAAATTAAGTACAGCCGCTGGATGTGCATTGAGATTTGTGCCATGATTTGGTTTTTGGTGTATTAATGCACTTGGAAAGTTTGTAAGCGAACTTTCCTGTACACTTGAAAGACAAAAACACCTTTCACAAATCTTAATGCAAACTAAGCAATAAAGACACGTTAGATCTCCTTTCTAAATTTAACGAAAAATAATATAGTTCAACCATTTATTTTACCTCTTTATTTAGACTTTTTTCTGGTCTAGGGGAATTTTCATTTTGTAGGAATTCTATACCAGGAGCTTGGTTGAGATGCCATAAAATATTTTCCTTAGCTAGGAATTCTTTACAACAAAAACTAGGGTGAGCTTGAAGACACCAATATTTTACTAAAAAAACCCAGAAAAAGTGATATGCAGACTCGAAAGACCAGAACATTTTTTACAAATCTTGATGCAAATCCAAGGTATAATCCATGTGTTAAATATGCTCTCGAAATTCATAACTACGTTGATAGGTCAGATTAGACATGTAAATTGGTTATGCTTTGGATATGGACTTGGTCTGTTGAGAGATGGGTTTCCAGCCACTATAGCATGATATGTTTCTAATTTGTCATTTGAATCTGAGATCCATCTTCAAATGTCGGTGCATCATAGCCGTTACAGCAATTTCAGTGAGTACATGATTGAAGACTGAACCACATTTCCATTTCTCCTTAATTACTGATGTTTTCCTATATTTTGAAATGGCTTGAAGCCTTAACTAGGAGTATAGTTGTTTGACAGTCATATCATATCCCTCTTAGTGACTTACTAAATAACATTCTGCTTAATGTACAATTCGCCTTTTTTCATATTTCTGAAACTAAACCTCGTGCTGCTTTTTATTAAAATGAGCATTTAAAAAAAAACCAAATTAGAACGGTCATTGGGCTGACGATAACTGGTAATGGAAACAGCAGAAACATGCAAAGTTGTTATTCCTTTCCAACAATTTGTTTATGGTCTTATTTCAGAGGCACACCTCCTTCTCCAAGATCAGACCATGCTGCTGCTTGTCATGCAGAGAGATATCTACTGATTTTCGGTGGGGGATCTCGTGCCACTGTCTTCAATGATCTACATGTCCTCGATCTACAAACAGTAAGTATTTTTTTTTTCACGTGAAATTATCTTATTTATAAGATTTGGTTCTCCTTTTCCAATTTCTTTCTAAAAGATAATATGTCTTTACTGCAGATGGAATGGTCTAGGCCAAATCAGCAGGGTGTGACTCCAAGCCCCCGAGCTGGGCATGCAGGTGTAACAATAGGGGAAAACTGGTTTATTGCCGGTGGTGGAAATAATAAAAATGGTATGGATGCAAAGTTCTGATTTCTAAATTTCTATGAAATTGCATGTTTTAAATAATTCTCTCTAGTCCCCCATCTGCATGTTGCATGCTCGTTGAAATCATGTCTTCAAAGTCTTTGTTCTTTATGCTTGCACATTTACTAAAGTTTTTCTATTCAACTTTCCTTTCCTTTTGTTTCTTTGTGTGTGGGCGGGGGTTGCACATTTATGCTTGCACATTTACTAAGGTTTTTCTATTCAAATTTCCTTTCCTTTTGTTTCTTTGTGTGTGGGCGGGGGTTGCGGTGAGTACTATTGCAGAGCCTATCAATGCATTACTGTTTTAAAACTTGTAAATGCTTTTCTGAAACCATTATAATTTAAGTCAAAGCTCTCTCTCTTTCTCTCTCTCTCTCTCTCTCACACACACACACACAAACAAACAAACACACAAACAAACACATGCATATACAAACACACATGCACACAAATATACAAATGCACACAAATATACAAACACACACGCACACAAATATTGTTATAATGGCCGACCAAGGAGATCAGCATGCATGTTGCCATGGTTCTAAAGTAAAATAGTGAGAAATATAATACTAAGATGAGTTCTACAATTTCCAGGGAGATATATGCCAAATATTGTTCAATCATTGATCAAGAAGCATGCATGTTGGCATGTTGCTATAGTAAACATAGTGAGAAATATATAAGAAAGATGAATCATACGATTTCCATCCGCTGTTCAGGGGAGCTGTATATTATGTGGACCGATAAGTGTGGTTGTCAATTATCTAGGGGATGCGAGATATTTCTATATTAGTTCGCTTAGGTGTCAATAATTTAATGGAACAGAGAACTATGTTTTCTGTTTCTTTTCTCATCTTTGATTATTGAGAATTTGAGATCATGCTGGTGACCTTCACAATGTGCTCTACTTTGGGTAAGTTACCTATATGATATGAAAACATTTGATGGATATAGATGTTTAAGAAAAAATGTTATTTAGTCATACAATAATGCAACCATTTGAAGCACGGGTAAGTGGACATAACCCATTTCATTTCTCTTCCTTGCTCTAAATTTGACATGTAGATCAAGATAATGGTGCAGATCAGTCCATTTAGCCGATATATTTGGTAGAGAGGATCAACTTACTTTGGCTTTCAATTGCGAAATGTATGTCTTTTTGCAGGGATCTCTGAAACTCTTGTGCTTAATATGTCTTCGTTTGTGTGGTCTGTTGTCACCAGTGTTGAAGGGCGTGTGCCCCTTGCCAGTGAGGTGTGTTATGCTTTACATCATATTCTAATGAATATTTAACCTTGATGGCCCTTATGCTATTTTCATATTACATTCAAGTAAGATCCTTTAAATCTAACTATAGTAATAGATGGATTACTCCTTGCTACTATAAGTGAATTTTATCACTGATTCTTATCGACGATATTGAACGAAATAGTTTGTTTTTCCGATCAATCAGAGAACCACATGAACTGTTGACTTCTATTGTTTCTAGAACCTGTTATTAATCCATTCAGATTATAGATAGTAAAATAATATGAAGTGAAGAAGGAAGGGGAAAAGAGGTGAGATATGTATCTTCAAGGGACTAAATTTCAGGGTATATAAGTCTATATGTAACTAGTATCATGCACGTGCGATGCACGTGGACGAAGAAGGAAAAAGAGCAAAAAAAAACCGGATGAAAAGGATTAAAAAAAAATGCACGTGCAATGCACGTGGAGGAAGAAGGTAAAAGACCAAAAAAAACCGAATGAAAAGGGAAAAAAAAATAAAAAGAAAATAATTGCCAAACTGATCCACTTTCGAAAATATTTACCAAACTGGTCCACTTTCGAAAATATTTACCAAAGTGAGTCATTTTGTCAACACGTGCGCTGCACGTGTTGACGAAATGACATCCGGTGACAGATGACACTAAGCCCTTCTCCCATTATAATAGTAGAGATGTTGGAAACCACCTTCGCGGCTTCGCCTATCTCATAAGTAGAAATTCTTTTCCTTTTCGGTTCTAGGAAAAAGAAGTCCATGTCGTTTGATATGGCTAAAAATAGGGTTAAGTCGGGACCGTTCAAATCGGGCACGAATCTTAAAGCTCGGGGGTAAAATGATAATTTCACCTTTAAACAGGTCTGAAATGGGAACTGGATCTTTTTCAAAAGACCCAATAACCCATAAACGGATCCGTCTTACTGAAGTACGGGTTCCAACCTGCAAGAAACCCAGTCCAGCTGAATAAGGGAGAATTAGGGTTTATGATTAACCTTGATCAACGGTCCTAATCGCTTCTAGCTATTTACACTGGAAAGTAGGGATTTGATCTTATCCCGAAACTGGTTCCTAAGGCGGCTATAAATACCCCTCTCCCCACTATTATCAGGTAATTAATCTTTTGCCAATCAAAGTTCTTTCATAATCTTTCTGATTACTGACAAGAACGTCGGAGGGGTGTCGCCGGAATCAACCCCGGTGTTTCGCACTTTTTGCAGGTCAACGACGGGAGAATCTCGGTCAAACTCCGGTGAAGTTGTTTAGGTTTGACTATTCAACTTCCCTCGAATCTACAAATCTATCTGTTTGTCCCCACACCGATTTCAGCGGCAACAGATTGATGCCGTCTGTGGGAACCCGAATAGCAGTCCAGCATCTTCCACCGGTCAATGCCGCTTCCAGCCATGCCACCAAGGAAAATAAGATCCAGAGGGTCCAACCGTGGACCCACTCCCATTCCTCCTCAACAACAACCTGGGGTCTCCCTCCAACCCGTCCAGCAACAGGAACAACTCACTCAACCTGATCCGCTGCTGCAGCAGGGGCAGCCTCCTCTCCAAAACCTTCAACTCCAGCAGGCTCCACTCGGGCCCCAAAATGTTGGTATAGGGACCTCTCGTCCTAATCCTCAGAAGAAACCTCTCCACCGCGACTATATCTCGGTACATAACCCTTCCACCGACTCCATGGCATCTTATAACCCTCGGCCTTCAGAAGACCTCCGCAACATCATAATCAACCGGCAGAAAGAGGAAGACCTTCGCCACCGTTTGGATGAAAGGCGGGCCCGAGAGGGAGCCTCCTGCTCAAAACGTCCAAATGCGCAATCTCTTCGCCACCGCGACCACAGGAGGTCCCTTCTTCATAGGAGGCGGAGAGAGTCCCCCGAGTACCGTCGAAGGAGGAACCGTTCCCCCGCTGGTCGGCAGGCCCCAAGGGACCAGGGCGGACCCATCATCCGAGCAGAATTCCAAGAGTTCCAGGCAACAATCTTGCAGGCCCTCAATATCCCGCCAAACAACAATAATGTTCAGAGGATCCCCACTCCCGAGGCAGTTCAAAGCCCTCGTCGTCGGTCCCTAAGTTCTCAAGCTTCGAGCCACCGCCATCACATCCCTAGTCCTCACCAGTTCCCGAGCTACCGTCGTCGTAGCCCACGCTCCCCTTCGTACGAAGACGAGTCCAGAGGCTCATCAGGATACCATCGAAGGGGCGATGCTGTCTACCGCCATCTCCACGAGATGGAGAGGCATCTCGGTCAACTTGATAGGGATGAGGTGCTACGAGGGAGGACTCTCCGTCCAAGCAGACCTCTATTCTCCCGAACCATCATGGAGGCTCCTGTTCCAGCAAATTTCAAGCCCCCATAGTTCGAGACATACACTGGAGAATCAGACCCCATGGATCACATCGATAGTTTCAAAACTCTCATGATGATCCATCAAGCCTCCGATGCCCTCCTATGCAAAACCTTTCCGGCCACGCTCAAAGGCCCGGCTCGGGAATGGTACTCCCGCCTCGCCCCGTCCTTCATCTTCTCTTTTGAACAGTTCGAGACACTCTTCATAACCCATTTCGTGAGCAGCCACCGCTCCGAAAAAACGAGTATTTCACTAATCTTCCTCAATCAGAAGAAGGGCAAAAAACTGAGAGACTATGTCAAGAGGTTTACCGCGGAGGCCAGGTTCATTGCCTCCCTCGACCAATCGGTCGCTGCAGCCGCCTTCCAGTCCAATGTCCTCAACTCGATCCTCCGGTCCTCCTTTGCCAAAAAGCCCCCACGAGACTTCTCCGACCTCCTTCTCAGAAGTGAGAAGTACATCCGGCTGAGGAAGCTGAACATCGCCCCACATTCGAGGGATTCTCTTCTGGAAATAAGAGGAAGGCCGCTGAAGATGAGGGAGCTAAAAAGCTCCAGAAGGACAACGGGGGTCAGCGTCGTCCACCTCCTAGATTTGAAAAGTTTACCCCTCTCAACGCTAATGTTTCAACCATTCTAATGGAGGTAGAGAAAGAAGTGATCATACCTCCCGCCCCAAAGATGAATACTCCTAGGAAGAAGAGGGATAAAGAGAAGTGGTGCCGCTATCATCGAGACCACGGCCACGACACCAATGACTGTAGGGCTCTGAAGAATGAAATCGAAGCCCTCATTCAGAGAGGGCAGCTAGCCAAGTTTATAAGGAAGGACCGGGTCGATCCTCTACCCCCCAGGGGGCTAACAAGCGGCCCGAGAGGCGTGACGAGACTCCCGAATTCGAGGAAGAGCGCATCTTGCACCTTATCCACGGAGGTCCAATGGGAGGAACCTCTAACTCATCTCGAAAGGCTTATATCAGGGAAGTCAATGCGGTGCACAGTCTACCCCCTCCCAAAGGTCTTGGAGTCCCGGTTACTTTCTCGGATGAAGATCTAGAGGGTGTTCGAACCCCCCACTGTGATGCACTGGTGATTAACCTCCACATGGCTAACTTCAAAGTAGAAAGGATTCTAGTGGATAATGGCAGTTCTGTCAACATCCTCTTCCTAGCGGCCTTCCGAGGGCTTAAATTATCGCGGGACAGGCTCAAGCCCGTCGGCTATACTCCATGGGTTCACGGGAGTGCTAGTGACGATCGAAGGTGTTATAACCCTCGACGTAACCGCTGGTAAAACTCCTACTATCCGAACGGAGCCATTGGACTTCATGGTTGTCGACGTCCCAGCCGCTTACAATGTGATCCTAGGTCGACCTGGCCTAGCAGCTTTAGAAGCCGTCTCGTCAGCTTATCATCAGAAAATGAAGTTTCCCACCAAAGCAGGCGTAAGGAAAGTAAGGCAAAGTCAGGAGATGGCCCGCAAATGCTCTATGACCTCGACCGGGGGACCCGTCCTTTCCCTTGAGACCCTTGAAATTCCCCAGGGGAACACCCAGCCAATGTCGGAGCCGGTAGACGAGTTAGAGGAAGTGCTCTTCTCGGAAGAAGATCCGACCCGCAAATTCTTCATCAGCAAAACCCTTCCCTCTGCCCTCTGTTTCGACATAGTCCAGTGCATAAAGAAGAACCGCGACCTCTTCGCATGGACAGCAGCTGAAGAGCTCTTAGTCCACCATCTAAGTGTCGCTCCGGGGTCCAAACCGGTCCAGCAGAAGAGGCGAAAGTTCGCCCCCGAACGCCAGCAGGCCATAAAGGAAGAAGTGGAGAAGCTCCTCAAAGCCCGGTTCATACAAGAGGTCAACTATTCGGAGTGGCTCTCCAATGTCGTGATGGTCAAAAAGGCCAATGGAAGTTGGAGGATTTGCATCGACTTCACGAATTTGAACAAACCATGCCCTAAGGATCCTTTCCCACTCCCCAGCATCGACACCTTGATCGACGCCACTTCGGGCCACGAGCTTTTGAGCTTCATGGACGTCTTCTCCGGATACATCCAAATTCGAATGTTCCCCCCAGATATCTCGAAGACATCATTCATCACAGATCAAGGTCTCTACTGCTATAGAGTAATGCCCTTCGGGCTCAAAAATACCGGTGCCACCTACCAACGCCTCGTCAATAAGGTCTTCAAAAATCAGATCGGGCGGAACATGGAGGTTTACGTCGATGATATGCTAGTAAAAAGCATCCATGGGTCCGACCATGTCGCTGACCTCCAAGAGGCCTTCGACGTATTGAGGAAGCATAACATGAGACTAAATCCGAATAAGTGTGCATTCGGGGTCTCATCTGGTAAATTTCTGGGCTTTATGGTCAGTCAAAGGGGGATTGAAGCCAACCTCGAGAAGATAAAAGTCATACTCAACATGGCTCCTCCTACAAATGTGAAAGAAGTGCAAAAGCTCACAGGACGCCTCGCGGCTATAGGGCGCTTCCTCTCCAAGTCCGGGGAAAAGTGTTTCCCTTTCTTCAAAGCCCTCAGGGGGGCTAAGGGCTTCGAGTGGGGCCAGCAGCAGCAAGAGTCGTTCGATCAACTCAAAGCCTACTCGGTCAACCCCCCACTCCTCAGCAAGCCTACTCCCGGGGACCTTTACCTCGCTGCCTCCGAACAAACCCTCAGTGCTGTCTTAGTGAGGAAAGAAGATAAGGCATAGAAGCCTATCTACTATGTTAGCAAAGTTCTTAGAGACGCTGAGCTCTGCCATTCGAGATTGGAAAAGATAGCCTACGCCTTGGTTATGGCAGCCAGGATGCTCTGCCCCTATTTTCAATTCCATTCGGTGGTCGTCCTTATCAACCAGCCGCTCAAGCAGGTCCTGTATAAGCCCGAGACCTTCGGACGTTTAATAAAGTGGTCATTCGAGCTAAGTCAACACGACATATCTTATCAGTCTCGGACTGCTATCAAAGCTCAAGCCCTAGCCGAATTTATAGTGGAAAGCACGATCCCGGAAGTAAGTCAAGCAGCAAATGGGCCACCCATCTGGACGGTGTATGTAGATGGGTCTTCTTGCGCTGAAGGGAGCGGAGCCGGAGTTATTCTGGCAGACCCAGATGACTTTGTTCTCCAATACTCCCTCCGCATCAATTTCAAAGCTTCTTACAACAAAGCTGAGTATGAAGCCCTAATAGCAGGTTTGGGCATGGCTCGCAAGGCAGGAGCGCAGCGTGTCCGAATATTCAGTGACTCTCAGCTCGTGGTGAAACAGGTCTTAGGAGAATACGAGGTGCGAGACGACCGAATAGCCATAGTACCTAGCCAAGGTCCAAAGTCTCATGGCTTCGTTCGAAGAGGCCTAACTCCAGCGGATCCCAAGAGAAGAGAACGCCCAAGCAGATGCTTTCTCAAAACTAGCCTCTTCCTCTCTCCAAGGTCTCGAGCAGACTGTCCTGATCGAAGTTCTACTAAGGCCCAGCATCGAAGAAGAAGCCCTCGACTCGATGGAGTCGCTACCTGTCCAACTCAGGGATAACTGGATGAGGCATTTGATTGAGTTCCTCAGAGACGGGAACCTTCCCCAAGATCCTAAAGAAGCTCGCCGAATCCGAACGAGAGCGGAGCGGTACACCCTCGTTGAGGGAGTCTTATACAAACACTCCTACATCCGAGTAGATGGCCGACCCTACTTGAGATGTCTCTCTCCAAAAGAAGCCTTGTATGCCTTGAAAGAACTCCACGAAGGTATAGGCGGAGCCCATTCAGGATCAAGGTCCCTCACCAGAAAAGTCTTGAACTACGGGTACTTCTGGCCTATCTTACTTCGGGATGCCGAGCAACATGTCCGGCAATGCAGCCCCTGTCAGCAGTTCTTCAATATCCGCCGCCTACCGCAAGCCCAACTCACATCTCTCGAGTCCAATTCCCTTTGCAATGTGGGGGATGGACTTGCTAAGGCCCGTTCCCACCAGCTTCAGGCCAATTCAAGTTTCTAGTCGTGGCAATTGACTATTTCTCCAAATGAATTGAGGCCGAACCGCTGGCAACTATTACTGAGAACAAAGTGCAGCAGTTTTTTTTGGAAAAATGTGATCTGTAGGTTTGGCATACCTCGAGTTTTGGTAACAGATAACGGGACACAATTCACGGGGACAACATTCTGCTCCTTATGTGAAGACCTCGGCATTCAGCAGCGGTTCTTCTCCGTCTCTCACCCACAGTCCAATGGTCAGGTAGAAAATGCCAACAGGCAAATCCTCTGGGGCATCAAGAAAAGACTAGACAAGTCGGCCAAAGGCTTATGGGCAGAACAACTTTCTAACGTATTGTTGAACTACCGCACTACAAAAGGGACCCCCATAGGAGAGTCGCCCTTCAATCTCACCTACGGTTTCGAGGCCATAGTCCCCTTAGAAGTCGGTTTGCCATCCCCTCGCCTAGTTGCATATAATGAAGAGTAGAAAGCCAATGAGCTCCGAGCCAATTTGGATCTTATCGATGAGCTCCGTGAAAGAGCTTCGATTCGCCAAGAGAATTATCGGAGAAGAATCGAACAGACCTACAGCAAAAGGGTCCGTCCTACAGATCTCAAGGAGGGGGACTTAGTCCTCAGAAAGCTAGCCATCTCATTCCCCAGCCAAAAGAGCAAGCTAGCCACAAATTGGGAAGGACCATACAAGGTCTCCAAGGTAGTTCGGTCAGGAGCATATCGTCTTGAAGACCTCGAAGGCAGGGAGATACCAAGAACATGGAACGCCGACCATTTACTGAAGTACCAAGAGGGTGTTTGAACGCCTCTTCGAGTACCATCAAATGTCGGGCCATTCCTATCTTTTTATTTGTATTTGTTTCTTTATTCTCCCATTGTAATAACGGCCTGCAACTTAGAAGCGGTCGATTAAGCAATTATTAATAAAGAATTTCTTTCGCATAATAATTCTCTTGTGATTGTTTTATCTCTGTTTAAAACCCTAAATGTGTTTTCAAAAAACGACGAGTTCGGAGTTCAAAATTTGGCTCGATTTCGCTTCGCAAACTTGCTCTTAAGCGAGTTAGAAGTGGTTCGCCATTCGGAACGGCTCCCACAACCGTTGAAACTTACTCAAACGACGAGTTCGGAGTCCAAAACTTGGTTCGACTCTGCTTCGCAAACTTGCTCTTAAGCGAGTTAGAAGTGGTTCGCCATTCGGAATTGCTCCCACAACCGTTGAAACTTGCTCAAACTACGTGTTCGGAGTCCAAAACTTGGCTCGATTCCGCTTCGCAAATTTGCTCTTAAGCGAGTTAGAAGTGGTTCGCCATTCGGAATTGCTCCCACAACCGTTGAAATTTACTCAAACGACGTGTTCAGAGTCCAAAACTTGGCTCGATTCCGCTTCGCAAACTTGCTCTTAAGCGAGTTAGAAGTGGTTCGCCATTCGGAATTGCTCCCACAACCATTGAAATTTACTCAAACGACGTGTTCGGAGTCCAAAACTTAGCTCGATTCCGCTTCGCAAACTTGCTCCTGAGTTAGAAGTGGTTCGCCATTTGGAACCAATCACACAACCATTAACACTCTCAAAACCACAAGCCTGTGGCCCAACACATGGTTTGACCCCGCTCCGAGTATGTGCCAAACAAATAACAAGTGCCAACAATACGTGCAAGTTCACAAAACAAATATCATTGCATTAAAAAGCGAGGGACAAATCCATTTACAAGACAAACTTCTCGTACTTATGACAAGATACAAGACTTGGACAAAACTTGGAGAACAAAAAGAACAAACACAGACAACTCTTTCAACGCCTCATTGGGGCAGGGATGTTCCGGTTTAAAGACACCCGGGGATGGCAAACGCTGGATGGCCGACGCCTAACCTCGGAGCTCGTCTCTAGACCGGCAACTGAGACGCATCTTCAGCACTACCTCTGACGGTAGCCCCAACGGACGCTCTGCTCGACGAAACAGCCACCCCACTTTGTGCGTCACCAGGGCTCCGCCGAGCAACGGACGAGCGAGTCGCAAGTTCGTAAAAGGAAATTCTTCTCTCGCTCTCTTCACAAGTACATGAGGTGCTTCTGACGTTGATCCGTCCAGGTTGGGGCTTGAGGCGAGCGACCTCCGCCTCTTGCTCGACGATTCGTTGCTTCAGAGAGTCGTCCTTCACGGCTATCTTGAAGCGAGGGAGCCAAGCGGAGCCTGCGGCACCAGAGCTGTCGGCAACAATTTGACGGAGATGAGTAACCTCGATGCTCTTGTCGACTGTAACCCTCTTTAGCTCGTCAACCTCCATCGTCACCTTGCTCATTGTTGCTAACAACTCATCTCGCTCCGCCGTCAACTTGCCCATCACTGCTGTTAGTTCATCTCTCTCCGCCAAAAGCTCGTCTTCTGCTATCGTCAAGTCGTAAATCTCAGCTAACAGTTTATCTCTCTCCGTTGTCATCTTCGACAAGGATTGGCGGAGACGCCTAAGCCTCAGGCCGAAATTAAAGGCTGTTGACAAACCATCATCATCGCCTTCGGGGGTCGTCTCCCCAAGCCTCTCTTCTAGTCTCCGAATCTTGATATCTCGACGACCTACAATTAGTTGCAGATGGTTTCGTTCACGTTCGGCTCTGCGTAGCCCCAACTCAACTTCGTAAAGGCGATCTCGACACCTAGCGAGGCATAACTTCGTCGCCCCTATGCCAACCTCGGGACGCATCTCCTCAGCCACATAAGGTGCTTCGACAAGCTGTGTCACCTCGATGGGCTAAAAATTCCAAGGCAGACGACGAGAACACTTAGCAAAAATTAGCAAATTTGGTAAACACAGCCGAAACTCTTGAACAAGGCGACGTGAACACAGCAAAATTTCAAAAAAAAATTTTGTGAACACGTAGCCGAAGCTTTAGGCAGGGCGACGTGAACACTTAGCCAAATTTCAAGAAAATTTTTGTAAACTCATTTTCAGAAATTTACACACTTAGTCGAATTCAAAAAGAGATTTCATTCATTCCAAAAGTGCGGTGGCCAGTCCGCAATTAGGCGATTCAGCAAAAAACACAAAAGTAAAAAAAAGCTAAAGTCAGGGGGCGACCTCTTTCCCAGGGCGTCGGGAAGGGACGGGGCCGGACTCCCCCGAAGGCACGACCATTGCTAGCGGCGTCA
This sequence comes from Hemerocallis citrina, assembly GCA_017893485.1. Classification (NCBI taxonomy): domain Eukaryota; kingdom Viridiplantae; phylum Streptophyta; class Magnoliopsida; order Asparagales; family Asphodelaceae; genus Hemerocallis; species Hemerocallis citrina. The sequence goes on along the minus strand of CM030359.1, from coordinate 22,314,299 downwards.
CCTCGGATCCCTAACGCTCGCCGACGATCTCGACTTCGACATCTACCTCTTCGTCCCCAACTTCCCCCTCGGACTCATTGTCAAAACCGTCGACGTGGTCGGGGAAGAGTCGCCATCCGGAGCAGTCGACCTCGGGAAATCGCTCCGACACTTGCTCGATGGCGCGAGCGTATGCCTTGGGCCTTCTCCATAGTTGCAGCTTCGGCCTCCTTCGCCGCCGCAACCTTAGCAGCTTCCACGGCCTCGGCCTGCTGCTTTGCCGCCTCTTCTTTCTGCCGGAGCAGATCGCCCTCGAGCCTCTTGACGAGGTCTTCGAGGTACTCCAACCTTGTCGTCTTCCCGTCCGCCTCGACCTTTAACTTCTCGAGCTCGTTGGCGATCTGAGCTTTTTTCGCTCGAGCTCGGTCGACCTCATTCTTTAGGCCCTTCTCGAGCTTAGTGATCTTTTCCATGAGATGACCAAAGTGGACGGTTATTTGCAGCCAAAACACGAAGTTGAAATGTTAGAAAAACAAATATGCAAGTTGTCTAAAAGCACAAAATCAAGATACTCACCGATACCGCCGAGTGAGCGATCTCGAAGGCGTCGTCACCCATGCTGCCGGCGTCCATGGCAGCTTGATCTTTCGGCGTCGCCAGGTGCTTGACGGCCTGCATACTCGACGTCGAGTCACCGAGGAAGCCGTCGAGTTTCCGAACTTGCCAGTCCAGAACGAAGATCTTTTTGTGTTCCTCGGTCAGGAACACCTCTGCCTCTACCGTCAACGGGGCCGTCTCCATCCCGAGGGCAGCAGCCATCGGGAACTCACCGGCCTCTACCGATGCCGAGGTCGCTGCTCTCGCCACCCTCGAGGTCACCGTTGCTGAGGCCGCTGCCTCCTGAACGGCACTGTCGGAGCTGTCACCTTCGTGGCGACCCTCTTTTGCTTCCGAGGTGCTTTGCTGCCGAGGGCCGCTTTCTGAGCCAAAATCGCGTCATAGTCCATCGTTTCTGCAACAAAAGAAAAGTTTGGTTAAAACACAAGTTGTAATCGAATTAGAAAAGAAAAAACAAACGAATAAAACTGCATACTAGGATCTATGCAGCAGAGCCCTCCCCTGAAGAGCGCGTCCCCCGTCAGATCTCTCCAATCGAACTTTGGCCGGTCGAGAAGAATCTGAACCATCTCTTCTTCGTTGGGGTAAAGCACCGGCAGCTCCCTTACCCTTTTCGTCACCTCTTCCACCCAATCCGAGGGTATGCACCACGGTTTGCGGCTCCGAACAATGAAGTACTTGTCTCGCCAGTGCTTTATCGAGTCAGGGCAGCTGATGAGCCGAGCACCGTGCCTCGGAGCCAAGTAGTATCTGAACTCGGACTTGTGCTGCTGATGAAGCCGATACAGTGTCTGAAGCACCCTCAAGTCTGGCTCGATCTCGGCTGCCTGACAGTGGAGCGCGAACCCATTAATGACCCTCCATGCGTTCGGCATTAGTTGGATGGGGCTAACCCCGAACCACCTCAGCACTTGAACGGCGAACGGGTGTAGAGGCAAACGCATTCCGGCGATGAAGGCGTCGACCGGCCAGAAACACATGTTTACTGGCATCGGCGAGTTGGCCCTCACTCCGGGACCCGGCAGCATCAGCTCATACTCCGGGATCTGAAAGCACTCCCGGATCGCCGCCAGGTCTGCCTCGTTAAGGATTGAGACGGTGTCGTCCGCTTCCGAGGTCTCTCTCGCTGCGTTCTCCTTGAAGCTCCGTCCCCTCTCGTATATGATACGCTCGGCGTGCTCCTCCGGAAGCTCCCAGACCCTATGGAGCCCCGTCAGGACGCCTGGCAGTTTGCCGAACTCCCCCATTCGCTTTGGATCCTCCACTATGGTATCCTGACCATCGACTCTCCTGCCCTTGTCGACGCGAGGCGCCTGACTCGGAGACGGCGCTTCGCCAGCAGAGGGGGAGGGTTCCGAAGTAGGGGAAAGAGAAGACATTTTTGACTTGAAATAAGCTAAATATAAATTACCTTGAAGTGACTGACGCGGTCGGAAAATTCACCGGAACACTGTCGGCGGTCGTCGGAATCTCTCTCTAGTGAAAATGACCGCCTGAGTGAAAATTTGGAGAAGTGAAAAAATAAGGGGAGGGGTGAGTCTTATAGAGGTTGGCACAAAAAACGAGGATATTGAGCTTAAAAAACCGAACAGACAGGCCCATTTACACAAAACGCCAAAAAGTTGTACCGTCTCATTAATGACTAACGGTCAAAATCAGCAGAAGATCAACAGTTAAAAGGCCAGCTGTCATCTCCAAGTTGTCAGACTCACTTTGGACTTCGACATGCCTTGCTGAGCGTTCTTGGCACCGACGCTCAAACGTGAGAAAAAACTCACTTTGGACTTCGGCCCGCCTTGCCGAGCGTTCTTGGCACCGACGCTCAAACGTGAGAAAAAACTCTCACCTTGGACTTCGGCACGCCCTGCCGCGCGTTCTTGGCACCGACGCTCAAACGTGAGAAAAAACTCTCACCTTGGAGTTCGGCACGCCCTGCCGAGCGTTCTTGGCACCAACGCTCAAACGTGAGAAAAAAACTTTCGTTTTGGAGTTTGGCACGCCCTGCCGAGCGTTCTTGGCACCGACGCTTGAACGTGAGAAAAAACTCTCTTTGGACTTTGGCACGCCCTGCCGAGCGTTCTTGGCATCGACGCTCGAACGTGAGAAAAAACTCACTTTGGACTTCGGCACGCCTTGCCGAGCGTTCTTGACACCGACGCTCGAACGTGAGAAAAACTCACTTTGGACTTCGGCATGTCCTGCCGAGCGTTCTTGGCACCGACGCTCAAACGTGATAAAAAACTCACTTTGGACTTCGGCATGCCTTGCCGAGCGTTCTTGGCATCGACGCTCAAACGTGAGAAAAAACTCACTTTGGACTTTGGCACGCCTTGCATAGCGTTCTTGGCACCGACGCTCGAACGTGAGAAAAACTCACTTTGGACTTCGGTACGCCTTGCCGAGCGTTCTTGGTACCGCGCTCAAACATGGAAAAACTCTCACTTTGGACTTTGGCACGCCTTGCTGAGCGTTCTTGGCACCGACGCTCAAACGTGAGAAAAAACTCACTTCGGACTTCGGCAGACCCCGCCGAACCACTTTTTGACACGTGTCGCCACGCCGAGGTATCTTTGCACCTCGGCAAGGGACTCCGAGCCTCTCTCGACTTCGGCCTTCTTCCGAACACGTGTCAGCTCCTCGAGGTGATGGGCGGGGGTCGGCAACATTGCCGAAGCGACTCGTCACCGACCCCCGAATAAGGGAAAAATACACCTTTGAGCAACCACAAACATTAGATCTCCCTAAAATTCGCACCCAATGCTGATGGAGAGCCCAGATCGCGCCACGTCATAAATAGAATTAAAAAGTCTATTTTTTATTTATTTAATTCGAATTGTTTATTTAAAAAATTGCAGAAAAATGGTTAAAAATTTAGGAAAATTAATTAGAAATTCTAAAAAATATAATTATAAAATTCGGGAAAATATTTTTGAGCCATTGGGTAAATAATTATTGCTTAGAATGATTAATTAATACCCTCGAAAAATAAAAGACCGCTCCGCAAAATTGAATAGATGATCCGAGAAATAATTAAAAAATCAAGAAAAATCCCCAAAGGTCTAGAAGAGCTCAAGAACAATCTGGAATACGCTATCAGCTCAGAAAAACACCATAATGCCCCGTTTAAGATCCAAAACCCCTCATTTGGACTCCGATACAACTCCGCAAGCCATTAAAACCGTAAAACTACTCCTCAAAGGCTGATCAAACTCAGTCTTCGGGAATGGGAGGCTTGTGATATGGCTAAAAATAGGGTTAAATCGGGACCGTTCAAATCGGGCACGAATCTTAAAGCTCGGGGGTAAAATGATAATTTTACCTTCAAACAGGTCTGAAATGGGAACTGAGTCTTTTTCAAAAGACCCAATAACCCATAAACAGATTCGTCTTACTGTACGGGTTCCAACCCGCAAGAAATCCAGTCCAGCTGAATAAGGGAGAATTAGGGTTTATGATTAACCTTGATCAACGGTCCTAATCGCTTCTATCCATTTACATTGGGAAGTAGGGATCTGATCTTATCCCGAACCTGGTTCCTAAGGCGGCTATAAATACCCCCCTCCCCCCACTGTTATCTGGTAATTAATCTTTTGCCAATCAAAGCTCTCTCATAATTTTTCTGATTACTGACAAGAGCGTCGGAGGGTGCGTCGCCGGAATCAACCCCCGTGTTTCGCACTTTTTGCAGGTCAACGGCGGGAGAATCTCGGTCAAACTTCGGTGAAGTTGTTCAGGTTTGACTATTCAACTTCCCTCGAATCCACTAATCTATCTGTTTGCCCCCACACCTATTTCAGCGGCAACATCGTTCATGCTACAGAATGTTGATTTACAGAAAATGATCAATCCTTCTCTCCCTTTGCCAACACAAACCCAAAACAAAACAAAACAAACAAACAAAAAAATCATTGACGAGATTCAGGTTGGAGCATGACTGCATGAGTTACCTTGTATATAAATCAGAGTGGAAGCTGTTTTGTCTATAAAACATAATGAATATAAGCCCTACAAAACATGATGAAATTGGTTATAGAAAATGATTCCACATACCCATTTGTTTTATGATATTAAGAGTTATCTGTACATTGTCTTTGGCTGATGTCCTGTGGTAAAAGTCTCAACATACTCCATGGTTTGCAATAATTGAAAAAAATTTCTATGTACCTCAGTCAATATGGATTTTAGAGTAGAGATTAAAAAGGCTGGTCTTGAACAAGCTTTTTTCATGTCATCTATAGACTAGAACTGGACTGACCAAGTAAGAAGTTTTATTATATGTTTTCAAATGCCCAAATTGCTTGTTAAACTTTTCCTTTGGTATACACTTACTCCGTTATTGTGTAATTATGTTACCCTTCAGTTATTCTAATTTCTACTCCGACCAGGCTGAACTTGTTCTCTGAATGTCACATTTTGTACATCCATAACAGTCTCTTTTCAACTAAAGTTTTCTCCCAATCAATCTGAAGTATGGTTATATATTATGTTTGCATTTTTTTTCTCCTTCCTGTAGGGCCTTAGCTTGGTCTCTAGCACCTGCAATGGAGAAGATTATATTGTGTCCTTTGGTGGCTATAATGGGCGTTATAACAATGAGGTGAATTAGTAACCGTGATCTGTATTTATTGTTGTGGGCTATGAAATTTCTTCTGAATTTTTTCCCCTTCTTGATGGCCAGGTCTATGTTCTTAAACCAAGCCTCAAATCAGTTGCACAATCCAAGTTGATTGAGAGACCTGTATCTGATAGCAATGCTGCTCTGCATCCAACAACAGATACTGGTAAATATGCACAACCTGAGTCACAAACAGCCCGAAATGCAAAGGTATGGAAGGATAGTTCAATGTTGATTCAGAACCCTCGGAAATAATATAGCTTGAGAAGAAGTTACATAAAGCATCTTAATATTCTTTCTAAGCTGAGAATTTTTGCTTTATGCTGAAAATGTTCTCACTGTCTCCCTGATCTGTTCTCTCCCAGTTGCCTGTGATTTTTTGCAGAGCCATAATAACTAATAAAAAATCATAAAAAGGTTAAAAGTTGCGTACTTGAATTGCTATTAATATTAAATTAAAAATATGTAATTCAATCTTTGAAATTATATGTATGCAAGTTTGGTTACAATTTTTAGAACATCATAAATATGGGGTTTTCAAGAAGACTTCTAACTTTCATTGCTTGATCCTTCAGAACTTGAGAAGTGGAGAAACAAGTGAACTACATGTGACTGCCCTAAAGGCAGAGAAAGAAGAGCTGGAAGCAAAACTTAACAAGGAACAGTTGCAGACCCTCCAGCTTAAGAAAGAAATATCAGAAGGAGAGAATAGGAACACAGAGATTGCAAAGGTATTTAACTATCATTCTTTTGCAGTTTCGATAGTAACCATCATTGTATGTTGTTCCAATCCATAATATTAGTATTTTAAACAGTGGATCCTTTATATTGGTCAAAATACGTATAAGAAATTGGATTTGGGTTGGATTTTCCTTGTCTATTTGCATTCACCAGGCATAACTTCGGATAATGCATTAATTCCCAAAGGGCTAATTGATCAGAAAATGCTCACAGTTTTGCCACATTTTATTGTAAAATATTGTAAGCTTTGTTTTGTTATTAAAAAAATATCTTTAAGTTTTCAAAATTTTATTTTGTGATACCTGAACATCTTGTTTTGATATGGGGTAAGAGTGGTGTGTGTGGGGCTACGGCCTTGTTCCACCCAAATCTTGTTTTTATGTAGTATAGGGCTAAATTTGGAGAAAACACACAAATCTGCTTGTTTTATGTAGTTAAGGGCTAAATTTGGAGAGAAATACTAGGATCAATTAGAAAGTAGAGGGCTATAACACTGGGATCAAGTAATGATAGATGACACCATGGAGATTAACTTTAAGAGAAAATTGGAGGTGAAGATGCGAAGACGTGGAGTGACATTATGAATCAGTATGAAGCATTATGAAGAAAATATATAGAAATTGAAGGGTACAAGTCATAAAATAGGCATGTGAGGGTCAAACGGGATCATAACATCGAATTCTCTAACATAGAGTAATTAAAGGCATCATAGAATAAAATTAGAGAACTTGATGGTATTTTTGAATAGCAAAACAATTTTCGAGGTGTTTTACAACAAAACGTAGCAAACTTTAGGGTATTTTCGGATAAATTAGCCCTTCCCAAAGTGCATGAAGGGCTTCCAAATAATAATGGACGCCGACGGTCCTCAATCACTGTATTCTTGACTTGCTCGTCATTATGCATGAAAATTAAGACAAAATTAAGCTGTCTTGAGACACAGCCACAAGCCTACAATCCATAACATATAGTTTGGAGAAATTATTATTTACTTGGCTTTATTGACAAGTACCGATCATGGGCAGGTAGATTTGCAAACACACCTTTTGGCATTAAGCCATGTGGCATGCAGTGTGTTTGAGCAACCGGTGGGTGTGAAATGTGAACTCTACACCCATACACAGCCGGGACCTTCATCTGTTCTGTTTTAGTTTACTGGTTTGTATGGTTTTCATTATGTGGGACTGAGTACCATGCTGAATTTGCTTCTTTGTTTGGGTCATTTATTTCAAACTTCTTGGGGTATAATATTTTCATCTCGTGCTATTTCCATGTAGAAACTTTGATTCTTGCGAATTCCAAGTTTCTATAAAATGAAGTCCGATTTCTAAGAAGTTTAGTACTTATAAAGAAAGCTCGCATGCAAACCAAGTTATCTTTTTCATATTAAGCAGTAAAGCTTTGAACTTTTGACCATGCATGAATCGATGTTCAATTATCTTTTAGTGCATGCTTGTTCAAGTAATTTCATAATATCATCTTATTCAAATTACTACTGTGAAATTTGTAGGAGCTTCACTCTGTTCGTAGCCAGCTTGCAGCTGAACAGTCCAGGTGTTTCAAACTTGAGGTACTACATACAACATTACTTTTACTGGAATTGAACATTTTCAATCTAGTATTTCTACTAGTACTAGTATTATGGATTTCTAATTCTTTCTGTCAGCCACACTTGTTGAACATTTCTATGCAAGCATAGTTACTACAATGTGGGTTTCCTGTAATTTACTAGCAAATGCAAAACCATGAAATAAATTAGAATCTTTGACATTTGAGTTTCCCAAAATTAGATGTTTAGGATAGCGAGTTTGTTTTTCCTTTTCTTTTTCTTTTTATTATTTCTTCGCATAACATGCCGGATAAATGGTGAGCACACATTTCAAGGTTTCCACCCCTTTTTTCCGTAAAAAGCCATCTCTACTGTTTTTTACAGGTAGATCTTGCTGAACTACGACAAAAGCTACAGACAATGGAGGCACTAGTGAAAGAATTTGAGCTACTTCAGCGACAAAAGGTGGCTAGCAACGAGCAGGCGGCCTTGAAGGCAAAGCAGCAGCAGAGTTCAGGTGGAGTTTGGGGTTGGCTTGCCGGATCCCCACCCGATGACACTGATGATTAACCGTCGTACTTACATAGTTCACACAGCTTCATATATCATTGTTTACCCCCATTTTATTTGTTAGTTATTCTTTTTAGTGATACTAAAAATAAGATGATTCTTTTTTCTTAGACATACCATTTACAAACATAGAGTGGACTCCAAACTTGTTCCGTTCTCTTTTCAGTTCATCTGTACTATTATAAATGTACAGAGACTTAACTTTTACATTGAATATTTTACACAGTTCTTGCTGCATGTGTAGTGTTGCCAACTCAAATATTTTCGGTTGTGTTTTATTTTCATTATCTACCAATGGAGGTGTAGGTGGGTTCTCATGTCATTTTTGTTGGGTTCCGTAATTCGACTTTTTCCCCAAAATAGGCTACTTTTTGAAGCTAAAATTTCAAAATAGGCCACTTTTGAAATTAATTTTCAAAATTGACTTATTTAGTCGTAGTACAGAACTGTGGCCTCTTCGATTTTGTGACCACAGTTCACAACTGAGGCCAAAGTGTACATCATACATACATGATAAATAAGGTCACAGTTGGGCACTACGAACTTGATGATACATATGGGCACTACGAACTGGATGATACATAGGCCGTAGTTTACAGTCGTGCCTTCAGCTATATGGTCAATGAGGTCTAGTTTTTAAAACCTTCTAATACCCATTTGACCATATATCTGAGGCCGCATTAGTTATATGGTCAATGAGGTCCAGTTTTTGAAACATTCTAATACCCATTCGACCATATAACTGAGGCCGCAGTTGTGAATTGCGGCCTCTGTAGTATCGAGGCCGCAAGGCTGCAATACCCAGGCCTCCTATTTTTTTCATGGGCATTTTTTTTCAAAGTCTCCGAGCCTATTAGCTAAATATGTATGCTATATACTTTGGCAGTTAGGTCGCAGTTGTGAATTGCGGTCTCGAAATCAAAGAGGCCGCCGTTGGGTACTGCGTTGATCTACTTGGGAAATTAATTTTGAAAGTGGCATATTTTGTGAATTAGTTTCAAAAAGTGGCCTATTTCAGGGAAAAAAGTCTCGTGTAATAATAGAGGCCCATGTAAGCCCACTGAAACCAGCTGTAACACTAATATTTCTCAAGAGGAATATGCTCATCATATAGTCCATGCAAGTGACAAAGAATGTACAATTAGCATTCGAAATTTGTGTTGTATACAAAACTTGCACAAATCTCTGATTTGAAATTGACTATGAACATTGTAAACACATAATAAGGAAAATATGATCATCATAGCTCTTAGTAGTAAACCTTGGCATAGAAAAGGTTCATCACAAAATAAAATTCATAAATCATGATTACAATTAATGAATTAACTATATGTTTGCTCAAGTGGTGTGTGATCCAATCCTCAGTTCGATCTAGCTGAAGCTGTTGGCCATTGTTCTCAGGTCTAATTACTCAGATCTAATTCACGAGTGAGTTGCAACAGTTGTGATGAATATGATATTTCAGTCCCTCGGGAATTATTAATCTTTGGGGGGTTTTCCTGTAATTAGTCTATGCAACTTTGCATTTAGAACCTTGTAATAAATGTGTGCTATGCACGTAATAAAGTTGTAAGAAGAGAAGTGGGTTGCTGTGGGGTCCACTCTAACAGAATTCTGTTAGAGAATCTTTTGTCCATTTACGTGCATCACACGTGTCTTCAACCTTGTATAAATACGCCTATTGTAATCAGAATTGCTATGAATAGAAATTGAGACATTTTGTCCTCTGTTCGTCATCTTCTTCCTTCTCTCTTCTTGATCCAAACTTAGGGTTTGTAGACTTGAATGGATAGAAGACGGACCACTGCGATTCCACTCGATGCCAGAGGCCGAGCTGGAACAATGGTATCAGAGCTTCAAGGTTCTGCGATAGCGAGGACGATGACCAAAATCGACGGCGAGATCGAGAGTCTGAAGAATCTTGACCATGGATTCAAATCCAAGGTCGGTTCAAAGGACCAAACGACGAGGAGTTCCACTGATTACAATGTCGAACTCCATAAGTCGTTCGAACTTGAATGGTGATTGATCTTGGAGTCTCGTCACCGGTGTAGGAGGTCGGGAATTCATCATAAGGGTTTCAGTGATGGTGGTGGGGGGGGTACTCTTCACCTTAACCATCTCCACGACATCAATTTTTCGACCAAGTCTTCGATCAAGAAGTTGATCAAAAACTCGAAGAGAGATTAGAGCGATTAGAGCTAGCGTTGGATCGATTACTTCAAGATTCACGCCGCAATCATCACTCTCGACGAGCAAAAAAGCGTTGGAAGTCGAAATATAGTGGAGAGTTATCGGAAGAAAGAGGTGGTTCTTGCCGACCACCAACTGCTCGACAAAATTCCTGTGAGAATTCAAAATCAACTAAGGAATCACAAGGTGGTTATCTACCTCCTCATCTACGACACAATGCTTTGTTGACTCTCCATGAGAAATCATCATCACGACAGTATAAGGTTAGCCTTGATTTTGAATTTACATTTGGCCAAACCAGAATGAAGGAATCTTCAGTTAAGTGTTTGAACAAAGAGTTTGAGAAAAGAAAGAGTGCATTTTGTTCAGATAGAGGGGACATAGCTTCAGGTGTTAGGACATCAAATAGAGTTCAACCACATTTTAACTCTCCTTTGGAGAATGGGAGTTCTCTCAGTCATTCACAAAAGACAGTAGAGTTGGAAAAGGTTCTCTTTTTGTCTATACAAAGTCTAGCCATTTTTCTAGTCATTTTGTGGATCCAGTGCAAAATAAGGTAGATGGAGATTATGTGGATCTTAGTGAAACTGAGATTAGTGAAGCTGAGGTGCTAGAGAAGGTGGGCAGGGTGGTTGATGCTTTAAATGCGACAATTGCTACTGGTGGTGGTGTTGATCTCCTCCATCTGTCAAAGGATACAATGCATTCTTCTCCATTAATGGATTCTACAGATGGAGTAAGTGAGCATTTACAGAGTCCTAACATTCTAAGTGTTGTATCATTGAATTTTGTTCATTCTGATAAAGATCAAAATTAGGTTGTGAATGCATTCAAATCGACAAAAGAAAATGGGTTATCAAAGACAAGAACAACAAACGGAAATGGGTTGTATTCAAAAGCCATTGAGGTTGATTTTGAATACCCTATAACACAAATATTCTCTCTGCATAGGGTATCTCATGAAGGAAAGGGCTTAATTTCACCCTTGCAACAAGCAAAGCATTTGTTGTGTCAAAAGGAGCTTTTTGTGTTGGACAATTTTCATATAAAAAAAGAACTATGAGATTGGTCTTAAGGGACAAATACTTGAATGGTTTCGTTGGTGGGAGGAATATAGAGGAGGAGTGAAATCCTTGAAGGAAGTGAAAATTAAGCACCCAACCATTGTGTTGGAGGCTGACAAAGAAGCTACTTCAAGTAATCCTGTTAGTTCTTCTTCTAGTATGAATGCAAGGAGCCCTCAATATGTTGGGTATAAGGTTGTGAGGGAGAAATGTCTGTGTTTTCTTTGTAATGAGAAATATGATAAGGGTCATTGGTACCCAACATTGATGCAGTTGGGTGGAGAGTTTGAAGGGGAGTTGTCTGCTTCATTTGGTGGTGAAGAAGAGATGTCCATAGTAGCATCATTAAACAATTTGGCTAAAAGTTACAGTCAAGCATATGAAAACCAACAGACACTACAGACTGAGGCTATGTCATTTGAGGTGGTAGAGATGGAGAATTTTACATTGGGCACTATGGGTATGTTGAATGAAATGTGTCTGAAGGTTGAGGAAATGGTAGAAGAACCATCAGACCAGAGGCATCGAGTAGCAGGAAATGAGCAAGTGTTTTTTTGGGTAAAGCAGGATTTTGATTCCTTCATGAGCAGTCTTCTCGATGTTTGAAAAACTCTCTTGTCATCAGAGAAGCAATTCCAGACCAGAGTAGAATTCTATAGTCCTTCTAAGAGTGTTAAGTTGACATCAAACTACAATTCTAATGATTACTTGGATGAAGATAACACGTTTGTAGCTTTCCATGGAATCCACTGTTATTTACACTTTTGTAGAGTGCTAATGAAGATGAGTGCTAACATCTGCAAGGATGGAACAATGGTATCACATTTGCTTCCTATTCCTTTGAGCTGTCTCTGGCTTGGCACTTGTGGGCTTGTTGAATCTCTTGTAGATAGCTTCACATCCAATGTGCAAGCAGATTTAGCTGGCCTTACTTTTATCCTGGCTACATCAATTTCCAATGCATGTATTAACCTACCAGACCATCTGAAGGTGAAGTTGGCAAGAAGAATTGAGAAAGAGAAAAAGCATATGCAGTTGGTGATATGGTGTGGTGTATTTGAGCACAACATCTTAAAGTCAGGAACAAAAGGAGCTTCTTTCAAGTCTTTGGATATTGTGGATCTGGGTACTGGACTTGAATTAGACCCAAATCAAAGCACTTTTGTGTACTGTTACTTCTTCAAATCCTCCCCAAGAGTGTTGCCAGTGCTTCTTCAAAACTGTTCTTTAAATATTGCAGATAGGTATGGAGAAGAACACTATCAATTGCCTAAATCATGGTAGTCAAGCATATCAGGGTAGTCCTATTAGTAAGGGGAAGATTCTTGCAGCTTCATTTGCTGGTGTACATGTAGTTGTAGGAGATATTAGGGTAGTCCTATTGATGTGATAATTTGCAAGTGTACAAAATTACAATAAGTAGTATAGTTAAGTGAAAAGAGTGTCGAACCCACAAGGACTAATTATTTTATTGAGTACCGATATTTACTAGATTAACTAATATTTGGAAAATCGAAAATATGATAAAAATAGCAACTAATATTAAATTAAACTAAGGAAAGAAATAACTAATTAAAAGGAACGGACTCCAAAATTTGGTTGTTTGTTAATGACAGAATTAATTCTAGGGCTTTTGATTTTACCTAGTTAATCCAACACAATTCATAATTCCATTTCACAACAAATATTACTTTTCCAAGTTGTAGACCAAAATTCCCTAAGTATTCAATGTTTTCTCTCGAACAACACCAAAAATATCTCCAACTAACAGTTTTTTATATCTCTATACAAATTTAATTAATTGAAGATTCATTAAGTTCTATAGATTTCTTCACACAAATCGCGGTAAATCATCTCTAATTTCGCTCAATCAATGGTGTTTAATTCTATAATCAAAATCACAAATTACCTCTCGGTCTCTCCATGATCCAATAAATCCTACAAAAGTTGGGCAAACAATTGTAGCATTAAGAACAAAAATCAAACACACAACCATAAAAAAATAAAAAAAATAATATGGAATTAAAATTGTGTTCTCAAAACTAGGCTACATCAAACCCCTAAAAAAATAGTTAGTTCATAATAAATTGCAACTAACAAACATGTTTTTTGATTGCATAATAAAAATTAGAAGAGAAGAAGAAGAAAAAACTCTGTTTGTTGCAGAAAATCCAAGTCGAAACGCATCGAATTTCGCACCGCGAACTTCGAAATCCGAGCCGAGCCACACACAGATGCACGTCAGCGCTGCTCTCTTTCTTTTCTCTCTATCCTTTTTCTCCTCTGTTTCGTTTCTATTGCTTTCTGTTTTCTTTTTTTCTTCTTTTTTCATTGAAATTCTTGCTGCCGCCAGCCGTCTTCTCCTCTCTCCTATTTTTCTTCAAGCTGCCCACCAACCTAGACCTCCTTTTCCCCTTCACATACTGCACTTATATATAGGAGAGATGTAATTAGGGTTAGGTTAGTTTATTAGGATAATTAATAATTAAATAATTAATATGATAAGTATACATTTTAAATAATTAATTAATTCAAATCCTAAAGATTAAGATTAATAGATTATGTGATGTTGCTTTATTTAATTTTTTATTTTATTTAATTCCAAAATTTCATTGCACCCCCTAGTTGACCATAATATTTTTTATTAATTCTTCAAAGAGTCAATTTGTAAAAATATATATTTGAGTGCTCAAATTTTCTAGAAATCTTCACATAAAATAAATTTGAATTTAAAAATCTTTATCCTTGTTTCTTCTTTGATTTTTTTACCAAAATTCATATCTTTTTGCACTTATAAATCTCATTCCTACAAAATCAAACAAATAAATAAAAATAAGTAGAAATAAGATAAATTTCAAAGAAATAAACGAGAACTCTCAATTTTGATGCATTAAAGAGTACTAAAAATTATATATAAATTTCACCCATCACCTATCAGTAGGGGAAGATTCTTGCAGCTTCATTTACTGGTGTGGGTGTGTGGTTGTAGAAGATTTCAGGGCAGTCCTTTCATTGGATCGAAATCATAGTGCATATAATGTGCATTTTTATCATGGGTTGCAAAAACCAGTGCAAAATTGGCTTTAAGTGGAGACTTCAAGGGTGCTTGTTGTTGAAACAAGTGCAAAAATGGCTTCAATGACTACTCAGCTTGCAAAATAAAGTGGCTACAAGTTGTGCATCGTGGGATGTACAAAATTGTATCAGGTTCAATGAGTTGCATCACTTCAAAGAGCTCAGGGCAGCTCTTTTTTGAAGGGGGGAGGATCCAATCCTCAGATGGATCTAGCTGAAGCTACTGTCCATTGTTCTCAGGTCTAATTACTCAGATCTAAGCCATGGAGGAATGTCAAAGCTAATCAAGAGTGAGCTGCAGCAGTTGTGATGTATCTGATATTTCAGTCCCTCGGGAATTATTAATCTTTGGGGGGTTTTCCCATAATTAGTCTAAGAAACTTTGCATTTAGAACCTTGTAATAAATGTGCGCTATGCACATAATCAAGTTGTAAGAAGAGAAGTGGGTTGTTGTGTGGTCCACTATAACAGAATTCTGTTAGAGAATCTTTTGTCCATTTACGTGCATTGCACATGTCTTCAACCTTGTATAAAAATGCCTATTGTAATCAATATTGCTATGATGTAATCAATATTGCTATGAATAGAACTTGAGACATTTTGTCCTCTGTTCGTCATCTTCTTCCTTCTCTCTTCTTGATCCAAACTTAGGGTTTGTAGACTCGAATGGAGAGAAGACGACCCGCTGCGATTCCACTCGCTGCCAGAGACTGAGCTGGAACAATGTGTGGCATTAGTTAGGTTGACAGTACAAATCTCGCAAGTTCTTCACTTTCACATGCTCAAGCAGCTTTCCATTCAATGAAGAAGATAGAGAAGAGTGCACGGTTTATGACCTTGAAAATTGATGTGGAGCGAGCTTACCATAGGATTATGTAAGATTATCTCCGCACTCTTCTTTTGCAGTTTGTGTTGAACTCTAAGTTTGTTAGGTGTGTCATGGTTTGTATTAAGAATTCTCGATTTGCAGTGCTTGTCAATGGATTTCCTTATGTTTATAAGTGGTATTCCGTCTCATTAAACAAGAAGTGGCTGGTGGTAGGCTCTCAAGTATTAATATTGATAATCAGAATAGTCCCCCTCAGTCATTTACTTTATGCAGATGATAATTTACTTTTTTCTAGAGCTAATGTGCCAGAGTGTAAGGTGATTAAAAGACTACTTGATACCTATTGTTCTCTCAACAGCCAAAAATGTGAATCTCAGTAAGTCCAGTGTTTTCTTTGGAAAGCGTGTTGGTTTAAATAAGCGATGCCACATACTTACACTTTTGCAGATGGAGGTGGGTTCTATGCTGCTCATATACCTCGATACTATGATTAGCTCATCCCGCATCCCTACTGCTAATTTCATTGATGTGGTGGAGAGAGTTCGTAAACGTCTATCTCGTTGGAAGGCTAAGACTCTTAGCTTTGCGAGTAGATTGGTTGTTCTGAAATCAGTTGCTCAAGCTTTCACAATGTATACGTTAGCTCACAGGTGGGTCCCAAAATCTATTGTTGATAAACTTGAGTAAGGATTTCGTGTTTTCCTTTGTGCTAAAGTAATGATGATAAGAGTTTGCATATGATAACATGAGATAGAGTTTGTAGACCCATTGAGTTTGGTGGTGTTGGTTTGAGATGATTGGACATTCTACATGAGAGCCTTATGACTAAAAATTTGGTTCGAGTTTTTAGTAAACCTCTATCAATATTGTTTAAATGATTTTCCGATAAGTATAAGCTCTCTTCATTTGTGTGGGATATTCAATGCCCGAAATAATGTTCGTGGCTCTAACGCACTTTCTGCACTAGTAAGGACCTAGTTTGCAACGATCTTTGTTAGGAAGTAGGTAGCGGGATGGAGATAGATGTATTATTTGATCCTTGGATCTTTTGTACTCCCCTAAATAGAATGTGCATCACTGCTTTTATTGAGTTATTGAGTTCTTCAATGAGAGCTACCGATTTTATCTCGCCCTATTAGGAATGGATTGCGACTATATTGGAGTCTAGCCTACCACGTTCGATCCTTAATATTGTGCTACAAATATCAATTTTGTTGAATCAAGTCGCCAATCATCTCCTTTGCTATGATTTCTCTCTGTCAGCAGTCACCTTGAAGACTGTATTCTGTTGCTAGTGGAAGAAATTGTGAGGTGCCAAGTTTTCCAAATAGTTTGATCCACAAACTGAAAATTGTATCAAAAGTTATTATCTGGTTGTGGCGATTTGCATGAGGTGGAATTCCTACTAGGTCAGAGCTGGTCGTCATGGGATGCAAGTGGTGCCTACTTATCCAGTTTGTGAGGATGGGAATAAAATAGTTGAATATTTTCTCTTTGATTGTATTCTCGTTCATCAAGTTTAGAGCATTCTCGTGCCACGTATGGACATTAGTGTCAACATGACACCCTTCCCTGATCTATGGACAATGTTAGAGGGGAATTTGCTTGGTTCATGTGCTAAAAAATAATTATTACAATCATTAATTATTACCACTGTGTGGTATGTTTAGAAAACTCGATGCAGGGTCTGTTTTGAGTGCGCCCCTCCCACACATTGTAGTTTCCAGTGCGGTTTCAGACATTGTTGAAAGGTGGGATGTCCTTGGTAATTTTTTTGCTTCATTCGGTTCCTACAATGAGGTTCAATGGATGAGTCTAAAAATGATCTCCGCTCCTCGTTGTGTGTAAGAGCTTTTGATCAAGGCCGACCCAAGGCCCAAGCGACCAAAGCAAGGGCTTTAGGCCTCTAAATTTTTTTTTATAATATATATAGTGAAAAAGCCTCTTAGAGTACTGGTTGTCTCTTTAATTTCCAAAAAATATTGCCTTTTGATTTCCCAAAAGGCCTCTTACTCACTTAGAGCCAGCTCTTTAATTCTCTAAAAGGACTGTTAGAGAACTAAAAGCCTCTTACTGTTAAAGACTTTTTGTTTCCCAACTGAATGATTATTATAAGCTTTCATTTCCAAAAAATATGCCTCTGACTCTCTCTCCCGACTTCCAACTTCCAAGCCAAGATTAAGAGCACGTCTTTCTCTCTAAATCTCTCTCCTGACTTATTGTATTCTCGTCCTCGGCCTTCTCTCTCTTGACTCTTCAGTCTCTTCTATTCCTCGCCCGCTCGCCAAGTCGCCACCGAGCCCTTACTACATCGCCGTTGAGCCGCCACCACATCGCCGCCCGCCGAGTCGCTAGTGCCCTCCCACTGCCCTCGCCCTCGCCACTCGCCTGCGCGGCTGCGCCTTCGAGACCACTGCCCTCGCCAAGTCTGAAGTCGCCAGACTCCAGTCAGTGTCAGTCACCACTCCCACGACGTCAGCGGCCTTCATTCTCCGTTGACTCCGACTCGTCAGCGGCCTCCGTTCACTTCCCTTGCCAAGTCGCCAGTAGGTGACAGTCAATCTCCCGCTACTGCTAGGACCCTAGGTTGTATTGTTCTCCCTCTTCTCTTTTATTTGAAAAGCTTTAAGATTTCTACGGTCTCTTAATTTAGTCATTTTAGTGTTAATTTCTCTTTTGTTTGAATTCTATATTTCTACCGTCTCTTTAATTTAGTGTTAATTTTCATTATTTTTATTTTTAAATATATAAATGTCAACTCGAAAATTTGAATCAGGTTATTCGAAACTAAAAAAAAGAGAAAAGTTGAATCTTTAATTGAATCACAAAGGGGGCTTTAGATAAATTTTTTAAAAAAAATATAAAAAATAATGAATTAGTTAATGAACAAGTTAACAATAATCAAACTGGAAATAGAGAAGAACAATTAGTTAATGAACAAGTTAACAATGTAGACACAATGAAAATAGAGAAGAAGTGTTAGTTAATGAACAAATTACCAATATACAAATAAAAATGAAAATAGAGAAGAAGTATTAGTTAATGAATAAGATAACAATGTAGACACAAATGAAAATGAAAATAGAGAAGAAGTATTTGTTAATGAGCAAGATTGTATTGATTCTCATACTCATAGTGAAGATGAAGAAGAAATATTAGAAGAATCCACTACTAAAAATATATTTGATCCAAGTCAATGGACAACTATTGATACAAGTTTGAGAGATTTATTAATTTAAAATGGTCCTATGAAAGTTACCGATATAGATTTTCCTAAGTATGAATTTGCAAGACATTTTTCTTCATCACTTTATATTCAAAAGTTGTCCAACGGAAAAAATGTGAAAGAAGATAGTTGGTATATTCCCATGATTTGGATAAAGTTTTTTTTTAATTGTAAATTATTTAATGCTCTTTTTAGTACAAGTAAATTAGCAAGTGAAGGTAGTAGGAATTGGAGAAATATTAGTTCTAAGTTAAAGAGTCATGAGATAAGTAATAAGCATACTACTAATATGAGTTCATGGATTGATTTAGAAATGAGATTGTTAAAAAATAAAACAATTGACAAACATGTTCAAGAAAGAATAAATAGAGATAGGGAGCATTGGAGGAATGTATTATTTAGAATTATTACAGTTGTTAAAGCTCTTGGAAAAAATAACTTGGCCTTTCGCGGGACAAACGAAAAGATTTACCAAGAAAATAATAGAAAATTTTTATGCCTAATTAAAATGATTGTAGAATTTGATCCTATAATGCAAGAACACATTTGTCTAATTAAAGATAATGAAATTCATAATCATTATCTTGGACATAGAATACAAAATTTGATCCTATAATGCAAGAACACATTTGTCTAATTAAAGATAATGAAATTCATAATCATTATCTTGGACATAGAATACAAAATGAATTAATAAATTTGCCAGCAAATGAAATTAAAACTAAAATTTTAACTAAAATTTTGAACGCAAAATATTCTTCATCATACTTGATTGTACTCCTGATATAAGTCATCAAGAACAAATGTCTGTTGTATTACGATGTGTGGATACTTCTTCAACCTCAGTACAAATCAATGAATATTTTTTAGAATTTTTAAAAGTAGATGATACAACTGGAAAAGTTCTTTTTGATGCTATTATTAATGAAATAAATACTATTAGACTTGATATTAGTAACATGAGAAGACAAGGTTATGATAATAGGTCTAATATGAAAGGAAAACATCAAGGTGTTCAAAAAAGGTTTTTAGATATTAATCCTAGATCATTTTATACTCCATGTGGTTGTTATAGTTTAAATTTGGTACTTTGTGATATGGCTAATTGTTTTCCTAAAGCTATATCTTTTTTTGGAGTGTTGCAACGTATATATACTCTATTTTCTTCTTCAACTAAAAGATGGAAAATTCTACATGATCATATCTTTAGCCTAACTCTTAAATCATTGTCACAAACACGTTGGGAAAGTCGTGTTGTAAGTGTAAAAGCTTTAAGGTTTCAAACTTCACAAATAAGAGATGCTTTATTGAAATTAGGTGAAGTTAATGATGAACCTAAAATAAAAAGTGAACCTAAATGTTTAGCGACTTATGAGCTTGAAAATTTGGAGTTTTTGTTAGGCATGACTATTTGGTATGAGATATTGTTCGCGATAAATTCAGTTAGTAAAAACTTTCAATCAAAGGATATGCGGATGGATGTTGCTATAATACAATTGAAAGGTCTTATTTCTTTTTTTGAAAAATATAGGGAAAATGGATTAGAAAATGCTATAATTTTTGCTAAAGAAATTGCTATTGAAATGGATATAGAACCCAAGTTTCGTGAAAAACGTGTTATTCGTAGAAAGAAACAATTTGATGAGATTATGGACAATGAAGTTTTAAAATCTCCTGAAGAATTATTTAAAACTGATTACTTCTTGTACATAATAGATCAAGCAATTATTTCATTCCAAAGTAGATTTGAACAATTTAAAATATATCAAGATATTTTTGGTTTGCTATTTAGTATTGGAAATTAAGGTTATTGAAAATTGAAAATTTAAAAGAAGATTGTCTTAACCTTCAACGATCATTAAAACATAACGACAACTCAGATATTGTTGGGTTAGATTTATTTTTAGAACTGAAAATTTTAAGAGAAATTATACAAGTGAAAAATGATACACCAATTAACATACTTAATTATATTAAAAGACTTCATTCTTTTCCAAATGCATATGTTGCTTATAGAATAATGTTAACGATTCCCATAACTGTTGCTTCGGCGGAAAGAAGTTTTTCAAAACTAAAATTAATAAAAATCTTATCTAAGATCAACAATGTCTCAACAAAGATTAAATGGATTGGCTTTATTATCAATTGAAAAAGAAATGTTAAATGAAATTGATTACAATAATATAATAAATAATTTTGCATCTCAAAAAGCACGAAAGATAACATTTAGATTAAAATATATTAATTTTAACAAAATATTATTATAAGCTTTTAAAAGGACTCATTTCGGAGTTCGCTTTAGGCCTCAATGAGTGTTGGGCCGGCCCTGCTTTTGATCAAATGTGTTGCAAAAGCACAAGAAGATTGAAGTTGAAAGAGAAGACACGAAGACAACAACAACAACAGCACACAATAAGCAGGAGCAGCACAACAGCAAGACCAGCAAACAGAGAAGCAAGGCGGTCGACTGAGTGTAGGGGTAGTCGACTGACATGCATTGGCAGTCGACTGTCCATTGCACAAGCTCTTTGGTTTGGCAAAGTCTAATTGCGGTCGACCGTGTTAAGAGTGCAGTCGACCTCGAGCGACGCTGATAAGATTTGGGTTGCGGGTTTTGAATCCAACCGGTTGTATTTGTGTTGATCTTTTGCGGTTACTTGATTGCTAAATGTATATGTAAATCATAGGAAGATGCTAGAGGGATCTCTTGATCGAGGGAAGCTCCTATTTTGTAGTCGTTATTTTATTTTATTTTTAATTATCTTGTCTAGTAACAATAAAATTAAAAAATATATTTCTATTATAAAAGTAAGAATATATATGTCCAACAAAAATCTGAACCATAGATCTTATGTTTCTAGATTAAATCTCAGCAATCTAAATTCCTATTTTGCCAATATCCTACAAACAAATAGTCCATGCAAGTCCCGCAAAAATGAAGTTCAGAAAGGAAAAAAAGGACGAAATGAAATGAGAATTTGCATGTGGTACTTGACTGGTTAAACAACTGTCATTCGTTATCACTCAAGTGTGGTGGACTCGGTTAAAGCTAATGCTAGTCATTTTTTGACTACATCACTAGAACTACATTAAGATCTCATCTCCATGCACAGTGAGAATTTTTAAGACATACTTTCGACTAAGGACCATTAAAAAGATCGTTAACAACCTAGACTTTCTTCGTTAACAACATTCTTGAGGAAGAAGGCTCAAATAATGAGGTGATCCTTATGAGTTATAAGTCCCACAAATTTAGCTGGGATTATATGAACCATCCACATTACCATTAAATCTCAGTCAGACATTCTACATATTCATCAAAATATTTAGAAGTTAGAAAATAACTCCCTTGCATTGCATAGACTTTATAATATTTACTGTATATTGCAAGAATATGCTAAGCCTATATATCTTTGTACTTTTAATTTTTCTCTTGACTTCTATATAATTTTGTAGATGTCTTAGTCTTTCAGTAATTTATTTCAACGTCGTAAGCCTATATTATCTTCGTATTTTTCATATATACTCTATCCGTTCTAAAATATATGTAACGTCCCGGATCTGACTCAGCTGCGCACATGCGAAAGAATGGATAGAAAACTCTAACCACGCCCACCACAAACACCATAAAAAAGGTGGTTAACCGTTAGGTGACCTTTTATCATATGGATCCTAATAAATACTCACACACTTCTCTTTTGATTTCCGATATGGGACTTTAGCCCAAGAACACCCACATCATACACCCCCATGCAAGCATGGACACTTCACTTTTCAATCATTTAATGCCTTAGGCCCCCTGAGGTAATCATATAGGTTCATCAACAATACATTTTCAATCAAACCCCCATAGGATCAACCTATAGGCCAACAACCAACCATCTTACTCTTTTTTATTCTTTATTAATTATTATTATATATATATATATTATTATATATATTTCTATATATAATATTATATATATATACCCGCTTAAGTATGGGGTGTTACCCCCCCCCCCCCCCCCCCCCCTTTCTTAAGAACTCAGCGTCCTCACTTGAGCCTGGAACATGCAACATGATTCAGGATCCCTTTCTAGCCGATGTGGAGAGGATTACCCTGTTCTGCTAGTTGTACAGTTCTATACCCGGGCGTCCTATACCCGGGCAACTTGTACCAACCTTGCTCTCTCTCAGGCATACATCTTGCACACACACGGTATCGAAAGTCGGCTATGATACCATTTGTAACGGTACCGGACCTGGCTCAGCTGCGCACACGGCTACGCGAAAGAACGGACACAAAACTCTAACCACGCACACCACAGGCACCATAAAAAAGGTGGTTAACCGTTAGGTGGCCTTTTATCATATGGATCCTAATAATTACTCACACACTTTTCTTTTGATTTCCGATATGGAACTTTAGCCCATGAACACCCACGTCATACACCCCCATGCAAGCATGCACGCTTCACTTTTCATTCATTTAATGCCTTATGCCCCATAGGTAATCCTCTTGGTTCATTATAAATACCTTTTCAATCAAGCCCCCATAGGATCAACCTATAGGCCAATAACAAACCATCTTACTCTTTATTTATTATATATATATATATATATATATATATATATATATATATATATATATATATATATATATATATATATATATATATATATAATAATAATAATAATAATAATAATAATAATAATTATTATTATTATTATATATATATATATATATATATATATATATATATATATATATATATATATATATATATATATATATATATATATATATATATATATATATATATATATATATATATATATATATATATATATATATATATATATATATATATATATATATATATATATATATATATTATATAATGTTATATATATACCCGCTTAAGTACGAGGTGTTACAATATAAGTTATTGTAGGTTTTTACACGACTATTTAGGAACAACCTAAGATTTTATAAAAGTACTAGACTATTATTATGGACAAATATTGTAAATCTATTGTAATATAAAAACAAGAGCAAAATTGAAAATCTCTTAAAAAAATTAATTAATGAACAAGACATTTTTTTTTTCATTGGTTGTTTTCAGAGTTTGGTTGTGTTAGTGCCATGTTCTTTTCGTTGAGGGAGCGGTCGCTGGGAGCTGGAGCGATCCGTGGCAGTTTGCGTGATGGCTTCTGGTTGTCGCTGTCTCCTGGTTATCTCATATTTTCTCCTTCTCAGTTGCGGCATGTATCGTCTTCTATTAGCCTGGTTTACTGCTGTTTCGGTTATTGTCTGTTGTAACCCCTGTTTTCCTAAATACATATTTTCTGAATATTTTTCGTATTTTGATTTATTATAATTTTAGTATTATTTTAAACTCGATTTATGCCTTCTATTAAAATCTTTTCGAACCGGAAATTGTATTTTCTTCGAATAGTAGTATATTCTAACGTTAATGTTTATTTTCTAAGTGATCGGCTATTTGTATCTTATTTTATTACTATTTGGATTTTAATAAACTTGTTTATCGCAAATCTCATTTTGATATGTATATCAAAATTATTATTGTTGTTATTAATATTGTTATATTTGATTGTTGAACAGAAAATCTATTTCTATTGTATTTTGTAGTATTTGAGTATTAACCTAATGTATACTATTTGATTCATTGTACTATTGTGCTACTATTTATTATTTAATTATTTTTTTAATCAAAAAATTATTATTCAACCCAAAACCCAATACCCATTCTCTTATTGGATCCTATATCATCTAAACCCATACCCTATAACCCTATACCCTAACCTAAACCTAACCTACCACTACTGTTCTACCCCAAACATAGCCGCCCCCTTACCTCTTCATCTCCTACCTCCCGTCTCCCTCCCTTCCTCACATCGGCACCCCCACCTCGCCACGACTGCACCTGCACTGCCCTCGTCTACCTTCATCAGTCGATCAACCCATCCTGCTCATATCTCTCTCCCTCTTGCAGCGTCGCGCCACACGATAGCCCCTGTGCGCCCTGTCCTTCTGTGCGACACCAGTGAAGCTGCAGCGCTGCTGCTGTGTGCTTCCACCCTTCAACGCCAGTCGCGTCCTTGTGCCACCCTCCAGCCAGTCGCGATGCTGCGATTGCAGCACCGCCCTGAGCTCTGCCTCACCGTTGACTGCCCGTGCCACCGTTAGAGTTGAAGCCGATAGCCCCCTTTGCTGGTCCCTATGCACACCCCAGTCGCGCCCTGGCTGCCGCCGCCATGGCCACTGTCCAGCACCACCGCCGTGTTGCCATCGTTTTCCTGTCCTGTCGCCGTGCTGCACCACTGTTGTAACGCCCCGCCCCAATACTCAGACAATTTTAATATTTTTATCAAATACAAATTAGATACTATGTAGTACAACTGCCCACCACAGGCTGCCTCTCAAAAGGTGGTTAACCAGATTGGTGACTCTTGATCATTGGCTAATTGTAATACCTTGATTTTTCAATTAATGAAAAATTATTTATTTTTGCACGTAGTGTGCACGTGCAATATTTTGGGTTGAATTATTTTTATAATGATGTGTATAAATGTTTAATTAAGTATTCTCAAATTATTTTGTACAAAAAAGCGTTTCTTTAAAGCCTTATTTTAATTTAATGAAAAGTCCTTTTTCTTAAAAGCCCAAATGTATTTTATTTTATTTATTTTTATAAACTATTTTGGCCCAAAAAGAAAGCCCATGAATTAATCTCTTTTAATTAAACTTGTCATATAGAAGACTTTTTTTTAACTAATTTATTTTTGTACAAAATAAAAATGTACAATTTTGGCCTAGTTGCATGCACGTGCACTACACGTACACGTGCTATGCACACCCTAGAGGAGGCCGGGATTCATTCTTTTTGGAGGGATTTTCAAAATTAAGCATGGTGATCATGGAGGTAGTTTCTTAGTTGTGGGTAGTTTTTCTAACTCCTACTTTGATCTAGACCCTTCATTCTACAACCACCAAAGCAATCTTAGCCCTCCATTTCACTCATCTTTTAGTATAAATACCCCCCCTCTCATGGCTAATTTTCATATGCAAAGTATATTTCCAAGTTATAGTATTGTAATAGTGTGAGTTATAAAAAGATAGAGAGTTGTGTGGGTTTTTGTTTGCTTGGAGTGGCCGGCATCACAAAGGAGGAGAAGCATTCGGTTGGGCTAGGAAGCATTCGGCTTTGGCTAGGAGGCTTGGAGCTTGTGCGCGCTTTAGCTAGGAGGAAGTGCTTTCATTTGCAAGGCTTGTGTTGTTTAGTTCTCTCCATTCAAGGTGGGTAAACATTTCATATTTCTAATATAGATCCATGCTAGTTTTAACTATCAAAAGATGCATGAAAAATACTAATAAGAGCCCACTTTAATTAAGAAGTTAGTGTATGAATTGATTGAAATGTGGTGATTAATTTGTATATGGCTCTAGTATTAAAATTAAAATGTGGGTAGAATGCTCCATGATTATTAGTATGAAGTTATGATGGTGATTAAATTTATTTAAGAATGTTGTTAGTATGATTTGAGACATGATGCATGAATAAGAATGCTTGTTAATTGTGAAGTTGAAACATGGAACTTATTAAGAAAGAGTACACCTTATTTTGAAGAAAAATGAATTACTTGTATGGTTGAGATGTGATTTATGCAATTGATAAGTGAGTATTTTTCATTGTGACATAGGTAGATTAAATGAAAGTACTACTCATAAAATTAGTAGTTGAATTGTGATGAATAGACCTTTATGTTGATAGGGATATGGACTATTACAAACATATGTATCGGTTGAATTAAGGATTAATAACAGTAAATTATCACAATGAAATCTTTGAATAAAAAGATTAGTAGATCAATTATTTGGCAATGTCGAAAATACAATATATAGTAGTTTAATAAATAATTCTTGGATTTGTGTGTGAAAAATACATTTTATTAGTATCAAAAATTATTTTTCTTACTGGTATGAACTTTATATGAATGGGGATTAATCTGGAGATTTTCAGTAATTTTTATAAAAGCAATGAGAAACCAAGCTTAATTGAACATCGAGTATTTTTGATAAATAGTGGCTAATCGATTCAAAAAGATTTTAGTGCGGACTATGACAACCTGAGTTAGTAGCTCAGGCGGTCACTGTGGGCGTTGGCTTCTCTGGTCTGAACGGATCGAATCCCTGTGGCTGTAAAAACTTTTCACATTTTTTTTTGTAAGACCATAACTTACCGAGCCAGAGCAACAAATACTCTGTACATCCCCTCTATATCGTTAGCGGCAACTGGCCTAGCGGCTCGTGCTCTGTGCTGTGTCGGTGTTGTGCCTGGTTCGAATCTTGCTATCGGCAAGATGAAAAAAATATTTTTTTGGGAGTTTTAGAGGTCCAAAAATTATGAAAAAAATATGGTTATTCTCAGAAAAATATAAGGAATTTTATAGGAATGATTTGAGTATTATTTGAATGAATTTAACTATGGTTTGGAGACAAAATGCATATATAGACATATGGTTCTATGTGGATGATTAATATGAAACTATAACTTGGAAGAATAATTGATTTAGCACATTAAGTGTTAACTTGGCAAAAAGAAATGTGGTTTGTGACATGATGCAAGTATTTTCTCACTTGTGGAATAACATGAAATGTGTACATTGTTTAGTAATGTAGAATTATCATGATGTGACAATTGGTAAGTATATGCAAATTTTGTGTAATGATGGACTAGTGAACAAAGTGAAATCATGAATTGAAAGAGAATGTACATGTGAGTTTGAGAACTCGATATAGAAATTGTATAAATTGAAGATTGTGAAATGAAATTTGAAATAGAGTAGCTAAGTCTCCCCGGCATCGAGAAACGAAATAAAGTAAAATTAGACCAAGGTTGGTCAAGATGAAATGAATGAATAAGTCCGGTTGATGGAGAGGCTAACTCTAGAGATTAATTTTGTTCATGATTTTTAATAAAACTAAGGACTAGTGCATAGTGAAGATGTGATGAAAGTAAGAGAAAAACATTGAGTATGAGGACCCTGGGTAGCGGCGAGAGCGTATCCCAGGAATTCCCATGACGAGTCTGGGTGAGGATACTGTTCCAGAGTACCGTCCCAGTGGCGACGCTCGTGGGATATTTGAAGACTACGGGTGGTGTCATGTTTATGGTGAGAGAGTATCCCAGGAATTCCCATGATGCGTCTGGGTGAGGATACTACTCCAGAGTGCCTAAACGTGAGTTCGTAGGTCAGATAATATCTAGGATACTTACCATAATTACAGTAGTAGATTAAATCATAACGGGGGATCGAACCCTATAAAGATGAAGAACGAATAAGGGCTTGCCCTCGGACCTATGTAGTATGGGATGCATAGAATCCGAACAAGTGCGCATTAGTGTCATGTAACATAAATAAATGCATTAAGGATTAAGTGCACAATCACAACACGACATCAATAGGGTAGTCCCTTTAGTTTGAATGTGACAAGTTTGTGTTTGCTAAATATGGAAAGTTGAGTTATACTATTTCCGGCATAGAGAGGATGGCCGTGTATAATGTTCGTCGGTTGAATAAACTGACGTACCCACAGTCTTATATGCAGGTAAATATCATGTTAAAGATTAAAGAGGAATGGATGCTTAAAGACTATATCATGCTGTTGTACTTGTATTTAATTGTTGTATTTTACTTCCGCTGTGCAAAGAAAGATGTGATTTGATGTAATCTCTGATGTATGATGAAAAATTTTAATTTCCCCGTAAAATTGTACTAAAGAAAGTGAAAAGATCCTGTAGAACATCTCGAATTCAGTGTATTTGGGATTCGGGGCGTTACACTAATAGTATTTATACTCAAATTAGTTCTTGTAAACCTCCCATGTGGGACTAAATTCTCAAATCCTTCTCAATTTTCTCAAATCCTGCGCATACCAGTCGACTGCTACCAGTACCAGTCGACTGTTCGCTCTTTAGAAATCTGGGGTATTACATACACCCCACCTTTAGAAATCAGCGTCCTCGCTGAGTACGGGACACACATCTAGTGTAGGACCGCCCTTTCTAGCACCCTGCCTACTTCCGTGAATACCCCACGAAGCAAATTCCGGAGACTCATCTCCCTGCCGTGTATCAAATACACCCGGTGTGTCGAAAGTCGGCTCTGATACCATTTGTAACGCCCCACCCCAATACTCAGACAATTTTAATATTTTTATCAAATACAAATTAGATAATATGTAGTACAACTGCCCACCACAGGCTGCCTCTCAAAAGGTGGTTAATCGGATTGGTGACTCTTGATCATTGGCTAATAGTATTTATACTCAAATTAGTTCTTGTAAACCTCCCATGTGGGACTAAATTCTCAAATCCTTCTCAATTTTCTCAAATCCTGTGCATACCAGTCGACTGCTACCAGTACCAGTCGACTGTTCGCTCTTTAGAAATCTAGGGTATTACAACTGTCCCCACCGCAGTACAGCCAAGCCATTGTTGTTGATCAAGGTTTTGATCATGTTCGATCCTGGCCGTCGATCTTCTTGATATCATGATCATCATGATGTCCATCATCTGATCTGGACCGTCCAATCTTGTTGATTTCGATCTTGATCTTCGATCTTAGCCATCCGATCTAATCTGATTTGATTTGATCATCTTGATCTTGATCTCTTTGATTGTGGACCATCCGATCTCATCTTGTTCATGGCTTTGAACCTCAGCCGTCTGTTCGATCTGATCTTGATCTCGGCCATTGATTGTCTCGTTCGTCTTCTACTTGGTGAGTTAAATATTTGATCCACCTTTTGTTCTTATTCATCAATTGTCAATCATAGTATATTTACTCTTTTGGCACTCTTCTAATTCTTATATATTTTATATTCGATCTCGGCCGTTGGATTTGCTTGATCTTCAACTTGATCATCATCTTGATCATCGAGATCCGTGCTGATCGTGCTTGTCGCTCGGGATCCATTCCCGTTATTCTCATTCATTCGTCGGATTCATCGTCGTCCCTAAGGCAAGTATCTTCTTGTACATTTCGTTTTCTAGTACAAGCTTTTCATTGAAAATACTTCAAGTAGTTGTGAATGTGACTCCCCTTTGTTTATCGTTGATAATCTCATGTTTCGCCTTATCTATAACATGATCTAAGAGTCACAACCCTTCGTTGATACATTTGTTCACAACTAGTATAATTATGATACATTTCATACAAAAAGTGTTTTATTTGGTTTCTGTTTGTCTTACCATGCTTTTTCGACCCCAATAAAACCAATATCTTAACTTGAGTCCTGAATATGAAACGTAGCCCTGAGTGTCTAGTTGTCAATAACATCCAGAATTTTTGAATTCTGAGTACAGTTTGGGAGATATCGCAGTTTTACTGCTGCTGTGTCGGTAATCGCTGATTCACAAAAACTGCTACACCACCTTTGGTTTACAATTATTTTAACATGCTGCTAGTAAGTAAATGACTTGAACTTTTGCATGCTGATACTAGACACCATAGAGAACATTTCCTAATTTTCTCAGAATTAATTAATGATATTTCAACCCTGTTTCATATATAAACCCAGTTTTACAAATTCTGGCTGAACACAAATGCTGTATAGTTTGCTATTTTGACATCAATTGCTACAACTTTTATGTGTCTTAATTATATGCATTGGAACCGGGAAGGAGTCTAGTTTTTAGGCCTTCTAACGGATCCACATTTGCATTCTTGTAGCGACGGGAATCGCAGATTTGGTGCAGCAACGTCATGCTGTCCATATTTGGAATTCTCGTCGTTCTTGATACTTGAAATTATTTTTGACCATCGAACATGTATCCTATCTAGCCTAGACTTGTTCCATATTCTTGATTATGTTTACTTGATTTGTTTCGCACACTTTCATGCTTGCTTGATGATAATAATAAATAATAAGCCGGGATTTAAGGGAAAGACCATAGTAGTGGACAATATAGGTAAGTGTACTCGGAAGGGGGCCCGTGTTTCCCACTTGATACATGCTTCATGAACTAGTTATATTATTATTCGATTCATGAACTGGTATATTATTTGATTCATAAACTAGTATATTATTATTCGATTCATGAACTAGTATATTATTTGATTCATGAACTAGTATATATTTGATTCATGACTTGTCTTGTTATGACTTGACACATGAACTAGTTATATGATGACTAGATTCATGAGCATAGCTTGCTTGATACTTGATACCTGAGTACACTGCCCTATAAAATCTATTACTAGGCCTAAACGAAATTGTATTGACTGTAGCAACCATGTGATAAAAGGATGACACATGAAATGCTACCTAGATAGTAATAACCACAAGACTTGATACATAATACTTGAACATGATACATGCTTACTTGATACTTGATTACATGATACATGAGACTTGATATTTGAACATAATACTTGACACTTGCTACTTGATACTTGTACTTGACAACTTGACACTTGAGACTTGTTACTTGATACTTGTACTTGATACTTGTTACTTGATGCTTGATACCATTACATGTTCACTTGCCACATGTTCTACTACTAGTATTTGTTACCTAATCTTGTCACTTGAGTTGTCTTTCTTGCTAGCTAGTTTCTTGAATCCCACAACTTGTTGCATCCCTATTATATTATGTTATACATTCTTGATTCCAAATCTTGTTCCATATTCCTTGCACTTGTTTTTATACTTTTGCTTGTACTGCTTGCGGCCCTAACTTGCACTAAGGGCATTTGTCTTATTTTCTCTATTTTTCCTTTTTCTATATTTATATATACAAACTTTGGAGATGAATTGCCTGCTGGAATTGGTGAGCAGACATTCTAGGCTTTGCTTTGAGCAAGGACTTGCTTAAATATTTTGTTTTCTTGAGTTATCTATTTCTTTTGCTACTTAAAATTTGTAACGGGCTTATAGTCCCGAGTTTTTATCTTTTGATCCAGAGTTGAAAACTATTTGGTATATTATTATTTTGTTTCAATTAGTTTCTGTTGCTTAATAAATTATTCATGCATACGTGGTTGTGTACATTTGTTATATTCTTGTTTTGATGCTGAGTCGATCCTACAACTCATGAATGATGATACTCAGATCTGTACATACTCAGATTTGAGCCATCTCCCTCACAACTCTTCGACAACTCTCTCTCTCTCTCTCTATCTGGAGTTCCCGAAACCCAATCCCCAAACCCTAGCTCTACTCCAACCTCCTCTATCTCGATCTGAAACTCTTCTCAATCTCCCCCTCTTCTCGATCTATCTCTATCTATCTCTCCCTTTCCCGAATACCCCAAACTCTAATCCAATCCAAAATCTCCCCAACTCACCCGAACCCTAGCACAAATTCTACGGTATCGTAGACTCTACAACTTGTTCGTCTACAGCAGCGGCTCCTCACATCTTCAACAACTCTCCCTCTCTCTCTCTTTGGACTAGGTAGTCACTTTTTCACAATTTAGTATAATGAACTATGTTTATTTATTTATTTTTTTTTCTTTCAGTTTTTGAGTTTGATTTTTTTTACTATGCGTAGTAGTCTTCAATTTAGAAAGTGTACATTTTTTGTATCATGTGTGTTGTATATACCCTGTGTACATTTTTGTGGTTGTAGTGTTAATTGTAGTTGTAGAATATAGGAAAAGCAAACAAACGAGATCCAAAAATTTCAAAATTTGACGACTTGGTCGGGCTCACCACGCAGAAGGCAACGCAGTTTATAGTGGCGATTTCCGTCTCACGGTTTGCAAGATACGTTCGTTTGTTACTTTTATTCAACAAAATGGATATAAAGCGATACACAGTCGTATATTACAAACCGAGAATCGGAACTCACCTCTGCAAGTTGCGTTGGCTTGTGTTTGGTGTGCCAGACGTAACGGCCAAATTTCAGAATTTTTGTATCTCGTTTGTGTTGTATTGTCGCGTATATGAAAGAACTTCTATATACCTTGGAATTTTTTAGTACGAGTTCACTAGAAAACCGCTCAAACGAATTCCAAAAAATACAAAACTATGAGAGTAGGTCGGGCTAACCATTCACAACCCAACGCAACTTGTAGTTGCGAGTTCCGATCCACGGTTTGCAAGATACTTCAATGTATCACTTTCCGCTTTTTTTCAAGATTGAAAGCGATACACGGCCGTATCTTTCAAACCGTCGGTCAGAACTCGCTTGTACAAGTTGCGTTGCCTTGTGTGCGGGAAGCCAAACCCAATCGTGAAGTTTTTTTTACCGTCGTTTTTGTAGTTTTCACATGAATTTTGTTATGTATTTAATGAGTTTACAATAGAGAAATGGCTCAAAAATTACGAAATTTTGCGGGTCGGCCATTTTCGCCACTCACAAGCCAAAGCAACTTGTGGTTGGGAGTTCTCACCCACGGTTAGATATACGCTTCCGTGGATCGCATTTTGCTCTTTTTTCAAGAGTGAAAGCGATACGCAGCCGTATCTTGAAGACCGTTAGTCCAAACTCGCTTCTACAAGTTGCGGTAGCTTGTGTGCGGCATTTTAGACCCATTCGCAAAGTTTGGTATTTTTTGAAAGTTGTTTTTGCGGTTGTCTCATGTATTTTGTTTCGTATCTATATATATGTTTTTTTTGTGAACAATTTGTTTTATATATGCGAACTTTCTTACAGAGAAATGGTTAGAACGAGGGGAACCGGAAGGTCATTTGTTAGTGGTCGGGGTGAACATTCCACAGAAGTAAGAGAACTATTAATTTGTATTGTGAATTTTGTATATAGTGGTATTGTTAGTACACCAATAATAATTGTATTTTGTGTTCGTGTAAGTTGGTGCATCCTTTTCGAGTCCACCACGTCGAGGTCCAGGACCAATATATGACGGTGAATTTACCTTGCAAGACCGCCATAGATTCGCGGCAATGTGGGGTTGGACGACACGGAGGTGTAATTTCCGCACCCACGAGACCATGACGGTGCACCCACGTATCGTCGAGTACCTAGTTCTGGCCAATTTCTACGGAATCAGCATGATGGGTCAGGTGAAACTCGATCAAGCACTTCTTTCAGCACTCATGGAGCGATGGAGGCCAGAGTCGCACACCTTCCATCTACCGGTCGGAGAGATGACCGTGATGCTACAGGATATAGCAATGATCTCCGATCTTCCAATAGATGGGATGGCCGTGACCAGTAATATGAACTTTGATAAGTTAGAGCTGTGTAATGAACTCCTCGGTACAGAGTTTGATGAGGAGGCCACGGAAGATAGGGATATTTTTGTCGGACAATCAATCCGATTATCTTGGTTGAAGGATCATTCTGAAGGAAAGTTGAACGATGCATTGACTAACCACGATGTACACTGCTACACAAGAACGTACATTCTAACAGTGCTTGGAGGGGTTCTCTTACCTAACTCATCCGGAGATACCGTACAGCTCATGTATCTACGATTGCTCGCTGACCTAGGCTTAGCTGGCCAGTACAACTGGGAAAGTTGCGCGTTGGCAACACTGTACAGGACATTGTGTTCTGTAGCGTTAGATGGGACCGAGATGACCGGTCTGATGGCCTTGTTATAGATTTGGTCATGGGAGCGTCTGCACTTGGGTCGTCCCCAAATTACGAGACCAGCGGACGGTTGGATGGCTGAACCACCAAATGCTGATATGTTTGCACCCTTAGGGGTATATCGGGCAGGTCGACGGAGTTACAAAGACAACCCAAAAGGTTTACTAACATACTACAGAGACGAGCTCGACCAACTACGAGAAGAGTTCGTAATTTGGGTGCCATATACACCCGAGCGGGTTGGAAGTCTACCACCGATCGTAGTGACCGAGTCGCAGTTGTGGATGACGAAGGCTCCACTCATCAACTTTGGTATAGTGGAGCATCCGTGGTCGGAGAGAGTCATTCGATAGTTCGGTCTTCAACAAAATAGTCCCCTAAGCTGCGCAAATCTATAAAACCATCAGTTACACGCCATGAGGGGTACCGGTCGTATGCCTACCCATGATTGGGCAGATTTCCACCGTGTTCACATTGCAGAATGGAACGGGCGACAGTTTGAACTTGTAATTATTAATGTTCCAGGGTACGATGGCACGCTGCAAGCGAAGTACATGCAATGGTTCAGAACATATACACATTTGTACATCTCTCCCGATACAGAACTATCTGCTGGTATTCAAGTACCAATTGAGGAGAGGGAGATTGAACCACTACCTGCCTATTCTAGTTCACAACCCATATTCCAATCGAAGGCCTTAGCTATACGTACATTGGTGAGTATAATGTTCAAATTTTGTTGAATGTTCATTACATTTAAAGTGATTAAATTGTTTACATATCCGAATGTGTTTAATTTTTTTTTTGGTTTTTTGTTTTAGATCGATAATATGTTAGACATGGAAAAAGAATGCTCAGAGGTAATCAAAAGTAATTCTGGCACACCTATGAAGAAGTTCGCTCAGAAGATGCTCTCTTCATGTCGTACCAATTTGGATATTTTGGGAGAGGGTGGAGGTTTGCAACGATATTTGGATAGAACCGTACGTTCACAGCGACGTAAAAGCGTGAGGGGTAGGCCATCTGACTTGGCGCAACAACGAAAACAACAAGCTAGATCTCCACCTCAAGAAGAAGAGCAACAAGAAGAAAATCAAGAAAGGATTGTTGGAGACGAACAGGAGGAGGGAGAAGAAGAAGAAATTGCTGAGGCGTCATCCCCATACCGGCAACGAAATCCTGCTCGGAAGAGGCGAGCACCACAAACTTACATGCCTGGTGCTTAGCTATCAATATTTTGATACAATAATTTTTTTGTAGTATTTTATTGACGTTTTGTTTTTTTTTCCTGTTGTAACTTATTATGTGATAATTGTTGTTGGCCAGTTTAAGTGTTGTTGATGTTGTTGTTATTACCTGATAATTGTGAATTATGTTGTTGTTTTGGAGGTTGTATGTAGAAATATATTTGGAGAGTGTAGCTGATGGGAATGTATATAGCTTTTGGGGGTGATTGAAGTGTAGCAGTTGTAGCTGCTATTGGAATTGTAGGTTTTTTTTTAACCTAGGCCTAGGATGTATGTTGATTTTTTATTTTTTTTGGATCAGTACCTCTCTGTATTGGAGCAACAAGTCAGAGAGCAACATCCTTTTTTTTAAGCTTAGGCCGTTGTCTCCAACAACGGCCTAGGTTATAGCAAAAAGTTTGAAGTTTTTGGGGTGCTCTCTGACTTGGCCAAGTTAAAAAGAGCAACAAGTCAGAGAGCAACACCCTATTTTTTGTTTAAGCTTAGGCCGTTGTCTAGGTTATACCAAAAATTTGAAGTTTTTTGGGGTGCTCTCTGACTTGGCCAAGTTAAAAAGAGCAACACGTCAGAGAGCAACACCCTTTCTTTTTATAGCTTAGGCTGTTGTCTCTACCAACGGCTTAGGTTATAGCCAAAAATTTGAAGTTTTTGGGGCGCTCTCTGACTTGGCCAAGTTAAAAAAAGCAGCAAGTCAGAGAGCAACACCCATTTTTTTTATAGTTTAGGTCGTTGTCTCCAACAACGGCCTAGGTTATAGCCAAAAATTTGAAGTTTTTGGGGTGCTCTCTGACTTGGCCATGTTAAAAAGTGCAACAAGTCAGAGAGCAACACCCTATTTTTTATTTAAGCTTAGGCCGTTGTCTGGTTATACCAAAAACTTGAAGTTTTTTGGGGTGCTCTCTGACTTGGCCAAGTTAAGAAGAGTAACACGTCAGAGAGCAACACCCTTTTTTTTTATAGCTTAGGCCGTTGTTAGAGACAACGGCCTAGGTTATAGCCAAAAATTTAAAGTTTTTGGGGCGCTCTCTGACTTGACCAAGTTAAAAAGAGCAACAAGTCAGAGAGCAACACCCTTTTTTTATACCTTAGGTCGTTGTCTCCAACAACGGCTTAGGTTATAGCCAAAAATTTGAAGTTTTTGGGGTACTATCTGACTTGGCTAAGTTAAAAAGAGCAACAAGTCAGAGAGCAACACCATTTTTTTTATAGCTTAGGCCATTGGTTATACCCGAAATTTTGAAATTTTTGGGGTGCTCTCTGATTTGACCAAGTTAAAAAGAGCATGAAGTCAGAGAGCAAGATTTTTTTTTAAAGCTTAGGTCGTTGTCTACAACAACGGCCTCGGTGTTATCAAAATATTTGAAGTTATTTGGATTGCTCTCTGACTTGGCCAAGACAAAAGGAGAAACAAGTGAGAGAGAAACCACTTTATTTTCCTTAACTATGGCTGTTGTCTGCAACAACGACCTACGTTATGTGAAATTTTGCAATTTTTTTAATGCTTTTTACAACTGTCTCTCTACTCTTTACGAACAGTGTCTCTCGAACTCTACAAAGTAGACATTCATATGATTATACATCGTTTATATTTTTTATTAATTTCCTTTTTTAGCCACCTAACTAACCAATATAAAAACGTTAAGGTTAAATGTTTAAAAAAATACCATAAAATAAAAGAAGATCTTTTCATTCGTAAAAATCAATTTTTTAAATATATTTTTTACCCTAATATGTAATTTCTTCTGGAGTGCGTATACCTATCCAGTTTAGCACCTAACCCCTAAACATATCCCCCAAAGTGGTAATAATATTTCAGCTAGGGTTAGTGTAAGGTTAGGGTTAGTGTTAACAGGGGCTAGGGCAGGGTTAGGGTAAGCTAGGGTTATGTAGGGTTAAGGGTTAGTGTAGGGTTATGGGTTATGGGTTAGGGTTAGGGTTAGTGCTTTGCCATCTCGGTTCTTCGATTCTAAAAAAACACATTCTGCTTTCCTAATAAATGTGTTTCCAAAACTTGGGCTACTATTACATTTAACTCTACAAAGTGGGCACCACTTGTAGATCCCCTTCTGAATAACCACCCATATTTTCCCATTGACACGAATACTCATCTCCAAAAATGAAACCCTTCCAATTTTCAAACCCAACTAAATATTCCAAAATGGCCTATTAACCTTATCCCTATCCTAACCCTACTCATAAGTAGGGTTATGGTAGGGTTAGGGGTGAGTGTATGGTTATGAATAGGGTTTTGGTAGGTTCACAAGAATTTTGCTCCTTC
Organism: Hemerocallis citrina; assembly: GCA_017893485.1. NCBI lineage: Eukaryota > Viridiplantae > Streptophyta > Magnoliopsida > Asparagales > Asphodelaceae > Hemerocallis > Hemerocallis citrina. The sequence goes on along the minus strand of CM030359.1, from coordinate 22,276,746 downwards.
AATATACTCTTTGTAGGAAAATTTTAATGTATATAGATCATATGTTTACTAATGAAATTCAAACATTCTAAATTCTGTAAGAATCAAACTTGTAGTAAGAGGTTGTTTTGAGTTTTTATTAATTAGGTTAATATTTACAGTAACCCTACCATAACCCTACTCATAACCCTACACTGTTAAAAAAATGTCATTTTTAGGATGAAACCATAAATACTTATTTTCCCCAAGTTGGATCTGATAACTCTCCGCTCTAAAGCGCACTGAATCTTTTCCCTTATTGGGTTCTACATGTGGTGCCCACTTTGTAGAGTGAAATGTAATACTAGGCAAGTTATGGACTTGTCCTTTTTTCCAAGTTGGATCTGATGACTCTCGGCTCTAAAGCGCATTGAATATTTTTCCTTATTGGGTTTTACATGTGGTACCCACTTTGTAGAGTAAAATGTAATAGTAGGCAAGTTATGGACTTGTCCTTTCCCCAAGTTAGATCTGATGACTCTCCGCTCTAAAACGCACTGAATATTTTCCCTTATGTGGGGATCTACATGTGGTGCCCACTTTGTAGAGTGAAATGTAACAGTAGGCAAGTTATGGACTTTTCTTTTTCCCCAAGTTGGATCTGATGACTCTCCGCTCTAAAGCGCACTGAATCTTTTTCCTTATTGGGTTCTACATGTGGGAATCTACATGTGGTGCCCACTTTGTAGAGTAAAATATAATAGTAAGCAAGTTATGGACTTTTCCTTTTCCCCAAGTTGGATCTGATGACTCTCCGCTCTAAAGCGCACTGAATATTTTTCCTTATTAGGTTCAACATATGGAGATCTACATATGGTGCCCACTTTGTAGAGTGAAATGTAATAGTAGGTAAGTTATGGAATCCATGAGTTGATAAAACTCCATTCCATTCCCATTCACACGATCCTTGTAATAATGCTCTTTGTACTTGTCATAGATTTTGCATCCTAAAGCCACAAAAGGAAAGCAAATAAAAGAAAAAGTGAATAAACTTTTAAAATTACTGAAAAATAGAAGAAAAACAGAATGACAAACAACCTAGAAGATCACCAGTAACCCAACCATAACCCTACTCATAACCCTACAGTCACCCGTAACCCTACCATAACCCTACTCATAACCCTACTTTAACCTTACCCTAACCCTATCCTAACCCCTACTAAAACTAACCTTAACCTTACCCTTACCCTATCCTAACCCCTGTTAACAATAAACTTAACCTTACCCTAACCCTAACCGAAATATTATGGGTTTGGGGGGTACGGTTAGGGGTTAGGTGTTGAACTGGATAGGTGTACGCATTGCTGAAGATTTTACATATTAGGGGTAAGAATATATTAAAAAAATTGATTTTTACAACTGAAAAGAACATCTTTTATTTTCTGGTATTTTTTTTAAACATCTAACCTTTATGATTTTATATTGGTTAGTTAGGTGGATAAAAATGGAAATTAATAAAATATATAAACGATATACAAGCATATGAATGTCTTTGGTATAAAGTTCCAGAGACACTGTTTGTAAAGAGTGGAGAGAAAGTTGTAAAAAGTATAAAAATATTTCATATAACTTAGGCCGCTGTTGGAGACAACGACCTACACTTAAAAAAATAGGGTTGGTCTCTGACTTGTTGCTTCTTTTAGCTTGGGCAAGTCAGAGAGCAACGCAAAAACTTCAAATTTTTTGGCTAGGATGACACTATATATATACCACTATATATGTGCCGTACATATAACGATCTCATTACTTTAACAAATCACAAGAGTTGAATGAACAATAAAGTATTAAATTGTGACTACGCTAAACATGTAAGTGCATGCGATGCCTTAATGCCTAATGCACACATTCTATACTAGGATGACACAAATGCACACTTTTTCGGATTCTATGCATCCCATACTACATAGGTCCGAGGGCAAGCGCCTACGTACTCCACAATAAAGGGCTCGATCCCTCGCCATGACAACTACCCAGTAATGAAGCAAGATTTAGATCATTCCACAAAAATGGATCCCAGTCACAGAGATCCACCGCCGACTGTTATAATAGATTCCTCATCGTGCGAATCATCCCGCAAGTGCCCTTCTAGCCCGGTATATGTATATACATAGGAGTATGGCAAACCCTCCGCCCGACTACACTAAGTCCCGGATAAGGCCCATCTTCTACAGAGCAACCACAGTCACAGAGATCCACTGCCGACTGGGTCTATAGCCACGGAGATCCACCGCTGACTATATAGAAGCAACCCACTTACGTTTGCCCAGGTTCACTACATCTTCACTTAAGTGCCTAATTATATAGTTCAAGACATGAATAAGTTATCACCCCTAGAATTAGTTTTACCTCCTACCGGACTTATTCACAAAATATGAGATCGCTCCATGGCAAATCTCAAAATCATATCTCAAATCTTTTCTTTCAATAGTGCCGGTACCCAAGGTCTTACTAACTCTTAAATCATAATTTTTCATGTACAAGAATCATGGGTACATACCCTTTAGTAAACATGTCTTAAACCTAGATATTTTCATCTTTCAACTTATTCACAAAATATCAATATCAAAGCAACCTTTTGCTTGGTCTTGTCACTATTCATGATCTTATTCATCCATTCATAACCTTTACAAGGAAAAAAATAATAATTTCTTTAAAGAACACAATTTCATCACATGAAATTTTGTAATCAATCCAAGCTATTTCAAAGTCTCAATTTGCGTAAAATATTTCTTAAACAACATACAAGTGTAATCTCTTTAAAAAGATCACTTCACAAAATAATATTTTACTTTTCTTCACCAAAGCAAGTTATATTCTCAAAATTTCATTTCTTTTTACACTTCAAAAATATACAAGAAAACTATCTCTTAATATTTCCATTTCTTATTATATTGATACTAAGATTTTATTTCAATTCAAATGACCATTCATGATTAAAAACCAAAACAAATAATCAAAATGTGAGGCCGGCTTTTGAACCGATGACTTGCGACAACTCACAGCCAGCACCCAGATCCCGAACCCACTAGCCACTTAGTCCATGTGGACTTTGTGTCATATTTGTATGCCGAATTGTATCTAAATCAAGTTTTCGGTTTCGGTATTTTAAAAAAAGAAACAAAAGTGAATGAAACTATTAAGTTTCGAACCTTGGATCTCTTTCAACAATGCTCTATATTGCAATGGCTAACCAGTAAGTCCAAGTGTATTTTTTGTTTGGAAAATGTACTAATGTACTTTTGTTCAACTATTCAGAAAGTGTTTCTTTTTCCATGAAACTTGTTTATTCAAAAGATCAAAATCTTTCTAATAATTTTGAAATAAACTTTTTCTTGAAATTAGAATTTTAAAAATAGTAAACGACAAATTTCCAAATTCATTAAAACAGTATTTCCATTCATTTAAATAATTGTCTTTCTTATTTTTCACAGACTTAAATTTACAAAAAAAAAACTAGTGTTCATGACAAATAGTTGTGTTCACACTTTTACACAAATTACACTTTTATAACAATACTAGTGTATCACTTGAACATGAGAATTTCACAAGAACACTCTTTCATGCAATAGTTTATATTCTTTGCAATTAGGACATACATATGTCAATACATTACAAAACACTAACTAAGTTTATTTTCTTTCTTCTTTCTTAGTTATCAAAGCATGATGTGGTCAACAAATTTCATAAGCACAAAATTTTGTAAACATACTAACATGGTTTATAACATAAAAAAATTCTTCTCTTTAATTAGCATAGTATTTATTTCTACTTAATCACAACAAAACTACCTATAATGCCTCGATTTCCATATACTGGGAAACCGTGACATAAGCGGAATCTTTTCTTCAATTAGTTACAATACACAGAAAAACAGGAAAATTTAAAACTTTTTATTCCACACCAAATGTATTACAAGTCTGAATGTTATACAACTGCAATACATTACAATAGTGTTACAATAATACCTTTACAATCCCCAGTATTACAACTTCAACAAATTACATCAAAGTACAATGAAAGAAGAACAACACTTGGTAATTCCCATTTGGGTACTTTTCAACAATAGATAATCAACAGAAATATTACAGCGGAACTTGAAATGACATCGACTCATCGCCTTCCTTGCCTTGAGTCCTCCTGAATCTCGCACCTGTACTTCTGCGATCCAGTACCTATTGAAGTGGGAACGTCAGTATTTATTGACGCTTTAAGGCTGATAACTTAGCAGCGAATCTCCCAAAACAACATACAACATAGTAATTGTGTCGGTGTAGTTTAAGTGTTCGTGAGTGCTATGACTAGAATCTAATGCAATGTTGACTAAAGCTAGGATGCTCCTATTCTAATGCCAGCAAGTCTCCGAAGCAACATGCAGCCCATACTACATGCGCCCATCTCAAGCCGTCTCTTCATTATAGGGATTTGAACCCGCGCTATGAGTTCTACTCTTGTACTCAACTTATTTATGAAGATTAGACATGACTGAGGAGGTGGCCCTACAACGGTATAGTTCCACCACGCATACCAGACCTTCCTCAAATATCTGATGAATCTTTTGAGTTTCTGCGAAATCAGGTTAGCTCGAAGCCTCCCAGCCGCCCTCTAGCCAGACCGTAGTCTATGGCCCCTCGCCCTTAGATACAGGCTAAGACGGAGTTCCAGGGGGTCCATCCCCCTGGCTCCGATAGGAATTGCGCACACTTATCAAGGCACTTCAGAAATTAACAGACGAGATACAGACCCGTGCTCCCAACTCGTGAGAAGGCACAGACCGTATCCCTTTGACAAGAAGGGTACAACCCAATCACACCGCCTAATGCAGGCCTATAGGATAGGTTGGATCATAAGGAATCACCCTTAACACCAACTCCTTCCCTTCGACGAAAGATGATAATAATAATGGCTAAGTAGTAAAAGTCATAGGTTACTACTCTATCAATGTCACTAACCCTAAACAACTGAGGGATGACAACAGAACTTACACAACATGCTGAGTCTTAAGTTAGACTTCGCAAGACAACTCTACTAGGCTGCTCATTCTAGACTTACCAGAATCCCTAAGGATCTGATCCATGGCCTATCGATCCAAGACCCCGGCAATACGAATGTACCTGCATGCCACTACCCTGAACTTGGATTCCGTCTATACTCCGGTCTGCGATCAACCTACACCGGTTAAAATCCGACGGTACACAAGACGTGACTCGTCCACAGTCCCTTAGGAGTAAGAAAACATATGTCTTGATGGTCGATAGCCCATAGGGTAATAATATCGCCCTAGATGAGCACAACAAAGTTGCGTACTAGCTAATAAGCCATATACGAGTAAACCGAACACATACGAGCCAATAAGCTACGTATGAACCAACAACTACATACGAGCCAGGCGGGTTTCGTATGAGACAACAACATACATACCAGCTAAATAAGCCGTGTATGAGACCAACAGCTACATACGGCCAGTCGAGCTGCGTATGAGACAACATACATACGAGCCAAATAAGCTGCGTATGAGACCAACAGCTACATACGGGCCAGTCGAGCCACGTACGAGCGCAACCCTATACAAAACAACCATACAGGTAAACAGACCTAGAAGCAACCAAATATGCTTACTAGCAAACTTGATCTTCTATAATTAGAAGCAACAGAAGAATCTACTAACAGTCTAAAACATGCATTCTACCAATGAGAAGCCCTAAGCGGCATAACAACTTTTATTGAGCTAACAATGACTAGTGACCTTCCCAACCCTTACTACCCATAAGGATAAGGAATGTCCCCATGATAAGGTCCAATTTCAATTAGAACCTCACACAACTAGAATCCACGGTTTCTTTTCCCAATAGAACTAGAACTACATGCAACTAGATTCTTGGGTTCTTTCTCAAGTTTGAGCTAGAATCACCTAGGAGCTAGATGCATGGGTTCATGGTTCTTTTTTAATCTTTTACTACCATATACAATTCAAGCATGGTTCTTTTAACTAGAATGCTACAATATCCCATTCTAGCATGCATGGCTCTAACTATCTATTCTCAAATATAGGATTCCGTCTAGGGGATTAACTAGAGCTACTTCACAACACAATATTGTAACTACAACATGTTTGGTCCTTCACTAATGCTACGACTACAACATGCTAGTTCTTTACTAACACAATTTACTACAATGTGATAGTTAATACTACAACTACAACATGAAGGTTCTTCATTTACACTACAACTACAACATGGAGGTTCTTCATTAATACTACAACTACAACATGATAGTTCTTCATTAACACTACAACTACAATATGATAGTTAATACTATAACTACAACATGAAGGTTCTTCATTTACACTACAACTACAACATGGAGGTTCTTCATTAACACTAAAACTACAACATGATAGTTCTTCATTAACACTATAACTGCAATGTGATAGTTAATACTACAACTACAGCATGAATATCTACCATTACTTTATACAAGAATGGTTACTACTATTTTAAGCATGGACTTTACTCATACTTAAGCATAAATGTATACTATTTCTTAAACATGGATTCTTACTACACTTAAGCATGAATGTCTACTACTTTAAGCATGTTTAATAGCTACAACTTAGCATGAGTACTAATAATTTAGCATGGTATACAACAAGCATGATTTTCTTTACTACTTTCACCTACAATAATTAGCATGGTATACCACCTTTAACATCATTCTACAACAATCTTAAGCATGGTAAGAACCTACAACAATCTTAACATGGTACACTACTTAAGCATTCCTACAACAATCTTAGGCATGGTAGGTAATTTAAACATCAATCCTACACATTCCTAAGCATGGTATATGACATAGCATGAATCTACAACATTCCTAAGCATGGTATTCAACTTCAACATTAATCTACAACAATCTAAGCATGGTAGGCAATTAAACGTTAATCCTATAACAATCTAAGCATGGATATGTTGATATACAACAATCTAAGCATGGATATATACGTAGCATGAGTCTACAACATTCCTAAGCATGGATGCTTATTAAACATGGAAAATTGCTACAACTAAGCATGGATATCTTTTACTACTTTAGGCATGGTATACAATGTAGGTATGAGTTTATTTTCTACCTTATCCTACAACAAATTAGGCATAGTAGAAAGCATGAGTACCAATTCTACAATGATCTAACATGGTATATAATTTTCCTACAACAACCTAAGCATGGATTGTACTTTCCTACAACAATCTTAGCATGGTATGTTAATCTACAATGATCTAAGCATAGTTTTGAACATAGGCATCAACCTACAATACTTTTAACCTAGCATGAATACTACCGTTTATCCTACAACAAATAAGCATGGTCTACAACATAGTATGAGTTCCTACAATGAATTAGACAACTTAAGCATGGATGCTACAATTTATCCTACAATAAACTAAGTATGATCTACAACATAGCATGAGTTCCTACAATAAATTAGACAACTTAAGCATGGATGCTACAATTTATCCTACAATAAATTAAGCATGATCTACAACATAGCATGAGTTCCTACAATAAATTAGACAACTTAAGCATGGATGCTACAATTTATCCTACAATAAACTAAGCATTATCTACAACGTAGCATGAGTTCCTACAATAAATTAGAAAACTTAAGCATGGATAAACTCAAGCATGGGTCTTTTCTAGCTATTATAAAGACTACTTCTCTTTATGAAAGCAAGTCTTAAATGTTGCAACAATCTAAACATGGTGCATAACATAACATCAACCTATAACAATTCTAGCATGAATACAACATAAACATGGGTTCTTACTATATGATAGTCAATATAACTTAGCTCTCCTACAACATGGTAGGCAACATAAAGATAGCTTTCCTACAACATGGTAGGCATTAAAACATAGCTTTCCTACAACATGGTAGACATTTAAAACATGGACTTCCTAAAACATTTACCTACAACTATTTAACCATGGATATCTACTACAATGTAAACATGGGTTACTACTACAATTTAAAACAAGAATGTCTATTTACTACTTCAACATAACCCTTGCTTATACATAAACATCTACCACTACTTAAGCATGAACTTTACTATCTAAAACAAGACTTTTTTATCTTTATGGATTACAAGTCCTAAAACAAAAAGAATCCAACTTTATAAACTACAATACTACAAAAATCTACCTCCTTCATAGTTTACAAGTCCTACATAACACTCCCTTCTTTTAACCGCTTAGTTCCTACAAACAACAAGTTACCCTTCTTTTTGTAAATAAAAGCTAGTAAGATTGATAATTAATCAATTAGAGAGCAACAAGTAAATAAAGACTCATTTTAATAATTAAGAGTTCTACAACCCTAACAGTTGTAATAGTCCTTTTATGCTAAAAAAATCATATGCTTATGCCAAGGTCCTTGGTTAAGTTCTACATCCCAAAAATGGGTATGTACACAAGTCCATATGCTTATGTATGAGTCCAATATCAAGTCCTACAATCCAAAGTGGGTGTATACACAATCCTCCATATGTTTATGTTCATTAGTCCAAAAAAATAACAATAACCACTACGAAAGACTTCACCTTTATGTGTTTCATAAAGTTCTATCATTCCTTCCCTTCTATGTGGTTATTTCTTTTATCCATACAAAATGCTACAACATACACAACAAGAAACAACACACAACAACACCATCACAAGAAACAACCACCCCAAAAGAATAAAAGAAAACAAACCAAGAAAGATAAGAAAAAGGAGAACCAAAAACAACACAAACAAACAAGAACAATGGAGAAGCCCCCACCTTTTACACAAGGTAGGAAGAACTAGCTTGCACCCTTCTCCTTCCCCTTAGCTTCTAGGAACTCCTAAGAAAACCTACAAATAAAAACTCTCAAGTTAGAGGTTGTTCTCTCTTTCTTTTCCTTTCTTTCTTTTCTTTTTGTCTTTGTAAAAATGAGACATGAGTGAAGGGAGGGGGTATTTATAGGTGGAGGAGAAGGTGGAGAGTGCAAAAGTGAACTCAACATTTTGCACAAAACCCCCCTAGGTATGGACCAGCCATGCTTGTAGGGTGAGGGAGGTATGGTGTAGGGTGAGGTGGAGGGGTGAGGTGGAAGAGATAAGGTTTCTAGAATATCACTCCTTAATCTCTTATGCATTCTAAACCCTAACTTAATCTTCCTAATCCCAACTTAGCCACTTGTCATGACAAAGACAAGTATTTTGTCCAAAAATACACACTACATAATTGGTACAATGTACTAATTTGCTACAACACACATATGTACGTATATATGTGTATACCGAAAAATCTTCACATAATTCGTATAAAATAATTTAATTTTAAAAATAATAATAAAATAAATTTTATTATCAATTCGGAAGATCACGGTACCAATTTGATACAATACGGTTGTATACAGACTGGTATATGTGTACAGATAATGCTTATGAACAAAACTGGGTGTCATCCACCCAGAGATTTCCATTCTGGAAATTAAAACAAAATAATAATAAAATAATAATTTATATAATGTAATATCCGTCCGGGATATTACACTACCTTCATACATATCATATTATACTAGCATGAAATTTATCTATAATTTCCACATCAAAATTCTTCTTATATTACTCATTTTAGCATGCGTATCCTACACTAGAAAATAATGAAATCACCCACCTTAATTGAAGATTGAACAAGGAAAGGAAAGATGAAACACCACTTCTATCTCCAAAGCAACTCCTAGCTCCTAGCAAGACTTCTCCTCCTAGCAAGAGCTCCCTCTCCTAGCAATGGCTTATCCTCCTAGCAATTTTTCCTCCAAGTACAAGAACTCTCTTACCCTCTTTCTTTTCTTTCTTTCTCTTATTTTGATATTGTTTTTGGTGCAAAGAAGAATGAGAAATGGGGGTTCTATTTATAGGGTTTTGTGAGGGTCTAAAGTGCAAAATTCTACACCTAATAACTCTTTCTTTTAATTCTTTTAACTCTTCATTTTCCAAACTCCTAAAACTCCTAACTGTTTACCTTTCCAACCCTTCACAATCTCAACTCCCAAAACTCCAACCCCTTCCTCTCCCCTAGTAGCCCAAACCGGCCTATCCTAGTGCAACTCGGCCAATCAACATGTGTGTGCATGCACACATGCACATATAAATATAAATACAATTCTATAACTCTAAATGTGTATTAAAAGTTATAACTTGTCATGTATTAGTCCAAGCTCAACTAAATTTGTGATTTTATTAATGGGCTTGATTCATGGGCTCTCTTCTAAATAATTAATTTAATTATCCTAGTGAGCTAGATTTAATCTTTAAGTCAATGGATCAAAAGAAGGCTAATTAAAAACTTATGCATGCTAAAAATTAGTAATTGAGAGTAACAAAATAAGAATAAAAATTTGCACGTGCATCATTCGTGAAAAATTCAAATAAATGCATTTTTAATAAAAATAAAAATGTGGAGTGTTACATTCTCCCCTTTCGGCTGCTCCGCAGCCTTCTTCTTCACTAGGACCGCCTTCACGCCGCGATGTCCTTGTTGTCGATCTTCGCTGCAATAGAAAGAATAAGTTGTGATGACGAAGGAAAAAAGTTGAATTAGAAAAGGAATAGAAAATATATAAGGGTTAGCACGACTTAGTCTGATCCTAACGAAATGCCTCCCCCCCCCAAGAAAAAAAGCTTCTCTAGTTCATCTCTCTCTTGGATGGTGACGTTTTTCGGCCCCAGGGCTTATGTTTCGGGAGCCAGAATGACCATTTTGTAGGGATGTCCCAAGGCTACAGGAGAAGGGGTCAGGTTTATCCTGATGGGAGAAAGAGTAACAATACTGTCTGTAATGCTACATCAGGGGCTTTGGATGACGAAGTAATTCAACTTCCAATCCTTTATAGAATCTAGGTGGTCATGCACGACGTGCCTCCCCGGTCGAGGTGTGAAGAAGCAATTCCCTTTGTACGTCCTGGCGGTGCTAAGGTTCAAGCACACACGGAAATACATCATCCTCAGCGACACCCCCTTCTCCTGGCAGAGAAGTATGAAACGGACAAGCTGCTTCAATGAGTTCAGTCCGTACTACATCGGACTCATGTCGGTCCAATTTAGCACCTCCTTGACGAATGGGTGCATGGGTAATCGGAGCCCCGAGACGAAGGCATCCAAGGGGAACATACAAAACCAAGCGGCTAGGTTGTCCGTCGGCCTGAGTCTGGGGTTCGGGATCATCAGCTAGAATTGCCAAGGAATGTGGTAGCACAACCGAATTTGTGGGAGGTCGGTCTTCACAAACATGTTCCCTATTTTGTTGTCTTCAATTTCTGTCAGCTAGGTCAGGACGGCTGTATCTCGAACTTGATCAGATCCAGGAGGTTGTCCGGGTACATCCTTATGGGTAAAATATCCTGATAGTGTGGGATGTCAAAGCCCCCTTCGGACAGGTACTCGATAGGCTCAACCTTCGGGCTCATCGGGAAGGTGAACTTCAAACTTCTCTTCAGCGGGCGGGGGACTCAAGGAGGTGAGGGAGAAGCTAAACAGCATGGACGATCCGCTCTGCCTGAGGCATCCGCCTCGCCGCCCACTTTCTCTTTATCCTCTCTTCCCTCGTCCTCTGCTCTCTCTTCCTCTTCTCCACCCTCTTCATCTTCCTCCTCTTTTGTTCTTCCTCATCCTCTTCACCCTCTTCATCACGTAGCCGAACCTCTATCTCTTCCACTTCAACATCTGAGGAAGAAGACTCGGAAGAAACACTATGCACGACATCTGTAGACGAAGAAGTGGTGGAAGAAGCAGAGGCACCAGACTGAAACCTTGACATAGTTTAACAATACTTTACCTGAATGTTGTTGTAAAAAAGATGATCGAAAGTATGCCGATTATCTGAAAAGGTTCTAGACTAAGAACATAAAGAATGAAATAATGGGGTGAGGGGGGATATATAAGCAGGGAGAAAAACTGTTCGATATCTACAAAAGATTATAGCCCTATGATTCAATCCAATGGCTGATAAGAAAAGAACTCTTCGATTTTCACAATGGTGACGTCAATCAACTTACGTGCCGGACACATGCTCTTACATGAATCGTGACATCAGCCAATTCACATGCTGCGCACGTACACTCAAAACTCAGTTAACAAGAAGTATCTTAAGTTTTCCTCCCTTGACGAAAAAGGTTTCAACAACTTCGTTTGGCCTCGTCGCTCGGTGATGACTTCGAGCCACACACGAAATATTTTACCAACTTTTCTTGGACTTGTCCCTCAGCATGAACTTCGAGCCACACGCAAAAAACTCCATCTTCGCTGCCTTGCCGAAGCACATATGCTCGGTGCTCGGCGTGGACTTTGAGCCACATGTGAAAAATCCAACTTCATTTCCTTATCCCCCACCTCGCCGAAGCACATATGCTCGGCGCTTAGTGTGGAATTCGAGCCACACGTGATAGATTTTATTAGCTTCACTTGGCCTCGTTCCTCGATATGGACTTTCAGCCACATGCAAAAAATTTCACCAACATCGCTTGGCCTCATCCCTCGGCATGGACTTCGAGCCACACGCGAAAAGCTCCATCTTTGCTGCCTCGGCCCTCGCCCCTCTTGCCGAAGCACATACGCTCGGCGCTCGGCGTGGACTTTGAGCCACACGAAAGATTTCATTACCTTCGCTTGGCCTCATCCCTCGACATGGACTTTGAGCCACACGCAAAAAACTCCATCTTCGCTGCCTCGTCGAAGCACATACGCTCGGCGCTCGGTGTGGACTTCGATTCACATGCAAAAGATTTCATTAGCTTCGCTTGGCATCGTTCCTCATCGTGGACTTTGAGCCACACACGAAAAACTTCATCTTCGCTGCGTCGCCCTTCGCCTTGCCGAAGCACATACGCTCGGTGCTAGGCGCCTGGCGCTCGGCGTGGACTTCAAACCACATACGAAAGATTTCATCAACTTCGCCGCCTCTCCTCCTTGCCTCACCGAGGCACATAGGATCAGCACTCGACATGGACTTCAAGTCACGCGCAAAAAAATCTCGACTTCTGTAACCCTCGTTTTCGCTTACACATATTTTTCGTATATTTTCTGTTTTTCGATTTGTTATAAATTCTTTCCATTCTTCTAAATTCATTTTCATTTTAAATCTATTTTGTTATCTCCTATTAAAATATATTTCTAATTATTAATTGTATTTGTAGCCATTTTCCAAATGATTATATATATTTTAACACAAATCTTATTTCAATACATAAGTTTATCTTATTTCTCTAGTTGGTTAATTAATTATGTCTTAGCCCAAACGAGACATATTATTATTATAGGATTATTTTAATAAATGTGTTAAACCCAAATCCTATCTTATTATATAATCTTATTATTATTATTATTATTATTATTATTATTATTATTATTATTATTATTATTAACTAATGTGAAGCCCATTTCTATTAACCAAACCCAAAACCCATATCACTATTGATTATTTTATTTGAAGTTCAGACCCAGCCCAAAATTATTATTATTATTTTATTTAATGTTAAGCCCAACCCAAACTTGTTATTATATTTTTTATCTTTTTTTTGTACCAGAAATTCCAATCCACTCTATCATATCTTACTAGTATTACCTATTTCATGGTACTATTGTTTAATATTAAGTCCAATCCAAACCAACTTAGCCATTCTTATTTTCTAATTTTTATTTATTTGTTTTATTGAAGCCCATGAGTAAAGCCCAATACTCTTCACTTAGTCCATCCTATAATTTGATAATTATTTATTTTACTTTGTGTAAGCCCAATCCTAGCCCACATCTACCCTCAACTGCATACTACCCCCTTATCTCCACTAGCAGCACAATCCCCTGGATTATCTCTTAACTACCCCCAAATCTTCCTCCCACTAATCTAATAACTAATTAATCCAGAATTATCTCAACCAAGTCCCTTAATTATCTCAACTAATCCCCTCATTAAACCTAATCCTAAACTAATTACCCCCTTCATCAGCCTAACTCCCGACCCTCCATCTTCTTCCTCCACTCCTTCCTGAAACCCAAATCTCCGCAGCCACCCACTTCGCCACAGCCACCACCTTCCCTCGACTCTGCATCCCTCACCATTACTCCTCTGTCATCCTCTCCATCACCCCCGACCATCCTCCTCACCATCACACCCGAGCACCCCCCTCGCCAGCATTGTGACTACCTCACAATCGACTATCGCCTCCATTGCCACCACCTTCCTCCAACCTCTACACCCCCACATCCCCTCATCAACTTAACCGACGCTCCACCACCTGAGCGCACCCCGTCGCCTCATCACCAGCACTGCAACCCATCGACCTCCAAGCTCCATTGCCGCCTGCAAACCTTCGTCAAACCCATCTCCATCCCGTCGCCCCCAACCCCAGTCATCGCTTCTACACCTGAACCCCACCGAGGTCCCTCCGTCACCATCACCTCCGTAACCGCATGCCCCTTGACTGTGCGCCCGCGACCCTCGACCCCGCCCTTATCCCCTGCATCCGTGGACTGCCTCCTCGCCTACATCTCATCCCCTACCGCGAGCCACCACCGACTGCACCACCTGGCCCCTGCCTCCCTGTCTCACAGCTACTGCACCATCCCACCGTTGTTGTGTTGCCACTGTCTGTTGTTGCACGTGCTGTTGTTGATGTTTGCTGTTCTGTTGTTGTTGCTGTTTGCTGTTTGCTGTTCTGCTGTTCGCCGTCACATGTTTGTACGTGTATTGCTGTCGTCGGGACTCTTGTTCCGTTATTCTATCACATTCAGATTAATCGTCAGTATAAGGCAAGTCTCCTTGAACACTATTGTTATTCTAATTGAAGAATTGTTGATCTCTGCAAGTAGTTCATATTTCTATTATTATAATGAATTGCTTTGATACCCTTCAAAGGGACTACTACGGATTTATTGGCGAAACCAAGTAGTAGTTCCCTTTTCGTGCCATACCATTGCATCAATCCCAAGCTTTTTTATTCACATATTTGTTATCCCCATACAATACATGCACACAACTAGAAATGCTCATATATAGGTGATACAATGATTGGATGCATATCGATTGAATGTGTGATTGCGACTTGATTTATAATAGTGTTCATTTGTCAGGTGGATTGTAGGAATCCATATTAATTGATAATATTGATGGTAGTTCAATTCATGCTATAGATTTATGTGCATTGAGTATTTTGTTGATCACATATGAATTGGGTTTCTACTGTTCTGTCGGTTGTTCCATGTTGCATTAAGTTTTTGGCCTTGTTTTTGTTAAAATCAATTAGAACTATATAAAAAGAAATTGTAGCTTTATGAGCCTAGTTTCCAGAATATTGGACATATCTAAATTCTTACTTATAACCTGAAAATTATCGCACTTTTAGTACTACTGACTTTCGATTTCCAGACCTACTATTTAATGCTACACCAACATGACTTCTAGTTAATATATAATGTCAACAATAGAATTTATACTTGATTTTCCCTGAGAGTTGCTAGACATATTTAGGTTTCATCTTATGATTTTTATAAGATTTTATATTGAATTTACAGTCCCGTTATGCATGCCAAATTTTAACTCTAAGCTGCTGCCAGAACGCTTAACCTATAAAGAATAGACTAATTGACTTACCTGTGGTTAGAATCATGTAGAACTTGCTGAATATAAGTCGTAGCTCTGTGAATCTGGGATCTATATCATCTGAAGATTTTGCGATCCAACTCTCGGATTGTAAGATACTCAGATTTTACTACTGAACTGTCGTGATTTCAGATTCACTATTTTGTAAGGACGTCATCGTGTTTAACTAATTGAAACAGTAAGATAAATTAAGAATTAGGGTTCAATAAATTCAAGAATACTAATGAACAACTCCAGGAAGTAGAATGTAATTTTTGTAAGAATTTTGGCCTAGTTTTAATCGATTACACCTATAACAATTCTTGCTTTGAGTTACTGCCTGAACAGCAGACTCGTAAAGAACTCGTCGGTGACCAGTTTTCTGTAGTTACAATATTTCATGTAAATATGCGTTGAAACCGGCATGAAGTCTAGTTTCTAGAAACCCTGATGGAACCTAATTTGCTTTCCTTTAGCAACGAGAAAATTGATTTTTGTACAACAACATCGTGCTGTTCAGAATGTGTGTTTTGTGTTTTTAAGCATATTCATGTTTGATTTCTTGCATCTAATGGATAGAACTAGTTATACCATGCATTGCATTGCCTGGACATCTTTTGACATCGCCTCATTGCTCCTATACTTATTGCATGCTCACATTTGAATATAATAAAATAATAACAAGCCAGGGTAATAAGGATCGACTTAGTAGTGGACATCATCAGAGACTGTACTCAGAGAAGGACCCCTTGTCTCTTTATTGTTATTGTTATGGATTGTGGTTTATTGTCACGCCCCGCTTCCCAAAATACAGAACTACGAGCACGTAACGAATGCCCAACAAATGATTATACATCATCCATAAGCTGTAACAGATTAACTCAACAATATACAAGATAATACAACCACTCAGAAAAGAATAACCACATAAACAATGAATAAACTCCAAACTAATCATGAAATAAATTCACCAAATAATAATCCAACATCTGGGATAAAACCAAACTTCGGGTCATAAAAATCCCGAGATACAAAGTATGATAAAAGCAATACAATAAGTAAATAACAAGAGATATCCATAGAAGTCTAATAGTCCAGCTCCGATCTTCAAAGAGTTTGCTCACCAATTTCTTTTGGTATTGCTCCTTCGGTACCTGTTAATTCTTGATCTAAAAAGAGAGAAAAGAGTGTTCTTAGAGCAAGTCGTGGACAGCAAGTAGAGAAAAATAGAGGATAAAGAAAGCATGAATATCAAAGAAAAGGGATATGATCAAAGTCAAATAACAAAGCAAAGACAGGCAACAATTTCAAAGGTCTACAGTAATCACACATGTAATGCATGGTGTCGAGTCAAGATCCATACAGGATCAAGCATGTAGGTTATTAATCATTTTATTATCTTATCTAGTGCACGTACTACTGCATCCCTGTAACAGTATACTGAAAAGCAATGCATTGAGTATAAGTGGGAGATTGTTAGGGTTATATACTGAAAGCATCACTTTTGTATTAACTTTATTTCCTTATTTTTTTTTGAATGAGAATCATATGGGCATATGTTTGCATATTGTGTTTATTATAATATTAATGCAAGTATCTGATATTCTATAAGGTTGATAATATGGTGTGAGGTGACACACAGAAGATCATATTATCAGTTTCCTATGGAATATATAAATAGTTCACAACCTAGATGGACTTGGACAATCCATTGGAAAGGTTGTAGTGTAATCTGGTATTAGTCTATCTTGACTATAGGTTTACACTAGTACACTTTGTGTATATTGAACAGGACCACTTGAGGTTGTTCTCTTTGTACTGACTACAAAAGAGAACAAACACCTCTGTTATTATGGATGCTTATGCTCTTAATCCAGATATAATAACCGACATGTATATGCAGTGTGCATTACTTTGACTCATAAAAGAGTGAGATTCATTATGGATCAACAACCTCTATGAATTGGGTAATAACATTATATGTATGATGGGTTGTTGATTGTAAAAGGAATCCATGTCCCGATACGTCGGGTTGATGATGTCCCCTTAAGGAGCTCATAAGGATTGTCATGTAAACCCTGCAGGTGGATTACATCCGACATGAAAAATAAAGTTGAGTGGTACTACTTAAGGATAAAAGATGTTGATCAATATAGTTGTCAGTAACTTAATTTGATCGACGGACATTCGATATCTTAACATGGGGAGCTGAACGAGCATATAATAAAAGGAGCCCATAAATATAATTTGGCATTAGGAAGGTAGTGCAACAATAGCTCTTTAGTGGACCGAGCTATTGTTAATAGGCCTGGGTTGTGTGTTCGGGCTGAACACGGGATACCCAGATTCGTTAGGAGACCTAACCCTAATTTCTCCTCATGGTCCCTGTCGTAGCCTTATATATATATCCTCTATTCTCTGGCCGTCATATGATCATCAGAGATAAGAAGTTTTCTCTAAATTTGTGATTCACGTAAGGAGAGAAAGAGAGGTCAGCCAAGGAGAAGAAATGTTGGGAGACCGTCGCCCACCCGACGTCCAACCCGAGGAAGGAATACGTGCAGAAGATCTTGGGGTCGCTGACGGCTCGAGGTTGCTAGAAACTATCGTCTTCTTCTCATCGCAGGTATAATTCGTGAACCCTAGATTCCGCTATAAAGGGTTAGATCACATATTAAATCCGTTAAGCTTTTATGATCGATACGCACACCAATCCGTGGTCCTGGGACTCATCGCAGTTCCATCAATCCCATACTACAGGTTCGGTGCAAGCACACAGTGAATGTTTTAGACTGATGGTAAATTTACGGTTCGTGTACTCGGCCCAGTGATTATCAGACAGTGTTTTATGTTCAGCAACAGTGATTATCAGGTAGTGTTTTTATGTCCAGGGAAGTACCGGTCAGGCAGGTCAGGCGGTGGGGCCCGGTGGAGTACAGTTTTCGATTGTTCACTACCAAGTCTACCCATAATACCCCGGATTTTTATTAGTTTATTTTCATCATATCTAAGAATGCAAGAAGGTGTCAATGTCGTATGATATTAAGTGTGACTAATTCTATTCGTTACAGACAAATCATGAAGCAAACATGTCAATTAAACACACATCACATAATCAGGGCAGCATGACCTTGCTGTACTAAAACATGGATTACTGCTACTCAGAAAAGCAAGTCTGTATACTTCAGAAGTTCTAGAAACTAGACTTTCACCTGGTTCCAGCAAATATATATAAGGAATATAAAAGATACAGAAGCTAGGGTGAAAACTCTATTCTTTTTAGATTTTATGTTCAGGTAGCATGTTGTAAATTGTGTTCACCTATTTGTTTCAGATCAGAAAACTCATCAAATAAAACTATAAAAATTTTGGGTGATTCCTACACATGTCTAGGTTCAACTAGATTTATTTCAGATTTTTATTTTACTGTTAGCATGGTCAAATAAATTATAGAACAGCAAGATACGCATGCATTTGTGAATCTGAAAATTCTGACACAGCTGTACTAAAATGATGATATCTAACAGATCATACATTGGAATTCAAATCCGCAAAAAAGTAGTTGTAGCGCCCCGAATTTCTAATATAATAACTTAGAAAATACATGGCACAATCCCAGCATCAACTTCAATGCAACATTAAACACAACCAACACCAATAAAATTTTCAACTTTTATTACAACAATCTTTTACAAAGCACAGCGGAACTCAAAACATCTCAACTCAAAAATTTCTTTTATTTACAACACAAAACTATCTTAAATATGCTTTTACAAATTTACACAAAACTCTTTCAAATCAATTTATCTCAAAAACTATCTCAAGCATCCCACCTCCAAACTCTAAGCAACAACCTGCAACACATGAGGCTAGAGATGATCCCTAACCCCAAAAACTAAAGGGGTCAGCCATAAATGGTGTGTGTGACATAAAAGCAAACAAACAATATAAATAAACATTAAGCAAAGATTCTTAAACAACATATAATAAACAAGAAGATATAAAATATGACGTAGCAAGGAAACATGTAAACAACAAGTGAGACTAAACCAAGTGTCATGTGTAGAAAACAGGAAATCCACATGCATGAAAACCAAGTCAAGAAAACACAATTTCTATATGCGGACTCTCTAATGCATACTTGTCGAAGTCTATGCATCCCACTCTACATAGGTTCGGTGCAAGCCCTTAACGTCTCCACATTATAGGATTCAATCCCCGCTATGCAACTAATCTTAACACCATGACTACTACGAGATGAAGATAAGCTATGGATAGTAGCCCATGCCCCGATAATTCCGGAGATAGGTACCACACCCAAGATATTTTACCTAGATAATTCCGGAGATCATCCCACACCGAAACATTGACACATCACCACAAGAATACCACATGTGCGTCGCCTCGACTCCGATAATTCCGGAGATCAATCCCGCACCCAAAGTAACTACTTGGATAATTCCGGAGATATATCCCACACCGCAGGTAACTTACCTGAGATAATTCCGGAGATACATCCCACACCCAAAGTAATAATACTAGGATAATTCCGGAGATTAAATCCCACACCGAAAGCCATACTGAGGTACTTGACCCATGTTCTCGTTCATCATATCACCACTAGTGCCTGTCCTTATCATTTTTGGGTTATTCAATTACTCAACGAATCTCCTAGAGTTGATGTACCCTACCGGACTTAACTCAAAACTGAACAACTGAAATGCCTCAACAGGCCTCAACAAAATAACTCAACGCCGGTATCCTAGGGTCACACACATCCTCTAGAGACTCAAACTCAAATTTCTAAACCAACTTTCCACCATAAATAGCTCAATTGAATATCTTAAAATCATATGCTTAACAGAAGACAAAGTATAGGCTAAAATATTTGAGAACTAATCATTCGAAAGAACATTCAAGTTTATGAAACTCATCAGTACCAGTCGACTTATTACTGTAGTAAGTCGACTGTCCAGAGGGAAAAATATCCATGATTTTAAGAAAATAAGTTTAAGTAATATAAGTTGACTTATAAAAGTCATAAGTTGACTTACCAGAGAATATAAGATGACTTATAAAAACATAAGTTGACTTACCAACAATATAAGATGACTTATAAAAACATAAGTTGACTTACCAACAATATAAGATGACTTATAAAAACATATGTCGACTTACCAACAATATAAGATGACTTATAAAAACATAAGTCGACTTACCAGAGAGAAATTCCAGAAATCTTTAAGAAAATATTCTAAGTGTTATAAGTCGACTTGTAAAGTCATAAGTCGACTTAAAGGAGAATATAAGTCGACTTAAAAGGTCATAAGTCGACTTACCAGAGAAAAATCTACGATAACTTTGAAAAATGAATTCTAAGTATACCGGTCGACTGAAAAGGGTCTAAGTTGACTGTCCAGAACGAATTTTCAAGAAAGCTAAAGATACAGCAGCTGGGTCGTGTCAGTCGACTGTCAGCCTACAGTCTGCCTAATTTCGGTTGTACATGATAATCAAAATTAGAGTTTTTCTAAAAGAAATCATTGTTTATGAAAATAATTCGTATTCAGGTAAAAATGACAATCTCAAAGTATCCTCAGATTGGATACAATCCTCAAATCAACCAACTTCCTCAAAATCTCAATCTTCATGTTCTAAATTCCTAATTCTTCCATTAGGGTTTCTCAATACTGAATTTCTTTCACAACTCAAAACCAAATCTGATTTGTAAATACAAGATCCAGATGTTCATCCATCCAATCATAACCATACTCAAATCTTAAACATGCTTTCTAGCAATACAATTTTATAAGCCGAGATCTACTAGTCATTCATAGATTTCACATACATGGTACAAACAACAACCTTTGCATCGTTCTCATGCAATAATACTAAATGACATACATGCCAAACCAACAATATAACAATCGATCACATTAATCAAACCACAATACAAGATTCATATCATTCACAACATCAAAACAAAACAAAACATTGTCACTCACCTTGGAATTGAAAAGATCCAACGAAAAAGCCTTCCTTTTGGCGAGACCCAAATTTCTCTTCTTGATCCTCCAAAAATATAACAAAATTCTGTATGGTGCAGCAAATGACGGCTGCAAATTCCCTTTAAATATCGGGGATAAGAGTTTAGGGTTTTACCCACTTTTGCAAAATAATCCCTTCAAAATACAACTTTATATATATAGCTCTATTCTTGGAAATTCAATAAAATTCATTTAAATTAGGATTTAAAAGTAAAATATAATCCTAAATCTCAACCGGTACTGTTCAAAACGTCCAGAAAATATATTTTACATTTTAACCCCTAAAAATGATAAATTTGCAAAAAGGTCCTTCTTTTCTCAAAATTTGCAAATAGTTCCAATTAATTTCAGAAAAATCTGGAAAAATACTAAACAAATCCCAAATATTAAATAGTGATTTTTCATGAAGAAAACTTGACTTTCAAACTTCTCAAGAAAGTATTTGCACGTGTTTTTCACGTGTAAAAAGGTAAATTTTTCTGAAAATATTCATAAATTCTCCAAAAATCATCTTAGTCATTTATAAACCTTTAAAAAAATAATATTTTAAAAATACGGGGTTCTACATTAGTAAACTAGACATCTGAGGCTAAGTTTTATGTTCAGAAAGTTATTTCAAAATATGGCAGCAACATGGTCGAAAATCTGATTCAAAATGGAACAAATAGCAGTCTAGAATATATTTTGACATGGATAGGCAATAATTAAATCATACAATCATATATTTCATGCAAATTAATAATCAAAGTGTCATTAGGTGTTTAACATGCATAATTTCAGTTCTAAGATGCAAATTAGCAGACATGGCAATCAATTCATCAATTCCAATCTAACATGTATACAATTCATTAACAAGTCTACAATATGGATCTAGTTATTTTTCGTGTAATTTGCATATCCAATGAAATAATAGGGACTAGGTTTTAGATCAAAGAGAGCAGTACGATGTTAAGAGTATATCGGGTTAGCTCGTGTAATCCCTCAATAAACTTAACGGAATTGTCAAATACAACATGATAAGAAAAAGTACAGGATCTACTTGCAGAGATCAAATGAATTTTGAATAAAATAAAATACTAGTTCAAGAAGAGACTTGCCTGTTAAATTATAGATTCGAATAATATAGAATAATGGGATAAGGATCCTGGGTGACAAACCAAAGCACGGCGAGCCACGCACAAAATACCAAACAACAAAAGCAACTCCATACTGGATCCAGCAAAACACCAAACGGCGAGTCGGATCCGCTATGCCAAAACACTAAACACCAAATTGACCAATGGTATTCCTTCTCCTTCCTTACTTCGACAGAGATAGAGAGAAAGTGAGGGCGGGAGACTGGCGGCGCTCGGGATGACGGCGACGACACCACGGCGAGGCGGCGACACTGACAACGGTGGCATTGCGGTCAGGAAGCGACAGCAACGGCGAGGCTTCGACGGCGGCTCTGTTTCTCGACGAGAACAGAGACAACGACTAGGGGATGAACGGGGCTTGGACGGCGACGATGACAGCGCTAGGGGATCTGCGGTGGTTGCTAGGGTGATCGGAGAGGCGAAGACGGTGGCAAAATGGTGGCGGTGAGGAGATGGGTTCAACGGCAATGGAGGGAGTTTGGGTTGAGCGGGGAGCGAAGAATGGGGATGATTGGAAGTGATGAGATGGTGATGGGAACGATGACGGGGAGATGGTGAGGGATGGTGGAGGTCAAGGTGGTGGTCGGAGCAATGGAGTAGGGAGGTTTGGAGTTGGGTTTAGATGGAAACAGGGAGAGGGAGAAGGAGCGGGAGACAGGGGATGAATAGGAAGAGGGGGGTAGGTTAGAGTAGTAGGGGGGGTGTGGTTCATAACAAAAATACAATTTGTATCACATTACATAAATTATTTGAAACAATTAAAAACACAATTATTAAAGAAGAACGGATTTGTTTTAATAATCAGCTGACGGAGAAAATAATAATAACAACAGTAAAAATAAATAATTCCAAAACAATAAGAATAATAATAATAACAATAAATAATATTAACAACAACAATAGAAATTATCAGAGCAATATCATTATATAAGAATAGGAATTTTTTGCAATAGTCGAAACAGTAATAATATTTTTGAGGGTTAAAATGTGAATAGTTGGTTAAGTAGGAATGAAAACAAAGTTCATTCAAAATAATTATAACTATTGTTTAGAAAAATGCTTTAACATGAAATTCAAAACGAATCTAACAAATAACAAATTTATAAATATCGAAATACAAAAAAACACTCAGAAAATACGTATTTGTGGAAATAGGGGTTACATTTATTGATTGTGGATCGTGGAATATTGATTGTAAATTCTTGTTAATTGTGCCGAGTACACGATCTGTATAGTTCACCACTATAGTCTAAACGATCATTGTTTGCATGCACCGAATCTATGGTATGGGACACAGTGTTACGTGCATTAGATAGGATAATAAGATGTAACCCCTGTTTTCGTAAATACGTATTTTTTGTGTATTTTCTGTATTCAAAATTTTTGTAAATTATTTTTTTCCCGCTTTTAAATTTTTTTGTTAAAATGTATTGTTGGATCTTCTATTAAAATCTATTTTTGATCAATAATTTTATTTGTAACTATATTCTATGATTTTTATATTGCAATACAAATCTTATTATTGTTAATATTACCTTGAATTCTATTATTATTACTATCATTATTTTATCATTATTTTAATTATTAATATTTTTATTATTATTATTGTTACTATTAGTATTATTTTGTTAGTGTTATAATTTGCATTATTATTATTATTTTTATTGTTAATATTATCATTATTATTATTTTATTTTTAGCCTGAACATACTTTAATTTATCTAATATTTTATAATTATTTTTCTATTGGATTTAACACCCCAAAACCCAATAACACCCCATTACCCGTTAGCCCATACACCCTCATACCCTGTTAACCCTATACCCTACCCAAAACCCAAAAACCCATATGCACCCTAACACCTAGTGCCACCATGCCGCCCTCCTGCTTGCGCCCTGTCTCTCTCTCCGTCGGGGGTAGCACAGCACCAGCGGTAGCAACCCACTGCTGTTGCCGCCAGGCCCTGTGCGCCGTTCAACTTCCCTCGCAGTGCACACCCTCTGCTGCTCCTTTTGTGTGCGTGTTTTGGTTCTCGTGGGTTGTGCATTCGTGTGTTCGTGTGATTCGTGAGTCATTGATCACTTTGAATTTGGGCCATTGGATCCTCTTTGATCATCGCAATCATGATCATCATGTCCCCTTGATTTTGATCTTGGCCGTCCGATGCATTTTGATCATCATCTCCAGCCATCCGATCTTGATCATCTTGATCATCCGATCAGTCCTGATCTGGACCGCCCAATTTGATCTGATCATCTTGATCTTGATCTCTTGGATCTAGCCGTCCGATTGTGTTCGTGACCTCGATCATCTTCATCTTGTTCACGATCGGTTGTTCATCTCGTTCGTGATCATTGGTATCGTGTTCGTGCCCAGAAATCTGTTCCTGTTATTCTTGTTCTTTGCATCGTTTTCGTCGCCGACTATAAGGCAAGTAACTTGTATTCTTTCTTTGTGTAATACGAGTACTAAATACCGCCTATAGTGTAGTTGTGTGCTAGAGATAATTCTTGTGCAAAATCCCTGTTATATCTTGTCTCTATTGTGTTGACCTGCCCGTAGTTGCCTTATTACATACATGACATGAAATAACTTAGGGATAACCACTTCTTGTTGTATACATGCATGTTGTTCGTGATTTATGAGGTGTTGTATGATCTTGTATGCTTGATGTATTAGTAATAGTATAACTGTTGTTGGTTTCAGACTTAATAATTAATCTGAACACAAATTTAAACCTCGCAAGTGTACGAATCGTTGACAGAAGCGTAGTGATAGCAAGGGTCGATCCCACAGAGATTGTATGTAAACAACTCGCTAAGCAAATTTAAAGATGTTTTCTTTATTTTGATTTGAATGGAATGAGGACGATGTTGAGGATTTAAGTTGACAACAATTTCTAATTAATAAGAAAGTGATCAAGTTGATTGTTGAATGCAGAACATTTATCAAAGGAGTTTGGGCTTTGATTTCCACCACTAGTCATGTATTCTAAACCAAAATTTTTTACACTGCTATAAATCTTATTGGATTGCTCATTTTGTCAATTTAAAGGCATGGTATATACTCTTTAAATTATTGATTCCCCTAAACGATGAATTAGGCATGGGTGTCTACTCTAATTCTTTTCTTTCTTAAGTATTTAGCATGGTATCTACTAAGTTGCACTTAAGAAAGCATAAAACAATGGGAATCGACAAACACATAAAAACCTAGAACATGGTATCTATTCTAGTCTTCTATGTTAATTAAACCCCAGAACTTAAATTAGTTCTTGTGTTACTAATCATGAGTACAAGACTCGGTCATCTAAATCTACCCATGTAACAAACTCATAATACAAGATGTAAATAGTGATCAATCATATCACAACAATTATCAAGAGTAAACTTTAAAACAGGGTTTAATTAATCAGTATCACAAAAGAGCATAGCAGTGGCTTGAATAATGGTTTAAGAGCACATGACTGGGGTTTCCATCAAGCCCAAACAAAAACTTAGTTACACATGATCATAGATTTATTCACAAAGAGATTGGAAGACATGAAGATAATAGAGGAAGACATGAACAGAAAAGTAACACCGTAGGAAATGATGTTGTGCTTGAACCCTTACTCAGTGCAACTGCTCTCTCCACTCTTGATCTGCAGATTACTATACAGAATTCTCTTGTAGTCTTTCTCTCCCTCTGAGTACAAAGTAGCTTCGAATTACTCTCCGACTCTCCTCAATTCTGTGCCTCCTTTTCTTCATGTGTTGCTCTCTTTTTATAGTTGCTATTCTGCAGATCTCCTCAATAATCTAGCTCAATCTTCATTCAAATCTCAGGATTGAATTGGTTGCATTTCTCCTTAATATAAGGAGTGGATTAATTCAAAAAAAAATCCCATTCCATAAACAGCAAATCTGATTCAGCAATCACAACCGAATCAGATTTAGTAGCTTCATATTCAGTTGTGATTGCCGTCTTGGCTCTGAGAATCGAATCAAATCCTCCTCTGTGTAACCGAATACAATCACTCCACTAAATATGGGGTTTGCCTATTACAATTCCTAAAAAATTGGTGTTACAACTGCCTTTTAAAGCCTTGCAAATTTTCCACCAATTCTGGCGTTCTTTCCTTCCAAAGCTCCACACAAATCTGTTGTTCACCTTCTTGATTTGCAACTTGACTAATTTGAACAGTGAATTTCAACCATCCTCTATTGACCATTGATGCGAAGACACACTTGTAGGAGATGAGAAGGGAATAGAGAGTGAAGGAGTGAAGAGTGCAAGCACTGTGATGAAGGTTGCAGGTAGTGCTACTGTAGCAATCTGAACATGCACAACTGATACAATTTTATGCACAGTGAAGGTGAAAGAGAATTAGAATTAAACCTACACATTTCAGAGATTCTGTGATGAATAATTGAGGCATAGGACATGCACAGAGTGGTTAGGGGATAGCTGGTGATTCAAAAAGGATTTAGAGCGCTAAGTGAATTTTCCTCAATCTCAATTTCTGTGAAAATCATCTTCTTGTAATTGATCAAACTTTGGAGATTCACTAAAGAAGATTGCTCCACTATTGATATTTGTTGACAACAGCTCTCCATCATGCATGATTCTGCTTTTGCTTGTTTGATAAAATGTTCTGATGCTCAATTAGTGTTTTCGTTCTGGTGCTTCATCCTCTATATGACAAAGTGACAAGATTAGTCATGAGTAAGCCTTGAATTCAATCAATTGTTCGCTTCTGGGTTGTTTTCCTATAAAAAGAGAAAAGAAGTATAAATTACCAGAGATAGAGAAATTAAGCGTTAATTGCATTCAGATTTATGGTCCAAAATATGAACATTAAGAGATTTATCAATAACTAGTTTTTGACTTGTGAAATACCCTATACCATGTTGCTTGGACATCTAGTACACCATATTTCGTGTTTGTTATGATTTGGATGAGTTTCATACGATCTATGTTGATTTCATGCATAAATGAGATTTCTGTTTTTGTTATACCGCATTTTTTATCAGTATTTTAGACCCTATTAAGGTCAGTATATGAAAATTATTTGTGAATATGAATTATAGAGAATTCTGTCTATTTTTCATATTTTCTGACAGATCTCAGTTTTGATTTATGAGTTGCAAGTTATGACTATTTTACTACAGATGTGTTTAAAATTCCAGATCCAGTCTTATATGAATTCTGTATAGTAATCTATTTTTCTACTGATGCTAAAGATAATATTTTGATCCAATATTTTGCTGATTACAACTAGACTTGATTGGGATTAATCCCTATTTTTTGTGGATTTAATTAATGACTTTTATAAACTATTCTATGTTTGCAAACAAGTACTATACTTGAAGAATTTTCATGTTGTTCTATAACGAAACCTAATTTCGACCTGATTCTATTTTCTGTCTATAAAAATTTTGTGAATATGAAATATAGTGTACTGTAACTATTTTATCACCCTTTTGACAGATCTGGATTTCGATTTATATTTTGTGAGATATTGCTGTTTTAGTACTGCTGTGCTTATGATTCTAGATTTACAAAACTACTGTATCTTCTGCTTTCTAATTTTACTTGACTATTATATCTATGTTGGAAAATTATGAAACTTTATTTTATGATACTAAACATACTAGGGAATACCCCAGATTTTTCTTGAATTTAATTAGTAATTTTTTATGCCGTTTTTCTGTTTATGAATACAAACTTCTGATTTCTGGCTGAACACGTTTTTGGATACAAATATGTTTTGAGACTTTTTTTTATGAAATACCATATGACTTATATATATTTGCTGGATTCAGCCGAGAGTCTATTTTCCAGATTTTCTGACAGATCCAGATTTGCACATTTTTAGCAACGAGAACTCCAGATTTAGTGCAGAGTTGTCCGGCTATCCTGAACTAGAATTTTCGTTGTTCTACCCTTTTATAAGTTGTCTGTCATTTGTACATGTTTATCTTGCAATCTGAACCTGTTACTTGTTCATGCCATATTATTCTTGCTCTGTTTGTGACACATATATGCCTGTTGATAATAATAACAAATAACCAATCTGGGGTTAAGGGAAAGATCTAGTAGTGGACAATATAGAAGCCTGTACTCGGAAGGGGGCTAGTGTTTCCCGTGTGACATGTTTACCGATCAACTACCGATCAAGTTTACTGACCAAGTTAATTTTCTGTTACCAATCAAGTTTATCGATCAAGTTTTATAATCCTGTAATACCCGAGTACATGACCTATAGAATCCCCTACGGAATCTAAACATAACTTGTTTGAATGTAGTAACCATGTGGTAAATGGATGGGACGCATGAAGTGCTACCTAGATAGTAATAAATACAAGACTTGACATAACATGACACCTGTTACATGCTTACCTGCACATGCTACCTGTTTATCTGCTTGCATGATACTTGACATCTGTTACATGTTACCTGTACCCTATTAGCACATTATGTTACTTGATTATATTTTCTGATTCATGTTAGACATTCTGTTTTGCTCTGTCATGCCTTTTTCATGCTATGTTGTTTCCATTGTTACTCTATTCTTGTTATCTTTTTCTGTACTTGTGCCTGCACTACAAGCAGCCCGTAACTTGCATTGACGGGCGTTTTGTTTTCTTTTTTCTCTTTCTGCAATTTATTAAATTGCAGATTTTGGTGATTAGCTGCCCGATGGAGTAGGTGATCTAAGATTCTAGTTGGCTGAAGCTCTTGCTATATCTATTTATTTCTTCTTGCTTATCTTGAATAATTGTACTTGGTTACTTGGATTATTTGTATTGGGCAATGTGACCGGAAATTATTGACTTGTTCAGATCTGATTTATTTGAGATTATTATATTTTGTTTCAAATAAATTCCGGTTGGTATATTGATTCATATATGCATGCGTGGTTCCTACTCTGATTATTCCTGTGAATGTTGTAAAGATCCTGACAGCTTATGGATATTGAAAATCATTCGCTGGCCTTAGTCACGTATCCGTATTCCGTATTTCTTTTTGGGAAGCGGGGTGTGACATAAGACTAATACACTTAGAATTGATACTTGCATTTCCTGATCATAATTATTGTCATTGGCATTGATTATGGTTCGTAATCATTGATTATTGTTGCAACTATTGATTATTGCTTGATAACTCTAGACCCTTGAACTCATCATTTAACCCTTGTTATTGCTTTTGAATTTGTTCTAGTTTATTTTCTGGATGTATCATGCTTTCTTTGTTCCTTACTTTTTACTACTTGTTGTCCGTGACTTACTCTAACGGACAATTTTTTTCCCTCTTTAGTTGACGAGTTTGTAGGAACTCGATGTGAGCTTAACGAATGATTGGGTGAGCAAAAGTTCTAGTGGATGAAGCCACTTAGTAGTCTCCAATAACTATTTGACTCATGTTTCCTTATTTCCCGCATTGTTATTTTCCGTATTTTGTATTCCGGGCTTCGTTGACCCAAAGTTTGTTTCTCCTAGATGTTGGATATTACTTTGATCGATTATTTAATGTTATTGAAATTTACTTATTGTCAATGTGATTGTTTATCCATGAGTGGTTGTGTTATTTTCTTCATATTGTTGAGTTCAAATGGTACAGCTTATGCATAATACATCATTCGTTGGGCCTCGGTTACGTACTCGTATTCCCGTACTTTGGGAAGCGGGGCATGACCACGTCGCTGCCTCGCCGAGGCACATAGGGTCGGCACTCGGCATAGACTTCGAGCCATGTGTAGACAAGACTCGACATCACCGCCTCATCGCCCCAGCACCTCGCTGCATCAAGAAAACTCTATTCAATTCTGTCATATGCTTTAGCCGAAAGCAAAAAAAAAAAAAATGTGTCTTGCAATTTTTGTGTTTCATGGAACGCAGAAGTTCAGCTGCCTGGCATAGTTATCAATGATATCCCTCATCGGTGTGAATGTACGTTGTTGCCATTATATGAGATTATCATGTAGATTATCATGCAGAAGTTCAGGTTCACAATGATTTTGGCTATAAGTATGTAGTTCACATTGCACAATCCAATTGGGCGATCGCCTTGAGGCATCAGACAACTTTGCTTCTTCGGAATGAGAGTGAGAGAAGTTCGGTTCCAATCCTTGGGTAATGAATACGAACCGATTGGAACCAAAAATCTCTTTAATTTTTCCCACAAGCGGTTCTTTAATGATCTCCCAACCTGAAGGTGGCTAAAGACTTGCGAGTTCCACTTGCCAACTGAGTGTTTGAAATTCGACACTTTGCCCTCCCACAGATTGTTAGAAGAGATCCGAGAAGCATTGAGGATAGTCTTGTAATTAATCTGGATGTTCAGTTCAGTTCTTCTCCAACCTAAAATATTTGCACTTCCTCCGACTCGGCCTCGATGTGAACAGTATAGGAGCATGATCGCTATAGAGAACAGGCAGATGGTGAAGGGAGCAAGGAGGATTCGCCTCCCACCACTCTTATGAACAATAAGCTTTATCTAATCTTTCCTTGATGAGTGAGCATTTTGTTCGTTCGACCAAGTAAAAGTCTGGCCTACATAGCCAACATCCATGAGACTATACTTGTTAAGAAAATCGGAGAAGAAAGCTTTGTCATCAACAACAACAACAACAACAACAACTACTAATAGCATTAAAATCACCAGTGATTAAAAAGGGAGAGGAAATATTCTGGAGGAGATCAGAGATGTTATATTAGAAGTTTTCCCTCCTTTGTCGAGTTGGTTCACCATACACGCAAATTAGTTTCCAGTGATGTGAGGTTGACGTTAGGCAATCCCCGATGATAAAGTTTTTGGACGAGTGGGTAATGGTGAGAGAGGTTTGTTGTTAGGAATTCGCTGCTGAGTTTGCGACAACCGATCACTGCGAACAAACCACCAAACGATAGTATACCAAACCAATCACACAAAACACACAATATTTATCCTAGTTTGGCGGAATACTGATCCGAGAGAGAAATAACCAAGAAATTATGCAACTAGGGAATATACAAGCAATACAACACTCTCACCAAGAACCTATTATCTCTCAAGTCTCACTGAAAAATAAACTATTGTTTACAATGGAGAACTCTCGATCTCTCTATAATGAAGTACTCTCTTGTATTTCAAAGAAGGCCAATACAATAATATATAAAGATGTAGAGAAAACCTAAGTTTGGTTTTAATATAATAACCATCCGATATATTCTGAAGAGGAAGTTATACGATAGAAACCGTACAATCAAAACTTGGAGGAAAAGTTGGGCCCAAAACAGATCACCAGACCGACCCAAATGTTGCAGTCGACTGCTTAATTTGCTGCAGTAGCTGCTGGCTGCTACTTTCTTCTTCTCTCCATCGATGTGTTGACCTCTTCTCGCTTCAACGCCTTCTCTTCACATTGAACTTAAGCATGCAAGACATAAACCCAATAGTTGTCTCATCCCAAAGAAGCCATAAGCCTCCAATATTCTAAACTTCTTCAATAAATTCTTTATTTTATTTTCAAACTACAAGTGTTCCATGTTAAATGCATTTAAGCAAAATTAGCATTTTTGGGATTCGTACTATAATAAAGATGTTGGAATTGAGTATACATTCAAAACACTCATCTTGTTAACAATACTGTCTCATGGCCCAACAGTTAAAGTTTTGAGTTCACAAGAGGTTGGGGGTTCAATTCCTACATTCTACACGATATATATATATATATATTTATATATCTATGTCTTGGTGTCTATTGAAAAAAAAAACAGAACCTTTTTTTTGAACTTTCAGAATTCAAAACGTTTTTAATAAATATAACAGTTTCATACTTAAATAGACTTTATGTTATAGCAGTTTCAAAAATTAAATGGTATTCATTATATAGCCGTCTTTTGGATTAATGCACACACATTATACCTTCCTGGTTACAAGCTATAAGATGTGATTATCTTTGGGAAGAAAAGAGAGACAGAAAACAAAAAAGAAAAAAAAATTCTATCATTCAAAATTTTCTCAAAAAAAAAAATCATTTTTCTGCGGTTTTTGCTGGTGCAAGTTGGTACGTGCTGCAATTGGAGTCTTGACAGCACTGTAGATCAGAAGCTCGTTGTATCCCAGGAGAAGTGTTTGGTGATCAACGATTCATCTCCTGAATCGGCCAAATAGTTTCTTAAAGAAAGTGCAATCCACGCCTCGAGCCACTTCTCACTTTCTTCCTGTTGCAGATCTATTCCAAAGGTTCACTTGGTACACTCAGGTCCAATCTTTCTAACAAAAGATGCGTATGGGCTAGAGGGTGATATACCGTGGGAAGATGTGAAATCTCCGGGAAAACTTACACGTAAATGAGCAATATGTTCTTATGGCATATTGGATACAGTTGACTCACTCTATTATGCTTGTTTAACCCTTTATCTTTACTTATTCTAACAATTCTATTCACTTTATTTATTCTTATGAATTTTCAGTTTTGTAGGAAAATATTTATAATTATTTATTTTTATGAAATATATCTAACATTTCTTAGAAACCTATAAAAATGATAACAAATCAATTGGGATAAGATTTAGTGGTAACTCCTCAACTAAAAGACTAGATTAAGTTTGGCATTGCTTTTGGATAGTGTTTTTAGATATAAAAAAAATGTTTAGGTTCAAAATAGGTGTTTGATAAATATAATTAAAATTGTTTTTAGCCAAAAGTAATTTTTTTAAAACAAATAATTTTTTGTTTTTTTCTTCCGAAAGTGGTGTGTTTAGCTTTCAAAAGTGTTTTTATTTACTAATAAATTTTAAAGTTAAACATTATTATTTCTAACGGTACATTTGGTACCCGTATTTTTTAGTGAAGCACTTTCGTTTACAGCAATACCGAATAAAGCCTAAGCAAATAACCATCTATACTATTGCTTGAAGGTTAAATACTTAATCGCTTATTTCTTATGCTTGCTATATGACCTATTTTGAGCAGGGAGTGACCAAAGTATCCAGATTCTGGGCCCAATTGAAATAGACAATTTTCTTACAATTTTCCCACATACTAATCGAAAGTTGGTTCTAGTCTTTCTCCAAAATAAAACTCTAGTTTACTTCTCTCTCTTCCTCCATTGTGTAATATGCTCTCTCCCTCTTTCTCCTACGCTCTCTTGTTTGTAAGATCAGTTTAGTTTAGGAGAGACCACTGAAAAAGTCACTCACGAGTATGCTATTCACGAGAATATATTGTTTAGCGGCAAAATTTAAAAAAGCGTCACAATAGTTTTGCCCAGTTAAAAAAAACGTCACAAAATTTTTTTTAAAAAAAAAACCACACAAAGTTTAACTTTCAACTCACAGAGTTACCCACCATTAACTGGATTATACGTGCATTGCACGTACTCAAAAAAATTGACAAAAATACCCCCTGACCTCTTCCTTCTCCTTACCGTAAAAACATGGCAGTAATGGCGATGATTGCGGCGTGGTGCTTCGGGTGGAGGAGAGGTGGTGGTCGACCGTGATGGTGAGTGGGAGGTTGGGAGCAGCGGTAATGGCGCTCGGCGGGGTGGAGAGGTGCTTCGGAGGTGTTTGGTGATGGTGGAGATGAGCACGACGGTGAAGTGGAGAGCTTGGGTGGCGGTGTGAGCAGCGCGGGAGGTTGTCGATGAGGTCGAGATGGAGCTACGGTGGTGGAGAGCGAAGGTGATGGACGAAGACGGCGAGGTGCTTCAGAGGTGATAATGGCGACAGTGAGCTGCGATGGAGCGCGGAGTTTCGATGGTGGCGGTAATGGCGATCGAGAGCTCGGAGCTTCGATGGAGTGGAGCTCGGCGATGTGGTGAGGAGACAGGGTGGTGACAGAGGGGAGCGGTGTGAGCGGCGAGGTGGATGGCGATGGCAGTGGCAAGGAGACCGTCGACTGCGATGGTGATTGGGCTTGGTGACGGTGAGTTGGAAATTCGATGGTGCTACGGCAGCTAGGAGGAGAGGAGGAGAGGAGGAGATGGCAGTGACTGCGACGGAGAACGACGATGGTGAGCTTGGGTTTCAGCTTCGGTGAAGACGAATAGGAGGAGCACGACGGTGATGGGTTCGATGGTTGCAGGCATCGAGCTGGCGACAGCGAGAGGAGGAGGTGGAGGCGAGTGGCAGTGAGCGGCAATGGCGTTGGCAGTTGCGAGGAGGAGGAGAACAGGGGTATTTTGGTCACGTTTTTAGAGTACGTGCAGTGCACGTAGAAGCAAGTTAACGGTCGGTAACTCTGTGAGTTGAAAGTTAAACATTGTGCGGTTTTTTTAAAAAAAAACTTTTGTGACGTTTTTTTTAAACTGGACCAAATTTTTGTGATGTTTTTTTTTAATTTTGCCTTGTTTAGCCACTTCATACTTTAAAATACTTAATGGACAAGAACTTTCTATGTTCGAAAAGTGTTGAAAACAGATTTGGGAAAAAAATAATTGTTATTCTTATTGTACTTCATTCTTTACA
Organism: Hemerocallis citrina; assembly: GCA_017893485.1. NCBI lineage: Eukaryota > Viridiplantae > Streptophyta > Magnoliopsida > Asparagales > Asphodelaceae > Hemerocallis > Hemerocallis citrina. The sequence goes on along the minus strand of CM030359.1, from coordinate 22,241,446 downwards.
GCATACATCTATATATAAGGATTACATTCTTGGAGGAAAAGAAAGGAGATTGAGAAAAGATTGAGGGGTGAGAGATTTGGGGATTCTGTTTCATATAAATTAGAAAACAGAATACATATTAGTACTTACTACATTTCAACACTCCCCCTCAAGTTGGTGCATAGATATTAAACATGCCCAACTTGTCAACAAATTTCAAGAAGACCTGACTCGAAACTGCCTTGGTCAGGATATCTGCGAGCTGATCTTCTGACTTTACTTTAGATATCTCGATGACTTTCTCATACAATTTCTCCTTGATGAAGAATCTATCCACCTATACATGTTTCGTCCTATCATGTTGAACTGGATTGGCGGCAATATCACATGCTGCTTGACCGTCACAATACATTTTCATAGGTTCATTCGGACCACAGCCTAAGTCCTGCAATAAGAGTTTCAGCCATAAAGCTTCTGCTATACATCGAGATACTCTGCGATACTCAGCCTCTGCACTAGAGCGTGCAACAACATTCTGCTTCTTGCGTCTCCATGTAACTATATTTCCTTCAACAAAGGTGAAGTATCCTGAAGTGAAGCGCCCCTATCAATTATAGATCCTGCCCAATCAGCATCAGTATATCCCTCAACCTTCAAGTGACTATGTTTCGCAAATAGGACCTTTTTTTCTGGAGCAGACTTAATATATCTCAGAATTCTCATCACTGTATCCATGTGATGGTCCTGAGGTGCATGCATAAACTAACTTACCACACTTAAAGCATATGATAAATATGGCCGTGTATGCGCAAGATACATCAGTCGTCAAACCAATCTCTGATATCTTTCCTTATCACAAGGCACATGATCAGATTCGTTGCTACCAATCAGCTAACAAGCAGACATTCCATTCCTTCAATAAATCGAAAGCATACTTTCTTTGAGACAGAAATATACCATTTCTCGAGCGAGAAATTTCAATACCAAGAAAATATCTCAAAGAGCCAAGATCCTTCATTTCGAACTCTTGTGACAAGTAGCTTTTCAATGTCATTCTCTCCTCAGGATCATTCCCAGTTATTATCATATCATCCACATATGTCACACCCCGCTTTCCAAAAAGAATACGGATACGTAACAAAAGCCCAGTGAATGATTTTCATCATCCATAAGCTGTTCAAGAAATCTTTACAACATTCACAAAAATCATCAGAGTCGGAAGCAAAAGAATCAACCACATGCACATAATGAGTCAAAATACAACAAAAATACTTGAAACCAAATATATAAATCTCAAATAGTCTTGATCTGAGTAAAACAAATATCTTGGGTCATATCGCCCAAATACAAGAATAAATCCAAGTCTCAAAATACAATATTGTTCAAGCAAGCTACAAGAAATATAATTAATAAAAAGTGGCACTAATACTTCATGTCTCCGATACCATCTGGAACCTGTTCTTCAAAATCTGCAATTCAACAAATGCAGGAAAGAGGAAAAGAGAAAAACAAGTACCTGTCAATTGCAAGTTACAGGCCACTTATAATGTAAAATACAAGCACATGGAAAAACTAACTAGCAACATGGTATAAGTGTGATGTCAACATAACAACTAGCATGGTAAAGTGAACAAGTGTAAATGGCATGAATTAAGTGTCAAGTAATCAAGTATCATGTAAACATGCATCAAGTGTCAAGTATCATGTAATCATGTATCAAGTGTCAAGTTTCAGGTCTCAAGTATCATATAGTCAAGTATCAAGCAAGCATGTATCATGTTCAAGGATCATGTTCAAGTATCATATATCAAGTCATGTAGTGATTACTATCTAGGTAGCACTTCATACAGCCCACCTTACATGGTTTCTATAACAAACAGTTTCGCTTCAGATTTCATAGTGGACCATAGAGGGCAGTATACTCGGGGACAAGTCAAGTAATCGAGCTTCAAGCTCCAAGTATCATGTATCATGTAATCACGTGTCAAGTTGTACAAGTGGCAAGTATCGTGTATTGCATGCAAGTATCAAGAAATCACGTGTCAAGTATCATGTCTCAAATAATCATGTAGGATCAGTGGATCCCCTTCCGAGTACACATTTCTGAATTATTCACTATTAGATCTGTCCCTTAAACCCCGGCTTGGTTATTTATTATTAATATCAAACAAGCATGTATATGTACAAAATATATCAAGAATAACATGGCATGATCATGTAACAAGTGCAAGTTGCAAGATAAACATGTACGAGTACAAGATATCTCATAAAAGACTAAAATAGACAAATCTGAAGTTCAGGACAGCAAGACCATACTGTAGTAAAACAGTGATTCCCAGTGTTACAAATAAGCAAATTTGGATCCTTCGAAGGATCTGGAAAATAGACTTCCACACGAATCCAGAGAATATAAATAAGTCATATATTAATTCACAAAAATATAGCTCATAACTGATTTGAATACAGAAAATAGGTTCAGCCAGAAATCAGAAAAACGAATTCGAGAACAGGAAAACAGCATGAAAACTCAATAAATAAATCCACAAAAAAAATCTGGGGTATTCCTCTATATGTTCAGTATCTAAATATAACGTTTTATAATTTTCCAGTGAAATTAGATCAGTCATCAAAAATAAGAAAACATAAATAAACGATAGCTTGACAAATCTGGAATTCCCAACACTGTTGTACGAAAACTATGATATTTCGCAACCAGTGAAACGAAATCCAATTTTGCCAAAGGGATACGAAAATAGACAAAATATACTAACTTTCATATTTCACAAACATTTTTCATACAGTAAAAGGAATCATAGTGAAAATAAGGTTCTTCACAGAACAGCGAGCAAAATACAGTAAGTATAGATTTCATAAATGAGCATGAAACAACACATAAAACTGATCAATAAAATTCACCAAAATTCTGGGTAATCCCCAACTAGATAAAAAAACACTGACCAAATTTTTGGATCAAAATAATATATGTAGCATCAGTATCAAAATCATTTAGTCATCAAAATCATCGAAAACAAAATCTGGAAAAGATCGACACCTTTGTAGTAAAACAGTCATAACTCACTCATACGAAAACGAAATCGAGCAAGGTTAGAGGGGTTTAAAAATAGAAGAAATTCTCTAAAACTCATGTTTTATACCAAAATTAAGATACTGACTTCAAGACAGTCCAAAATAGCAAACAAAACAGATCAGCGACAAAATACAGATTTTTCCCTTTAACAACAACTCAACATATATCATACAAAACTTATTCAAAACACAACCAAACATGAAATCGAGTCTACCAAGTGTCCAAACATCATGAATTAGGGTATCTAGCATGTCTACACCAAATATATCACATGGATCTCAACCAAATCACGAATTCTCACAAAAGTCTCACATACATGATCAAAATCAAGAACGGGTAAAACCTAAGTTAATTCATGTCCATATTGTGTCGTGAGTCATCTATGGTCAAATTTTAATAATAGAGACAAAACCCATAAAACATAACACAAACAAGAGTCGTCTCTAGACCCAACTACACTATAGGTGGTATTTTTTACTTGTATCAAGCAAGTGAATTGGAGTACAAGTTACTTACCTTAACCGAAGATGAAGAACAACGAAAACCAAGAGTAATTAGCAAAATCCACGAACAAAAATCTGCGAATGAATGAATCCAAGCAACTCATGCAAAAATCTCCACACGAGCAAAATTCCACAAAGCGAGAGATCAAGAGAGCGAGAGATGGCGACAACTTGCGGCCAAGCGAGTTCACCAAGAAAAAGAGTCGAGGGATTATATGTGGTGGTCGAGATGTGGAGGTAGTCGGCCAAGGGGTGGGGTTAGGCTGATCGGGTTTGGGGGCTGTCGGGGTGTGCACACAGGCCGGAGAGGGGTGGTCGGCTTGGAGGGGTGGCGTCGGGTTCTGTGTGCGGGCACAAGTAGCGGGAGAGAGAGAGAGAGGGAGGCCGGGATGCAGAGAGGGAGAGAGACTAGGGTTAGGGTTTTGTGAGAGAGATTAGAGAGAGATATATATAAGGGGATTAGGGTTAATGGGTAATTGGGTTGTGGGTATAATAGGAGTAGTAGTAGGATTTGAATTTATGGGTTTCAAATAGGATACAAATTGGATTGGATTTCAAATAGGATTGTGGATTTTAATTTGGCTTTGGTAATCTTATTAGGGATCAACAAAAATAGGATTGGGAAGAGGATTACAACCACTCACCACCACAAACACCCAAGAACAAAAAAATAAAAAGGACAAGAACAAAATGAAAGAAAGAACGAAATAATGAAGAACGAAACAAAGAGACAACCAATCAACCACAAAGAGCTCAAATGAAATAAAACAAATATATATCGAAAACAACTCCAATATACGGTTCAGAAAAAAATACAAGAGAGAAAATATACCAAAACGAAAAATACACTCCAAAAATACAAAAAAAAAAAAACAGGGGTTACAACATATATAATGAGAGCAGTAATCTTACCTTCTTTCCTTTTCAGGAATAAGGTATGATCTGAATTACTCTGACAATATTCGAATGTCCTCATTGATTTTGTAAACCTCCCAAACCAAGCTCTTGGCGACTGCTTAAGTCCATACAATGCTTTCTTCAAACGACATACTTTATTGCTGTGTTGGACTGGTCTGTTCAACCCTGGTGGAAGATCCATATAAACCTCTTCTGTCAATTTCCCATGCAAAAATGCATTCTTCACATCAAATTGCTCCAATGGCCAGTCAAGATTTACAGCAAGTGACAGTAGGACTCAAACAGTATTGAATTTTGCCATAGGTGTGAATGTATGTTCATAATCAATTCCATACATTTGAGTGTATCCTTTGGTAACCTCCTTTGGTAACCAGACTTGCTTTGTATCGCTCTATTGAACCATCGGACTTGTTCTTCACCGTATAAATCCATCTGCATCCTACTAGCTTCTTCCCTGCTGGCAGCTCGACTATCTCCCAAGTTTCATTCTTTTTCAAGGACTTCATCTCCTCATCCATAGCTGCTTTCCACCTTGGATCAGTAAGGGCTTCCTGCACACTGTTAGGAATAGATACAGTAGATAATTGATTTACAAATGACTTATTTGATTCTGACAAGCAGTGAGTGGATACATAATTACTCATAGGATATTTGATGTTACTAGTGAGATCAGGTTCATAAGTGGGTTTTGGAATACCTCTATTAGTACGGTGCGGGAGTTCTCTTCTAGGAGCTTCGGACGACGATGACGATTGGTTTTGCAGTTCTAACGGTTCACTCTCACTGAGATTTGGTACTGGTTGCAATTCTTCAAGAGGGTCTTCTTCAATAGGGGCTTCTTCCCTTGTTTGCACTTCTTCATGAGGGTCTTCCTCCCTTACTAGGTCTTCATTCAAGGGTTTGCCATTATTTGTATCCAGTTGTTCGTTCTGACTGGTAATTACTTCATCATACCTAAGAGTATGAACTTCACTAACCCCTTCATCATACCTAAGAGTCTGAACTTCACTTCAGTACCCCCCTGAAGTTCAGTCGTAGAAGAAGAAAAATACATCTCATCTTCATGGAACACAACATCCATAGTCACAAATATCTTTTGAGTTGGTGGGTGATAGCACCGATACCCTTTCTTATCCTGTGCATATCCCACGAAAACATAGCGGACAGCTCGAGGAATTAACTTTTTGCGTTCATGTTAATGAAGATGAACAAATGCAACACACCCAAACACACGAGGTGGCAAGTTGACAACTTTTGGTGCATTCATAGCTTCAATTAATGCTCGAAATGGTGCGAGAATGTTTATGATACTAGAGGGAACTCGGTTGATTAAGTATGCATCAGAAGCAAGGACTTCCCCCCAATAAATGTGTGGCATATTTCCATGGATAAGAGAAGTACGAACCACCTCGAGCAAGTGTCTATTTTTTCTTTCTGCAATATCATTCTGTTGAGGTGTATATGAGCATGTAGTCTGGTGAACAATGCCGTGTTCCACCAAATATTGTTGCAGATTCGAACTTAGGTACTCTCTGCCATTATCACTCCTAAGAACTTGAATATGTGATTTATACTAAATCATAACATGCTTGTGAAATTTTTGAAACAAGCCACTAACTTCACTTTTCATCTTCATCAAACAAATCTAGGTCATACGAGTACAGTCATCAATAAATATCACAAACTGTAACACCCCGCAAAATTGGAATTACAATTTTGCCCCTGGGTGTTACGCACGTATATTTTGTAATGTATTTCACTACATATTTTGGATTCGTACTATTTATATATTTTCCGTATTGATTTCAGTCAACTAAAATATAATATTTCAATCCCTGGAATTTACGTGCTTTATACGTGTTTTGATGCACGTGTTTCCACCACTACGTATAATATTTTCTATAGGTTTAAATTATTCATTTTTATGTATTTAAATCTATTTTATAAAACGAAAATTTATTTTCCCCTTGTTTTGATTAAAATGCATTTTTCAATTTTCTGCACGTATGGTGCACGTGCAAATTTTTATTCTCATTTTGCTACTCTCATTTTACTATTTTAGCATGCATTAGTTTTATTTAGACTTTCTTTTGATCCATAGACTTAAAGTTAAATTCTAGCCCAATAGACTAATTAAAAAGAGAGCCCACTAGGATAATTAAATTAGTTGAATAAAATGAGCCCATGTAGCAAGCCCACTAGATAATCAAACTAATTAATTAGAAATGAGCCCATGTAGCAAGCCCATTATTAAAATCACAAATTAAGTTATACATGACAAGTTACAATATTAGTACACATTTTTGAGTTATAGAAATGTGTTCATATTTGTTTGTGCATGTATGCATGCACACACAAATGTATTTGGACCATTTTGTGGGCTAGGGGAGGGGATTAATGGAGTGGTTAAGTTCATGGAGAGTGGGGAGATGAGAGGTTGGGAGTTTTAGGAGTTAAAAATATGAAGAGGTGAGAATTAAAAAGAGAATTAAAATGAAAAGTTATTAGGTGGGAGATTTTGCAATATAGTCCCTAGCATTGTCCTATAAATAGCAACCCATTTCTCATTCTTTTTCACACCAAAAATAAAATAAACAAGAGAAACAAGAGAGAAAGAAGAGAGTGTAAGAAAAAGAAAGAGAAGTAGTGTTCTTATGCTTTGGAGAAATCTTGCTAGGAGGAGAAGTTCTAAGTGTGGCCTTGGAGCTAGAAGAGGTGTCCTATCTTTTCATTGTTCAATCTTCAATTAAGGTGGGTGTTCTCTACTTTCTAATTATAGATAATATCATGCTAATTAAAAAGAAGAAATGCTTTATATTATGAATCTTGTTTATATGCTTAGGAAATTTGTATGTGTTGAATATACGATTCATGTGTAATAGTGTTATACTAAATTTATACTTGATACCATGATTAGTCAAATGAAGGAAGGAAGAAAGATAAATTAGAATGCTACCACAAAATATATCTACTATTGCATGTTGTTATGTAAAAATAAAATTTTCTTTCATAAAAGAATTATCCTTGATGATTAAGAGACTTGTTCGTCTTTATTGCCAAGTTTAATTAGTTTGATGGGGAGCACATAAACTAGTCTTCATGAATAAAACTCTTAGAAATCAAGTTTTGAGATAAAGGCAAAATCTATATCTAGAATGAGAAGGGAGATTATTTAAAAAATAGAAATATATTTTAAAAAGAGTTTGAAATGAATTTTGGTACTGTTTTTAAAATTTATCTCAGTCAAGAGAAAGTTTATTTCAATATCATAAAATGTTGGATCTTTGGATAAACGATTTTTAGGTAAAAAGAAAAAAAAAAATTGTTATGGGCCAGTCCGGTAAATATTATTGAAAGTGGACCAGTTTGGTAAATAATTTCGAAAGTGGATCAGCTCGGTAATTATTTGGGTTGAGGACAAAATACATTAAGGCCTTCTCCCATTATAGTAGTAGAAAAGTAGAGATTAATTAAGAGCATAATTTAGATTTTTAGAAGAAAAGTAAAGTGTTGGTATGAGAATAAATTGTCTCAAGGAGATTATTTCTTTTAAATTGAATACTTGATTAGTATACATGCTTGTTGCCGCTGATTTCGGTGTGGGGGCAAACAGATGAATTTGTGAGTTCTTTGGGGAAACTGAGTAGGAGAACCTGTATACCTGTTCCGTTGAACTCTGATCGTCGCTCCCGCCGTGCACCTGCAAAAAGTGCGAGACACCGGGGTTGATCCCGGCGACGCACCCTCCGACGCTCAAGTCAGTAACCAGAAATGATTATGAAAGAGCGTTTAACTAGAAAAAGATTGATTACCTCTTAATGGAGATGGGTGGGGGGTATTTATAGGCGTCTTAGAGAACAATTTAGGAATGTAATCTGCGTAGTCTGATATAGAACAATCTCCTTGTAAACAGATTGGGAAAGTAATCTGATAAGGTATATTCTGGTAATCAGATAAGGAATTTTAATCCCTAAATCCCAGTGTAAAGATTGACGTGAATCATGGCCGTTGATTTAGATCTAATCAGGGACCTTGATTGTGTCTTGCTGGATCGAGTTGGCAGCGGGTTGAAACCCGTGCCCAGCTGTGGTGGATCCGTTTGCGGGTTATTGGATCTGTGAGAAGGAGACCCAGTACCCGCTTCGGACCCGTTTGCATGTGAAATTACCGTCTCGTCCCTGAGCTGTAGGATTCGTGCCCCATTTGGACGGTCTCGATTGAACCCCTTGTTTTGACCATATCACGAGCCCCCCACTCCTAAAGACTGAGGGTGGTCAGTCTTTGAGGAGTAGTTTGACTAACTCAGTGGTCAGTGGAACTGTATCGCAGTCCGAATGGGTGATTTTTGAATCCTGGAGCACGGGGGTAGGCTAGTTCCTCCTTCTTTGATGCACCGAAGCTGTGTCGAGTTTTTATCTATTTTTCCGGATGATTTATTTAATTTTGCGATGTGTTGGCTAATTGTTCGGGGGCTTTAACCGCGTATTCTAGGTAATAATTGCTCGTTCGGTGGCTTAGAAATATTCCCCGAATTTTTAATTATTTCCTGGAATTTTTAGCTAATTTTCCCGAATTTTTAGCGATTTTTCGCAATTTTTTAAATAAATAAACCGATTTAAATAAATAAAAACCAATTTTTAATACCTATTTATGGCGTGGCATCATCTGGGCCTTCGATCAAGATGGAGCGCGAATTTCGGAACGATCAGACGCCTCCTGCTCCTCGGGAGGATTTTTTCCCAAAACGAGGGTCGGCACTCCGTCACCCCGGCCCGGATGCGTTGCGCCGCGGTTCGAGGGGTCGGCGAGTTGGTTCGAATGGTCGGTACCTCGGCTCGGATCATCCGAGGTACGTGGCACCATCTAGACCGTCCATCTTTAGCGGGGATCCCAATAGAACGCTATCTTGTCGTTTTGTGGACGTGGCAAGATCTGGGACGTCCATCATGACGAGCGCGCTTTCCTACGAGATCCAACGGCTCCTGAGGGTCGGAAGGATTTTTTTCCAAAAACGAGGGTCGGTACCTCGGCACCGCGGCCCGGATGCGTAGCACCGCGGCTAGGGGGGTCGGCGACTCGGTTGGAAGGGTCGGTACCCCAGCACCACGGCCCGGATGCGTAGCGCCGCGGCTAGGGGGGTCGGCGACCCGGTTGGAAGGGTCGGTACCCCAGCACCACGGCCCGGATGCGTAGTGCCGCGGCTTGGGGGGTCGGCGACCTGGTTGGAAGGGTCGGTGCCTCGGTTCAAAGCATCCGAGGTACGTGGCATCATCTAGGCCGTCCATCTTTGGCGTGGATCCCCATAAAACGCTATCTTGTCGTTTTGTGGACGTGGCAAGATCTGGGACGTCCATCATGACGAGCGTGCTTTCCTACGAGATCCAACGGCTCCTGAGGGTCGGAAGGATTTTTTCCCAAAAACGAGGGTCGGTATCTCGGCACCGCGGCCCGGATGCGTAGCACCGCGGCTAGGGGGGTCGGCGACTCGGTTGGAAGGGTCGGTACCCCAGCACCACGGCCCGGATGCGTAGCGCCGCGGCTAGGGGGGTCGGCGACCCGGTTGGAAGGGTCGGTAGCCCAGCACCACGGCCCGGATGCGTAGTGCCGCGGCTTGGGGGGTCGGCGACCCGGTTGGAAGGGTCGGTACCCCAGCACCACGGCCCGGATGCGTAGTGCCGCGGCTAGGGGGGTCGACGACTCGGTTGGAAGGGTCGGTCCCTCGGTTCGGATCATCCGAGGTACGTGGCATCATCTAGGCCGCCCATCTCTGGCGTGGATCCCCATAAAACGCTATCTTGTCGTTTTGTGGGCGTGGCGCAATCTGAACCGTTCATCAGATCCTGACGCGAATTTTGGAGAGATCCGACGGTGATTTTGATTCGGGAGGATTTTTTGCCAAAAACGAGGGTCGGTATCTCGTCACCTCGGTCCGCGTACCTCGCGCTGTTTGCCGGGCGCGGATTTGGGTATCTTTGGGCGAACTCGGTGGCTCGGTCACTGAGCGTTTCGTTCGATAGCTCGGCTCATTAGACCGGTGGCCGAGTCGCAACTTGTGTTTTTTGGGGAGTTCCGCCATCCCTCTCATACCGCCGCCTCTCTCTTGTAGGGCGTTTGGGATTCTTAGTGGGCCTTTGGGATTCCCAAGGAGGCCCGTTATCAGTTGAGGTTATAAGTTACCATTCCTTCACCCCTGAGCTCATTTCTCACTTTTCACTCTACGAATTTACTTTTGTTCTCTAAGTCTTCTGCTAGCGGCGCTCTTGCTCCACGGTGTTGTCGTTAGCTGTCGCGTGGGCCAGGCGATTTCCGGCGAGCATTCTCCGACCGTGAACGTCACTTCAAAGGTTAGTTTGTCTTTGCCTTAGCTTTTTCAAAGGATGTCAAGGGTAAGCTCGGGTAGTGATGCCTCGTCCTCGGGCGGTGATGGCGCCGGGGAGAGGAGTAGGGCGGAAACTCGCAGGAAGGGGAAGCAGATGGCCGAACCGCTGGCTGTCGAGTCGAGGGTCGGGAAGAAGAAGAGGACAGGGGAGACCCCGCCCCCCATAGTGGGGGTGATTGTGGAGAACCCGAAACGAGCTCCCGAGATAGGACAATATCCTTCCGTCCTGTCCGGGCATTCGGGAGTCAGGCAGTACGAGGGTGATCTTCTGGAGAAAGCGATCTACGGAAAGTCGAAGATCGTCGAGGAGCCTAATCCGTTCCATCCCTCCGAAGCTGACGAGCTCATTTCGTCGTTGACCGAGAAGGATCTTCTTCGGATCAGGAAGGCTTTCGCTATCCCGTCGGAGTACAAGCTGATGGTCGCTGGCCCCGGGGTGCGAGCAAACACTAAGTTGCCTTCGTCGGACATGTGTATGTTTGACGTCGACTCCTTGAACGCGGGACTGCGTTTTCCGCTGCACCCTTTCATACTTCAGATCCTCGGTTGGTATTGTCTCGCCCCAACTCAGTTCAGTCCAAACACTTGGCGTCATGTGAACGCATTCTTGCTTCAGTGTCACCGAGCCGAGGTAGCGCCGGATCTGTCAGTTTTCCGGGGCCTTTATCGGATAAACAAGCAACACGGCTCGGAGTACCGGTACTATTTGGGGCCGAGGAGAGGTGTTAAGATTGTAGAGAATCCCGACTCTCTTAAGGGTTGGAGGGAGAAGTATTTTATCGTAAGGGGCGAAGCGATTTGGCACATTCCGTCCCGGTGGAAGGTGGAAGTGCCGAAATTTGCGCGGGGCGACCCCGCACTATCTGAGGCCGAGGAGGAGGTAGCGAGGAGGATCACGGCCCTTCCGGTACTGAGTTGGAGGGAGTTGACCGAGGAGGTGTTGTTCGGGTCCGGAATAAGCCCCATCGACCCGAGTACGCTCTTGACATCTCATTCATCATTTTTTTTTCTAAGTCTTCAATTCGTCTGTTTTGATTCGGTTTTCTCCCCCTCTTTTTTTTTGTCGATGCAGAGTCGATGAAGATTGACTTTAAAGCTATGATGGCCGATAGGTCCAAGCTGACCGGGACCAGAAAAAGGAAGAGGGCGGCCGAGGGTGCGTCTTCGGGTGTTCAGCCCGCGGTCGCCACTAACGTTGCTCCGCCTCCCCCGGCTGCCGAGGTACCTTCGGAGGTAGTGGTGGTGGAGGAGACCTCGGCCCCTGTCGCCCCGTCCGTGAACGAGGGTGTCTTTGATGTCAATGCGGCGCTGGCGCTCGAGCTTCCCGCATTGACTCAGAATGCCGAGGAAATCCTGACCGAGCAGCACAAGCAGTTGTTTGTGCCGAACTGGCTGGTGAGGAATCATGATGGTTTCCTCGGCAACTCGCAGATGTCAATGCAGGTCGTCAAACACTTGGCGACCCCGAAGGATAAGGCCGCGCTGAATGCGGGGAGGGTCGGCGACGACACTTACGAAGTCGCCCGGGGGCTTGTTTCGGTAAGTGTTCGCAAATTTCTTCAAGTTTGTTACTTGGTGCGTACTTCGTACTTATCGTTGTCTTCGTAGGCCACCGTTCACTTCGGCCATCTCATGGAGGCGTTCGCCGCACAGGAGAAGGAGCTGAAGTCCGCCAGCGAGAAAGACAGGCTGGCGAAGGTCCGGGCGGTCAAGGAACTCGAGGCCGAGCAGAGGCGGGCCGAGGCTTTGGACGTTCGGGTGGCCGACCTTACTGCCGACCTGAAGAAAGCGAAGGAGGGCCTCGAAGCGGAGTCCGCCAAAGCTGCCAAGGCCGCCCAAGATCTCGCCGCGGCATTGAAGTCCTTGGCCGACGAGAAGGCGGAGAGGGAAGCGCAGGCCGCGAGGATCCGGGCGGAGGTCGAAGCCGAGATTGAGGCAGAGGCGAAGAAACATATGGCTGAGAACATGGAGCGATCCTACCAGACGGCCCTGGACCACGTCCAGGCTCGTGTCCCCGGCTTCGAGCGAGTCGGCTATCAACTGTGGCCCGGGTCGCCCGCGGACGACGAGGAGGGGGATGCCGAGGACGAGGTCGAAGGCGAAGACGGAGGGGGAGAGGATGACCCGGCTAAGGGAGAGATCGAGGGACCGCCCGTCGATGCGTCCGGGGTGGGAGCGGAGACGCAGGTGGACCCTTGATTCTTTCGTTAATCTTTTTGTAGTTTCTGTTCTGCTTTTTCTTCCGAGCTTTGTAACGCCTTTTGCGGACTGGCCACCGCTTTTTGATAAATGAAAAAACGTTTTGTCTTTGAAATTGTCTAAGTGTTTGGTTCGGTCGTAGGGTAGGCCCCCGTCACTACGATGGCTCGGCGACAAGTAGAGCTGTTCCATCTATCTCTCGTGAAACGCCTTGAGGGCGAGATCGACCTGACGAGGAGGATGCTGTACAATATGGAGATGAAGAACGGGGATCTGTTGGCCGAAGTGTACCACTTGCGGATAGCCGAAGCCGAGCTATTTGCTAAGGAAGAAGAATTGGCTTCTGTTTTGGCCGAACGAGATGAGCTCGTGAAGAAGGTCGAGCATTTGCAAAGGGTGACAGTCGACAAGAGTATCGAGGTGACCCATCTGCGTCGTGTCATATCTGACAGCGCCGAATACCCTGGATCGGCGAAGCTTCCTCGGTTCAAAATTGTCGTGAAGGACGAGGCACTGAAGGACCGGATCGTCGAATTGGAGGAGGAGGTTGCTCGGCTCAAGCCTCAGCCGGTGAGGGCCAACGTCCGGAGCACCTCGTGTACCCGCGAAGAGATCGAGCGAGGTATCACGTTCTACCAAGCGGCGTCCCGGACTCCTATCATCGGGGCGTCAGCCGCCGATGCACAAAGTGGTGTGGCGGTGTCTTCAAGTGGCGCTTCGGTTGGGGCGACTGTGAGGCTCAGCGGCGAAGGGGCGTCCCGGTTCGTCGGCCTGGAGACGAGCTCGGAGGCTAAGAAGCGCCGGCCCAAAGTGTCGTTGAACCGGAGTGTCCCCCTTCCTCGGAGGAAATGAGCGGGTCATGCCTTCTAATATTTTGTTGAACTCGCTGTAGTAATCTTTTTGTAAACTCGTCCAAGTCATTAATAAAATTGGGGTTGATTTATCCGAAGTGTCTTCTATTGGCTGTTCGTCGAGTCTTTTGTCGCAATTCTGATCCTGTCGCTCGGCTATTGACGCCGGTCGACGTGGGGTGTCTACAATCGTTGGATGGTGGCGCGAATCCAGAGGCAGGCACAAGTCCCAAGAAAACGTTATCTTGTCGTTTTGTGGGCACGTGGCACTACTGGATCCACTCATCACGCTTTGGCACACAATTTGAGAGGATCTAACGGCGAGTTGACCTCGGGGTGGTTTTTTCACAAAACGAGGGTCGGTACCTCGTCAGCTCGGCACAATTGATGGCCGAAACGAATTCTCCAACAATGTGTTGTTCTGACTCCGCCGTTCGGCTCTTGGTGCCGATCGACGTGGGGTGTCCATAACCGTCGGATGGGGGCACGAATCCAGAGGCAGGCACGAGTACCAAGAAAACGTTATCTTGTCGTTTTGTGGGCACGTGGCACTACTGGATCCACTCATCACGCTTTGGCACACAATTTGAGAGGATCTAACGGCGAGTTGACCTCGGGGTGATTTTTTTTCCAAAACGAGGGTCGGTACCTCGTCAGCCCGGCACAGTCTACGGTGGGGACGGGTTCCGGACCGTTTAAGGACGAGTCGGAGAGATAGAGTCGAGCCGGAGGAAGGATCCGGTCGTTAGATTAGTTTAAGGGATGTAGGAGCAGTTTCGAATGGCGAGCTACTTCTAGTCCGCTTAGGAGCGGACTTGCGAAGCCAAATCGAGCCAAGTGTTGGACTCCGATCCATTCAACGGCTGCAGGAGCAATTTCGAACGGCGATCTGCCCCCGGCCCGTCTGAAGACGGGCCGAGTAGGAAGAGTCGAGCCGAGTGCTGGACTCCGAACCATTGTGTGATAAGTTTGAGAGATGCAGGAGCAGTTTCGAATGGCGAGCTACTTCTAGTCCGCTTAGGAGCGGATTTGCGAAGCAAAATCGAACCAAGTGTTGGACTCCGATCCATTCAACGGCTGCAGGAGCAATTTCGAACGGCGATCTGCCCCTGGCCCGTCTGAAGACGGGCCGAGTAGGAAGAGTCGAGCCGAGTGCTGGACTCCGAACCATTGTGTGATAAGTTTGAGAGATGCAGGAGCAGTTTCGAATGGCGAGCTACTTCTAGTCCGCTTAGGAGCGGATTTGCGAAGCAAAATCGAGCCAAGTGTTGGACTCCGATCCATTCAACGGCTGCAGGAGCAATTTCGAACGGCGATCTGCCCCCGGCCCGTCTGAAGACGGGCCGAGTAGGAAGAGTCGGGCCGAGTGCTGGACTCCGAACCATTGTGTGATAAGGGAATTAGAGGCGGAAGTACGCGACAATGTAAAGAAAAACTTTATTTATTTATTAATATCTAATGGTCGGCTGCTTCTAAAGTTGCTAGCCGAAAAAGAACAAAGGAAAAATTACTAGTAGCAGGAGTGGTTGCCCGACATCTCGAGTTACTTAGATAGGCGGGGTTGCCTTCTCTAGGTATTTCAAAAGATGGTCGGCGTTCCAAGTTCTGGGAATTTCTCTACCCTCAAGGTCTTCTAGCTTGTACGCACCGGGGCGGATTACTTTGGATACTTTGTACGGTCCCTCCCAATTTGGGGCCAATTTGCTCTTCTGTCCGGGGAACGAAATGGCCAGCTTTCGGAGGACCAGGTCCCCCTCTTTCAAGTCGGTTGGGCGGACCCGTTTGTTGTAGGCGAGTTCGATTCTTCTTCGGTAACCTTGCTGCCGTATGGCGGCTCTTTCCCGAATCTCGTCTACCAAATCTAGGCTCGTTCTGAGCTCCCTGGCATTCTGTTCTTCTTCGAAGGCAATCAGGCGAGGAGAGGGTATTCCAACTTCTAGTGGGATGAGGGCCTCGGACCCATAGGTGAGATTGAACGGACTCTCGCCCGTCGGGATCCGCTTCGTGGTTCGGTAATTCCACAACACATTGGGCAGCTGATCGACCCACAATCCCTTGGAGCATTTGTCGAGTCTCTTCTTGATGCCGGAGAGGATCTGCCGGTTGGCATTCTCGGCTTGGCCATTTGACTGGGGATGAGAGACTGAGGAGAAGCGGTGCTGTATAGCTAGGTCTTGACATAAGGCTCGGAAGGCAGCTCCAGCGAACTGCGTACCGTTATCCGTAACTACGACTCGGGGAACACCGAAACGACAGATTACACTTTTCCAGAAGAATTGGACGACTCTATGTTCGGTAATTGTAGCCAGGGGCTCGGCCTCGACCCATTTCGAGAAATAGTCGACTGCCACGACTAGAAACTTCAACTGTCCGGGGGCCGGTGGAAATGGCCCGAGTAGATCCATCCCCCACATTGCAAAGGGGATCGGACTCGACAAGGAGGAGAGTGGTGCTTGTGGAAGGCGTCGGATGTCGGAATACTTCTGACAGGATGTGCATTGTCGAACGTGTCGTTCGGCGTCCCGTAGGAGAGTGGGCCAGTAATACCCGTAGTTTAACACTTTACGTGCCAAGGCTCTGGAGCCGGAGTGGGCTCCGCCGATGCCCTCATGGAGCTCTTGCAGGGCGTAATCGGCTTGTCCGGGGGAGAGGCATCTTAGGTAGGGTCGACCATCCACCTGGGTGAAGGAGCGCTTATACAGAACGCCTTCGACCATTATGTAACGCTCGGCCCGGGTCCTTATCTTTCGGGCTTCCTTCGGATCCCTTGGTAGGAGTCCGTCTCTTAAAAACTCGACGAGGGGCTTCATCCAATTGTCTTCGAGGGGGAGCGGCAGTGTTTCGACGGAGTTGAAAGCCTCGTCCTCTATGCTGGGCTTGAGGAGGACTTCTATCAGAACGGTTTGTTCGAGGCCTTGCAGGGATGAGGAAGCTAGTTTGGACAGGGCGTCGGCCTGGGCATTTTCCTCTCTGGGGATTCTTCGGATGAGGGCCTCGTCGAAGAGCGCCATGAGGCTCTTCACTTTGGCCAAGTACTTTACCATTCTGTCATCGCGGGCTTCATATTCGCCGAGGACCTGGTTGACGACCAATTGAGAGTCGCTGAAGATCTGTAGGCGTCGCGCCCCTGCGTTTCGGGCCATCCCGAGGCCGGCTATGAGTGCCTCGTATTCGGCTTCGTTATTCGAGGCTTTAAAGTTCATCCGGAGGGAATATTGAAGGACAAAGTCGTCTGGGCCCGCCAGGATGACTCCAGCCCCGCTCCCCTCGTTGCATGAGGATCCATCGACATATACAGACCAGACAGGCGGTCCCTTCGTCGTCTGCTCGGAGTCGGGGATAGTCGTCTCAACTATGAATTCGGCCAGCGCCTGCGCCTTGATTGCGGTCCGAGGCTGATAAGTAATATCATGTTGGCTCAGCTCGATCGACCACTTCATGAGGCGGCCGGAAGTCTCTGGCTTGTGAAGGATCTGTTTCAACGGCTGGTCGGTAAGGACGACCACGGAATGAGACTGGAAATATGGCCGTAGCTTTCTTGCAGCCATTATCAGGGCGTAGGCTACTTTCTCGATTTTCGGGTACCGGAGCTCGGCGTCCCGGAGCACTTTGCTGACGTAGTAAATGGGCTTTTGAGTTCTTTCTTCTTCCCTGACTAAGACCGCACTTAGTGTCTGTTCCGAGGCTGCCAAGTAGAGGTAGAGGGGCTCGCCCGGTATGGGTTTGCTGAGCAGAGGCGGGTTGACGAGGTAAGCTTTAAGCTGGTCGAAGGAATCTTGTTGCGGCTGCCCCCACTCGAACCCCTTAGTCCCCCTCAGGGCTTTGAGGAACGGGAGGCATTTCTCTCCGGACTTCGACAAAAAGCGCCCAATGGCGGCTAAACGACCCGTCAGTTTCTGAACTTCTTTGACGTTTCTGGGCGGGGCCATGTCTAGTATGGCCCTGATCTTCTCCGGATTTGCCTCTATTCCTCGTTGGCTGACCATAAAGCCGAGGAACTTGCCTGATGAGACGCCGAACGCACACTTGTTCGGGTTGAGTCTCATATTGTGCTTTCTCAAAACATCGAACGCTTCTTGGAGGTCGGTCTCATGATCAACGCCTCGGATGCTTTTCACAAGCATGTCGTCCACGTAGACTTCCATGTTCCGACCAATCTGGGCCTGGAATACCTTGTTGACGAGACGTTGATACGTTGCCCCTGCGTTCTTCAGGCCGAACGGCATGACTCGGTAACAATAGAGTCCTTGGTCCGTTACAAAAGACGTCTTCGGAATATCCGGGGGGAACATCCTTATCTGATTGTAACCCGAGAAAGCATCCATGAAGCTGAGGAGCTCATGTCCCGAGGTTGCGTCAATCAGAGTGTCGATGCTCGGCAGAGGGAAGGGATCTTTAGGGCAGGCCTTGTTGAGGTCAGTGAAATCAATGCAGATTCTCCATGTCCCATTGGATTTCTTCACCATGACTACGTTGGACAACCACTCCGGATAATTCACTTCCTGTATGAATCGGGCTTTCAACAGTTTGTCTACCTCCTCTTTGATGGCGAGCTGGCGCTCGGGGGCGAACTTGCGCCTCTTCTGCTGGACCGGTTTGGACCCCGGATCCACGCTGAGGCGATGGACCAAGAGTTCTTCGGAGATACCGGGCATGTCCGCTGCTGACCATGCGAAGAGGTCCCGGTTGGCTCGGATGCATTTCACAATATTTGAATGTAGGGCGGACGGGAGTGCCTTGCTGACATAGAACTTACGGGTCAGCTCCTGCTCCGAGAAGAGTATTTCCTCCAGCTCATCGACTGGCTCGGGAGTCGGCCGAGCAGCATCTTGTGGAATCTCGAGTGTTTCTAAGGAGAGGACGGGTCCGAGCGTGGAGGTCATGTAACACTTGCGGGCCTGTTCCTGATTGCCCCTAACTTCTCCCACTCCAGCCCGAGTGGGGAATTTCATTTTGAGATGATAGGCAGAAGGGACGGCTTCAAGGGCGGCTAGGCCGGGCCGACCCAAAATGACGTTGTAGGCCGCGGGGACATCTACAACCATGAAATCCATTGACTCCGTGCGGGTAGTAGGAGTTTTGCCTGCTGTGACATCGAGGGTGATCACCCCTTCGATCGTCACCGGCACTCCCGTGAACCCATGGAGCGTATACCCGGCGGGCTTCAGTCTGTCTCGGGAGAGCTTCAGCCCCTTAAAAGCATCGAGGAATAGGATGTTAACGGAGGAGCCGTTATCCACTAGGATTCTTTCGACTTTGAAATTGGCCATGTGAAGGTTGATGACGAGTGCGTCGCAATGAGGGGTGCGGACGCCCTCGAGATCGTCGTCAGAGAAGGTGACGGGCACTCCGAGTCCTTTGGGGGGAGGGGTGGCCCGGACAGAATTTACTTCCCTAATAAAAGCTTTCCGAGAAGAGTTCGAGGAGCCCCCCATTGGACCCCCATGGATAAGGTGGAGGACTCGCTCTTCCTCGAATTCTGGCGTCTCTTCCCGTTCCGGACGTTTGTTAGCCCCCCGAGGCTGGGGAGGAAGTTCGGCCCCGTCCTTTCTTACAAACTTCGCCAGCTGCCCCCTCTGGATGAGGGCTTCGATCTCGTTTCTCAGAGCCCGGCAGTCGTTGGTGTCATGCCCATGGTCCCGGTGATAACGGCACCATTTGTCTTTATCCCTCCTTTTGGCTGGGGTGTTCATCTTTGGAGCTGGAGGCAGGACCCCTTCTTTTTCGACTTCCATGAAAATGGCGGAGATGTTTGTGGTGAGGGGAGTGAATTTTTCAAATCTAGGGGGAGGCCGGCGCTGGCCAGCATTATCCTTCTGAAACTTTTTGGGTCCCTCTTCTTCCGTTCCCTTCCTCTTAGACCCGGAGGCGGTTGCTTCCCAGTTGGGCGGTTCCTCGGCCTCTTCAGCTCGGATGTACTTTTCAGTACGGAGGAGGAGGTCAGAAAAGTCATGTGGCGGTTTTTTGGCGAGGGAGGAGCGGAGGTTAGAATTTAGGATGTTGGATTGGAACGCCGCGGTAGCAACGGATTGGTCGAGGGATGCGATAGTTCTGGCCTCGGCTGTGAACCTCTTCACGTAGTCCCTCAATCTCTCCCCCTTCTGCTGACGGAGGTGCAACAGGGAAATGCTGGTCTTCTCGGCCCTTCGGCTGCTGACGAAGTGGGTGATGAACAGGGTCTCGAACTGTTCAAAGGAGAATATTGACGCCGGGGCAAGGCGAGAGTACCATTCTCGAGCTGGGCCCTTCAGAGTTGCAGGGAATGTTTTGCAGAGGAGGGCGCCGGACGCTTGATGGAGGAGCATCAAAGTCTTAAAGCCTTCGATGTGGTCAACCGGATCGGTCTCTCCCGTATAGTTCTCGAACTGGGGAGGTTTGAAACCGAAGGGAACAGGAGTATCCACTATGGTCCGGGAGAACGGGGGTTGGCTAGGACGGAGGGTCCTCCCCCTGAGTTCTTCTTCCCGGTTTATCCGTCCCAAGAGTTTTTCCACCTCGTTTAGGCGGCGGTTCATGGTGTTATCTCTCCGGCGGTGATCTGCCGAGCCACGGGACTCGTCTTCGTAGGATGGGGAGCGTGGACTGCGGCGATGGTAGCTTCGGGAACGACGAGGACTTGGGGTGCGTCTGGAATTGGTAGGAGCGGGTCGAGGAGAAGGGGAACGTTGGCGAGGGCTCCGGACCGGACGAGGGGAGGGGGCCCTTGGCTCATTGGGATTTTGACGGAGATTGAGGGCCTGTTGTACCATAGCTTGGAATTGCTGGAACTCGGCACGGGTGATGGGTGCCTCATTGTTCCGATGCTGCTGCCGACCTGCTGGTGAGTGCCTCCTTCGGTAGTGATCGGGGGAGTCTCTTCTCCCTCTTCGGGCGGGGGACCCCCTGTGTCCCCGGTGTCGGGGGGATCGTTCTTGGTGGGAGGCTTCTCCCCGAGCCCGCTTTTCGTCCAGATGGTGACGAAGGTCCTTATCTTCCGGGCGTCTGGGATGGGCATCGTGGCGACCAGAGGCTCGGGGATGATGGGAGGCCATGGAGGCACTGGAGGCAGTGTGGTTGGGTATGTTCTCTGGATGAAGAGGCTGTTTCTGGGGGTTAGGCCCCTTCGGATCAGGATGTGGAGGGTTCCGCTGGAGCGGCTCTTCCACAGTAGGAGGGAGCTGCCCTTGTTGCTGAGTGGGATCAGGAAGGACTTCCTGCTGGTCAAGGATGGGCGCTCGATTGGAGCCCCTAGATCTGACTTTGCGAGGCGGCATGGCTGGAGAAAACCTGTTCACCGGGAAGAGGAGAGGTCTCTACTCGTTAGTTTCCCACAGACGGCGCCAATCTGTTGCCGCTGATTTCGGTGTGGGGGCAAACAGATGAATTTGTGAGTTCTTTGGGGAAACTGAGTAGGAGAACCTGTATACCTGTTCCGTTGAACTCTGATCGTCGCTCCCGCCGTGCACCTGCAAAAAGTGCGAGACACCGGGGTTGATCCCGGCGACGCACCCTCCGACGCTCAAGTCAGTAACCAGAAATGATTATGAAAGAGCGTTTAACTAGAAAAAGATTGATTACCTCTTAATGGAGATGGGTGGGGGGTATTTATAGGCGTCTTAGAGAACAATTTAGGAATGTAATCCGCGTAGTCTGATATAGAACAATCTCCTTGTAAACAGATTGGGAAAGTAATCTGATAAGGTATATTCTGGTAATCAGATAAGGAATTTTAATCCCTAAATCCCAGTGTAAAGATTGACGTGAATCATGGCCGTTGATTTAGATCTAATCAGGGACCTTGATTGTGTCTTGCTGGATCGAGTTGGCAGCGGGTTGAAACCCGTGCCCAGCTGTGGTGGATCCGTTTGCGGGTTATTGGATCTGTGAGAAGGAGACCCAGTACCCGCTTCGGACCCGTTTGCATGTGAAATTACCGTCTCGTCCCTGAGCTGTAGGATTCGTGCCCCATTTGGACGGTCTCGATTGAACCCCTTGTTTTGACCATATCAATGCTCAAATTGGATAATGAGTTTCTGACTTAAGATTTTAATTATTAAAAAGTATGAGATTTATCGTTGTGTGAAATGTTTTTTCTTTTGAAAATGTTATACTCTAAATTTTGTTTAAGAAAGGTTAATGTGGTTGAGATATATTATATGTGCTTAAGTTGCTAAAGAGACTTAAAGTGATGGATTTATGTCATGAAAAGAATTATTGTTTTCAAAGATTGTGAACGAATGAATCATGAGTGATGCAAAGATGAGACATTGATTAAATTATGGATAAGTTAGAGACATGAATATAATAAGTTAAGACATGATTATTAAAGGGTATGTGTACCCATGTTTTCTTGTACATGAAAGTTTATGACTTAGAGTTAGTAAGACCTCGATACCGGCATTATTAAAAGAAAAGATTTGAGATATAATTTGGAGATATGGCCATGGAGCTATCTCGTATTTGTTGATTAAGTCCGGTAGGAGGTAAAACTAATTCTTTGAATGGAGATTATTCATATCTTGAACTTAAGAAAATTTAGGCACATAAATGAAGATGTGGTAAACTTAGGGAAACGTAAGTGAGGTGTTCTATATAGTCGGCGGTGGACTCCAAGACTATAGACCCAGTTGGTGGACTGAGGTTGCCCTGTGGGAGATGGATTATTATATTTTAGTCCGGGACTATGAGGACGGGTCAGCGGTGGACTCCGGGATCTTGAGTAGTCGGACGGATGGATATTTGTGTTTACCGTCTCCAATGTATATATATATATACTGGGCTAGAGGGTCACATACGGGACGGTTCGTACGATGTGGAATCTGTTATAACAGCTGGCGGTGGACTCCAAGGCTGGGATTCACATTCGTGGAATAGTCTGAACTTTGTTTTGCTACCGGGTAGTTTTCATGGCGAGGGATCGAGCCCTTTATTGTGAAGAACGTAGGCGCTTGCCCTCGGACCTATGTAGTATGGGATGCATAGAATCCGAACAAGTGTGCATTAGTGTCATCCTAGTGTAGAATTGTGTGCATTAGGCATTAAGGCATGACATACACTTATGTTTAGAATAATCACTTTTGACACTTTATATGTTCATTCAATCTTTTTGTGATTTGTTAAAGTATGAGATCGTTATACTATTCCCGGCATAGAGAGGATAGCCGTGTATAACATTTCGTCAGTTGTAAGTAACTGACGTGCCCACAGATTAACATGCAGGTAATGGACTATTCGCGAAGCTATAAAGTGGATATGCTGGTGCTGTTTTATTTTAAAGATGTTGTAAATGTTTTATTGTAAATTTCATTCTTCTGCTGTGTAAAACCAAGTTGTAATTGAACTCTGATGTATTGTGAATAAAAAGTTTTAAATTTTCCTTGTAAAATTGTACGAAGTGAAGTAAAGATCCTGTGAAATCCCGAGTTTGTCCTTATTTGAAATTCGGGGCGTTACAGATGGTATCAGAGCATGCTTCACAAGTAGTACAAGATTATAAGGAACGATAAAAAGGGACGATAAACCTGGGAACAAGCCAAAAGAGTCTTTCTGTCAACCGGGTGTAAACAACCCTAAGCGACACGGTATTTAAGCGTCTTCGGACCACCGCTAGCTGGGAACCGACTCTTACGGCTAACCCAAGTGAATCCGAACTTGATAGACTAAAGATTTGTTTAGGAAGAGTAGTAAGATCATTAACTATAGTCTAGAACCCGTGACACCTTATTGAGTAGTTACAACATTATTCCTGCAGACACTAGGGTGTGAGTTTCAGTGTATAAAGATTTAAATGTAAGTGATTTACATTTGTGTTGCTCTATGCACTGATGATTTCTTTTTCTTTTGGATGGCTTGGACCGTCATTCATGATACCTTACACACTTCCCTCTCAAATTATTTTTGTAGATTTTTATCATGGTACTTTCTACATATTCAATGTTTTTGAATAAATATTTTCTTATGTTATTAAATCATTTGAATATTTATTATTTGTCTATCTTCCTTAGTCTTGATATTTTAAACCTATTTTTCAAACTTAAATTTTTGTCTTTCATGTATTTACTTTATGTTTACCCGTTTATATTTACTATTACTTTACGTATTAAATTGCCGTTTATTAAATTAATATTGCAACCACTAATTTCTTCATTTATTATTTTGAATTTTCTTATGGAATTTTCTTATGTGCACTCATTTTATATGATTTTGATTTCTGTGATACTATATTATCTTATCCTATATGTTTTTAACAAGATTGAAATTTTCTAACTATACAAATATGACATACTATTTTGTTTTATTGTCTACATTCGATACTATTGTTATTACATGTTAATTGCTCTTTTTTTTTTGATTTAATTTTACTATTAATCGCTAATTTTGTAGTTTTTCACTTCTTTAATATAATGCATATACTCACTATTTATACATTATCTTTTCTCAAATTTTAACTGTCTTTACACTCTTAGTTATTACTTATATTTTCCAATGATCTATATATATATATCATATATTTCAATATTCTTATTATACATATCATTTTACTCTCATCTAATTACTACATTAATATTTTTGCATATACTTGTTTATGTCTATTGTCCTAATTTGCAACACTATATAATTATTGTTTTCAATTGTGTTTCCATCTCGTGTATGTGCTTTACACTATTTTGTCTTAATGTTATAAATTATTTTCATCACTACAAAATTTTGTATATTCACAAAGTATTTCAACGTATGCTTTCTATTTTTTCAAATTGTGTGTATAATTATTATAGTTACCTTACAAACTATTTTATTAATTGGTATACAAAGTCATTTTATGTTATCTATACTTTCAACTAAGTCTCATTCCCATTTATTTTTCCAAACTCTTATTCAATGGTCTTGTTTTAAATTGCTAATTTTGCGAATTTTCTACCGTTTATTACATTGATAATTTTTTCTTTCTAAACTACCTATTGACTATGTTTTATTCACCATATTGTTTTCCGAACTACTTCGAAATTAACAACTTAATTGACTTTTTCCTTTTATCTAATAGCTTACCTAATATTATTTTTGTATGAAAATTTCTTTTAAACTATTATATCTCTTGTCACATTTCAGTTCTTATGCTATTTTCCTAAATTTCTTGTTCCGTCTTGTAACATCTTAATATTCATAGTTTTCTTATAAAGAGTTTGTCTTGTTTGTTGCGTATACTACATTTATTTTTCTTAAAATTGCAGTTTTCTAAATACAAATATTTTCTGTGACATGTACAAAATACAATCTTTACCTTAGCGAGTTCCGGGGACGGAACTACTCTAAGGGGGGGAGAGTGTAACACCCCGCAAAATTGGAATTACAATTTTGCCCCTGGGTGTTACGCACGTATATTTTGTAATGTATTTCACTACATATTTTGGATTCGTACTATTTATATATTTTCCGTATTGATTTCAGTCAACTAAAATATAATATTTCAATCCCTGGAATTTACGTGCTTTATACGTGTTTTGATGCACGTGTTTCCACCACTACGTATAATATTTTCTATAGGTTTAAATTATTCATTTTTATGTATTTAAATCTATTTTATAAAACGAAAATTTATTTTCCCCTTGTTTTGATTAAAATGCATTTTTCAATTTTCTGCACGTATGGTGCACGTGCAAATTTTTATTCTCATTTTGCTACTCTCATTTTACTATTTTAGCATGCATTAGTTTTATTTAGACTTTCTTTTGATCCATAGACTTAAAGTTAAATTCTAGCCCAATAGACTAATTAAAAAGAGAGCCCACTAGGATAATTAAATTAGTTGAATAAAATGAGCCCATGTAGCAAGCCCACTAGATAATCAAACTAATTAATTAGAAATGAGCCCATGTAGCAAGCCCATTATTAAAATCACAAATTAAGTTATACATGACAAGTTACAATATTAGTACACATTTTTGAGTTATAAAAATGTGTTCATATTTGTTTGTGCATGTATGCATGCACACACAAATGTATTTGGACCATTTTGTGGGCTAGGGGAGGGGATTAATGGAGTGGTTAAGTTCATGGAGAGTGGGGAGATGAGAGGTTGGAAGTTTTAGGAGTTAAAAATATGAAGAGGTGAGAATTAAAAAGAGAATTAAAATGAAAAGTTATTAGGTGGGAGATTTTGCAATATAGTCCCTAGCATTGTCCTATAAATAGCAACCCATTTCTCATTCTTTTTCACACCAAAAATAAAATAAACAAGAGAAACAAGAGAGAAAGAAGAGAGTGTAAGAAAAAGAAAGAGAAGTAGTGTTCTTATGCTTTGGAGAAATCTTGCTAGGAGGAGAAGTTCTAAGTGTGGCCTTGGAGCTAGAAGAGGTGTCCTATCTTTTCATTGTTCAATCTTCAATTAAGGTGGGTGTTCTCTACTTTCTAATTATAGATAATATCATGCTAATTAAAAAGAAGAAATGCTTTATATTATGAATCTTGTTTATATGCTTAGGAAATTTGTATGTGTTGAATATACGATTCATGTGTAATAGTGTTATACTAAATTTATACTTGATACCATGATTAGTCAAATGAAGGAAGGAAGAAAGATAAATTAGAATGCTACCACAAAATATATCTACTATTGCATGTTGTTATGTAAAAATAAAATTTTCTTTCATAAAAGAATTATCCTTGATGATTAAGAGACTTGTTCGTCTTTATTGCCAAGTTTAATTAGTTTGATGGGGAGCACATAAACTAGTCTTCATGAATAAAACTCTTAGAAATCAAGTTTTGAGATAAAGGCAAAATCTATATCTAGAATGAGAAGGGAGATTATTTAAAAAATAGAAATATATTTTAAAAAGAGTTTGAAATGAATTTTGGTACTGTTTTTAAAATTTATCTCAGTCAAGAGAAAGTTTATTTCAATATCATAAAATGTTGGATCTTTGGATAAACGATTTTTAGGTAAAAAGAAAAAAAAAATTTGTTATGGGCCAGTCCGGTAAATATTTTTGAAAGTGGACCAGTTTGGTAAATAATTTCGAAAGTGGATCAGCTCGGTAATTATTTGGGTTGAGGACAAAATACATTAAGGCCTTCTCCCATTATAGTAGTAGAAAAGTAGAGATTAATTAAGAGCATAATTTAGATTTTTAGAAGAAAAGTAAAGTGTTGGTATGAGAATAAATTGTCTCAAGGAGATTATTTCTTTTAAATTGAATACTTGATTAGTATACATGCTCAAATTGGATAATGAGTTTCTGACTTAAGATTTTAATTATTAAAAAGTATGAGATTTATCGTTGTGTGAAATGTTTTTTCTTTTGAAAATGTTATACTCTAAATTTTGTTTAAGAAAGGTTAATGTGGTTGAGATATATTATATGTGCTTAAGTTGCTAAAGAGACTTAAAGTGATGGATTTATGTCATGAAAAGAATTATTGTTTTCAAAGATTGTGAACGAATGAATCATGAGTGATGCAAAGATGAGACATTGATTAAATTATGGATAAGTTAGAGACATGAATATAATAAGTTAAGACATGATTATTAAAGGGTATGTGTACCCATGTTTTCTTGTACATGAAAGTTTATGACTTAGAGTTAGTAAGACCTCGATACCGGCATTATTAAAAGAAAAGATTTGAGATATAATTTGGAGATATGGCCATGGAGCTATCTCGTATTTGTTGATTAAGTCCGGTAGGAGGTAAAACTAATTCTTTGAATGGAGATTATTCATATCTTGAACTTAAGAAAATTTAGGCACATAAATGAAGATGTGGTAAACTTAGGGAAACGTAAGTGAGGTGCTCTATATAGTCGGCGGTGGACTCCAAGACTATAGACCCAGTTGGTGGACTGAGGTTGCCCTGTGGGAGATGGATTATTATATTTTAGTCCGGGACTATGAGGACGGGTCAGCGGTGGACTCCGGGATCTTGAGTAGTCGGACGGATGGATATTTGTGTTTACCATCTCCAATGTATATATATATATACTGGGCTAGAGGGTCACATACGGGACGGTTCGTACGATGTGGAATCTGTTATAACAGCTGGCGGTGGACTCCAAGGCTGGGATTCACATTCGTAGAATAGTCTGAACTTTGTTTTGCTACCGGGTAGTTTTCATGGCGAGGGATCGAGCCCTTTATTGTGAAGAACGTAGGCGCTTGCCCTCGGACCTATGTAGTATGGGATGCATAGAATCCGAACAAGTGTGCATTAGTGTCATCCTAGTGTAGAATTGTGTGCATTAGGCATTAAGGCATGACATACACTTATGTTTAAAATAATCACTTTTGACACTTTATATGTTCATTCAATCTTTTTGTGATTTGTTAAAGTATGAGATCGTTATACTATTCCCGGCATAGAGAGGATAGCCGTGTATAACATTTCGTCAGTTGTAAGTAACTGACGTGCCCACAGATTAACATGCAGGTAATGGACTATTCGCGAAGCTATAAAGTGGATATGCTGGTGCTGTTTTATTTTAAAGATGTTGTAAATGTTTTATTGTAAATTTCATTCTTCCGCTGTGTAAAACCAAGTTGTAATTGAACTCTGATGTATTGTGAATAAAAAGTTTTAAATTTTCCTTGTAAAATTGTACGAAGTGAAGTAAAGATCCTGTGAAATCCCGAGTTTGTCCTTATTTGAAATTCGGGGCGTTACAGATGGTATCAGAGCATGCTTCACAAGTAGTACAAGTTTATAAGGAACGATAAAAAGGGACGATAAACCTGGGAACAAGCCAAAAGAGTCTTTCTGTCAACCGGGTGTAAACAACCCTAAGCGACACGGTATTTAAGCGTCTTCGGACCACCGCTAGCTGGGAACCGACTCTTACGGCTAACCCAAGTGAATCCGAACTTGATAGACTAAAGATTTGTTTAGGAAGAGTAGTAAGATCATTAACTATAGTCTAGAACCCGTGACACCTTATTGAGTAGTTACAACATTATTCCTGCAGACACTAGGGTGTGAGTTTCAGTGTATAAAGATTTAAATGTAAGTGATTTACATTTGTGTTGCTCTATGCACTGATGATTTCTTTTTCTTTTGGATGGCTTGGACCGTCATTCATGATACCTTACACACTTCCCTCTCAAATTATTTTTGTAGATTTTTATCATGGTACTTTCTACATATTCAATATTTTTGAATAAATATTTTCTTATGTTATTAAATCATTTGAATATTTATTATTTGTCTATCTTCCTTAGTCTTGATATTTTAAACCTATTTTTCAAACTTAAATTTTTGTCTTTCATGTATTTACTTTATGTTTACCCGTTTATATTTACTATTACTTTACGTATTAAATTGCCGTTTATTAAATTAATATTGCAACCACTAATTTCTTCATTTATTATTTTGAATTTTCTTATGGAATTTTCTTATGTGCACTCATTTTATATGATTTTGATTTCTGTGATACTATATTATCTTATCCTATATGTTTTTAACAAGATTGAAATTTTCTAACTATACAAATATGACATACTATTTTGTTTTATTGTCTACATTCGATACTATTGTTATTACATGTTAATTGCTCTTTTTTTTTTGATTTAATTTTACTATTAATCGCTAATTTTGTAGTTTTTCACTTCTTTAATATAATGCATATACTCACTATTTATACATTATCTTTTCTCAAATTTTAACTGTCTTTACACTCTTAGTTATTACTTATATTTTCCAATGATCTATATATATATATCATATATTTCAATATTCTTATTATACATATCATTTTACTCTCATCTAATTACTACATTAATATTTTTGCATATACTTGTTTATGTCTATTGTCCTAATTTGCAACACTATATAATTATTGTTTTCAATTGTGTTTCCATCTCGTGTATGTGCTTTACACTATTTTGTCTTAATGTTATAAATTATTTTCATCACTACAAAATTTTGTATATTCACAAAGTATTTCAACGTATGCTTTCTATTTTTTCAAATTGTGTGTATAATTATTATAGTTACCTTACAAACTATTTTATTAATTGGTATACAAAGTCATTTTATGTTATCTATACTTTCAACTAAGTCTCATTCCCATTTATTTTTCCAAACTCTTATTCAATGGTCTTGTTTTAAATTGCTAATTTTGCGAATTTTCTACCGTTTATTACATTGATAATTTTTTCTTTCTAAACTACCTATTGACTATGTTTTATTCACCATATTGTTTTCCGAACTACTTCGAAATTAACAACTTAATTGACTTTTCCCTTTTATCTAATAGCTTACCTAATATTATTTTTGTATGAAAATTTCTTTTAAACTATTATATCTCTTGTCACATTTCAGTTCTTATGCTATTTTCCTAAATTTCTTGTTCCGTCTTGTAACATCTTAATATTCATAGTTTTCTTATAAAGAGTTTGTCTTGTTTGTTGCGTATACTACATTTATTTTTCTTAAAATTGCAGTTTTCTAAATACAAATATTTTCTGTGACATGTACAAAATACAATCTTTACCTTAGCGAGTTCCGGGGACGGAACTACTCTAAGGGGGGGAGAGTGTAACACCCCGCAAAATTGGAATTACAATTTTGCCCCTGGGTGTTACGCACGTATATTTTGTAATGTATTTCACTACATATTTTGGATTCGTACTATTTATATATTTTCCGTATTGATTTCAGTCAACTAAAATATAATATTTCAATCCCTGGAATTTACGTGCTTTATACGTGTTTTGATGCACGTGTTTCCACCACTACGTATAATATTTTCTATAGGTTTAAATTATTCATTTTTATGTATTTAAATCTATTTTATAAAACGAAAATTTATTTTCCCCTTGTTTTGATTAAAATGCATTTTTCAATTTTCTGCACGTATGGTGCACGTGCAAATTTTTATTCTCATTTTGCTACTCTCATTTTACTATTTTAGCATGCATTAGTTTTATTTAGACTTTCTTTTGATCCATAGACTTAAAGTTAAATTCTAGCCCAATAGACTAATTAAAAAGAGAGCCCACTAGGATAATTAAATTAGTTGAATAAAATGAGCCCATGTAGCAAGCCCACTAGATAATCAAACTAATTAATTAGAAATGAGCCCATGTAGCAAGCCCATTATTAAAATCACAAATTAAGTTATACATGACAAGTTACAATATTAGTACATATTTTTGAGTTATAGAAATGTGTTCATATTTGTTTGTGCATGTATGCATGCACACACAAATGTATTTGGACCATTTTGTGGGCTAGGGGAGGGGATTAATGGAGTGGTTAAGTTCATGGAGAGTGGGGAGATGAGAGGTTGGGAGTTTTAGGAGTTAAAAATATGAAGAGGTGAGAATTAAAAAGAGAATTAAAATGAAAAGTTATTAGGTGGGAGATTTTGCAATATAGTCCCTAGCATTGTCCTATAAATAGCAACCCATTTCTCATTCTTTTTCACACCAAAAATAAAATAAACAAGAGAAACAAGAGAGAAAGAAGAGAGTGTAAGAAAAAGAAAGAGAAGTAGTGTTCTTATGCTTTGGAGAAATCTTGCTAGGAGGAGAAGTTCTAAGTGTGGCCTTGGAGCTAGAAGAGGTGTCCTATCTTTTCATTGTTTAATCTTCAATTAAGGTGGGTGTTCTCTACTTTCTAATTATAGATAATATCATGCTAATTAAAAAGAAGAAATGCTTTATATTATGAATCTTGTTTATATGCTTAGGAAATTTGTATGTGTTGAATATACGATTCATGTGTAATAGTGTTATACTAAATTTATACTTGATACCATGATTAGTCAAATGAAGGAAGGAAGAAAGATAAATTAGAATGCTACCACAAAATATATCTACTATTGCATGTTGTTATGTAAAAATAAAATTTTCTTTCATAAAAGAATTATCCTTGATGATTAAGAGACTTGTTCGTCTTTATTGCCAAGTTTAATTAGTTTGATGGGGAGCACATAAACTAGTCTTCATGAATAAAACTCTTAGAAATCAAGTTTTGAGATAAAGGCAAAATCTATATCTAGAATGAGAAGGGAGATTATTTAAAAAATAGAAATATATTTTAAAAAGAGTTTGAAATGAATTTTGGTACTGTTTTTAAAATTTATCTCAGTCAAGAGAAAGTTTATTTCAATATCATAAAATGTTGGATCTTTGGATAAACGATTTTTAGGTAAAAAGAAAAAAAAAATTTGTTATGGGCCAGTCCGGTAAATATTTTTGAAAGTGGACCAGTTTGGTAAATAATTTCGAAAGTGGATCAGCTCGGTAATTATTTGGGTTGAGGACAAAATACATTAAGGCCTTCTCCCATTATAGTAGTAGAAAAGTAGAGATTAATTAAGAGCATAATTTAGATTTTTAGAAGAAAAGTAAAGTGTTGGTATGAGAATAAATTGTCTCAAGGAGATTATTTCTTTTAAATTGAATACTTGATTAGTATACATGCTCAAATTGGATAATGAGTTTCTGACTTAAGATTTTAATTATTAAAAAGTATGAGATTTATCGTTGTGTGAAATGTTTTTTTCTTTTGAAAATGTTATACTCTAAATTTTGTTTAAGAAAGGTTAATGTGGTTGAGATATATTATATGTGCTTAAGTTGCTAAAGAGACTTAAAGTGATGGATTTATGTCATGAAAAGAATTATTGTTTTCAAAGATTGTGAACGAATGAATCATGAGTGATGCAAAGATGAGACATTGATTAAATTATGGATAAGTTAGAGACATGAATATAATAAGTTAAGACATGATTATTAAAGGGTATGTGTACCCATGTTTTCTTGTACATGAAAGTTTATGACTTAGAGTTAGTAAGACCTCGATACCGGCATTATTAAAAGAAAAGATTTGAGATATAATTTGGAGATATGGCCATGGAGCTATCTCGTATTTGTTGATTAATTCCGGTAGGAGGTAAAAATAATTCTTTGAATGGAGATTATTCATATCTTGAACTTAAGAAAATTTAGGCACATAAATGAAGATGTGGTAAACTTAGGGAAACGTAAGTGAGGTGCTCTATATAGTCGGCGGTGGACTCCAAGACTATAGACCCAGTTGGTGGACTGAGGTTGCCCTGTGGGAGATGGATTATTATATTTTAGTCCGGGACTATGAGGACGGGTCAGCGGTGGACTCCGGGATCTTGAGTAGTCGGACGGATGGATATTTGTGTTTACCGTCTCCAATGTATATATATATATACTGGGCTAGAGGGTCACATACGGGACGGTTCGTACGATGTGGAATCTGTTATAACAGCTGGCGGTGGACTCCAAGGCTGGGATTCACATTCGTGGAATAGTCTGAACTTTGTTTTGCTACCGGGTAGTTTTCATGGCGAGGGATCGAGCCCTTTATTGTGAAGAACGTAGGCGCTTGCCCTCGGACCTATGTAGTATGGGATGCATAGAATCCGAACAAGTGTGCATTAGTGTCATCCTAGTGTAGAATTGTGTGCATTAGGCATTAAGGCATGACATACACTTATGTTTAGAATAATCACTTTTGACACTTTATATGTTCATTCAATCTTTTTGTGATTTGTTAAAGTATGAGATCGTTATACTATTCCCGGCATAGAGAGGATAGCCGTGTATAACATTTCGTCAGTTGTAAGTAACTGACGTGCCCACAGATTAACATGCAGGTAATGGACTATTCGCGAAGCTATAAAGTGGATATGCTGGTGCTGTTTTATTTTAAAGATGTTGTAAATGTTTTATTGTAAATTTCATTCTTCCGCTGTGTAAAACCAAGTTGTAATTGAACTCTGATGTATTGTGAATAAAAAGTTTTAAATTTTCCTTGTAAAATTGTACGAAGTGAAGTAAAGATCCTGTGAAATCCCGAGTTTGTCCTTATTTGAAATTCGGGGCGTTACACAAACCATTTGGCTCCTCCAATGTAGTGGTTTTGGATGGACACCAAACATCAGAATGGATAATCATAAATGGAAGAGAGCTTCTACTTGGACTTGGAGGAAAGAGACACGGTGACTTTTTGCGAGTTCACACACATCACACCGAAAAGTAGAAATATCCAACTTCAAAAATAAACTTGGAACTAATTTCTTCAAATAACCAACAGAAGCATGCCCGTCATAGCCAAATATTTGATTTCTTCTTCTCATCTTTGGATTCCTCCACACTTAGAGCTTGAGTCAACTTGCTTGAACTTTCAGATTCTAAATCCAGGTAATAGAGCTTCCCGTGTCTAACCCCATAACCAATCATCATGCGAGTCCGAATATTCTTAAACACACAATGTGAAGGCAAAAAAACTACAATACAATGTAAGGCAATAGTTATTTGAGCAACAGATAATAGGTTAAAATTCAAGGATAGCACAATTAGGGTAGTATCTAAGGTTAGTTTGTTTGTGAGAGGTGTGGTACCCTCGCCAGTAACAGTGGCAGGATCACAATTGGCAGTGGACACAGTTGATTTGGTGGAAGGTTGAAAATTTTGAACTTGTATAGAATTAAAAGTCATATAGTCGGTAGCACCCGAATCAATTATCCATACATTATTCATAACAGAGCTAGAAATATTAAAAACCTTACCATCATTACCTGCAGCAGCACGATCAGCAACTCCACCTGTGACAGTGGGTTGATTGCAAGTATTTTCCCGAATATGCCTGCTATGATCACAGATCTCCGGATAGCCGATAATTTTATAACAACAAGCTTTCGTGTGGTCGATCTTGCCACAATGAGTACACTTTCTTGACTCATACGGATATTGTCCCATAGCAACACAACAAACAGCACAACAAGTAGAACCAATGATCCAAACACCAAACAGCATACGGGATCAAAAAAATAGCAAACAGCACTCCCCAAAACAGCACACACCAAAAGAGCACAACAACAACACAGATTTGATCAACAGCCACCGAGTGAAAAACAAACAGCAATCGAAGATTCACCCCTTCCTGGATATGAGCTTCGGTTGGTTGAGGGAGGCTGAGGTGTAGTGAGGTCAGATCAGGGTGTCGATGGGAGGGAGGAGCAGCCAAGGGGGTACTCGGCTCTGGCTAAGGGGGGCGGCGGGATCGCGGCTGTACTGGTGTCGATGAGGGGAATGGAGAGGACAGAGGGGGTTGTCGATCAGAACGAGGCAGCAATGGGAGGGGGCGTCAAGGGGGTTGCGACGGTCCAGAGATCGAGCGGCATCACTCGACGGGGCAACGGGAGGTGGGTGGTGTTGGACTGGGTCGCCGAAGATGGGGAGGCTGATCGGGGTGGACGTCGGAGGTGGAGGTCGGGGTGGGTCTGATCGGGGAGTGAGAAAATGTCGAAGAGAGAGAAAGAGGAGAGAGGAGGTTGAGGTTTCAGGGTTTGGTCGGGATCGGATCGGGATGGAGGTGTCAGATTGGATCACCTCCTTCTCTTCTTCTTCTTCAACTTGCCTAGATGTGGTTAGGCTCTGATACCATGTTGAAAACAGATTTGGGAGAAAATAATTGTTATTCTTATTGTACTTTATTCTTTACAGTATACATCTATATATACGGATTACGTTCTTAGATGAGAAGAAAGGAGATTGAGAGAAGATTGAGGGGTGAGAGATTTAGGAAATCTGTTTCCTATAGATTAGGAAACAGAATATACATATTAGTACTTACTACATTTCAACAAAATGCAATCTAATTCTGCAATCCTCCTAAAAATATTGTAAGAAATATATCTGAATTAAAAGATAACCCAAACGAATGATCCAGTTTCCTTAAAACTCAAATTAATAATAGCTCCATCGGCCTAATAGCAGACGCCACCACGTAAAATAAAAAATAAAATAAAAGAAGAAATGAAGCAAGTTCAACAAGAGTTAGAAATGAAACGAAGACCACACTTGTTCACTGTTGGGTTTATGTCTTGCATACTAAGTTACATACGAAGACGATGAAGCTATCAAGGAATCAAGGTGATCGAAGCAAAGTGAAATTAAGCAAGCAGAGCAACAAGTGCAATTGACCGCACAGTCGACTGTCACCCTCTCTGGAATTTGGCGAGAGTTCAACAGTCGACCGCACTTGTGTGCAGTCGACCACGAGCGGCTGGATGCACCTTTCGGGTGCGGGTCTAAGTGATTCAGTTGAAGCCCGAACTTGCTCTTCAGGTTAGATCGTACGACTCTTCTCGTAGGGTTATATCTTCAGGAATATCTAATGACTATTGTATCAAGATATCAAACTATAGTTTCTCTAGATCTCTATATATTATTGTAATTGGCCTCCATTGAGAGCCGAGAGAGTGAGAGAGAGAGAGAGAGAGAGAGAGAGAGTGAGAGAGAGTACTTCATTGAAGAGTGTTTGTGAGGTTCTCCAATTGTAAACAACTAGTGTTTTCTAGTGATGCTTGAGAGAGAATTGTGGTGAGAATTGTAAGATTCTTGTGTCTTCTCTAGTTGAATAATACCCCAATTTCTTCACCCTCGGATTAAGGCAAAAGCCCCAACCGAGACAAATTTGTGAGCTTCGGTGTGATTGGTGTGATCTTCTATTTTCTTGGTGGTTTATGGTGATTGTATCGCTTAACTCAACAAGATCCTAGTAGAATAGGGAATTAAGTTTCCTAACAATTGGTATCAGAACATCAGGTTCATTGTTCGAGTTTCTTGGAGAAAATGGCAGATCAGATCATGAAGATCAAACGGTTCAAATGTAAGATCAACTTTGATCTCTTGAAGATGGACATGCGTGAAGCATCGGTTCAACATGGCTTGGATCTAGTCCTAGAAGGAGATAAAAGAATATCAATCGGCACAAAGCAAGAGAATAGGGAGAAGATTTATTCAAAAGCCTTGGGTTTAATCCGGGTGTTATTGACGAGCGAAGTCAGGTATAGGAGAAGCGCAGTGAGTCTTTGGGCTCAGAATTGACTACTCGGAATCGCCGTTACAGGGTCGAATGTACCAGAAAAGAAAGTTGTTGGGTTACTAAATGAAGGAAAGTACCACTTTTCTTGATCATACAGTGGAGTTCAATATGGAGCTATCTGAACCAATGGAGATCAACGCAGATGAGCTAAAAGCTTCCAACTTGATATATTCACCACTAAATTCATCCAACTTGATAACCATGCTAGACGAAAATTCTACCAAGGAGAAGTTTTCGGTAGCAGGTATGATCGAGGGCTTGGAGGATGATGCACTTAGGAAGGAGAGTCAGAAATCAACGTCTACTTCTGTGAGTTTCTTAGAGGTGGATGGTACTT
This sequence comes from Hemerocallis citrina, assembly GCA_017893485.1. NCBI lineage: Eukaryota > Viridiplantae > Streptophyta > Magnoliopsida > Asparagales > Asphodelaceae > Hemerocallis > Hemerocallis citrina. Next base: position 22,204,353 of record CM030359.1, on the reverse strand, counting down.
CAAATGGAAGGGACAGTCCACATAATGGTAATGTTTGTTGCCACCACTACAGAGGGATTGGGCATTACATGAGAGACTGTTGCAAGCCGTTGAGTTAGAGGGGCTCCAAATCCAGTACCGCTGAATCGGTGATAGCTTAAACAATACTTTGGTTTAAGTTTTTTACATATGTATTCTAGCTGTTTTTTTGATTTGGATAGTTCTTCTCAAATTTCCTCCAAGAGGGAGATGATTTATACTTACAAGTTTGCGTTATGTCGTTGTGTTGGAACGAAGATTGGTAAGATTTGTGAAGTAATGGTGAAAGAACAGATGAGTCGAAATGACATACGGAAAGGGGCACACTCTAAAGGATGTCATGTATATTCCTTTGTTGAAATGAAGCCTCATATCCAGGAGAACTCTTGAAGCACGGGACTGCAGGTACACAGATCCAGGTGGAGGTCTATAAGTTTAGGGAAGTCGTCGTATGGTGATGAAAGGTGACAGGGGTATTGGGCAGAGTCAGCACAACCTCTACCAACTTTAGGGGAACAAGAAACCTTGACCAAGTGGTTTGAAGGTCATTGTTTCCAAAGCACTTTCTAGTTTGTCGTCACTAGAATCATCCGAGCGAGACTACAACGTTCGAATATCGTCGAAAGGTAGAGAGTGCTTCGAGGTAGGTGGAGTTCATGCGGAGGACAATGCCTCCGTGTCAACGCCTACTGGGGTGTGCCTTTGAGGGGCATACCAACTGGAAAAAAACAGGTGGAGATTGATTCAACTAGCAGAAGAAGTCACATAACCGAGTTGTTTGCAAGAGGAGAATAAAAGAGTCTAGAAGATTTAAATCACACAGGTGTAAATTCATAGTATGCAATCCAATATGGAGATTGTTGGGTTTATGCCTTGCATACTAAGTTCGATACGAAGACGATGAAGCGATGGAAGAATCGAGGTGATCGAAGCAGAGTGGAAACAAGCAGAGCAACAACCAGCAACAAGTGCAGTCGACCATATAGTCAACCACACAATCGACTGTCACCCTCTCTGGAATTTGGCAAGAGTTCAACAGTCGACCGCACTTGTGTGCATCGACCGCGCACGGCTGAATGCAGCTTTCGGATACGAGTCTAGGTGATTCGATTGAAGCCCGAACTTGCTCTGCATGTTATATAGTAAGAATCTTATCATAGGGTTATCTTTTCATGAATATCTAATAGCTATTGTATCAAAATATCAACTTCGGTTTTTCTAGATCTCTATATATTTTTGTAAATGGCCTTCGTTGAGAGCCAAAAGAAAAAGAGTACTTCATTGAAGAGAGTTTGAGAGGTTCTCCGATTGTAAACAACTGGTATTTTTTAATACCCCAGATTTTTAAATAATGTTTTTAAGATTAATAAATGGATTAAAATGATTTTTGGTGATTTAATAAATATTTTTCTAAAAAAATTATCTTTTTACACGTGCAAAACACGTGCAAATATTTTCTTGGAAAGTTCAAAATCAAAAATTATTTTGGGGAAACTCATTATTTATTAGTAGATATTGAATTTTCGGATGATTATTGGACCTATTTACAAATATTACAAAAGGGGGGGCTTTTGTGCAAAATTACCACTTGGTGTGAAAACTCCAGATTTTTGGATTTTTGGATTTTTGGGCTTGGCATGATGCCTAGTCAACTCAGAGGTAAAGAATTTACTTTTTGTTTTAATAAATTTGGTTTATTTTGCAAGTTTTGATAAAGAAAAGTCTTTTTACAAATTTGTCACTTAGAGGGGGTAAAAGTGCAAAATTAGTTTTCTGGGTTTTTCAAACAGTACAGTCTGGTATTAAGATGGTTTTTTTTGTTTTTTAAACTCAATTAAGTTGGTTTTTACTCGATTTCCATGTATAAGGATTTATATATAAAAAGATATATTTAAAAGGGGTATTTTGCAAATCTTTTCACAAACCCTAAAATCCTATTATCCCGGCCTATTTAAGGGTGGTGTGCAGTCGTCTCTTTGCTGCACAACACAAAGGATTTCTTTATTATTAATCTTGGATTTTTAAAGCAATGATTCTTAGTTTTCTTGCGAAAGGAAGGATTTCTTATTCTCGTTATTTTTCTTCGGTTGATTCTTCGTAGAGGTGAGTGACATGTTTGTTTTGTATTGTTCCATGTATGTTGTATGTGATGATGTAACTATTAGAAAGCATGTTAGGAGTTTGTATGAAGATATAATAGATTTGAAGAGTAGATGAATTCAAAATTGAATCTTCACTTGAAACTATATTTATGATGAACTAAAACCCTAATTGATGAATTGAGATTGTTAAAGAACTGAATAGAGATCATGAGTAGGTTGTTTCTTCATACTTTTACTGTTTCGATGGATCATATTAAGTTTGCATGTTGTTCCACCCCAAAGGTGAACAAGTCATGACTTTTACTGTGTATGTTGAGTGCACACCTTGTTGTGACATTTTAAATAATGAAACTTGATTAATAGTTGTTATACTTGATTATACTCTTGAGTAAACTATTGTGAGTAATTGTATATGGATCAAATGGATCGTAAGAGGGGTTATTGAATTAAAAAGATCGAGTTTTGAAACGAACAAGGGTTGTTGATTTTTGGGTCTGCGATGCACACAGCTGAAATCGATTTTGTATTGTTTTGTGAAGTTTTCAATTGGATATGATTGGTTTTAGTGCTGAGACTAAATCTAGACACTTCGTTATTTCCAATTGATGGGTTTTTGATGTTTTCTTAATGCACAAACATGCACACATATACTTATATTTATATCATATTTCATTGTTTTGAGAAATTGGGTTTTCGTGTGTTTTGTGGAGTTTTGATTTAATCTTGGTTATTTTAATACTGAAATAGTTCTAAACATCTTACTACTCTTATTGATGGTGTTTTGAAGCTTAAACTGATGCTTAAGTCCGTATTTTAATATATATATATATATAAGTTTCTGATTTTGAAAGATTTCTATGAAATTCTCTATTTCGAGATCTTGACATGTTTTGATGTGTTTTAATAACTCCTATATGTTATACAAGTCATAATTGAACATCTCAGGGATTTAGTTTTACAAGTTTGTGTTTTTATGAAGTAAAACGATGTATCGGTTAAACATGCACAGAACCTTAAACCGCAGTCTGTAGGTTCGACAGTCGACCGACCAATGTCGACAGTCGACTGTCGATGTCCTGGCTGAAGCATTTTCTTGAGTTTTGGATTTTCTGCGGGACAGTTGACTAGCTACCTTATGCAGTCGACTGTCACTGCTCTGATTGATGTTTTCCTTGAGTTTTGGATTTTACGCGGCACACGACCGACTACCCTATGCAGTCGACTGTCACTGCTCTGATTGATGTTTTCCTTGAGTTTTGGATTTTACGCAGGACAGTCGACCGACTACCTTATACAGTCGACTGCCACTGCTCTGATTGATGTTTTCCTTGAGTTTTGGATTTTTACGCGGGACAGTCGACCGACTACCTCATGAAGTCGACTGCCACTGCTCTGACTGATGAATTTCTTGAGTTTTCTAATATTTCTTTAAATAATTATTTCTTCGATTATGGATTATTAATCTACTGTTTTAAATGATGTTTTGCTATGGATTACAGTATTTTACAAGGATTGTATTTTGTTCAAACTGGGATTTCTATAACTTCATATATAGATGTTTTCTTTGGAGTAATTAATATTTTGTAGTTTCAAAATATGGTTTTCTGTTATGAAATTAATATTCTATTTCAATTCTGGAATTTTACGAGTATATTAAATAAAAATTGGGTTTTTGATATAAATGTTTTGATGATGGATTTGAGAACTTTATTAGAAGTTCTGGTGTTGATATTCGTTTTTTGAATCTCTAGGAGTTGAGTGGGAGTTCTGTGAACCGGCAGATGATATTTTTTGATTTAGACCGGTTGGGTCTTGGGGTTGTTGTTGTGAAATTTAAGTCCGACAGGATACACTAACTCTAGATATGAGGATTTTGTGTTTTTAATAATAACCAACTTAAGGACAGACACTAATGGAGATGTGATGGAACTTGAGAAACGTAAGTATATGCTCTTGGTTTTGTTGGTCCAACGGATTCATTCCAGGACTTGTTTGTTGTTCTGTTTCGAGAGGACATTTGTATGTTCGCGTGTCGAGGGTCTGCAGGCCTATTCACGGAGCATGCAGGGTGCATTCGCATGTCGAAGGTCGGCGGGCCTATTCACGGGATGCACCTGGTGTATCTGCACGTCGAGGGTCTCGCAAGCCTATTCGTGGGGTATACGGTTGAGAGGTGATTCTCCGGTTTTAGATCTATTCTTACATGATGCTTGCACGTCGAGGACTGTGATGCCTATTCACGGAGTATTATGGATCTTGTTCCCAACACCGTAGTAGGATTAGTTACATAACGAAAGATTTAACCCTGTAAAGTGGAGATCGTTAAGGGCTTGCACCGGACTTATGTATTGTGGGATGTATAGAATCTGACAAGTATGCATTAGAGAGTCGACATATAGCATTGATGTTTTCTTGACTTGGTTTTATGCATGTTGTTTTCTGTTTTTCTACACTTGACTCTTAGTCTAGGTTCACTTTGTGTTTTCTTGCCCTACTATTTACTATTTCATATTCCTTAATGTTTTCGTGTTTTATTTATTGTTATTTCTTATTTCATTTATTCTTGCTGTTAATACATGTTGTTTATGATTCTATGCCTGATGTTTATTTATTGTTATTTCATATTCCTTCCATTATTATGGTTGATATACGTTGTTTATGACTTTATCCTTTATGTTTTATTTATGTTGTTTTCTTTTGATGTCACTCATACCGTTATGACAGATCCCTATAGTTTTGGGAGTTAGGGTTATCACTAGCCTCATGTTTTACAAGTAGGTGCTTATAGCTTAGGATTTGGATGCATGAGATAGAATTGATGTTATGGCTTATGTAAATTGTAAAAGAAAGATTGTAATTTAAGGTGTTTGTTTTCTGCTATATTTTGTAATGAACTGATGTAATAAAAGTTGAAAAATATTATTTGTATTTTTGGCTATGTTTACTATTATAATTGAAGTTGATGCTGGGAATTGTGCCACGTATTTCCGAGATATCATATTGAAAATTCGGGGCGCTTCATATTTTCTGGTGAGGCTTTAGAGAGAATCGTGGTGAGAATTGTGATATTCTTGTATCTTCTCTAGTTGAATAACATCTCGATTTTTTCTCTCCAAGATTAAGACAAAAGTCCCAACCGAGACAAATTTGTATGTTTTTGTGTGTTTGGTGTGATTTTCTATTTACTTGATGGTTTGTATTGATTATATCACATAACTCAACAAGATCCAAGTAGAAGAGATAATCAAGTTTTCTAACAATTGGTATCAGAGCGCCAATTGTTCCTAACATTCACCTACCACCAAGGACGAGAACAAAAATAATTAATGCATGTAAAGAATTTAAAGGTAATCTGCAGAATCTTTTAGTTGTTTGAATTATCCACATAACCTTCTAGTTTAGAGCATCCATAGTCGTGTGCTATTTATGCATAAAATGCATTTTATAGCAAACGACGAGCTGCGGTTGTTTGCTATTTATGCATTCTATGCATAAATTGCTACAGTAGATTGCTATATATGGCACAAGATATAGCTATATACATAATATACGAGACGAAACTTGATGTTGCGTCCGACGAAAAAATAATTTTTTAATTCGTCAGACGCAGCTTGAAGTTGCGCCCGACGACCTTTTAAATTTAAAAAAAACATTTAATAAAATCTCAAATAAACTCCAGAGTCCCGGGCCTCCTTGGACGCAACATGATGTTGCGTCCGATGAAGGGGACCACCCTTTTTTTAAAACTTAAATAACATTTTTAATTAATAAAAAATTATTTAAAAAATCTTAAAAATTCGTCCGATACAACTTGAAGTTCCGTCTGAATTTTTTATATATTAAATTGGTAAAAAATAATAATCGACGACCGGAGCGAATTGGCCAAATGCTATATGCATTAATGCATATATGTATTTTTTTCAACGATGACGACTGTTGATGCTCTCAAGGGGTTATCCGAAAGAATATTCGTAGTTCAAAGGGGTTTTCTGAGTGGTTGAGAAACCATCTAATTTAATAGTTCATGCTGTACTTAATTATTTCCCAAAAAGGGTTGACTAAGAAAAAAAAAATTACTATGTACATATGCACGAGATCCGAAATTTCCGCTACAAAATTAATTCTGTGGGTCCCACAAGCTCTCCCTATAGATAATCCCCACATCACAAACAAAACTCAACAACTCATCCTCTTCTTTTTTTACGGAGAAAACTAGAGAGATGACAACTATCAAGGTGTATGGAACTCCCGCTTCCACGTGCACTGCACGCGTTCTCGCCACTTTGAATGAGAAGGGCGTCGACTACGAGCTGATTCCGATCAACTTCGCCACCGGTGAACATAAGCAGCTCCCTCACCTCTCAAGAAACGTAAACTTTTGTCCGTTTTTTTTAATTAATTTTTTTCCCTACAATTTTTTGAATTTTTTTAATATTGTTTTTTGCAGCCATTTGGGCAAGTACCTGCTTTGGAAGATGGCGATCTCATACTCTTTGGTGAGTTTTAATTTTTAATATTAATTGTTTGTTATGTGAGGAGTTTGTAGGGTTTGTAATTTGTATGAGATTTAGCTAGTGATTTATTGTTGGATATGGAAAAAAAAAAAGTTAGATCCATGAGGAGAAGGTACGTTGCTGTGAATTTAATATTGAATAAGAGAAGGTTGACATCAGATGGACAACTACAATAAAATCTAGAGTAATGCTACATCCACTACCAATTTCACTACATTTCTCTTCACTATCTTAGCTGACACACTTCAATAGTTAGGGAAAGATAGAGTAGGTGGGAGAACTCTCCAATAGAAGTATGTCACCTAAGGTAGTGAAGAAAATGGTATTGAAATTTGTAGTGGCTAAAGCATTACTCTAAAATCTATGATCTCTTTTACTCCTATTTTGAAGTCGTGTCATATCAGACACTTGTCCGACATGATAGTAATTTCAATGTTATAGACCTTCTCATATGTTGCTCATTCCGATCGTGACAACACTTGGCATGTCCATGTTCGTGCTAGGGCTGCAAACGAGCCGAGTCGAGGCGAGTATCTTGAGGCTCGAGCTCGGCTCATTAAGCAATTGAGCTCAGTTTTCAAGCTCGTCTCGAGCCGAGTAGCTCGCGAGCTTAGCCTAGCAGTCACAGCAAGCCCAAGCTCGAGCTCGGCTCGTTAAGCCATCGAGCTCGATTTTCAAGCTCGAGCTCGTCTCAAGCCGAGTAGCTCGCTCGTTTGCAACCCTAGTTCATGCTACTTAGATAGCGTCTGAATTCGTATATGATGATGATGGTTTAAATTTCACTGTTACTTCCTCTTAACTACTATAGTCAACTACGTACCCAGATTGTCACCATACTTACCCCTCACCACAATTAGCACAATTTTTGGTTGAGTTGCATCATGTATGGACCTCACCTAACATTCTGCGATGAATAATTGATAAATTTAAGGGGGCCTTAGTTGGGAAGTTAGTTTGAATTTAATTATGCATTTATGCTGAGATCTACAATTAATTTATTTGAAGACAAATTGTCATTGTTCACCAAACTTTTCGGTTGGTTCTTGGATGACGGGTTGTTGGCAATGGAGGTTGAGAACTTCAGCATATTGATATTGAAATTCATTTCCATTTTGCGATTAGTTGATTTCCAATTTGCACTTGTAGTGGATAGTATTCTCAATCAGATTAGCCTTCTGTTTTTAGAAATGCTGATTGTCGATTTTGATCATAGCTGAAAAGGTTTATTAAAATAAAATCAACCATATATTAGTAAAATAGAATCATATGGTTCAGATCTCAATCCATCTACAGCTTACCATCTAGAATTAGAGAACATTGACTCGACTGTATGGTCCTCATCCTTATTTACAAGTTACAACTGCAATTTGTTCCCATATATATATACAACCTTTGTGGTGTTTTTCTTAGATATATATGAGGATGAGGACTTATGTGTTCTAGTCAATATTCTCTATCTGTAGATGATGATATCTTAGATGGATCAAGATCTGAATTGTGTGCTTGCTACACACTGTATCTTGAAATAGATGATAAACTTCATCCATGGTTGTCGAATTCACATCAATTCTCTCTAATTTTGTGTTAAATGAATGCAGACAAGGGAGGGCTTGTTATGATCCTAAATGACCAATTGACATCCTCGAATTCTTGTAGACGACTAAATAGTCTAGAATCAGGGGAATGATGACCAGTTTTCTATAATTACATCCAAACATGATCAATTTGGGTTACAGTTAGGCACTCTTAAAAAGCAACAACTAGAACAAAATTCTGTCATGAACGAATTCAAGTTCTTAGCACTTGCATTCAAAAACCTCACCAAGAAATAGAATTACTTTATCTCGACTAAGATAGTGATTTCATTATTTTCGTTGTTTACGATTCGTTTCAGAGGGTAGTCTCTTACAACTTTACTTTCATGTCACTAATATTTGTCTGTAACTCTAAATTGGTTTCGTCATCTGAACCAGAGTCGCGAGCAATCTCCAAGTACATAGCGCGCAAGTTCAAGGACCAGGGCACAGACCTCATCCGGGCTGATAGCCTGAGCGAATCTGCGTTGGTGGATGTGTGGGTCGAGGTGGAGTCCCAACAGTTCCACCCTGCCATCTCACCCATCTTTTTCGAGTACCTCATTGGACCTGCATTTTTTGGCAAAACCCCAGACGAGAAGGTGATCGCCGCCAGTGCAGAGAAGCTAGGAAAGGTGCTCGACATCTACGAGGTCAGGCTGTCACAGAGCAAGTACTTGGCTGGAGACTTCTTTAGCTTTGCTGATCTAAGCCACCTCTCCTACACTCACTACTTGATGCAAACTCCTCAGAAGACTCTTATTGAGTCTCGGCCCCATGTGAAGGCATGGTGGGAGGCCGTGTCGACTAGGCCGGCGATCGAGAAGGTGAGGGCACATATGTCATTTGGCGGCTGATAGTCTAATCTGCAGCTAGAAAAATAAATTGACGGCGGAGTAATTTCGTGTGTCAAACGCATGAGTAGTTTGCTTTGGTTCTTCAACAATTTGATGGTGTTTGTATTGGAGTACTATTTGATATGAAATAAATATGAACCTGATTTGTAATTGATGTCTGATATTGGTTGTTTAGAAGAAAATATTTGGTAACTTACAACCAGGTAGAGGTATACATGGAATATACATTGAAAGGTGATTAACATGTGGGTCTCATATTGGCCGCGCCGCACAGCTAATGTGACACATGTTGCGGCACAGCTAATGTGACACATGTTGCGACCCTTGCAATCTGCTAGTCGTTATTTCTAAGATAACATATGCTTTCACGGCATGATCATTCAGTTGAGGCTTATAAATGATCTCAGGAATGCAAGAATTCTCATCTCAATATTTCTGACCATAACTACTCCGATTTTAAATGGTAATCGGGGGCTGTGAATGTGATTGTTTCTTACAGTTACATCCATGTATTTCCCTTCTAAGTAATCCTAAGTATTTGCTACATTCACTCAACAAACATCTACTGTGGTCTATCCGAAAAGGTACACTCAAAATGAATCCTAGTTTGATTTCATCGTAGTCTGTTCTTAAGCAAAATTTTATGGTTTACGCAGATTTCAGTTGATTCACAGTTGTCCACAGTCTTTACTCCTTTTTAGCTGTTTTAGTATTACAATGGGAATAATTTCTCCCTTCTCGCCGTGTTCCATTAATAAGTCATTTAACGAAAAATACAACCAAAGTATGGAATATGATGCCGTGAGCTATACAGAAAGTTCAAAAACACTTTTACTAGTAACTTTTCTGTGGGAAACACATTCTCACCACATAGTAGAAAATTGGTGAAAGTAAGATTCGAACACTAGACATCTTACTCATTAGCAATGATGAAAACACATTCTTACCTCATAGTAGGAAATTGGTCTGAGGGAGATTCGAACACTGAACATCTTACTCATTAGCAACAATGGAATCACATTCTCACCACATAGTAGGAAATTGGTCAAGTGAAATTCGAACACTAGACATCTTACTCATTAGCAACGATGCTCACCATAGCACAAGACCCTAGTGGCACTCTGCATGGCAATCCACAAACTCACTCCTTTTCTCATAAAATAAAGTGTTCACTACTAGTAGTACTCTATTCGCAAAAAGGGCTTACCACTAAACCTTAGATGAAGATAGGTAGCACTCTTTCATGATCATACAGTAAAAATGGTGTTATCCAAGATAAAGACGATAAACACAGAAGATCTCAGCAAAGATGATAAAACTTTTAACTTGATAAATGCATTGCCAAATTCATACTAGTATTTGATAACCACTATGTTTCATGAGAAATTTGTTAAGAAGAAGCTCTCGGTGACCAGTGTGATCAAATCATCAAGAGCTTGGAAATAATGATTTGTGAGCAACTAATGTGAAATTTCTAAATTTGTTGTGGACCTTTGAGGAAAAAACCCAAAATTTCCATCTCCATCATCCTCTTCCAGGAGTTTTTTGCCTTCATAGGCTACTTTTTGAAAAAAGTAATGCTTCAGCCACTACCAATTTCACTACCATTTTCTTCACTATCTTAGGTGGCATACTCCTATTGGAGAATTCCCCCACCTACTCTATCTTCCCCTACCTATTGGAATGTGCCACCTAAGGTAGTGAAGAGAAATGTAGTGAAATTGGTAGTGGCTGTAGCATTACTCTTTTGAAAATATTTACGTTTAAGGGCCAGTTTCCCAACTATTAGCGTTTGTGGGCTACTCTGTGTCACGTCAGCAGCGGCCGCTATTCCCAATAGCGGCTCTTCATTTTCGAGGTTGCTAATGGGAATAGCGGCCTATGTTTTAAATTTTTTTTGAATTTTTTGTTTGTTGTCGCTATTCCCACTAACGACCTTAGTATATATATGAGGGCGCTGATTAGATTAGCGATCTCAAATGAATGTATTGAGACACTTAGCGATTTCTAGAGAGTTTTTGTTCTCTTTGGAAGAAAAAAATTAAAACTGTGGTCGATATTGGGCATAGCGACCTTAGTATATATGAGGTCGCTAATGAGATTAGCGATCTCAAATGACTGTATTAAGACACTTAGTGATTTCTAAAGAGATTTTGCTCTCTTGGAGAAAAAAAATTAAAACTGAGATCGTTATTGCGAATAACGACTGAAGTATACTAAGGTCGTTATTCCCAATAGCGACCTCAGTTTTAAATTTTTTTCCCAAAAGAGCAAAAGTTGTCTAGATATCGCCAAGTGTCTCAATACATTCATTTGAGATCGCTAATCTCATCAGCGACCTCATATATACTAAGGTCGCTAGTGGGAATAGCGACAGCAAACAAAAAATTGAAAAAAATTTAAAATATAAGCCGATATTTCCATTAACGACATCGAAAATGAAGAAACCGCTAAATAACAACCGCTGCGGACATGGCACAGAGTAGCCCACAAACGCTAATAGTTGAGAAACTGGCCCTTAAACACAAATAATTTTTAAAAAGTAGCCTACGAAGGCAAAAAATTCTTCACCTCACCTCCCCCTTCCACAAATAAACAAATAAACAAATAAACAAATAATAAATAAAACGAAATTGATTTTTTTTTTTTTTTGCTTTTCTTCTTCCAGAAGCACATATATAGAGAGAGATGAGGGTTATCGGGTTAACGGGCGGGATCGCTTCTGGTAAGAGCACCGTATCGGATCTCTTCAAGGCCACCGGCGTCCCCGTCGTCGACGCCGACCTTGTTGCTCGAGTAAATTTTTCTCTATTTTATTCCCCAATTATTTTATTTTATTTTTATATTTTTTGTAATGATTTGTTACTTAGTAATTGATTATAGCTTTGAATCCAGTCTGAAGATTGCAACTTGTTCTGTATGATTAACAAACTTCGAATTTGAATTGGAATTGCCTAGAAATTGCTGTGAATATGTAATTTAATAGAATTCTGGGAGTTTTTGGAGCTTTTACAATTCGGGACTAAATTAGAGAGGGCTGATGTCAAGTCGAGATAATCGGGAGTTTATATAGTGGTTGGTGGTAAGCATTCAAATTTTGGGGAGAAATTTGATGGTAACTCACTCGAACTGAGTTGGTCCTGTTACAATTTGTTTCTCGGGTTTATAACACGTCGTTAAGGCTCCGTTTGGCATTGCGTTATGATAGTGTTTCTGAGTCTAAAACATCTTTAATATCCAAAATGGGTGTTTGGTAACTTAACTAAAAGTGTATTTAATCAAAAATACTTTTTTTCTAAAACTTAACTAAAACTCAGAGCTCAGTACTCTGAGTTCGTTTTATTAATCTCTTATTAATGAAACAGGGGGGCCAAACTCCACCTTTTCTTTAAAAAAAAAAACTGTTACTTTTAGCATTTTTTTCAAATAACCTAAAGCGGTGCGTTCCGGTTTTCAAAAATTGCTTTTACTTGCACAAAAAATATCAAGTTAAAACATAGTTGGGCAATAAGGGTCGGAGAAGGGCCATCACTCGTTCTCTTCGCAGCGGGGTCGGGGAAAGAATAGGAAAGTCCGTTTCACTATATATCTGACCTGGGACAGGACGAAGTACTATATTTCTAATAGTACTTCTGGTACCAACACTTTTCAACGTAAGCACTTTTTGTTCACTGCAATACCAACAAAGCCAAGACACAGCAAGCCAACATGAGAAGAGAGTTTCTAGCAAATAGAATAGAAGCGCTCGAAACGGCCCAGGAAGAGCGGGAATTGCTGGAGGCCGAGAAAGACGAGATGTCCAACAACAGATCGGAGCTACAGCAGATAGCCAGGATGGAAGAGCTGTACTGGAAACAGAGATCGAGGGCCCAATGGCTCAGAGAAGGGGACGCAAACACGAAATACTTCCACAAGATGGCTAATAGCAGGAAAAGAAAGAATCAAATCACCGGTATGTCAGTGAACGGGACCTGGACCGAAAACGAAGAAGTTATCAAGGACCACCTGGACAGGCATTTCCACGAACTTTTGGGTAAGGCCCCAAGCTTAAGTTGTGCACTCGCCCCAGACATGTGGAGCTCCTCCAGAATAGATGGCAGCGATGGGATCGAATCAAGATTCACGGAGGAAGAGGTTTTCACCGCAATCAAGTCCCTAGGTCAGGACAAAGCCCCTGGACCAGACGGAATTCCGATTTTCTTCTACAAAATATATTGGAACATCATCAAAGAGGACCTGATGAATATTTTCCACGCTTTTTTCGAAGGAGAAGAGAATCTTGAGAGGTTAAACTATGCTACAGTCGTGCTGGTGCCTAAGAAGAGCGAAGTCACTTCCCACGAAGACCTCAGACCTATTAGCTTGCTCAACGGTTCGTTCAAAATCATCACAAAAGTGTTAGCCCAGAGACTAGCACCGCACCTAAACGACATCATTGCGCCATCACAAAGCGGATTCATAAAGGGAAGGGACATTTTGGATAGTATTGCATCTGCTCATGAAATCGTCTTCAGAGGCAACAGAGAGAAGGTGAACGGATTTCTCCTCAAACTTGACTTCCAGAAGGCATATGACTCGGTATCCTGGGACTGTACTGAAGAGGCTCTACAGCTTAAAGGCTTTGGACAAAGATGGAGACTGTGGATGAATAGGTGTATCAGGGGAGGCAAATCGACCATTCAGATTAACGGATGGCACGGTAAGGAAATCAAGTGCAAACGGGGCCTTCGTCAAGGGGATCCCCTGTCATCCCTCCTTTTCGCAATCGTAGCAGACGGATTGGCGGAGATGTTTGCAAGAGGTAGAGATAATAATATCATCAAAGGTTTACAGATTAAAGGAATCTCACAGCCTTTGTCGATATTACAGTACGCCGACGACACTATCCTCTTCGGCCACGCTGACATGGAGGAAGTGGTGGCCATCAAAGCCGCCTTGGTATGCTTCCAAGGGTGGTCGGGACTGAAGGTGAACCCATCGAAGACCAGCATCATCCCTATGGCAGATCAGCTATCCTTACCGATCCAGGACATCATGAACACTTTAGACTGCAGGGTTAGTGCTTTCCCAATCAAATATTTGGGTACTCCAATCAGACCCGGAGTCCTATTGAAGGAGGATTGGATCCCGCTAATCGACAAAATTAAGAAAAAGCTAGGGGGCTGGCAGAACAGATTCCTCTCTCTCGGCGGTCGGATTATCCTTCTCAACTCGGTCCTTAGCGCCATACCACTGTACCTTATGTCTATCTACGAATTACCAAAGTGGGTCATCAATAGCATAGACAAGTTAAGACGTAGATTTCTATGGAAGGGCACCGACGAGGGTAATAGAGGGATCCCTTTAGTCCAGTGGGATAGAGTCTGTAAAAAGAAGGAATTCGGGGGATTGGGTATTACTAATCTCCACGATATGAATAGGGCGTTGCTTTCCAAATGGTGGTGGAAAATCTCCAATAATCGTAAAGGGTGGTGGAAGTTTTCCTTCGATCTCTGCCGAAAGAGAAGAAAATTTCGCTTCGGTGGGAAGAGCCCAAAAGCAAAAGTTTCCGGGCTGTGGAAAGGCATAGCCAAGCAGGGAGAGATTTTCTGCGCAAACACGAGATGCAAGGTGGGAAACGGGAAAAACACAAGATTCTGGAAAGACAGATGGTGTGGTCAGACAAGTCTCATCGCACAATTTCCCGAGGCAGCCAAAGTAGCAAATAACTTAGACCTGTTGGTGGCAGACATAAGGAAAAACGGCAGGCTAAAGTTCATCGTTAACCAAAACCTTAGCGACGAGAGTATCGCACAGTTCGAGGCATTGAATAGGCAGGTACTTCAAGAAGAAGGTACAGCCAACAACTTGGACGATGAAAGAACGTGGGACAGAGACGCCGCAAAAGAATTCACGGTCTCCTCCATGTACTATTGGATCAACGACGGCGGATTGAGATGTAAAGTCCAATCGATCATCTGGGGGACCGTAGCCCCATTAAAAGTCAGGGTGTTTTGCTGGTTAGCTCACAAAAACGCTATTCTATCCAAAGTTAATCTTCGCAGACGAAATATGATTGTTCACACTACCTGTGAGTTGTGCTTAGAGGCGGACGAAGACGTTAACCATATCCTTTTTCAGTGCCATAAGGCTAGATTATCCTGGGAAGTCATCTGTAGGGGATTCGGTTGTAATCTCCTACCACAATCTACCACTGATACCTGGGTGACCTTTAGGGACACATACATTAGATCAGGAGACACTAAAGCCTGGGATTTAGCTGTAGCAGCGACAATGTGGAGTCTGTGGCTAGATAGAAATGATTTCATTTTTCGCAACTATCAATATAGATTTTCTTCCTCTATGTACAAAATCTTTGTTCTAATCCATGAATGGGCAGGTGCAAAGGAGGCAGCAATGAAATGCAAAGGCACAGACGGTTAGGGGTACAGGTTATGGAGGAGGACAACAGTAGCAGGTACCATGGAGGCAATCATAGAAAGAGGAGTCCTACTTGTGATGTGGCTGTTGGTCTGTAACCTTTGATGTTGTTTTCTTTAGACTCTTTGTTCTAGGTGTTATTTTGAACTCGAGTAGATTTGAGTACTTTTGATGTTACGTGTTGCTTGTTGCACACGGATTTATCTTTCCTGCTTTCTTATTCGCTGTAATGTTGTGTTTCGTTATTTCTGATTAATGAAACGATGACGGACGTCATCTTTTATCAAAAAAAAAATACCAACAAAGCCTAAGTAATAACCTACGTAATAGGTATACTTGTATAAATACGATGAAGTTGCAAACACGAAGCTCAGATTTTAAGGCAAAAAATGAAAAGTGAATCGTCTATGTATTAAGTGAGTCGTCAATCTTAGTTTCAGAAGATTTTTTCTCTTCAGTATGCCATACACTTAAGCGTGCCCCTTTTGTTGTTAGAAAGAAATATTTATGACAAATCCCTATTCTACTATATCTGAACATTGTGTCAGACTTGATACTTTTAACCTAGTACAGTTGCATGCATGTTTAAGTGAGAAGATGATGGATTTTTTTCCCAAAACGACCTACTTTTTGAAAGTTTTTTCCAAACCGACCTACTTTTATTTTTAATTCCCAAAACGACACACTCGGTCTTTGAAAGACCGAGTTTAGCACAAAATAACTCGGTTTTTCAAAGACCGAGTGTTAGAATTCGAAAAATCGAATTCTAACACTCGGTCTTTGAAAAACCGAGTTATTTTGTGCTAAACTCGGTCTTTCAAAGACCGAGTGTGTTATTTTGGTAAATACTTTCAAAAGTGGGTTAGTTTGGTAAATACTTTCAAAAAGTAGGTCATTTTGGTAATAAGTTCGCCAATTTTGGCAATTCTAATGAACGTTCTGTAAAATGCTAGTTTAACTGATATTTAAGACTTTTCCGTTATTTTTGTGATAATAAATTATTTAAAATTAATCAATCACATATAATTTATGGAATTTCTTTTGTAATTTGTTTTATTATCTAGATACAATGAAACAACTAATTAAGTGTTATAAATAAATTAAGTGTGAATTGTCTATTGAACTCCCCTCCCCCCCCCCTCTTTCCACATTGTGTATCAGAAATGTTATATTTTGATCTCGTCTTTTTATTTCTAATTATGCATATAATTTTATTATATTCTTATTTTTCAAAGCTCTTGATAATAACCAACAAGAATTACTTGTCATGAGTTTTGGATGTTGAAATTCATTTGAATACCGAAAGTCTCAAAGAGACAATTGATGGATTCAAAGAACCATCTAAATGAGATCATACGAAAGATATAACGAAAGCTATAATTTTCTTTTGTCACAATCTCCCTGAAGGAGTGAAAGATGATTGTATCAAAATCAATGATCCTGAAGATCTCTTGAAATTTAAATAAAATATTGTTCATCTAGCAAAAGGAATTATGTGAGAATTTGACATATCAAAGTTAAAGATCCCGAAGATCTCTCGAAATGAAGAAAATATTGTTTGTATAATAACAATACAATGAGTATGAATTGATGACAATCCTGTAGATCTAAATATGTATAACCGTGGCTAACTATAAATGTATGGAAAAATAACGATTTCGTCTTATATTTTGGACATGCTACATTCCCCGAAGTGAATGTGATGCTATATAGATTTGGTACTTGGTACGATTAAAGCAGGGTCTTATGCCAGGCTGAACTAAGAAGCTAAAAGTTTCTCTTTATCATCTAATCCAAGGTTATTTCTTTTTAAAATTTTGTTTCATGATTTGTTCAGATTACTGCTTACCCTGTTTAGATATGTTTGTCCATTCACTTCACTTAAAACTGCTTTTTTTTATATAGAATTCGTATCAAACCACACACACACACTCTATAACTGCCTTTTTACTTTCACTTAACTAGGACATGAGTAGTTTGATGAAATTCTTATGAGAACTTCATATATTATTCAACCTTATGAAGTACGTAGAAGAAAATTGATGACTCGTGTAGACCATGCACAGTACCATTTAACTCTTGTGTAGATAAATAATAATTTGACAAGCAAAGGAGATTTCCACTGTAAATTTACTGCAATCTTGTAGAACCTACATGAATTTACCTTGCCACTGTAATATCCATTTGTGAAATATTTGTCTTTTGAGCTGTAATAGATTTAGTATTGACATGAACTAGATTATAAATTCTGGTTGCTTTTCTTATTCATCATATTTGGCTGCAATTTAATGCTTTTATGGTTGCAATTTTCTTATTCATTTTATTTGGTTGCAATATTTTATATGGTTGTCTTGCTGCTTTTGAATCAATGGGTAAGATAACCACTGGCTGACTAATGCTAATCTTAGTTATTTTTCTTTTCACTTTAAACAATTATTGTACGAATGAACAATTAGAGGAACTTCATATGATTGAACAATACTGCATAATGTCTTTTGAATTTCTTCTGTAATAATATATGTGGTAAAAGTATATTACCTAGCATTTTGTGTAAGTACTAATCACTCACAGAAGTTTGTTTGCTATATATATGTCTCATGGAAAGCTTTAAGGACTCCAAGCATATTCTTTTAAAGAAGCAATGATTAGCTAATTCAATTCTAGGTCTTTGATGAAGTGCAAGAGTAAAAAGATCACTGAACTGATAACTATCCAGGTCGAAATGTGTGGATTTATCTGTTCGATCTG
The DNA here is from genome assembly GCA_017893485.1 of Hemerocallis citrina. Classification (NCBI taxonomy): domain Eukaryota; kingdom Viridiplantae; phylum Streptophyta; class Magnoliopsida; order Asparagales; family Asphodelaceae; genus Hemerocallis; species Hemerocallis citrina. The sequence continues at coordinate 22,186,120 of CM030359.1, read as the reverse complement.
TAAAGAATGACTATGATTGAAAACTGATCCTAATGTATTAGGATTGCTTGGAAAATATGAATACTTTATGTTTTGAAAGGTTCTTGTGGGTGTGGTTTTGATGTTCTTGTGGGTTACATCAAGTTGGGACAAATGTCTTGAAGACATTATTACCACACACACTCTATAATACATAAGATTATTCAATTACCATACACTAATATTCCTACTAATTTTTGTCCAAAACTAAGGAAAGAAAATAATTCGAATATGATATAACTCTATATGAATGTCATCTTTCAACTATATTTATCTTCTCAATATAAAACTTAATTAGTTGTTTCATTGTATCTAGATAATAAAACAAATTACAAAAGAAATTCCGTAAATTATATGTGATTGATTAATTTTAAATAATTTATTATCACGAAAAGTCTTAAATATCAGTTAAACTAGCATTTTACAGAACGTTCATTAGAATTGCCAAAATTGGCGAACTTATTACCAAAATGACCTACTTTTTGAAAGTATTTACCAAACTAACCCACTTTTGAAAGTATTTACCAAAATAACACACTCGGTCTTTGAAAGACCGAGTTTAGCACAAAATAACTCGGTTTTTCAAAGACCGAGTGTTAGAATTCGATTTTTCGAATTCTAACACTCGGTCTTTGAAAAACCGAGTTATTTTGTGCTAAACTCGGTCTTTCAAAGACCGAGTGTGTCGTTTTGGGAATTAAAAATAAAAGTAGGTCGGTTTGGGAAAAACTTTCAAAAAGTAGGTCGTTTTGGGAAAAAAATCAAGATGATGAGGGCTAGGTGTTTGTGATATGTTGTCTGTATGTAGTACTATGTACAAGTATGATTCATTTGAGGAAAATCTTGTTGTATGTTAGACTAATATTTCAGTTCCCAAGCTCTGTTTTAATGTATAATGAGGGGGGTAAACATTGAAAAAGTCTAGGAAAGAATGAGTTTAGTTTTTTGTTCTGATTTGTCAATTTGGGCGTGCAAACAGTAGCATATTGTAGGGTTTTTGTTTCTACGTAGTCAGTTGAATGTTGGGATCTTAAAGTTTAAGAATGTAGTAAATGAAGTCCCTAAGTAGGGGATACTAGCAGAACACAAATCCATTGTGTAGTGCAAGATATGTGCAAAACAAAGTAGGCTGTCTATAGACATCAAGCAGAATACAACAAACTGCTGAAATATACCTGTAACATGAAATCTGGCATGGTTAGATCCCCAAATAGTATTGGAAAGCTATTTGAAATGTGTCTTAGTTAGTCCTCTAACATTCACATCAAACGAAATGGAATTACGAGTTGTAGAACTCAAGCTATAGAAGAAACTAGCCCACGAGCCCTAAATTAAAGTCATAAAGTGCAACATTAGGTTGCTGCTTGTACTGAGAATCTGATTGAATCTGGAATTTCTGGAGATCATTTAGGTAAAACATTAGGAGTTAATAAATCGATATGGGATAGGTGAGTGCTATATTATTAGTTTAAGATAGGGTTTTATACTTTTAATTTAGCATAATATAGAACTTAGTGCTTTATAGTTTTTCATTGAGAAAAAGAGGAAGATGATGTACTAAAGCCGAGTTTTGTGAATTATTAATTAAATCAGTATATTATTCATGTTAATTAGGATTAAAGAGTATAACACGAGATATTTCTGCATTTAAGTATTATTAGATAAGTGATTATAGTAATTCCTAGCCGGATGTATTAGTGGCAATGTGCAAAACTTGTGAGGTATTATAGTTGTGGCCACTAGCCAGGTTGCAATTCTATTAATTCGTGACCCGTTTGTAGACATACGAGTGGAGTACTAGTAACCCATTTGGATAAATTTAAATGGAGTGTTAGTGATTCCATCAAAGACATCAATGGAGGTAATATTAGCGACTCCATTGGAGATGTCAGCTGGGGGTTAATTGATACTGTAGGCTTCTGCCTATCCTGATACTATAGGTGTAGGTCTATCCTGATTCTACAGGTGTTGGTCTTCTCTGGTTTGTCATAGTCTATTATGATGTAGAACTCGATTTAGTTAAGTTGGTTTCAAAGAGTCTTGACACAATCAAAAGGCCTGGTATCTAAAAATAATCTAACCTAATGAGATTATGACGCAGGAGGGTATAATGACTTTTTCCCTATATTTCCAGTTTATCACTCGTAGTCTATTATGATGTACCTCTTAATTTAGTTAAGCTGGTTTCAATAGTCTTTTGACATAAACAAAGCCAAAGGCCTGCTATCTAAGAAGAAATCTAACCAAATGAGCAATGAAGCAGGGAAGTCTTATTAGCATTTTCCTTTATTTCTAATTTAGTTTTGCTAAACCTGTATATTTAGTTTGTTGCCCCTGTTCATCTTCACTTTCCTATATTTCCAATTCAATTTTTGTCGAGCCTCTATATCTGGTTTGTTTGCTGTGTTAATCTTCAGTCATGTACATCTTTAGAGTTTTACTGATACAGTTTTTTTTTTAATTTTTAGAGTTGTTATGGGCATTTGATATTACTCCAAAGTAGGTAGATTAATAGTAGGTGGTTTCTTCCCCTATTTTTGAAAGGTGGTGAGCTCACCTCTTCAAAATGTGGTGATTCTCTTTCCATACAGAAGGATTTTTTATGTCCTCATAAATCCACAAAAGAGAGAGTATATCTCAAACAATATACTTACATGTCAAACAAACCAAAATTGGGATTTGTACTGCTTTAAATGGCAACCATATACATCCCCCCCAGCCAAATTGTTTGGAATTATTTTCATGGAAATCCAATAAGATGTACAGTATTACTACTTGGCAAATAGCTTTCAACCATCCAAATATCCCGTAAGGATCGATGTCAACATGTTAATTTGTTTTCAAATTTTGTCAATATTTTTTTTCCTTTTTCTAGACACGTCAGGGTGTGTTTGGAAATGAGCTAAAGTTATGATAATTGGAGTTTTGTGGAGTTATCTCATATGATTTCAGTTATCTGACTTTTGGGTTGTTTGGGGCCCTTTTTGGACTTAAGGTAACATTTATCTCGCCCAAAAATTAAGACAACCAGAGTTATCTAATCTTCAAGCAGACCTAATTTATCTTTAATTGTCTTTTTTTGAGAGAAACGGTGGGATAATCTTCTGGTGCTTCATTAATAAGACTGCTAATGAAACAAGCAACAGAGTCAACTACAACTACCAAGCATGATGTTTGTTCTCCCAAAAAAACGATATCTAGCTTACTAAAGAATGATAGTCATACCCCAAAAGGATGATGTCATATAAGGCTACATACATCAACATAGTACAGAAATAAACTACATAATATACTGCTGAGAAAACACAAAAGTGATGGTACCCAAGGGCGTCATCCCAACTCCTGCCCTTGCTCCTAGTCTCCACTATTAGTATCCTCCCCCTCTATAGTGCGGTGGGTAGGGTCGTCATCAACAATGGTTAGTGCCACTCTAGCCCATTTCTGCTCGGACTCAGGTCATACAGAGATCCAACACAGATGCGATAGAAAACATGCAGATGCTGTGAGTGTGTTCCTAAAGTGCGCCCATTGTGTTCTCCCCATATGGCCCAATGTGTGGCCATAACTGCAATGTCCTACATATTCCATCGCTTTAATTCAAATGGTCCTCTCTCCAACAGTCCAACTGGTTTAAAAGAATCAAACATTGTCAGGGAGACTTTGAATATGGAGCTAGCTCTTCATCCTGTCCCAGACCGCAATCAAGAAAGGGCACCACAGGAAGAGATGATCAACTTTTTTCCTTTGGATGTTACAGAGCACACAGTCCTCTGGTCCAACCCATTTGTACTGGATGAGTTGTAAGAATAGCGTTCTTTGACGCTAGCTAGCAGAAAAGATGAATTTTCAACGGAACCTTAATTTGCAACATGGTTGAGGAGGCCATGTCTCAAACCTCTCCATCATTGATGAATTCAGACATTGATCTCAACGAGAATTGACGATCTGGGCAGAGGGACCAGCTAATTCTGTCACAAGCTGTGGAAGGGCAACAATCCTGAAGCAAGTCGAACAGCTCGCTCCTGTGCTTGCTGACTTCATCGGGTAGGGTGTGGTGGAATCTTGGTGCCCACCTCTCCCTCCTCCACAATGTGTTCACATCGGCCTCAGGGGAGGTGGAGTTTGGAAAAGTGTTGGAAATTGGTCCTTCAGGAATTGCTCCACACCATCTGTCATACCAGAACTTGGTGTTGGCTCCATCCCTCAGCTAAGTCGACAATCCAATTTGGAAGGGGTCACAGATCCTCCAAAAACCGGTCATATAGCTCTAGTTTTTTGCCGTACCAAAAATACTGGACTTAGATAATTTTTCCTAATTAAGTCAGCCCATTTGAACTGCTTGTGTGAATGTGTGAATGGAGTTTATCTTAATTGTCAACTGCCAAACCCGTAGTTAAAAATTATTTTTCTAAGGTCGAGGTAAAGGTACCTTCAACTAAAAAGTTTGGTTATCCTAACTTTGTTCCCGAACAGTACTCTATGAGAATTTGGATGGACCCAAATTAGTCATTTAGTGTTGATAGCATAGTGGACATTTATTCTCCATAGTCTATTTTTATTTTAGATGACTTAGATAGTCGTTTTTATACTCCAATGTGGGCAATGTCGCACTGATGCTCTTATAACTTAGAGAAGAAAATTTTTAATTTTCGGTTTTTTAGGTGTAACATGTTGGGAATGTAATTGAACTGTGTAGATAATTTTTGAAGTTGTTCCTTTGCAGGATGTGGTAAGAAAAGGTACAGGTGGGTGGAAAAAGCTAGTGAAAGCGTTTGGGACCGAGATTTTGCTTGAAAATGGAGAGATTGACAGAGCACGCTTGGGTCAATTGGTATTTTCTGATCCAACAAAACGTCAACTTCTTAATCGGTAAATACACTCAGACATCAATAATTGTTATTTAGAAGGCTGCCCTTGATTTTCTTATTAATTTTTTTTGGTTCAAGTGTCTTGCATACGATTAGTCAAACAAAATGATTGCTTAATGTTGATCTTACTGTAATTAGTACGGTTATAATTCGTGAGTCATTGTTGTTTTGCAAGTTGCTTGAAGCTCACCATTTGGCATTTGCTCAACAATAATCTAGTAGTATTTTTGTGGCTTTTATCTTCGTGGGCTATTATCTGGACTTGTGGAAAGTTGGTATTATGGAGCTAGAAACAAATTTCCTCTCAAAATTTTTTTGTAGCCTTGTCTTCCCTTGCACTTTATATTCATGAATTAGTGAAAATAAGTAGACTTGAGCTGCATTTGGTGAGGGATTGGGGTATGCGCGTGTGTGCGTGTGTGGTCTTTCAGTTGTACCTTGATTGGAGTTGTGGAAAGTAGTATTATGTAGCTAGAAACGAATTTTCTTACAACTCTTTTGTAGCTTTATCTTCTCGTGCACTTTATATTTATGCATTAATGCAAAGAAGTATACTTGAGCTGCATTTGGTGAGGAATTGGGGTGTGTGTGTGTGTGTATTTTACAACTTTTATGTAGCTTTATCTTCTTTAGTACTTCATATTCATGCATCAATGAAAAGAAGTATACTTGAGCTGCATTTGGTGAGGAATGGTCTGTGTGTCTTTGTTACTTCTATTATGCCTCCTCTAGCAAAAGCTTGTTAAATGACACGTACTAATAGAGTGAGTTTAGTTGTTGAAGATGCTCATGTTCATTTTTAGCTGAGACTGTAGTACTTAAAGTGATGGACAATAGTTGCATAAAGTTAAGGTATAGTAGATGGATGTATGCCAATGAAATTGAATGGTTTAAGTCATTAGCAAGTGTCAAATGCAGAGCGTGAACCTTCTCTGTCCAGAGGCCCATCATTAAATCTTATGAGTTTGGAGCAAAATATATTGTGCCCCCAACAAGTAGAAACAGATGGATTATGAATCTAATGTGTGTAACGCGAGTTATGTGCAAAATAAAATGACTAATTGATAAGAAATCCCACAGAAAATCTGCTGCGCTTCCCTCTGAAAATTAGTTTGTATACCCTGTATTTTGATAATCAACCAAATAAATTCTGTACATTGGAAAAACTAGGTTGTTCCCTGGTCATGTAGAAACAAACTTCTCCTTAATTTGAGGGTGTGTAGCGTGAGTTATGCTCAACACAAAATGAGCCATCCAGAAGGAAATGTGCATTCAAGACTGCTGAACAACATGGAGAAGAGATGTATCCCGTGTCTCGTGAGCGTAAACCTGAGATCTTATGAATCTCAGAAAACCTACATAAATTTCCTATTCAGTAGAATGAAATATCAGGTCAATATCAGGAGTATAGTGCGACTTATACACGAAACAAAATGGTTGAATTGTAAACTAAAGCTGCAGGGGCTGCTGTCTTTCATCGTATTGGTATCAACATTAATGAAAAGAAGTAGACTTGAGCTGCATTTGGTGAGGAATGTGTGTCTGTGTGTCTGTGTTTTAACTGCTAACAATGTGTATCTTTCCCCAAACAAATTTACTGACGATACTTCCCCATCAAAGGTGATGCTATCATTTTCTGAAAATTATTGAAATAAATGAGTGGCTCCTATTTCAGATAGTTAGCTAACTCACTCCACCTTTGATAGGACTTTGCTAGTTCCTCTTCTGTAGAGGAGCTAACTCTTATATAACATGGACACTTCTATCAGTTCCATGATAGTGCTGTACCTATGTCTGTCAGACGTGTGTTACACAGTTCATGGACTCTCCTTGGACAGTATCTGCACATGTCCTAAATTTGATTACATACATCGATTACTTGTGCATTTCAAATACTTATTGAACAGGTAATCAATACTTCAACATTTTGTATTAACTTTGAAGTCTCTCATGTTTTCTAATTTTCAATGGAGTATGAAACTTTTTATACATTTCTATTGATTGTAAATCTCTTATTTTGACTTTGCAACTCAAAATTATAGTGGTGATTGTCGTTTGGATTAAATGTATGCATTATCTTGATGTGTAATGTTATTATGTTACGATGTAAAATATAGCCGTGTTCGGCACCAAATTTATAGATAACCAATAATCAAGTAAATTCAACACCAGTATAATATTATTACAACAACATCAACGTTATAGACAACCAAAACTCTAAGTAAATTCAACTACAATAGCATACTGTTAACAAAAATTCTTCATTATTTACAAAAATCAATTTCATTTGTTAAGATTAAGTTCTTGAATATTGTGGTGGGTGTCTGGTGCAAATATCTCTAACCAAGTTTATTCCTTTAAGAATTATATATCTATATATAATCTTAATGCATTATGTATGGGGAAAAAATCTGTTTATCCAACTATATTTGACCATTGTAACAGAAAATTATAAAACTAAAGATCATGAAGATCATGTGAAGAGGAACACTACAAGTACAGAAAATATATCGCTGTGGCAAGAACAGGATGAATTTGTTATATACTTATATGATTGATGTAATGCAAAAATTAAAGGTGTTCACAAAATCCTAGAAAACTGAATTTCATAGCTTTTACAGTTGGGTAAGCAGCTACTTTCATCACTAACAAACATACTGAAATATCATTAATTTACCTACCCGAATCCGAATTCGTCCGTTTTGAATGTCACATAGGTACTAGGCCTCGCTGATTGACAGCTACAAGTTCGGTTTTTTTTTATCAATAAATGAATTGCTCGTCAGAGACAAGTTCAGTGAAGTAGCTTATCAATGAAGTATGCAAGGAGGGGAATCAAGTGATAGTGCTAGTCCGGATTTATAAGAGGTTGTAGCTAGGTGATGGAAATCCCTCTAGCTAGTCGACCAGGAAAGGAGCTGGTGGTAGAAGCTGGTGCCAAGAGCAAAGAATGGATAATTGCTTGAGTTTCAGTGTCGGGCAAAGTCATCTATGCTTAAAACAACATGCAAGCCTACCAGAGAACATCGAGAGACAAATTAGGTTCATTTTTCAACAGGAAGAAGAAAAAAAACTACATAAAGAATTATGTCAAACAATAAAAAGCTATGTAGATTCATTATCATGAGGCATATAAGAGCTGACAATAGCAGGGATTCCAAGTTTTTTAGCCTCAATAGCATCTCCTACATCTTACGTAGGTTAATAGAAACTCAAAAGCAATAGAAGCAGAATCAGATATCATAACTTTTGCCTGAAACTAAATTAGATAGATGCTGGGATTCAGATAAAGCAGTAAAAGGCAGAACTAAAGAATAGAATAAACTGTTTAGGAATTCAGTTGAATGACTTTGCACAAGAGAGAGAGAAATACAAAGAACAATAAAAGTGACAAGTAGAATAGGGATAGAGGCAACATGTATTTGCAAGATCAAGCAATATTATCTACTATTAGTAAATAAAAACTGCGAATTTATTGAGATAACAGACTTTTTCTTAATATTCAGATACAAGCATGTTTATATTGTAAAGTTAGAACAGTAAAGCCCATAGAAGGACATTTGCCGATACAAAAAACAAAGTTAAAATTTCCTTTTTGATTATGGGTAGACACAAGTTAACTGCATTCAATTTTTGTTTATGGGCAGCTAACTGTAACAATAAAAATAAATGATTCTTTCTGACAATCTTGTAGTAAAAAAAATTCTATGCAGTGTCAAAACTTGCAAGGTCATAGATTAACCTAAAAAGCCTAAATTTTTCTATGGTGCAAATATCCGGTTACTTTTAATGTAGTGATTAATATGTATGCATAAATTGATAGATTGTGATCATAGAATATATGAGTGACAAGTACTATAATCACTCTGGCTTTTAAGTCCGTCTACGCAACTTCAAAGGGACAACTACTTGACCATCATCCAGTTAGTTCTTCAGTAAAATCCTTTTCATTTACAACATGAAAAGATCTACCAAAAATAACCTCTTTCAGCCAGTCCGTGAATGCACCAGAGATACACTGGCCTTGATACCCTATCTATTACACCGATCTTTTAAAAGATCTTCCAAAAATTACTTTCTTAAAGACCTCTTTTCTCTTGGATGGCAGTGAACAACTAAATACTTATTCATATATCATCAAAGCACCAATACAATCTGCACTTATATGATATTATTGTTTCAAGAAGAATAAAACACAATTTGAGAAACAAGAAGAAAAACAACAATTTTTTTATTTAAAAAAAAGACCTATAAGCCAAACTTCTTGCAGATTTTAAATGAGAATGGTTCATTAATTTCGGTATTTATCAATCTCCGTCCAGAGTTACTTATTTTAAATAAGTAGATATTCAAAAAAATCCATGGTATTCCCAGAATACACAATAGTCCTTCATATCAGGAGCAGCTGAAGCGGGAAAGAAGATGAAGATCAATGAAGGAGAGTAATCAAGGGAGGCAGCGAAGATGTGAAGACACCCCGGCAGAGTTGGGATTCTTTGTGTTATCTCGCTATTAAGAAGGACTTTCAGTATTAAGGAGATACTGTTGTATCCCGCTTTTGATGTTGTTTTTATTATTTTGATGTTGTTTTTATTGTTAGTAGGGCTACATTTGATGTTGTGCTTTTGTTTCGTAGGTCAGTCTTTCTCAGACACTACTTCTGTACTACTTTGTTTCCTTTTTTCGTTAATGAAACGATGACTGTGGTCATCTTTTATAAAAAAAAAACAGAGATGCTAGTAATTTTTGTTCATTGGTGTACACTAAAAATATTTAAGTTGTTAAAATTCTGTGCGATTATTTCTTAGGATGAGATAAATATGATATGTAGGTGAATAGAAGAGAAAAAAGTAGTTTTGGACATATACCGGAATAAGCTGATCCTTTGGTGCCAATGAGGAGAGCTGATCATCCTCGCAATATGATATATAGTTGAATCCCGACTGGAATGCCTTTAACAAAACTCAGGTCCATAGCATTACAAAATTTCATGTGTCCTTGTGTCCAACTTTGTATAAAATTGTCTTGTCCCTTTAACTATGTCATGTCTCCTGCCAAGCCCTTAATTATGCTTTCTATGCTAACTTCATCTACTATTGTAGTGTAACAGAGCATATTGATCACTTAGTTTATATCTGAGCTAACTACTTTATGCTCGTCTTCTTGCAGCATATTAGCTCCGTACATATCATCTGGCATATTATGGGAAGTAGTAAAGCTATGGTTCAAGGGCTACGACGTTATTGTTCTTGACATCCCATTATTGTTTGAAACCAAGAAGAACCGATGGACAAAACCAGTAATCGTCGTATGGGTTGACTCAGAAACACAACTGCAACGACTCATGTCACGAGATGGAATCTCTCTAGAACAAGCCTTAAATAGAATAAATGCTCAGATGCCACTCGACTTTAAAAAGGAGCAGGCTGACATAGTTATCGACAACTCAGGCTCGAGAGAGGAGACAAGAGCTCAGTTCGATGAAGTCGTGGCCGTAGTTACTGATCATTTATCATGGAAGGAGGTTGGCCGGTCCAGAAAAGGCGTGTTCTGTATTCTCGTTTCTGGAGTAGTTGGTGCTTTGATGATTCATAAACATGTATTGTAATGGAGATGAATTTTGTGTAGCAAACTCAATAAATAGATTTCTCTATTCCTTTGTGTACAAATAATGAGAAGTGTTTTTTGATGGATTAATTAGTGAATATTTTTTGGGGGTTAATTTAAATCGAGTCGTGGCTCATTTATTGGCTAAATTTCCAATATAAAGTATGCTTGGTATATATGCGTGTAAATGTTATGTTTAGCGATTTTTCCGAGCTCCATTGCATGAACTGTATACTTTTGCTCGGTATATGTCCTGTGTAATGGCGATTTTTCCAAGCCCGTTTACATGAATTGTATACTCATGCTTGGTATGTATGCGTGTAGATGTTAACTTTAGTAATTTTCCGAGCAATATGAACTGTATCCTTTGCTGGGTTATGTTACAAGCAGTGAATTATTCGCTATTACTACACATACAGTTAGTACAACTTCGTATACTAAAATTGATTTATATATGAAACATCTCACTTGTGCTCGAAGGATTCATGCCAACAAGCAAAACAAAACTCGAAAACGCATTTTTCACATACAATTCAAGCTTCAAGATTTATTAAGCATGGATGCAAAAATTCAGAAGTTCAGGATACCGACAAAAAACTTTTTGAAGCGTGAAGAAGCAACATTCTAGGAATAAAATGCATTCAAAAATGAATGAGAGATACCCCTACAATGCTAGGTTGCAGTTCTAGGAATAATGTTACCAAGTGGGGGGTACTAGTGTTGGAAATTAATTTTTGCAGTTTTCCGGGCCGGATTCCGGTAGTCTCCGGCCACCGGCGGCGCCGGAAAATGAGTGGATTGCGATCCTCTCGACGAGTACTATTCCGTGGTGTACTCACTTGCCAAAAACGAATTCCGTATGAATGAGAAATGTTGGTCCAAAGTTGGGTACTTGAAATGTATTAACTTGGCAACTTGGAGAAAATGGATAGTCCCATATCGGAAATTGGGAAAGATTTTTTCTAGTATATATACTAGAAAACTGGACTAAAGGGTGTGGCCTGGGGTTACCACTAACGTGTAGTGGAGAGAGGACTTAGCCAAAATGACAAACACGCGCGCGCGCACTCGGCCCCGGCTCGATCTGGCTTAAATTTTATTTGCCCAGACAAAAACGGCTAGTGTTGGGATTTTTCATATTTATAAAATCGGGTTCTAACAACTAGTACTAGTGCGCTCAGGGCCGGCCCTATGGCGAGGCAAGGGAACCGGCAGCCTCGGGCTCCTGATTTTTTGCCATTTATAAGGGCCCCCAAAAAAAATTTCGCGTCTTTTTAGAACTAAATGATAGTGCATATTTAATATGAACTAAATGATAGTGCATATTTAACATGTAACATGAGTATTTATAACCAACATAAAAGAGTAGAAAATCCGACCATATGCACGGTAAAATTAAACACAATTTTAAAAAAAGTGAGCTCCCTTCCTTTCACTCTCTCGCTCACGCAAAAAAAAATCCTGAACTCTTGCTAGCAACTCTCGCTAACGCCTTTGGAACCCATATTGGGAGTTCGCCTCGGGGGCTGGCCCTGACCAGTGCGCTAGAAGTTCTAGTTTAACTAGTGTTCATAGGTCGGATAAATTTGTTAGACATTTTATTTATTTTCCACTTAATCAAGTAAGTAATTTGATTAATTAGTTATGTGGACAAATATGTTATGTGATCCATTTAAATGGGAATATGGTAAATGATCAATATGGTAACTGATCAGTATGGTAAATGATCAATATGGTAACTGATCAGTATGGTAAATGATCAAATGGTAACTGATCAATATGGTAACTGATCAAATGGTAACTGATCAATATGGTAACTGATCAAAGTAATTTCCCCATGATTCTCTCCCCTCATTTAGAAAACCACACACTAATTTTGCAATTACAATAACTACTCTATGATGGCTAGAGTAGTATAAATATAAGAATGAAAAAGGTCACCAATCTCACTCTCTCATACAATTCTGATATACACCATCTAAAGTGAGAAAGGAGAGTTTGGAACCAAAATTGAGATTGACAACATCAAGAGGCTTTTTGGCGAAAACGGTTTCAGACTTCAAAATGGCAATGACTGGAGGTACGATTATCAATATCATTTTATAGGTTCCGCTTCCATTCATGTATATTCATATGGCGATTAGAGTATACATGAAGATTTGTTTTGTTTTGTCTTACATTTAATTTACATAAATGTGTTTTTGACTTACATTTGGTATCAGAGCTTTAAAATTATCTCTGCCTTGCTTGTTATTTCATTTCACAAAAGGAAACGTCTGTAAAATCTAAGGATGATTTTAAACATTACTCTCCTATTATTGATTTCCCGTGTTGAATCTTTACTGGATTTGACCGATTCATCTTTAATTACTTTGGTTGGGTTTTGCCTAAATTTGTGCTAAATTTCGGTTTAGTTTTGGTTAATGAAGCCTAGCCGAACTTGGTAACCCAAGCCTATGCTATTGGTTTCTTTGCTAAATCGAAAATATAGTTATGAAGAAATACTGATTTTGTGATTGATTGAGATCATGTTATTTTGTTAAAACTAGAAAACTTTAGTATTATTTTGAAATAACTAGTTAAAGATGTTATGGCCATTAAAATTGTACATGATCAAAATATTAAAGAAATATGTCGAGTGATTCGTTAATTTTAGTAATTGGAGAGTAGCCACAGCATCTCTAGTTATTTTTAAAATTTCTTATGAAATCACATATGGAAACTAGACATTAATTTGTAATTAATCATATGTAATATGATGAAATATGCCCACAGGAAATTTTATTATATTTTGTATGATTAATTAGGGTGAAATATTGAATTATGTTCCTTAATCTACCCACAGGAATTAAGGAATGAATATGGTTTAATAGTTTCATCATACAGTTATGAATCTAATTTGAGTAGGACTTTAGCCCACAGGCAGGTTTTATGTCACTAGATTCATATTTTTATTCATGATTTGCATTGGTAAAACATGATAAAGTTAAGTCTCAAATTTTTGTTTACAAGCATGTATGTATATTTTTTATTATTTTTTTGCAGCAATTTTACCCGGGAACATTTCTGATGTCAATTGTGACATTCCTGAATTAAAGGGTGATAACTATAAGGTGTGGAAAGAAAGAGTGCTTCTGCAATTGGGTTGGATGGATATCGACTATGCTATTCGGAAAGACGAACCCCCTAGTATAACTGAGACTAGCACTCCAGTTGCAGTTGATCTTTATGAAAAGTGGGAGCGATCTAATCGCCTCTCAATTATGTTCATAAATACCAAACTTTGTGCTAGTATTCGGGGTTCCGTCGATAAGCATACTAAGGTTAAAGATCTCCTTAAAGCCATTGATGAGCAGTTTGTAAATTCTGACAAAGCTCTTGCTAGCACCTTAATTATGAAGTTTTCATCCATGAGGCACAATGAGTTTAAGTGTGTGCGTGATTATATCATGCGCATGAGGGATACTGCGGCCCAACTTAAGGATTTGGAAGTTACCATGTCTGAATCTTTCCTAGTACATTTCATTTTGTGCACTCTCCCTCCACAATATGACCCTTTTAAGATCTCTTATAATACACATAAGGATAAATGGTCAATTAATGAACTTATGACCATGTGTGTTCAAGAAGAGGGCAGATTGAGGATGGAAGAGGGAGAAAAGGTGAACCTTACTACTACTTATTCTTCAAAGAAGAGAAAGGATCACATTAAGGAAAAGGGAAAGGGAAAGCTTTCAGCAAACCAAGGCATAAAGAAGGAGTCTACGTGTTTTTTTTGTAAAAAGAAGGGACACATGAAGAAAGACTGCATGAAGTTTAAGACTTGGCTTGAGAAGAAAGGTAATTTTCTAGCGTTTGTTTATGAATCTAATATGGTTAATATTAATTATAATACATGGTGGATTGACTCTGGTACTACAATCCATGTTTCGAATACCTTGCAGGGTATGACAAACCTAAGGAAACCGATGGGAAGTGAACACTACATCTATTCGGGTAGTCAGACCAGTTCACATGTGGAGGCCGTTGGGACATGCAGTTTAATTTTAAGTAGTGGTTTTAGTTTGCATTTAGAAAAGACGTTTTATGTACCAGGTTTCACTAGAAACTTGATTTCAGTTTCAAGACTTGTACCTTTGGGAATTTCCTTTAGTTTTTCAGATTCTGGTTTCAGTATTTTCAGAAATTCTGAAGTTATTGGATATGGTATTTTGTCTGATGGTTTATATCGTCTTTGTTTGCAAAATGATATTACTAATAGTTCTATGCATGTTAATACTGGGTTGAAAAGATGTATTATAAATGAGGACTCCTCCATTTTGTGGCACCGGAGATTGGGACATATCTCCATTGAAAGAGTTAAGAGATTGGTAAAGGATGGGGTACTTGGTATTTTAGACTTTACTGATTTCGATACTTGTGTTGGTTGCATTAAGGGAAAGCAAACTAATAAACACAAAATTGGTGCCAAAAGGAGTTCAAACCTATTAGAGATCATACACACGAATATTTGTTGTCTAGACATGAACGCTAATGATCCGAAATACTTTATCACCTTCATAGATGATTATTCACGATATATGTATCTTTACTTACTTCGTTCTAAAGACGAAGCTTTGGATGCCTTTAAATTGTTTAAGGCTGAGGTAGAAAAACAATGTGATAAGCACATTAAGATTGTGAGATCAGATAGAGGTGGAGAGTACTACGGTAGATACACCGAGAACGGACAAGCACCAGGTCTATTTGCAAGATTTCTTCAAGAGCATGGGATTGTTGCCCAATACACCATGCCTGGTTCTCAAGATCAGAATGGTGTAGCAGAAAGAAGAAATCGAACCTTAATGGACATGGTGAGAAGTATGAGGAGTAATGTTAAACTTCCATCATTTTTATGGGTAGAAGCTCTTAAGACGGCAGTGTACATATTAAACCGGGTTCCTTCTAAGGCCGTCTCAAAGACGCCTTTTGAGCTATTCAAAGGATGGAAACCGAGTTTGCAACATGTACGCATTTGGGGATGCCGGTCTGAGGTGAGAGTGTACAACCCACAAGAGAAGAAGCTAGACCCAAGGACCATTAGTGGGTATTTCATTGGATATGCTGAAAGGTCTAAGGGTTATAGATTCTATTGTCCGTCTCATAATACCAGGATTGTGGAATCAAGAAACGCTAAATTTCTTGAGAATGACTTGATTAATGGGAGTGATCAATTTCAGAACATTGTTCCTGAAAAGGATTATGATCAACTTTCACCCACTGTTTCAAGTGACAAGTTGATTGTCATTCACGCACCTCAAGCTAAATTGCGTGTTAGACAGCCAACTATTGAGGTTCCACAAGTTGACAACAATCTAATAGATCATGATGGTAATGAGGAACAAACAGTTCATCCTGAGGATCAACAAGTTCCATTGAGGAGATCTACTAGAACAAGGAAATCAACTATTTCTGGTGACTATTTAGTGTATCTGCAAGAATTGGATTATAATATTGGAGCCGACGATGATCCTATGTCATTTTCACAAGCCATAAGTTCTACAGATTCAAACTTATGGATGAATGCCATGAAAGATGAGATGGACTCTATGGCATCTAACCGAGTTTGGGATCTTGTCGAGTTGCCAAATGGTGAAAAAGCCATTGGATGCAAGTGGGTCTTTAAAATAAAGAAAGACTCGCATGGCAACATCGAGAGACATAAAGCTAGACTTGTTGCCAAAGGGTTCACTCAAAGGGAAGGAATCGATTACAACGAGACTTTCTCTCCTGTATCAAAGAAAGATTCTTTCCGAGTGGTGATGGCATTAGTAGCTCATTTTGATTTTGAGCTACACCAAATGGACATGAAAACGGCATTTCTCAATGGTGATTTAGAGGAAGAGGTTTATATGAAACAACCTGAAGGATTCTTCTCTAAAGAGGGTGAGCATTTGGTTTGTAAGCTAATAAATCCATATACGGGTTGAAACAGGCTTCCCGACAATGGTATGTGAAATTCCATAAAGTGATTACTTCATTTGGGTTCGAAGAAAATGTTATGGATCTATGTATATACCTTAAGGTCAGTGGGAGCAAGATTTGTTTCCTTGTATTATATGTGGATGATATTTTGCTAGCAACCAATGATAAAGGGTTGCTATATGAGGTGAAACAATTTCTTTCAAGTAACATTGATATGAAAGATATGGGCGAGGCATCTTATGTCATCGGCATAAAGATCCATAGAGACAGATCTCGAGGCATTTTGGGTTTGTCTCAAGAGGCCTATATCAACAAGGTCTTAGAAAGATTCGGTATGAAAGATTGTTCACCAAGTGTAGCACCCATTGTGAAAGGTGATCGGTTCAGTTTGGACCAATGCCCCAGGAATGACATTGAAAGGGAACGAATGAAAAATGTTCCATATGCTTCAGCTGTTGGTAGCATTATGTATGCTCAGGTCTGTACTAGACCCGACATTTCATATGCTGTTGGAGTATTAGGAAGATATCAGAGTAACCCAGGCATTGATCACTGGAAGGCTGCGAAGAAAGTAATGAGGTACCTTAAGGGTACTAAGGATTACATGCTTATGTATAGGCGGACTGATAGTCTTGAGGTGGTAGGCTACTCCGATTCTGACTTTGGTGGCTGCAATGATTCACGTAAATCCACATCAGGATATGTGTTCATGCTAGCTCACGGGTCTATATCCTGGAGGAGTGCCAAGCAGACCTTGATAGCCACTTCTACGATGGAGGCTGAGTTCGTTTCTTGTTTTGAGGCTACTTCACATGGTGTATGGCTGAAAGGTTTCATATCTGGGCTAAGAGTTGTTGACTCTATTAGCCGACCGATAAGAATGTATTGTGACAATTCAGCTGCTGTCTTTATGGCTAAGAATAATAAGAGTGGAAGTCGAAGTAAACACATCGACATAAAATATCTAGCCGTAAAGGAACGTGTGCAGGAAAAGAAAGTGATCATTGAGCACATTAACACTGAATTGATGACAGCTGATCCCTCTACTAAAGGCATGCATGTTAAAGGATTCAAGGATCATGTAATCAGAATGGGACTTGGTTCGATTATGTAGCACATTCATCATGTTTGTCTGAAACTTTCATTTAGTTGGATTATTTCTCTTTTGGAATTGTGTACATACTTAATTTAGTTATTTGTTGAGAAATATCATTATGTTGACCTAGAGTAAACATATGGTCTACTCATTAAGTTAAGTGTGAGTGGTGAAAGACTAAGTATATTGTGATACATAGAAGATTAATTCTTGCTCTTAAAGAGAATTAGTCGCCATGATTCGTATACGGAGTCTCTCTCGTTAAATGGATCAAGTGGGAGAATGTTAGACATTTTATTTATTTTCCACTTAATCAAGTAAGTAATTTGATTAATTAGTTATGTGGACAAATATGTTATGTGATCCATTTAAATGGGAATATGGTAAATGATCAATATGGTAACTGATCAGTATGGTAAATGATCAATATGGTAACTGATCAGTATGGTAAATGATCAAATGGTAACTGATCAATATGGTAACTGATCAAATGGTAACTGATCAATATGGTAACTGATCAAAGTAATTTCCCCATGATTCTCTCCCCTCATTTAGAAAACCACACACTAATTTTGCAATTACAATAACTACTCTATGATGGCTAGAGTAGTATAAATATAAGAATGAAAAAGGTCACCAATCTCACTCTCTCATACAATTCTGATATACACCATCTAAAGTGAGAAAGGAGAGTTTGGAACCAAAATTGAGATTGACAACATCAAGAGGCTTTTTGGCGAAAACGGTTTCAGACTTCAAAATGGCAATGACTGGAGGTACGATTATCAATATCATTTTATAGGTTCCGCTTCCATTCATGTATATTCATATGGCGATTAGAGTATACATGAAGATTTGTTTTGTTTTGTCTTACATTTAATTTACATAAATGTGTTTTTGACTTACAAAATTATGTTAGAGTGGAATACAATAGTAATTGTTGTTATTTCAACTTCTGGGATGTTGTTTGGGAAAGAGCTGTGGTCACTAGAGTTTTGTGCAAGTTATCTCATGTGATTTTATAGTTATCTCAATTTGACATGTTTGTGAAATATATTTTTTTTAAGATGGGATAACTATGGTTATTACTTATTATAACTTTTTCATTGATCACAGAGTTAAGATAATTATAGCTATCTAAGCTCGTCTCCTTATTTATGTAGTTTATCTTTTGAGTGGATGTAGAAATTTGCAAACAAAAGTTTGCAAACCTCTAGGTACCTGAAAAATAACTTCAGTTAGCCTAACTTTTTTCCCAACCTGTATTGATTGCGGTGAGGTAACTGTAGTTGCATGCAAGGATGGAACTTGGCATTACAAAGGTTACGATTTCATGGTGTTCAAGTCTAGGTTCTCCTTTTATATATACTAGTATCATGCACGTGCGATGCACGTGGAGGAAGAAGGAAAAAGACAAAAAAAAAACTACCAACACATGCGCTGCACGTTTTTTTTTCGCACGTGTGGAAAATGGGGAGGAGAATGAAAAGGACCCCCAAAAAAATCTAGTATTATACACGTGCGTTGTACGTGGAAAAATGAGGAGGGGAATGAAAAGGATAAAAAAAAAACCCAAAAATAATACGTGCGCTGCACGTGTTGACAAAATGACAAATGGTGACAAATGACACTAACCCCTTCTCCCATTATAATAGTAGATATATATATATATATATATATATATATATATATATATATATATATATATATATATATATATAAAGCAATCTTCCATTGCAAACTCACTACAGCGTTTTCAAACGCTAGAGTGCAAATGGATACATTCCATAAGCCATACGAAGCACTTAGGTACCGTTCTTTTTTTTCCCTCTTATAAGAGGTCACCTCTTATAAGAGATTTACAGTAAGAGCCTCTTTTTGAGGTGTTCTTTTTACATAAAAATAACCTCTTATAAGAGATTTCTGTTCTTTTTTCACCTCTTACAAGAGCCAATATTACCCCAAAGTCTATATTACCCCCAAAGTATAAAAATAGTGAGATGAAGGACAAGAAAAGATAAGTTCAAATTACTAATATATAAACTAATTTAATGGCAAGTTAAATTCACAAATGAGTGTAAATCATCAATTATAATTCTGGGCTACTATAGACTTTTAATTAGTATGAAAATTAGTATGTATAAATATAAATAATAATAATTTGTTTCAAAGAAGTTGGATTAAAAAAATTTAAGGTCAATGGGCTAATATAAATTCTCCCTTAGCTGTAAATAAATAAAATTACAGTCAACTAATTGTTTCGACAGCATCCCTAACATAATTGTTCGAGAATGTGAAGAATGAATTCCCACACTTTTTCTAGGATAGCATATTATAGTCAACTACGTATATGATTACACTTTTTCTAGGATAGCATATTCCGGGCTACTATAGACTAATATATAACTAGTTTAATTAGTAACAATTATAATATAGGCTTTGGGGTAATATAGACTTTTTAAGTGATAGAAGTCTTATAAGAATTTGAAAGAGGCTATTAGAAGTCTTTTAGGCTTATAAGATATTTTGAGAAAAATGTCTTATAAGAGGTAAAAAAAGAACACTAAAAAATCTCTTATAAGAGGGGGACCACCTCTTACAAGAGGTAAATCTCTTATAAGAGGAGAAAAAGAACACTACCTTACTCTTTCAGCTTGACGGGGATTGCACGTGTTCTACTCGTAACTCTTGGGGAAAGTCTATAATAATTAGCTAAATAAAATGTCTGAAGGGATCGGTTTTTGTAGGGTACGGAATGTATTATTGTCATCGGAATATGAAAAGCCGAGGAATGTCTTTAAGTCTCATGCTGTGGCAATTGGCATGTGATGATTGCTTAATATTATCTATCTATATGCTTTCCTGACCGACTTAATATATAAATAGTAGGTACTACATTTACAACACTCAAATCTGGATCCCTACGCTGGAATATTTTTTACTTCTTTAGCGATTTCTAAGCGATTTCTAAGCGATTTCTACTGTTCACTCTCTTTCTCCGCTTGATCTCCCAGATCCACCCCATCGGTGCCTCCGATCCTTCCTTCCCCTTCATTAATCTTGTGCCTTTTCCCCTTCCCTTCAGACCCTTTTCATCTTTGAAGCTTTCCTTCCCTCTTCTTTCGGAAGATCCTGCTTCTTCCTGTTGTCCACGGTGCACTCTCTCCGCCTGCCTCGGATCTGTCTTGCGACTGGTTCTCCCTTGCCGAGTTCTTCCAGCGACGCTTCCCCGTGTCCTCCTTTGGGCGCGATTGATTCCTTCGTCCTCGGATCCGGCCTAGTTGCGCTCTGTCTCGCCTGTTACCGGGTGCTTTTCTCTGAGGTTCCCTAGATTCGCCAGAGCCCCTCTCAGGTACTGTTCATCGGAGTTGTCGTTTTTTATTTTGCGCACCATAGCACTGTAAGTATTCCATCTATTTTTCCTTCATTGCTTTCTTTTTGTGGGATTTGGCTGTTTGTTGATTTGGGTTTCTGCACCATTGCACTGCTATTTATCGATTTGGGTTTGTTCGAGGGGTTACGTGCGCCATTGATTTGTGTTTTCTCCTCTTTTCTTTGAGGATCTACTTGCTCGTTGGGTGTGAGATTTTGGCTCCTTTCCTCGGTTCTCTCTCTCCGTATTGGGAGCTGACTTTGCTCACCCTTTTTCTCTCTCGGCTTCAGAGCTCTCCTCTTGGAAAGCTCCTATCCTTTAACCTTACTATAGTGCTGTCGATTCTTCCTTCCCCCTCCGACGTTTCTTTCTCCGGTCTGGACCTCATCTCCCTCGGTCCTTGCCTTTTCCTTTTTTTTCCCTAATTTTCCCTTTCTTCTCCTACCGTTATTTTTAGTGGGCCTTCTGGGTGTTTGAGCCCATGGATCTTTCTTGGGTTGAGATAGTTAAAAAAAAGAAAATTATGTATCAGGCCTCTAATTCTATTTCTTCTCATTTTGAGGCTTCAGGTAGTTTGGGGCGGGTGAGGACTACTCCGTTTAGGCCCAATATCCTGAATCTTCTTACTGACTCCTCATCTGCCTCCTCCCGCTCTCTTACTTTACCATTATCACATCCTCCTTCTCACTTCTCTTCTTCCCCCCATCGCCACCGATCGGTTTGTTTCCGTTGTCTTCAGTTTGGCCACATCAAGCTTGACTGCCCTAACAAAATGAGATGCAACTTTTGCCTTAAAGAGGGGCACGCGAAGCAACGTTGCTTCGCTCTCCAAAAGATATTAGGGCTCCCTAGAGGTGCTCCTATCTCCGATCAAGTCCTCGCTGCGGTGGACCTCGCTGCTCTCCGTAGCAAGCTTCCCCCCTCCAAACCCTCCTCTTCTCAGAAGATTCCTTCCAATTCCTCCTCGCCACTTCTTCCCACTCCGAAGCTGGAGCCTCACTTGAGCGAAAGTGCTTTGCTTCCCCCTCAGGTCTCCTCGGAGTCTCCTTCCATCTCCACCAAGCAAGCCATTACTCAAGTTTTCATTCCCAAGGCTGAGCTCACCGATCGCCTGAAGTATTTTGGTACCTACGGTGCCATCTCCTTTGTTGGTGGTTCGGTACCCTTCTATACTCTTAACTCTTTTCTTAGCAATGTTTGTAACAGTAAAGATTGGGACTGGGTCCTCTATAATTGCTCTAACGGCGACATGGTAGTACGCTGCCCCTCCCCAAAGATGGTGGATGACCTGATTGCAAACCAGTCTCTGTCTATTGGTGGCATTTCGCTCGCCGTTAGACGCTGGGTTTAGATTCCTGCATCCCCTAAGGAATCTTGCTTCTCCGACATCAAAGTCTCTTTGGTGGGAATGCCCCCTTTTTGCGATACCCTCCGATTAGTCGCCAACATGGCTAGATGCATCGGCGACATTGTCAGCATATCATCCAAAGCTAGACTGGCCTCAGGTTGCCTTCAGGTTGGAGCCATCTTTAGATGCTCCTATATCTCTAGCCGGATTGAAACTTTCTGTTTATCAGATGGCATTTCGTCTTTCTCCGTTTCTGTGCACTACCATGATCCAATCTCCACCAGTGAGTTTCCTTCTCTCGCTCACTCAGGTACTGCAGCGCACTCTTTTGGCTCTGATCTTCCCACTACTTTCCATCCTGGTGGTGCCTCATCCTCTAAAGCGAAGGGCGCTGCAGTGAAGGTGGGTTCTCTGAGTTCAACTCGCAGTAAATTCTCATTCCCTCGCTCTCCGGCTGTCCCTACTTCCAAACCAAAAATTTCCCCCTCCAAGGCCCCAAATCTTGTCTGGATCAATCCTGACCTCCAATCGGCGAAGGGCTCGTCCTCGATTTCTGCTCTCCAAACTGAGTCATCTAAGCCCCAGGCCCACGGGGCACAGCGACCTTTTGGGTCCTCTTTCTCCGCGGTTGTGATAGCTTCTTCTCTAGTTGCCAAGAATAAGAATTCCTCTTCCGGTTGGCCAGAGTGGGAGGTTAACAAGCATTTCACCTCGGATTGGGAAAGATTCCAGCAACTTGCGCACTTTCCCACCCCGAAGAAATCGGATCCCGCTCTCTCACCCTCTAAAGCCATTCTGAAGTCTTCCTCCAAAGCGGCAGCTTGGTTGGACCAAGACCCTCTTCTCTTAGAGGAAGAGGCGGATCTGGAGAAGGGGCCTTCTTCCAAACAGGTATTCCCTGTTGCTGCATTATTATCCTCCTCTTTTGATTGTTCAATCGCTTTAGTTTGGTTTTTTAAGCTTTTCTTATTAAGGCATCACTCTCTGGTTTTCACTTACTCATTTCAATTTATGCCTAGCGTTGGCATTAGCTTGTCCGGGCCTCTGTTCCGAGGATGGATGTCACCATCGATCGTAACAAAGGTCCGGGACATTTTGGGAATCTCTTCCCCTGTTGCTAACCATTTCTCCCCTCTCTCTATCTCTTCTCCTTGGACTTCGACTATTCCCCGGGTTGATCCCAATAGTCCTACCTTATCGGCCTTCAGCTCTTTACCTTACTCTCCATCGCAGGAGGTAGATTCTCCTTCTTCAACTTTTAATCCTCCCGTGGGGGTTTCCATCCGTTTTATTCGCTCTAGCGCGAGGATTAAGGCCAAGAAAAGTTCATCCTTCGAAGTGTTTACTTCCCCTGCTAAGTGTAGGTCATCTCCATGCTCTGACTTTGAGCTGTCCTCCCCGCCGACCCTAGCTGACCAAAATTCTACCCCGCAGTTAGGATCCATCTTCAGCCCCTCTTTTGTCTCTCTTTCTAATTGCGAACTGGCCTCCTTGGCACAGGATTTGGGTTTTCAGATAGACCCTTCCAATTCCCCCTGTTTTCGCTCTCTCAGGAGTAAGGAATGTCGTAGAGTCTTCGAGCATCGTGGTTCCCATGATTAGCATTTCTTGGAATATTCGTGGGCTTCATTGTCCGTCCAAACAACGGGCTATCTATGACCTTATTACCTCTTCTCGTTGTGACTTCATATCCATTCAAGAATCCAAGCTGGAATCTCCCTCCCCCTCCATCTTCAGATCCTTAGGTGGTACCTCTATCTCCAAATGGATTTCTCTTGACGCTATTGGCTCTAGGGGAGGGATCCTCTTGGGTTACAAAGAAGCCATTTTTTCTCTTATCTCTGTTCAGCGCCTTGAATTCTTCCTTATAGTTCAGGTGCTCTGGATCTCTTTTAATTGTCCTCTCACCATCATCTCAGTCTATGGCCCTTCCTCTTCTGAGAGGAGACCGGCTTTCTGGAACGAATTTCTATCATTACATAACTGGTCCGCCGGCCTCTGTGTTTTCTGTGGTGATTTCAATGTCACCCATTTTTCTTCAGAAAGATCTAACCTTGCCATTTCCAACTCCCAGTCTTGCCTCTTCAACGACTGTATTCGGTCTTTGCAATTAACCGATATTCCGATCTCTGGAAGATCATTCACCTGGTCCAACCAGCGTGATCCTCCGATCCTGGCTAAGCTCGATCGTTTTTTGGTCTCTCAGTCCTGGATCTCTCGTTTCCAGCAATCCTTCTCACAGGCCCTTCCCAACCCCTCGTCGGATCACATACCTATCATTCTCTACTCCAACTTCCCTTTCACCCGTCAGCACAAATTTCGCTTTGAAAAATTCTGGCTTCAAGACCAGCTTTTTGTCTCTCTGGTGGAGGAATGCCTTGCCTCTATCACCGGCTCCGCCGGATTGGGCAATATCCTTCTTAAACTCCACGCTATCAAGCATGGCTGTAAAATCTGGCGTGCGGAGCGTCAGAGAAACACCAATTTCCTCAAATCTTTTCTCCTTCAGTCCATTGAGTCCATTGACAAGTTAGAAGAGTCTGGTTCTTTGTCTGAATCCTTTAGATCGGAGCGTTGCTCTTGCAAGCAACAATACTCTGATATTCTCTATCAAGATCACATTAAATGGGCTCAAAGATCTAGGGTTCGTTGGATGAAGGAGGGTGATGCCAACACGGCGTTCTTTCAGAACTTTGCTTCTCATAGGCAACGTTGCAACCGTATCTCCTCCATCTCGGCTCAGGGAGAGGATCTTACCAGTGACGAGGATATTCATCGGGAATTTCATTCATTTTATAAGAACCTTATTGACCGGTCCAAATCCTGCTCAGTTGAGCTGGATTGGTTCCAGCTTTATGGTAATCAATCCTTCGACCTTTCATCTCTTGAGGCCCCCTTTTCTATGGAAGAAATTAAAGTAGCAGTTTTTGCTCTTAAAAGCGATTCAGCCCCGGGGCCCGATGGGTTCCCCGCCTTCTTCTTCCAAAAATTTTGGGAATTGCTTAAGGATGACTTATTTAAGATGTTCCAAGACCTCCATTTCGGTAATTTCTCTTTTGATCGTATCAATTACGCTCATATTGTGCTTATCCCCAAGCTTATGGGAGCACACTTAGTGTCTAACTTCAGGCCTATTAGTCTGATCAATACCACTTTCAAAATAGTTATGAAAGTGCTTTCCTCAAGACTTAGCGAGACCATTTCCCCCTTGATAGACTCTGTGCAATCAGGCTTTATCAAGGACCGTTTCATCCTTGATAGTGTCGCTTCTGCGCAGGAAATCATCTCTCATTGCCATAGGTCTCAAATGGAAGGCATCCTTCTTAAACTTGATTTTCAAAAAGCATATGACAATGTCAGTTGGGATTTTCTCCTTGACATTCTCGCATTCCGTGGTTTCGGTCCCAAGTGGATTTCTTGGGTTAAATCGAGCTTGTTCTCCGGCACTTCCTCGTTATTTATTAACGGTTCCGAGGGTCACAAGTTCAAAATTAAATGTGGTCTTCGTCAGGGAGACCCTCTCTCTTCCCTACTCTTCGCTCTAGTAGCTGATGTTTTTAGCAGATTACTTAGGCACGCTAGAAATTCCCACATGATCGAGGGTCTCGGTCGTTCCCCACGCTTTGAGGGAGTTCTTAATTTACAATATGCAGATGACACTATTATTTTCATTAAACCGAATGCCCATTCTCTTAGAAATCTCAAACTTCTTCTTTACTGCTTTGAATCCGCCTCGGGGCTTTCGATCAACTTCCATAAATCCTCGATCCTATGGTTGGGTGGCTCACCCCAATCGTCAGGCCGAGATCTCTAATTTTTTTAACTGCCCCGCAGCGTCCTTCCCAATCACCTATCTTGGCATTCCTCTTAGATGGGGTAATTTGCATAGAGCGGATTGGTTTCCGCTTATTGATAAAGTGGAATCCAGACTCAATGTGTGGTCTGGGAAACTTCTTTCCCGGGGTGGGAGACTTATTCTCGTTAACTCGGTTTTATCTGCGATGCCTCTTTATTATATGTTCTTCTTTTTCATTCCCTCTTGGGTTATCAAAAGGCTAGATCAAATCAGAAGCAATTTTTTCTGGTCTGGATCTCCTTCTTTTAAACCTGGTTCCCACCTTTGTCAGTGGAAAATGGTTTGCTCTTCCAAATCAGAAGGGGGACTTGGTGTGCTGGATCTCAGAGATCACAACGTCGCCCTCCTAGGTAAATGGCTGTGGAACCTCCACGCCCGTGACAACTTACCCTGGATTCAGTGCATCAAAGATTATCACCATGGTAATTATCGTTGGTGGGATTTCTCCTCAACTGTGTATCGTCGAGCTTCTCCTTTCTAGAAAGGTGTTTGGAAAGCTTCTGCAGCATTTCACTGTAGCATTTATCGCATCTGTGCTGATGGGTCTAGGGCAAAATTCTGGACCGATCTTTGGATCGGTAACATCAAACTCTCTTCTCGTTTTCCCTCTTTATTTCATCTGGCCTCTGACCCCTCTGCTACGGTGGCAGAGTCCTTCACCCTCATTGACGGCTTGCATCATTGGTGCATTCCCTTTGCTATTGATTTATCTCCCCACCTTGCTGAGATTTTCAATGATCTCATCTCCCTCATCAATAACTACGAATGGAAAGCTAGAGAGGGTATAGCTTGGCGATGGAATGACTCGGGCGCATTCACGGTTAAATCTTTCTACAAGTTCATTAACTCTAGGGGTTCCCGATCCCCAGTTTCGAACCGTATTTGGGAAACTGCCGCTCCCCTTAAAGTGAAGATTAACTCGTGGCTTGCTAGCCAAGGTAAACTGCTCACTGTTGATGTCCTCAATAGAAGGAATTTAGCTTGGGGTCAACTTTGCTCCCTTTGTGCTCATCACTCTGAGGATCCTAATCATCTTTTTGTTCACTGCCATACCATTCTACCTTTATGGAGGATTTGGGCTCTAGCGTGGTCTACGGGATCCACCCCCCCCCCCCCCTCCCCCCCATTTTGGCCGATGTGTGGTCCCTTAAACCATCGGATGCTTTGTTCAATAATGCTTGGAATTTATCTATACATATTATCATATGGATTATTTGGAAAGAAAGAAACCAGCATTTGTTTAAGCACCGTTGCTCCTCTCCCATGGCTATTATTGACGGGTTCTTGTTTTTATTCGATCTCTGGAGTGCTAGCCCTTCTTATAAAGGCAGGGCTCCCTTGGATCGCCAAAAATTGAAAGATTCTTTTCTCTGTCTCAGTAATCTGCAAGCTTTAATTCTTTAATTCGCTTTTCTGATTAACTGCTTAGTTCCTTCTTTATCTTTCTGTATGGATCAGTTTCTCATTTCACTTTCTCTTACAGGTTTGATGCTCGTCTGGTGGTATTCCTGACCATGAAGTATTTTGCTGTGTTATAGCATCACTTCCTTTCTTTTGTGGTACAGTGTTTTGACTGGGTGGTTGTTGTAGCTCTTTCTCTCCCCCTCCCCTTTGCTACTTTTGGTTTTGTTGTAGTTTTTTATGCCACTTTCCTGATGTGCTTTAAGAGCTTATGACGGATTCCAGGATGCCTGGTGTTTTGGTAGTCATACTTTCTCTGTGTATGTACCACGTTATGGTTCGCTTGTTGCCATGATCTGCGGCTTACTAGGCGAATCTAATTATATCTCTTTTTAGCTAATCTAATAGCTTTTCCCCTATTATGTTCTGGTTTGCTTACATGTGCTTGTTTGGGTTGTTCTTCTGAGTATGGATATTTTGGTGGTTGTTGTTTCTTGCCCCTGGCTGTTGTGGTTTGTTAGTGGTTGTTACTCTTAGTTTTGTTTAGCTTGTATACTGGTTGCCGGTGTTTGATGCCTATGATCAGGGGTTTCTGAATGAGCTTCAGTCCACCCCGACGACTAGTTCGAGCACTCTCTCCCTTGGTCAATTTTACCGCGTATGTGTCCTTCTTTCACTTGCGGGAATGGACTCCACATCTGCTGTTAGTCTGATTGCGCTTCTCGGATTGGTTTCGCTGTGTGTTTCAAGCGGTGTCAGCAAGGTTTGGTTGCCTTCAATCCGCTTCCCGTTGCTCTTCCTCTAGGGCTGATCTTCGTGTGTTCTCTCTGGGCGATTCTGTCTGTTTGTAATTATGAGTTCTTTTCGGGTTTTACCTCTTGTAAAACTTTGCCCTGTACATTATTTCAATATT
Organism: Hemerocallis citrina; assembly: GCA_017893485.1. Classification (NCBI taxonomy): domain Eukaryota; kingdom Viridiplantae; phylum Streptophyta; class Magnoliopsida; order Asparagales; family Asphodelaceae; genus Hemerocallis; species Hemerocallis citrina. Next base: position 22,157,676 of record CM030359.1, on the reverse strand, counting down.
AATATATGTGCATTGATGTGGCTGGAGTCGAGAGACTCTATCCGTTTCCATCAAAAAATATATATAAATAGTACATTATAATTTCTTTTTTGATCAGCGGTAAAAAAAAGTTCTTATTGTAAGTATGTTCTACCTACTGAACATGCACCTCTCGAATAAAATGCAACAATAACATAATCGTTTCTGATACATCTTCCAGCGGAAATTATCTCTATCATATGTAGTTTGAAAATCTGTATCCTAACGATGCGCACTAGACTAGCTTAATAACATTTCGAGATAGTTTTTTTGAGAAAACCAAGTTTGAGTCAAGGTTAGCCCACAACTTGTGAACAATAATACAAGTAAAAAGAAGAAGAAAAAGCGATGCATCGTTCCTCTTTCAACTCTCTCCACTCCAGCAAGCGAGACAGGAGCATTGAGCGCCGACGACCAGCGATGCCGAAGTGCGAGAGGGAGCAGGAGCTGGAACGCCGAGAAATCAAACGTCACGGTGAACTTTCGGAGTCTCGAAGTAGAGCGAGGGGGCGACCAGAGATCAGATCACCTGTTCGTCACAGAGATCGAACAGGGACAGAAGGAGTAGGAGGTACTCGCCATGGCTGGAATAGGGAGGACGATGGCCTAGAGCTGGGGACTAGAGGCAAGAGCACGGCTAGAGATCGCCATGTCTCACCTGAACGACACTACCACAAAGGAAGAGGGTAGCAAGAAGACCTACGCGGACGTGATTAGAGGAGAATACCGAGCCACCGGCGAACATAGAGTTCAACGGCGATCGGTAGCGATGGAGGAGGATGGCCTTAAGAAAAGGGAAGACAACGAGGGCGAGTGGATATTAGTAAAGCCCAGCACTACAAGACTAACAGCCTTTACCGGCGTTTTTTTGGACATTTACCGGCGTTTATAAACCCCGCTGTAGATACCACCGGCGTTTTATAAATCGCCGGTGCAAGTGTCGCTGAATCGTGTGTCGCTATAGCTCAGGGACATTCACCGGCGTTTTTTACGACTGCCGCTGTAGGTTAAAACTACACCGGCGGTCGTAAAAACGCCGGGGAATGTGTGGTTTCGTTTGGAAGTACTGTTTTCGGCCATCACCCACACCAGCATTTTTTAAAACGCTGGTATAGACTGACAGTTTTTTGCTGAAAGCTACACCGGCGCTTGTAAAAATGCCGGTGTAGCTATCTTTTAAAAAAATTAAAAAATTAAAAAATTAAAATAAAAAAAAAAACCTTCAACACACAACAGAAACTGAACATGAAACTCAAAATGTATAAGCTCAGAACAACACAAACTGAACATGAATTTCAAAATGTGTAAGCTCAGAACAACAGAAACTGAACATGAAGCTCAAAATGTGTAAGCTCAGAATAACAGAAACTGAACATGAAGTTCAAAATGTGTAAGCTCAGAACAACAGAAACTGAACATGAATTTCAAAATGTGTAAGCTCAGAAAAACAGATTCTGAACATGAAGCTCAAAATGTGTAAGATCAGAACAACAGAAACTGAACATGAAGCTCAAATTGTGTAAGCCCAGAACAACACAAACTGAACATGAAGCTCAAAATGTGTAAGCTCGGAACAACACAAACGGAACATTACGTTTAAAATGTGTAAGCTCAGAACAATAGAAACTGAACTTGAAGTTCAAAATGTGTAAGCTCAGAACAACAAAAACTGAACATGAAGCTCAAAATGTGTAAGCTCAGAACAACAGAAACTGAACATGAATTTCAAAATGTGTAAGCTCAGAACAACAGAAACTCAACATGAAGCTCAAAATGTGTAAGCTCAGAACAACACAAACTGAACATGAATTTCAAAATGTGTAAGCTCAGAACAACAGAAACTGAACATGAAGCTCAAAATGTGTAAGCTCAGAACAACAGAAACTGAACATGAATTTCAAAATGTGTAAGCTCAGAACAACAGAAACTGAACATGAAGCTTAAAATGTGTAAGCTCAGAACAACAGAAACTGAACATGAAGTTTAAAATGTGTAAGCTCAGAACAACAGAAACTGAACATGAAGTTCAAAATGTGTAAGCTCAGAACAACAGAAACTGAACATGAAGTTCAAAATGTGTAAGCTCAGAACAACATAAACTGAACATGAAGTTCAAAATGTGTAAGCTCAGAACAACAGAAACTGAACATGAAGTTCAAAATGTGTAAGCTCGGAACAACAGAAACTGAACATGAAGCTCAAAATGTGTAAGCTCAGAACAACAGAAACCGAACATGAATTTCAAAATGTGTAAGCTCAGAACAACACAAACTGAACATGAAACTCAAAATGTGTAAGCTCAGAACAACACAAACTGAACATGAATTTCAAAATGTGTAAGCTCAGAACAACAGAAACTGAACATGAATTTCAAAATGGGTAAGCTCAGAACAACAGAAACTGAACATGAAGTTCAAAATGTGTAAGCTCAGAACAACATAAACTGTACATGAATTTCAAAATGTGTAAGCTCAGAACAACACAAACCGAACATGAAGCTAAAAATGTGTAAGATCAGAACAACAGAAACTGAACATGAAGCTCAAAATGTGTAAGCCCAGAACAACACAAACTGAACATGATGCACAAAATGTGTAAGCTCAGAACAATACAAACTGAACATTAAGTTCAAAATGTGTAAGCTCAGAACAACAGAAACTGAACTTGAAGTTCAAAATGTGTAAGCTCAGAACAATAGAAACTGAACATGAAGCTCAAAATGTGTAAGCTCAGAACAATAGAAACTGAACATGAATTTCAAAATGTGTAAGCTCAGAACAACAGAAACTCAACATGAAGCTCAAAATGTGTAAGCTCAGAACAACACAAACTGAACATGAATTTCAAAATGTGTAAGCTCAGAACAACAGAAACTGAACATGAAGCTCAAAATGTGTAAGCTCAGAACAACAAAAACTGAACATGAATTTCAAAATGTGTAAGCTCAGAACAACAGAAACTGAACATGAAGCTCAAAATGTGTAAGCTCAGAACAACATAAACTGAACATGAAGTTCACAATGTGTAAGCTCAGAACAACTGAAACTGAACATGAAGTTCAAAATGTGTAAGCTTAGAACAACAGATATTGAACATGAAGTTCAAAATGTGTAAGCTCAGAACAACAAAAACTGAACATGAAGCTCAAAATGTGTAAGCTCAGAACAACAAAAACTGAACATGAAGTTCAAAATGTGTAAGCTCAGAACAACAGAAACTGAACATGAAGCTCAAAAGTAAGCTCAGAACAACATAAACTGAATATGAATTTCAAAATGTGTAAGCTCAGAACAACAGAAACTAAACATGAAGCTCAAAATGTGTAAGCTCAGAACAACAGAAACTGAACATGAAGTTCAAAATGTGTAAGCTCAGAACAACACAAACTGAACATGAATTTCAAAATGTGTAAGCTGAGAACAACATAAACTGAACATGAAGTTCAAAATGTGTAAGCTCAGAACAACAGAAACTGAACATGAAGTTCAAAATGTATAAGCTCAGAACAACAGAAACTGAACATGAAGCTCAAAATGTGTAAGCTCAGAACAACAGAAACTGAACATGAAGTTCAAAATGTGTAAGCTCAGAACAATAGAAACTGAACATGAAGCTCAAAATGTGTAAGCTCAGAACAACAGAAACTGAACATGAATTTCAAAATGTGTAAGCTCAGAACAACACAAACTGAACATGAGGCTCAAAATGTGTAAGCTCAGAACAACACAAACTGAACATGAATTTCAAAATGTGTAAGCTCAGAACAACACAAACTGAACATGAAGTTCAAAATGTGTAAGCTCAGAACAACACAAACTGAACATGAATTTCAAAATGTGTAAGCTCGGAACAACACAAACTGAACATGAAGTTCAAAATGTGTAAGCTCGGAACAACATAAACTGAACGTGAAGTTCAAAATGTGTAGGCTCAGAACAACAGAAACTGAACATGAAGCTCAAAATGTGTAAGCTCAGAACAACAGAAACTGAACATGAATTTCAAAATGTGTAAGCTCAGAACAACACAAACTGAACATGAAGCTCAAAATGTGTAAGCTCGGAACAACAGAAACTTAACATGAAGCTCAAAATGTGTAAGCTCAGAACAACATAAACTGAACATGAAGCTCAAAATGTGTAAGCTCAGAACAACAGAAACTGAACATGAAGATCAAAATGTGTAAGCTCAGAACAACATAAACTGAACATGAAGCTCAAAATGTGTAAGCTCAGAACAACATAAACTGAACATGAAGTTCAAAATGTGTAAGCTCAGAACAATACAGACTGAACATGAATTTCAAAATGTGTAAGCTCAGAACAACACAAACTGAACATGAATTTCAAAATGTGTATGCTCAGAACAACAGAAACTGAACATGAATTTCAAAATGTGTAAGCTCAGAACAACACAAACTGAACATGAAGCTCAAAATGTATAAGCTCAGAATAACATAAACTGAACATGAATTTCAAAATGTATATGCTCAGAACAACACAAACTATGTATAGCAAAATATAGCAACATTCGAGTTGAGGATATACTGAAGTTCTAAACGGAAATTCGAAATGTGAAAAAGTATAATAGACTAATAGCGCGCATATCTGAGAAAAAGAATTGTAACTATATAACGCAAACTCAATTCTATTAAATGTTATAGTTGAAAAACTAGATGAAAATTGCGGCTTCACAATTTTCTTTATAGTTTTCTGTACATGGTTTGTTTCATGTACTATTGTTTCATATTTTTGAAACGATGTTGCTTTCTGAATACCATAAGGTTGTGTTAAAATGACTTCTAAAAGTAGAAAACATTGTTAGTGTTATCATTCACTAGAAATTGTTTTCATACACACAATTCTTAGTTACAACTCTGTGGTTTTCATACACACATTTCTTAGACACAATATGTTATTATTCTCAATGTAGGCAATTAAACTTAGAAAAGAATATCACTGTTTGGGTTTAAATTGTAATACCCCAATTTGTGCAGTGAAGGGATCAAACCCAGATCCAGCTGATGCACGGGCAAACTCCTGTTATCAGTTCCTCAATGCCAAGAGACCAATCCAAGTATGGAGGCAACTCCTCTTTCAATCCCAAATAAGAAACTAGACAAATATAGCTTTAAGATGCCAGAAGATAATAATGTGATCTCATAAACATAATAATGTGATCTCATCACATTCATAACCAAATTATGGAGTTCAAAATATTGAGTTACAAAGATTATTTCATCAATAGTCAAATTCAGGCAAACAAGATAGTAACTGAGATGAAACTTATATTTTTATAATACTCATGAGATAACTGTCAATTGAAACCACAACATAAGTTCAACAGGATTATTTCATCACTAATTACTCCTCTGTAATTCATAGTATGCAACTTCAGTTACATAATCCATCTCATCATCACTTAAAACCGATGACAAAGAACAATCTCATTTTCAAACCCAAGCAACAAGCTTGAACATTATCTTAGAAAATGATACTCATCTATACATCATGATATAATTGTATATAAAGTTTAGATAATAAAATTTCCATCACTAGTCGCTCCTATATAAAAAAATCATAGTGTGCAACTTCAGATATATATGACCCATCTCATCTCCAAATTCAGACAAAAAAGCAACTAACCCATCTCCAAATGCATCATAATTCCAGTTTACTCTGAACCAAACTAAAACTCAAATGCATAATAACCCATCTCCAAAATGGGAGATGAACACCCTCCAAAAACCTAGCCAGTTAGTTCAACTTCTTAAAGCTCTCTAGCTTCAACAAGAATCAACAAGAAGCTAGCCTAGCCGAAAATCAACAAGAAGAACCAACAAGAAGCTAGCTTAGCTGATAATCAACAAGACCACAAGAACCAACAAGAAGTTAGCTTAGCTGAAAATCTTCCCTAAATTGAGTATCACAGTGAAGTCCCAAACAGTGAAGTCCCAAACCATTACCATCATAGAATCGCAGAATCGCACAAACATAAACATCCAAAATTCCCCTAAATCGAGATCTCCCCTAAATTGAGTATCAAACCATTACCACCCAAAATTCCCACAAACATAAACATCACAGAATCAATCGCACCATTACCATCACAAAACCGCACCATTACAATCAAACTATTACCATCACACAATCAAGAAGTAGAGAGAGAGAGAGCGAGAGAGAGAGAGAGAGAGAGAGAGAGAGAGAGAGAGAGTACTTGCGATAAAAGAGAAATGACTGAGCGGGATAGAGAGTGCATGGACGTCAACGTGGGCGTCGCCACAGCGACGGAGAAGTTGTCGAGGAAAGGAAGGAGGCCCACTGGCGACGGCGACGGAGGAGTTGTCGAGGAAGGGAAGGAGGCCCAATGGCGGGGAAACTTAGGGTTTGGTATTAAAAAAAACGAAATGTATAGGGTTTCGCGGTAGGATTGGGGATTTATCCCAGTATATTCACCGGCGTTTTTTTAAAAAAAATGAGAAAAAAAAATGCCGGTGAATGGGAGAGGCCGCCGGTGAATGCATATAAAAATGCCTGTGAATATTATAATTCACCGGCATTTTGTAGAGGTCGCCGGTGTATAACTATACAAATTTGCAACCTAATCCTTGTCTTATCCTACCCCGGTGCGATTGGTAAAACGCCGGGGAATATACGCCGGTAAATCCATCATGTGTTGTAGTGCAGGAAGACTCCAAAACAAGGCAAGAGCAATGAGCGATCGGGGACCAAGAGCACGTCAAGGGATAGGAGGGTCGATGGTCGGCTATCATGCCATAAATGCGCCATGGTCGGCCACTCCATTAACAACTGTAAGAATGACTGGTTGTGCTATGTATGCAAAAAGTTCGGACACATTTCGACGGCATGCCCCAAGAATAAAGTGACCTCCGCGTCGACTTCCGTTTCCCCTCCGGTGCTAGCTACGTCGCATATTTCGGTGGCAAGCAAAAATCAGGAGAGCTGCGTCGGCGAGGGAAGAGTTCTCATAGCTTCGATTACTTCGACGCCGCTAATGGCGGATTTTGAAAGGAGGTACAAGGGCGGCATTGTTATCAAAGCTCAAACGGGCAACCCAAACAACAAAAACATCATCGAACTTCTAACTGCTGCCCTCGTTTCCCCTTCGATGTCGGTGTGGTTGGTGCAAGACATTAGTGAGAATTGCTTCTACGCTCATTGCAGCGATGATGAGACGGTCGCCGAAGCGCTTAGAACGAAAGGAATGGAAGGGAGGGACTCGCAAGGGTTAGAACTTTTCATAACTTTCAGATCGTGGTCTAGGGAGTTCAGAGCTTTGAAGACAGACTCTTTCCCCTCGATGTGGATTAGACTATACAACCTACCATTTCATTGTTGGGTTCACTCGGAGTTCCAGAATTTGATCCGCGGCTTTGGTATCTTGGTCGAGATTGACATGAATACATTAACGCATAGTTGTCGGAGATATACGCACCTACGAGTTGGGGTTGCTAACAAAGCGGACATTCCGACCAAGATCAGAGTGGACTTCGAAAACGAGGTGTACGATGTCCAGGTCATCACTGAGGTGAAAAAATTAGTGTCATTTAGAGGAGCGGCAACGATGGAGGGAGTAGAGTTCCAAAACAGAACTGACGAGCGGGAGGTTGAAGACATTGTGCAACCGTTAGATCTAGGGGAGATCAATCAAAGCCCTTCATCGAGAGCAAAGGGAAAGGGGAAACATATCGGTTCGAGTTCTAATCCAGACTGTCGATCTATGGATCATTGCCTTCAGGGGGGACCACGCGAATTTGGTAGGGGAGAAGTACCAACCAGTGCAATACAGCTGGAAATACTCGACCCATCACTTTTGGCAGAAAATGAAGCGACGCGAAGGGGCAAAATGACAGGGGGTACGATGAACAGTGTCAAAGCCACAGGCATTTTGAAGAAAGTGGACGGCGTGGGGCTCGATGTCAATAGGGAGATGGGTTTAATTAATGAAGAGTGGCTTCAGTTCTCCAAGTCAGAAATTGAGGAGTCCATCAGGATAGCCTTGTGCACTATTTTGAATAGTAAGAGTGCAGTTTTGAAACCCATTGGGCCATCCATTTTGGGGACCCATCAAATGATTAGTTCAGCTTTGGAAGATCCGATTATTTCTGTTGTAATGTCGAAAGCTCAAGATGAAGCAAGCCACTCTCGCACCGTAGAATTTACACAACATTCGACAGATCCCGAGTCAGGTGGAGGAATCATCGGAGCTCTAGATGGCATCAGGGAAGACAATGTTATATCGGAAACTGAAACTGATGTGGGGGACATGGAGATTAGGGGGAGTGTCTGCAGCAGCAATAACAAGAAGTTGACGGAGTATCGGAGAAAGAGAAAGAGACAGTTGGAAAAGAGGGGAGTGGAAGATGTGGCTCAAGAGGAGCTTTTCGAGGACACGTCTAGTGCAAAGGACCATCCTACTGCTGGTGGAGGTACTTCTAATCATTTTTCTGTGCTTAATTCTTTAAATGATGAGTCGCTTACTTGTTTCACTAGTCTTTATGGTCTAGCCATGGGTTCTTCTAAGAGTGAACAGTTACATAATATTGCAATCATTAGATGAGAGTCGAGACTTACGATGACGTAAGGGGTAGATAGCCTGCGTCGGGGCAGAGGGTAGGTGTCATCTACATGTTTATTATGGTATACATATTCTGGAATGTTAGAGGGATGAGGCAATCAACAAAAAGAAAAGGGATTATTATTACGATGAATAAAATTGGCCCTAGTATATGCGGGCTACACGAAACCAGAATAGAGCAGCCTTCCGAGCAGGACTTTAGAGGTCTCAAATGGGCGGAGGACTTCGATTGGAGATTTAAGCCAGCAGTGGGGTTCTCGGGGAGGGGGGGGGTGTTGCGGTTGGGGCGGATAGGAAACTATTCGAGATTATAGACGACTATGTTGGGGAATTTACGACATCTATTAGAGTAAGACGGAGAAGGGATGACTGAGAGCAAGTGATTACTAGCGTATGTGGGCCGTACAACTCTAGGGTGCATAAGGAACTCTGGATTGAACTTAATCATATCAGGAGTAGATGGGACCACCCTTGGGTGGTAGGAGGAGATTTCAACATCACTAGATTTCAAGACGAGCATAGAAGCAGAGGCCACTGCCATAAAGAGCAGGAGAGTTTCAATTGTAACACTCCGCAAAATTGGAAATTATAATTTTGTCCTCGTGTGTTACGCACATGTATTTTGTAATGTATTTTCACTACGTATCTTGATTTCCGACTCTTTATGCTTTTTCCCGTATTGATTTTTACCCTATTTTGAGTCAACAAAAATATAATATTTTAATCCATATATTTTTACGTGCTTTTTATGTGTTTTCAATGCACCTATCAATTGCGTATTTTTTCATCACTAAGTGTGATATTTCTATGTATATTGACTATTTATTTTACGTTTTCGAACTCGTTTTATAAAATGAAAATTCATTTTCCCCTATTTTGATTAAATTGCATTTTTTTCAATTTTTGCACGTATGATGCACATGCTAATTATCCATCTCTTTTCTTACTCTCATTTACTAATTTTAAGCATGAATAAGTTTTTATATTAGCCTTCTTTTGATCCATGGACCTAAAGTTAAATTCTAGCCCATTAGTTTAATTAAAATAAGAGCCTACTAGAATAATTAATTTAGTTAACTAAAAAGAAAGCCCATGGGACAAGCCCATTAATAAAATCTTATTTTAAGTTGTGCATGGACTCACACATGACATGTAATAATTTTTAATACACATTTTGGAACTATAGGAGTTGTATTTATTTTGTGTATGTGTGTGCACTAGTGCACAACACGTGCACGTGTAAGATGAAGGGGTGGGAGTTGGCTTGTTTTGTCAAGAAGAAGTGGGGGTTAGGTTTTTGAAGATGTGGAAACATGAAGAGTTAGGAGTTTAGGAGTTAACAAAATGAAGGGTTGGATGAATTAAAAGAGAGATTTATTAGGTTGAGAATTTTGCAAATTAGACCCTCCCATTTTCCTATAAATAGCACATCATTTCTCCTTCTCTTTTAACACCAAAAACAAAATCAAAATAAGAGAAAGAAGAAAAAAAAGAAAAGGGAAGAGAGAAAGAGAGTTTTTTTTACATTTGGAGACTTTTGCTAGGAGGAGAAGAGCTAGGAGTCCTTGGAGCTAGAAGTGGTGTTCTCTTTTTTCATTAGTCAAGCTTCACATAAGGTGGGTGTTCTCATGCTTTCTAATTTAGAACTATGCATGCTAGTGACAATAAATGAGTATTATATTTTGATATGTAGATAAAATTTCATGTTAGTGTTACATGCTATGAATGAGAATAATATTATTATGATTAAGCAAATAATAGGAATTTTTTACTAAAGAGCTAATACCATGGACCATGTTAAAATGCGTGTAAAATTTTATGCGTGTTAAAAGTCTATTTTTTGTATGGGAATTTGTTGAAAAATGTTGTTTTAGTTTATGCTCTAGAGTCATGTTGATTAATGAATAAGAAAGAAATAATAAAAAATTAAGTTATTGTCATGAAGCATACTTTTATGTTTGTTATTTTATATGATTGGTCCCTTTTTGTAGTTTGAAGAATGCAATTTTTTTTGTGTAGTTAAATTGGTAAGCAAAAGATTTTTTTTTATAATTGAAAGAGAAAACAATTAACTGTTTTTATATTTTATCAATTGGAAGAAACAAAATTTCTTGTTTTATAAAGAGAGGATAAAAATTGAAATTTAGATATTTGTCAAAAATATGAATTTTATGATCATAAGCTACTATTAGAAATAAAATCTAATCTAGATGCATTAAATATAATCTAATGAAGGATTAGATTAAATGAAAATGAGAGTTTTATGGAAAATGATAGAATGACAGAAAGTTGAACAAAAGCAAAACATTATCTTTTGATATTAATAATCACATATGGAATATTTGGCTAGCTAGAACACCACAGAGCATTACTATTTATAAGAGATCCTGAATTCAAAACTTGTTGACACATTTTTATTTTTGTTTAAATTAAACCCGAACTCGTATTTGAGTATAAAGAGTTTTCCATTGGGGTTTATAACACCAAGCCCACATGGGCTAGTGGCTTGCGTGGCTGGCTTGGGTGTTTGTGACCAGTTGGTCGTGGGTTCGAAACCCGAAGCCAACTTTTATTTTTTTTAGGATTTCAATACATTTTTGGAATATTTCGAATTGGGTTAGATTAAAATGTTATTGTTCTTATATATGTTGATTCTTGATTTTGATGATCACAACACAGTGCAACATGTGTCTATGTTATACAGCTAACATTGCAGTGTACATACCAAAGACAATTCTAGCTGAACAAATGAACAAGCTCAAAAGGATACAGATGAAGACTTCAATCAGACAAGATCCAAGAGTTCACTCAAGACAAGACTCAAGACTCAAGACTCAAGACCTTAGCTCAATTGTGTCAAACTATAATGTCTTGTAAAAACAAATGTATTTTACTTTTTGTTGAGTCTTAGTCTGATGTAAAGCCTCGTCACACACACACACACTCAAAATTTCTTAATGTGTGTCTCTTAAAAACCCCCAAAAAGAGTCAAAACAGTTTGAAGAATTTTAACTCTTGAGTACCAGTCGACTTAAGCTTCTGCCAGTCGACTAATAGTACAAAACTGTTTTAAAATTATTCAAACTCTGATCAGTCGACTCATATGGCAACCCAGTCGACTGTTCGAGAGCTTTTGACCGTTTTCTGTTTTCAAAATTGATTTTTCAAAAGCAACAGCTCTTAGATCCGTTGGTTGACAGTTGGAATAACTGTCCCCCAACGTTCAGGAGATCTAACTCTATAAAAAGGAGTTCAGATCTCACTGAAAAGATCTAACAATTTTTACAAAATCTTTTGAGATACCGAACACTGTCTTTGAGAAATTTCAAGTGAAAATCTTTGAGAACAAGCCTTCAAGTTCAAACTCTCTGGTTCTCTACATTCAGTCCAGTATAGCAATAATTTCGCTCTGGACTGAGTATAGAAGTCAACCTTGTTTTTTAGCCACGAACATCAACACATACACCAACAAGGCTATAGGTTGACTGTAAAGTTCTTCTTGTTACTTTTGCTCTCGGTGGGAGAGTGGTTTTTGACTCTAGGTTGTAGAGTCGGTGTTGTTTCACTCTTGGTAGTAGAGTGGGTCGGCTTTCTCTGGTTGAGAGAAAGGACTACGGGTTAGACAAGGTTGTTGTCGTAACGCCGTAAGGTATTCTTGTAATTTTTCAAGAATAGTGGAAATCTCAAGTGGGTTGCTTGGGGACTGGATGTAGGTCGGGAGGACCGAACCAGGATATATCTTGTGTACTCTGTGATTGATTATCTTGTGTTTGCATTCACTCTTGTTTATTTAAGTTCTGCAAAAAGCTTCTGGACAGTCGACTCCTTGCACTATCAGTCGACTAGTCAGTACCGTTTGTAGTTGTAGTTTCATTGTGCTTTCAGTCGTCTGTCTCATTCATCAGTCGACTGCACAGAGTTATTGTTTTCAAATATTTTGGACATATCAGTCGACTGGTTCATAACTCAGTCGACTGCACCGAGAAAAATTTCCGCAGTTTTTATTAAACACTATTCACCCCCCCTCTAGTGTTTGTTGTCTTGCCTACAGGATCCAACAATATAATCACATAGAAATGATTACATATGGTTCTAAATTATTCTTGTATATTTTTAGAGATTAAAAGTAAAATTGAAATAAAAATGAGTTAAGGATTTCAAATTAATGCATACAAAAGTATGAATATTGAAAGATGAATTTGTTATGTGAATTAATTGCCTTTGATGGGATTATTCATTTATGTTGAATACTTGATTATTATATATACTTAAATTGCAAATGAGATTGCGAGTGATAAATTCATGCTTGTGAAAAGAATTATTTTTATGAATGATTTATGGATGAATGAGAGAATCATGAATAAAAGTTAAGATGGGACATTAATCATTTGTGAATAAGTTGAAGATTAAACTATCTAGGTTTAAGACATGCTTATTAAAGGGTATGTGTACCCATGTTTCTTGTACATGAACAATTATGATTTGGAGTTAGTAAGACCTAGGTTACCAGCAACATTGAAAGAAAGATTTGAGATGTGATTTCGAGATATTGCCGTGGGGCAATCTCGTATTTTGTGAACAAGTCCGGTAGGAGGTAAAACTGATTCTAGGAATGATAACACATTCATGTCTTGAACTAAATAACTAGGCACATAAGTGGAGATGTAGTAAACTTGGGCAAACGTAAGTGGGTTGCCTATATATAGTCGGCGGTGGATCTCCATGGCTATAGACCCAGTCGATGGACTGAGGTTGCTCTGTGGGAGACGGGTTTTTATATTTAAATTCGGAACTTAGCGAAGTCGTTCAGATAGTTTGCCGTCTCCAATGTATATACGTATACCGGGGCTAGGGGGAACTTGCTGGATGATTCGCACGATGAGGGAACCATTATAATAGCCGTTGGGCTGGGACCCATATTCGTGGAATGATCTAAATCTTGTTTTATTACCGGGTAGTTATCATGGCGAGGGATCGAGCCCTTTATTGTGGAGTACGTAGGCGCTGGCCCTCGGACCTATGTAGTATGGGATGCATAGAATCTGAACAAGTGTGCATTAGTGTCATCCTAGTATAAATTGTGTGCATTAGGTATTAAGGCATGTCATACACTTACATGTTTAGCGTAGTCACATTTAACACTTTAAGTTCATTCAAATTTGTGATTTTGATAAAGTAATGAGATCGTTATATGTACGGTATATAGAGGATAGCCGAGTATAACATTTTCGTCAGTTGTAAGTGACTGACGTGTCCACAGGTTGTTATGCAGGTAGTGAACTTTGCTATGAAGATGTTATGATGAAATCGATGAATTATTTGATGAAGTTGTACAAGTTATATTATTGTTTTCAATATTGTAATCTTTCATTCTTCCGGTGTGTAAAACAAAGTTGTATTTGAACTCTTATGTACTGTTGAAAAAGTTTTAAATTCCTTGTAAAATTGTATGAAGTGAAGTAAATATCCTGTGGAATCTCGAATTCATTCTTATTTGTAATTCGGGGTGTTACATCAATAGAACTATAGATTCTTTGGAGTTAATGGAGTTGGAGACGGGAGATAGAAAATTTACTTGGTCTAATATGCAGCGCAACCCAACTCTAGGCAAGCTTGATAGGATTCTTGTGTGTCACGTCCCGCTTCCCAAAAATACGAAATACGAGTACATGACAAAAGCCCAGCGAATGACTAACGTTACCCATAAGCTGTTTAATCGATCAATTGAGATTATAAAACAAGTTTAAAATACACCATTACTCAAAATAATAAAATTTTCGATTGGAAAATATTTAAATAGAAAATCTCAAAACAAATTTAGCACAAAATAAATTTATAAATGATTAAAATACTGAAAATATTTGGAAAATAAGTATTTACGGGAATGGGGGTTACAATCCTACCCACCTTACAACAAAATTTCGTCCTCGAAATTTGCTAAGGCGGTAAATAGGACAAAACAAAAACAAACTGGGAATATCAAAACAGAGAATAAAGGGAATAAAACAAAGTGATGGCAACACCAGAATAAGATGGAGCATGGATACGAATGGAGTAATCTAGGAAGATGTCAAATAAAGATTCAATGATTGGTGACAATGCGAATGAATGAGTAAGGGAGAGAAATGAGTAGGGCGGTACAGCTGGAATTTGAAGAGAGTATGACAGAGAAAAAATAACTAGTATGATACTCAATAATGAATCAATAAATGAAGGTAAATGCAAGATGCAGAATAGATAAATGATAAAAGAGAGAATAAGCAATACAAGAACAAAAAACAAATCTATTGCTAAATACCTGCAGTCACTCCATGAGTGATCAAGTTGTAAGCCTGACCACGAGCTTCAGTCTGTCCTCCATTAGGGGCTGGTCCTCCTGTCGGCGCATTGTACCGGTTTCTTGGGCAGTCTCGAATCATGTGATCGTTGCTTCCACACTTGAGACACTGGCGATTGGCTACCCAGCAATCCTTGCGCAAGTGCCCAGGCCTCCGACAGTGCGAACATACTAGATCCGATCTCTGAACAGCAGGTGGGTAAGGCAATGCCCTAGCAGGGAGGGGCGGAGCTGTCCTCCTGATAGGCCCACCAGAAGGTCTAGCAGCAACAGGGTGCGAAACAGACCGCCGAATAGCACGCTTCCTAGTGCTAGTCTGCTCTTGAATCCTTGCAGCATCCATGATATCAGCATAATAACAAAGTCGCAAGGCAGCAATACGGTCCTGAATCTCAATGTCCAAGCCCGATAGGAAACGACGACCTCTATCTTCGTCATTTGCCACCATGGAAGTAGCAAAACGACTTAGTCGGGCAAATTCCGCAGCGTACTCGTCCACGGTCTGACTCCCCTAATTCAAGACAATGTTTAGTTTAACATCGGTACTTTATGAAATAACAACGAAAAAGCATAAATAAACACTATCTGACGAACCTGGATTAATGAGATAAACTGTCGTTCCATTTCATTCTTGGTGGCATTAGGAAAGAACTTCGTGTGGAAACTCTCAGAAAAAGCAGCCCAGAGAATGGGTCGACCCAAACGTTCAGCCTCAGTCTGCCACTAAATGTGGGCAAGGTCAACAAGCCGGATGCTCACAACATCCACACGATCCACATTCACAATACGTGCTGCGATCAACAACTGCTCAGTCCTGATAAGTCATTGCTTGGCTACAAGTGGACCTTCAGTACCCGAGAACTTGTCTGGATGAAGCTTCATGAAATCTGTTACATTACCAGGCCTCGGTGGCAGCACGACGGGGTCAGACACAACGGGTACTCTATTGGCAGTTTCATAAGCCATTCTCAACTGCTCATTATGTTCCCGCTGCATCTGCATCACCAGCTCATTGTGCTCATGTTGCATTTGCATCAGCTGCGCAACAGTGGGTGCATCAGACTGGTCTTCCTCAGCACGGGAAGAAGAAGCACCTTTTTTAAGCATTTGCATCAAGTGTGCAATAGTGGGTTCATCGGACTGATCATCCCCAGTATGGGAAGAAGAAGCACCTTTTCTAGCCATAGTCTGCAACAAAAATCAAACGGTTAGCATCCAGATCGTATGTTGGATATTAATTGTTCATGTGATCACTGTATTACTCATATTGTTGAGTCAAACCGATATGATCCCAAATCTGATTAATATATCAATCAAAGCCAACTTCCTTTCGTTAGTCACGTTTGATTGATATATTATCCAAACCTGGGCTCTGATACCACTAAAAACCTTGTCACGCCCTGCTTCCCAAAAATACAAAATACGAGTACATGATAAAAGCCCAGCGAATGACTAACGTCACCCATAAGCTGTTTAATCGATCAATTAAGATTATAAAACAAATTTAAAATACACCATTACTCGAAATAATAAAATTTTAATACTCAGAAAATTTTAATATTTTTAGAATACAAATTAGATACTATGTAGTACAACTGCCCACCATAGGCTGCCTCTCAAAAGGTGGTTAACCAATTAGGTGACTCTTGATCATAGGCAATTATATTTATACTCAAATTATTTTCTGCCAGTTCCCTAAACTCTCCGTCGGTTCAATTTACTCTTTCGACCAGCTCGAGGAGAATTTTCTCGCTCACTTTGTGCCCGGCCAAAAGGCTGAGAAGACGAATGCCTCCTCGCTTGACCTTAGACAGAAGGATTGTAGCGCCCCGAATTTCTAATATAATAATTTAGAAAATACGTGGCACAATCCCAGCATCAACTTCAATGTAACAGTACACATAGCCCAAAAACACAAATAATTTTATTGCAAATTCTTATGACATCGATCTTTCTCTAACACAGCGGAATTACAAACACCTTGAATTACAACATTCTTTTTACAACACTTCATTTACCAAAATTTTACACAAAGATTTATTACATCTGCATATCTCAAAACTAACTCAAGCATCCAAGCCTCCAAACTCTAAGCAACAACCTGTAACACATGAGGCTAGAGATGATCCCTAACCCCCAAACTAAAAGGTTTAGCCATAAATGGTGTGAGTGACATAAAAACAAACAATATAATTTAATCATAAAACATAAAATCATCAACAACATGTATTAACCACAATAATAATTGAATGAGGAATAACAAAGATGTAAAGCATGGAAACATCATAGAATGAAAACAACAAGTGCATCTAGTCTAAAGGTCAAGTGTAGGAAAACTGGAAAACACATGCATAAAACCAAGTCAAGAAAACACAATTTCTATATGCGGACTCTCTAATGCATACTTGTCGAAGTCTATGCATCCCATTCTACATAGGTTCGGTGCAAGCCCTTAACGTCTCCACATCATAGGGTTCAATCCCCCGCTATGCAACTAATCCTATTACGATGACTACTACGAGATAAAGATAAACTATGAGAATTAGCTCATGCTTGATAATTCCGGAGATAGATCCCACATCTCAGGTAGTTTTTCTGGATAATTCCGGAGATCATCCCACATCTAAACATTGACACATCATCACATGAATACCCTATGTGCGTCGCCTTGACTTTGATAATTCCGGAGATCAATCCCACATCTCAAGTAACTACCTGGATAATTCCGAAGATATATCTCACATCGCAGGTAATTTACCTGGATAATTCCGGAGATAAATCCCACACCGCAAGTAAGTCACTTGGATAATTCCGGAGATTAAATCCTACATCTAAAGCCATACTGAGGTGCGTAATTTATGTTCCCGTTCGTCATATCACCACTAGTGCCTGTCCTTAATATTTTTGGGTTACTTAATTACTCAACGAATCTCCTAGAGTGGTGTACCCCACCGGCCTAAACTTAAAACTGAATAACTGAAATGCCTCAACGGGCCTCAACAAAATAACTCAACACCGGTATACTAGGGTCACGCACCTCTAGAGACTCAAACTCAAATGTCTGAACCAAATTTCCACCAAACAAAAGTAGCTCAACTGAATATCTTAAAATCATGTGTTTAACAGAAGACAAAGTATATACTAAAATATTTGAAGACTAATCATTCGGAAGAACATTCAAGTTTATGAAAACTCATCAGTACCAGTCGACTTATTACTGTAGTAAGCCGACTGTCCAGAGGAAAGATATCCATGATTTTAAGAAAATAAGTTAAGTAATATAAGTTGACTTATAAAAGTCATAAGGTGACTTACCAAAAACATAAGTTGACTTATAAAATTCATAAGTCGACTTACCAGATCATAAGTAGACTTATAAAAACATAAGTCGACTTAAAGGAGACATAAGTCGACTCACCAGAGAGAAATTCCAGAAATTTTTAAGAGAGTATTCTAAGTGTTATAAGTCGACTTGCAAAGTCATAAGTCGACTTAAAGGAGAATATAAGTCGACTTAAAAGGTCATAAGTCGACTTACCAGAGAAAAATCTACGATAACTTTGAAAAATGAATTCTAAGTGTACCAGTCGACTGAAAAGGGTCTAAGTCGACTGTCCAGAACGAATTTTCAAGAAAACTAAAGATACAGCAGCTGGGTCGTACCAGTCGACTGTCGGCCTACAGTTTGCATAATTTAGGTCTGTATACAATAATCAAAATTTGAGTTTTTCTAAAGATTCATTGTTTATGAAAATAATTCGTATTCAGGTAAAAATGACAATCTCAAAGTATCCTCAGATTGGATACATTACTCAAATCATCCAATATCTCAAAACTCAATTCTCATGTTCTAAATTCCTAATTCTTCCATTAGGGTTTCTCAATACTAAATTTCTTTCACAACTCAAAACCAAAATCTGATTTGTAAACACAAGATCCAGATGTTCATCCATCCGATCATAACCATACTCAAATCTTAAACATGCTTTCTAGCAATACAATTTTATGAACCAAGATCTACTTAACATTCTTAGATTTCACATACATGATACAAACAACAATCATTGCATCGTTCTCATACCAATTAAACAAACATATCAAACAAACGACAACCATCGTTCCCATAAATCAAACCACAAAACAAGTGCATATCATTCACAAAATCAAAACAAACAAAAACAATGTCACTCACCTTAGAATTGCAAAGATCCAAATAAAAGCATTCCTTTTTGCTAGATCCAAATCTTCCTCTCGCTCCACCAAAACAACTCTCAAAAATCTATATTGTTTTTCCAGAATGATGGCTGCCAAAATTCTTTTAAATACCCGGAATAAAGAGTTTAGGGTTTCACGACAATTTTACAAAATGATCCCGTCAAAATACAACTTTATATATGTAACTCTATTCTTGGAAATTCAATCAAATTCATTTGAATTAGGATTTAAAAGTAAAATATAATCTTATATCTCAAATGGTACTGTTCAAAACGTCCAGAAAATACCTTTTACATTTTAACCCTTAAAATGTCAAATTTGCAAAAAGGTCCTTCTTTTCTCAAAAATTGCAAATAGATCCAATTAATTTCAGAAAAATCTGAAAAAATACTAAACAAATCCCAAATATTAAATAATTATTTTTCATAAGGAAAACTTGACTTTCAAATTTCTCAAGAAAATATTTGCACGTGTTTTGCACGTGTAAAAGATAAATTTTTCAGAAAATATTAATTAAATTTCCAGAAAATCATTTAAATTCATTTTCAAATTTTTAAAAATAATATTGGAAAATACGGGGTTCTACAAGGATGGGGAAATAGAAAATCTCAAAACAAATTTAGCACAAAATAAATTTATAAATGATTAAAATACTGAAAATATTTGGAAAATAAGTATTTATAGGAATGGGGGTTACAATGTGTCTAACGGCTGGGAGGATGCGTTCCTTACGACCAAAGTGAAGTCCGCGGTCCGGTATACTTCGGACCACATTCCCCTAATCATAGACTGTGGAGAAAGCATCAGAAGAAGGAATTTCACATTTAAATTTGAGAAATTCTGGACGACGATATCCGAAACAAGAAAGGTGATTCAAGAGTCATGGGAAGGCCAGACTAAAGATACTTCAGCGGTTGGAATTTGGGCAAAAAAGACAAGGCGTCTATGCAGAACCCTAAAAGTGTGGGCTAAACATAAGTTTGGAGACGTGCGGTTCAGAAAAGAGTATATGGCCAATAAGATTCACGGGTTAGAAACGATGCAAGAGGAGAGGGATCTACTCGATGCTGAAAAGGATGACATGGCTAGGTGCATGTTAGATTTATCGCACATAGGCACGGCAGAGGAGTTATACTGGAAGCAAAGATCGAAAATTCAATGGCTCAAGGAGGGAGACACAAATATACAAAAAAATTTCACAAGGCGGCAAATGGAAGAAGAAGACAGAATCATATTACAGGATTGTTCGTGGATGGGCATGGATAGATAATGAAGACTACATCAAAGATCATCTAGATAAGAGGTACCACGAAATTCTGGGTAGAAGCAGTGAGGCCAGATGTACGCTGTCAGATGATATATGGAGTGACTTGAGAATAGACGTGTAACCCTTGTTCCCGTTAGTATGTATTTTTCAAGTATTTTCCAGTATTTTAAATTCTTAACTATTCTATTTTAATTTATCATGTTATTCAAACTATCTTTTTATGAAGCCCAATATTTAATTCAATATTTAAATGTTTTGAAGCTCAATCCCATAATTGTTTTATCAAATGGATTTAAGCCCAATGGTTTAATTTAAGCCCAATCCTATAAATAATTTATTATATTATTTTTGAGCCCATAGACCAAGCCCAAACTCAAACCCTGTACACATATATTTCTATGGGCTCCATCCTATATGATTACATTAAATTCCCACAATATTAATCCACCCTGCCATCCTCCTCCTCCCGCCATTGCCGACTTCGACCCCCTCCCCTATTCGAGCTCCGTTCACCATTTCCGTTGCCTACCTCCGCTGGAGCCTCCCGCCGCCTGCTCACTCTCGTCGCTCAACCACCTCCGAACCCCGTCGAGCTTCTCCTCCCTCGTGCCTTCAACCAAAATCGAACCCATTCATCACCGCTTCCTCTCCTCTGTTTCGACCCCCCAGGAAGCCCATCCCGTCGCAGCTTCCCTGCGCCATCGCCCCATCGTCGCCAGCACCCTCACTCCTGCTGTTGTCCACCTCCCACATCGTCTTCTCCGCTCGACCTCCGCCCGCTCGAGCCTCCCTCGAACTCCACAGTCGCCGTCACTGCTCCTCTCTTCCGTCGCCATCCAGTCGCCGCTCAAGTCCCGAGTGCCGCTAGTCGTCAGCCGCCCGTACACGCCGCCAGTCATTGTCGAGTTCCCGTTGCCGCAGTCGCTCGCCGTTCGCTCTTACGCCATCTCTCTCTCTTTCTCTCTCTCTCTCTCTCTCTCTCTCTCTTTCTGTGTGTGTGTGTGTGTGTGTGTGTGTCACTGTGAAGGTGAAGAACAAAGATTGGTTTTTTGGGTGGAGTTTGCTGTTCGTAAAGGGGATTGGATTAATTGGTGTTTGGTGTTTGGTGTGTGGGATCCTGTTTGGTGTGGTGTTAGTGGAGAAAAGCTGGTTGCCATGTTTGGTGTTTGGTTGGGTTACGGTATTTGGTGTTCGGACCAAGATCCAGTGTGTGTGTACTTGCTGTTTGTGAAGTGGAGTTTGGTGTGCTTGCTGTTGTGGAGAAGTGGAGTTGTTGTTTTGCTGTTGAATTTCGTTGTGTTGTTGTCTCTTTGTGCACTAGTCTCCGTGCACGTATCTTGCACGTGCTTCGCTGCCCGGGATTCTGATCCCGTTATTCTTATTTTCGGTATCATCGTCATCGGTTATCAGGAAAGTATCCTCTTGTACAATCCGTTGTTCTCGTACAAGCTTTCTTTGCAAAACACTGCAAGTATATTCTTTGTCTCTAATTCGTATTCTTCGGTCGAATTGAAATCTGTTGCTATACATAATCCGTCGATCCCGTATTCGCACATGATCGTGAATACCTTGTTGCCACATACATTACATGAACACGATTAATACACACATATGTACTCTTAGGACTATACATGATTATGTGCAAGATTGTTTTGCCCGTGATAGTAGTTAAATATGATATTCTGTTTTTGTTGATTAAAATTAATAAAAGTAACAAGCCGGGGCATAAGGGTAAAGATCTAGTAGTGGGCAATATAGAAGAGCGTATTCGGACGGGAGCTCGTGGTTTCCCGATGCAAGTTGCAAGTTACAAGTTTGCAAATTATATGTTTATATGTTTCACGCTACACTATGTTTCAGTCGATATGTTTCACGTTATATGTTTGCACGTATCTCGATACAATATACAATTGATATGTTTTTCCCGAGTACATGACCTATAGAATCCACCACTAGGCCTAAACGTAACTGATTGTATGTAGCAACCATATAGTAAAAGTATGGATACATGAAGTGCTCCCTAGATAGAATTAATAAAAGACATAAGATTAACACGTACACTTGCATAATCCAATTACATGTTACATGTTCTGGTTGACTTGTTTACTTGATTACTTGTTTACATGCCACTTGTTTCCATGCATGCCTTGTTCATGATCCTGTTTACATGTTATATTTTTCCTATTACATGATTCTTGACTCCATGATATTTTTCCTGTTTTCTGTTTTGTTTTATACTTGTCCTGTTAGCTTGTACCACTTGCGGCCCGTGACTTGCATTAACGGGCATCTTCTTGTTTCTTTTTCTTCATATAATGTACTTGCAGGTCCGGATGGAGAGTTACCACAAGGTGTTGCTAATCAAGTGTTTTAGTCTTGTTTATTTTTCATGTTGCTTTAGTTCATGTTTTATTTTATGCCACTCTCTATTGTAATCCGAGCTTGTTTGACCCGTAACTATGTTTTTATTTCTAGTTGTTGGTTATGTTATGGACCATATCATGTACTTTTGTTATCTTATTGTGATTTTACATGCCTGCGTGGTTTGTTTTGCTATCTTGTTGTTGAGTTACCTGTACAGCTTATGAATGGTGTATTTGCATCATTCGCTAGGCCTCAGTCATGTGCTCGTATTCTCATATTTCGGGAAGCGGGGAGTGACAAGACGGCAGTGATGGAATTGAAGGGAGGTTTACGGAAGAGTAAGTTCACAAAGCTATCAATCTCCTAGGACAAGATAAGGCTCCGAGACCAAATGGGTTCCCCATCTTCTTCTACAATTTATACTGGAATATTGTAAGGAGGACCTCATGAATATTTTCAAAGAATTTTATGACGGAAGCGCTGATCTTGACAGGTTAAACTACGCCAGCATCACTCTGATTCCTAAGAATCAAGAAGTGCGCACGGTGGATGATCTCAGACCTATCAGCTTACTTAATGGCTCTTTCAAAATTATCACGAAGGTGCTCGCCCAAAGACTGTCACCACATCTAGGCGACGTCGTGGCCAACTCGCAGTGTGGCTTTATTCATGGTAGAGACATCATGGATAGTATAGTGTCAGCACACGAAATCATCTATATAGGGAGTAAAGAAAAGATAGACAGTTTCCTTCTAAAGAAGACTTTCAAAAGGCTTACGATTTGGTGCATTGGGAGTGCTTGGATGAGGCGTTACATCTCAAAGGTTTTGGAACAAGATGGCGGGCATGGGTAAAAATGTGCATCCAGGGAGGAAAATCATTCATACATATTAACGGTTGGCAGGGTAAAGAAATTAGATGCAAACGAGGATTCAGGCAGGGAGATCCGCTCTCCTCCCTTTTATTTGCCATCGTCACAGACGGACTGGCGAAAATGATACGGAGGGGAAAAGAAAACCACATCATAAAAGGAATTCAGATCAAGGGAATAGCTAAACCTATCAAGGGAATAGCTAAACCTATGTCAATCCTACAGTATGCTGCCGATACTCTTCTATTCGGTAGAGGGGAAGATGAGGGGGGAAAGCTCTGAAGACGGCATTGGACTGTTTCCAGGGTTGGTCAGGCTTGAAAGTAAATTTAAAGAAGAGCTGTGTCATCCCGATCAGCGACAATCTCGCTAGGCCGGTTGACTCAATCACAACAATTTTAGGGTGCGAGACAGCAGTTTTTCCTATCAAATATCTAGGGATGCCGATTAGGTCGAGACCGCTGTTAAAAAAGGATTGGATCCCCCTAACGAAAGATTGAAAAGAAATTGGGAGGTTGGAAGAGTCGGTTCCTCTCATTAGGTGGGAGGATAACTCTACTTAACTCAGTCCTTAGTGCTATCCCTATCTATTTAACGTCGATCTTCGAAGTCCCTAAGTGGGTTATCTACAAGATAGACATGCTAAGACAAAGATTTTTATGGAAGGGAGCGGATGAGGCCAACAAAGGATTCCACCTGGTGAGGTGGGGAAGAGTCTGCAAGATGAGAGAATTTGGAGGCTTGGGAATTCTTAACTTACACGACATGAATAGGGCACTGTTTTGCAAGTGGTGGTGGAAAATCCACTCACGTCGTAAAGGTTGGTGGGGCTACTCGTTTGATAGGTATCGAAAGAGGAAAAAATACCGTTTCGGAGGGAGAAGTTCGCACAGAAGGGTATCATTAATGTGGAAAGGGGTGGCTAAACAGGGGGAGATCTTCCACAATAATACTACGTGCAAGATTGGGAACGGCAAGAACACGAGATTTTGGAAGGATAAGTGGTGTGGGAATATGTCGCTACAGAACCTATTCCCACTTGCATCGGAGGCTACGATAAACAATGGCTCGTTGGTGGCCGATGTTCGGAAGAATGGAAAGCTCAGCCTGGTCGTAGAAGATACACTAACCCAGGAGAGTATTATTTAGTTCGAAGATCTTAATCAGCTTATCCAAGCGGAGGGGGGCTGAACGTCAAACGATTCGGATGAAAGATGGTGGAATTTAGAAGCATCTAAAACTTTCTCGTTGACATCAATGTACAAATGACTGAATGATGGAGGTCTTAGATGTAGAGAAGAGAACATCATTTGGGGGATCTCGGGCCCTCTTAAAGTAAGAGTTTTGTGCACAACGACTCGATCCTGTCCAAAGTAAACCTCCGGAAAAGAAATTTACAGGTTGAAGTTAGGTGCAATGCATGCACGAACAAGGACGAAGACACCACACACATTTTGTTTTTGTGTCCTAGAGCGGTCCTAGCTTGGGAGGTAGTTTGTAGGGGCTTTGGTTGTACAGTCAGTCCTAGATCGAGTTCACAGGTTTGGGGTGAGTGGAGAGAGATACTAGTCAGAAAAGAGGATAGAAGGGCATGGGAAATAGTTGTAGTGGCGACCTTATGGAGTTTATGGCTAGACCGGAATGATTTATGCTTTCGAAATATTTATAACAGATTTGTTTTATCTATGCATAAAATTTTTATCCTTATTCATGACTGGGCAGGATACACAGGAGTGAAGAAGAAGCTGAAGCTGGACGAGATACAATAGCAAAGGAATCGTCGGGTGCAGGAGGGGGTGTGGTCCGCAAGTGGGATGCCTATTTTGTTCCGATTATGATAGCCTATGTAGTTTTTTTATCTATGTTTTTTGATGGTGGGATGTTGTATCTAGTAGTGTGATGCTGCTACTTTGGATTGTGTTTTGTACTACTTTATTTCGTTAATTATCATTAATGAAGCGATGACGTGGGTCATCTTTTATCAACAAAAAAAAACATTTCGAGATAGTTTTGAATTGGAAAAGGATCGGTATCCGATGATTTAATTAGTTTAAAGCAATTTCCCTGTTCGTGTTTGTTGGTTCGATACCACAATACAGTCAACACCATTTTCTCAACCTGAATATTGGCAGTCATTACTGAGTTATGTGCAGCAAATAGGTGGTTATGGTCAGATGTAACTGGTGCCATCATGGCTATGTTTAAAGTCTGCAGCCATACCGTTGCTGTTTTTTTTTTCTTCTGTGTGTGAGTGAGCAAACAGATGATGTGAATTCTTTTAGAAGAAATAAAAAGAACTGACATTTTGACTCTCGCTGATATTGACTATTTCCAACTGATCTTGACTCATGAATCTGACTCGTTTTGAACTGTTGGATTCGATATGGATGGTGACAATTGCTCCAATTGACCTGCAAAAGTCTGAAACACCGAAGTTGACTTGGGCGACATACCCTCCGACGCTCAAGTTAGAAATCAGTAAAGATATGAGTGCTTTTAGTGGCAAAATACTGATTACATGGTTCTTGTGGAGGTCATGGGATATTTATAGTCACTTTGGGGGTCAGTTTCAAGATATTGACCTATCTCTATCTTCCGGTATTTTGATAGAGTTGGTTATTCTTTTCTTCTTGAAGAGATAGAAGTAGTTGTGGAGATAGAGTTATGACTCTTTTCTTCTAAAGAAATATGATTTTGAACCGTCTCTCATGAATAATTATGAGTTTAAATAGTTTTAAGATAATCATAGACTCATTCATGTGGGATTGTTATGACAACCCAGTTTGACAAGTCTCTTTTGGGTTGTGGGCTTGAAAGATGCCCAACTTCTGTTTACGAACCCGTTCATAGTGAAATCTACCATTTAACTCCTGAGAGGTTCAAAATTTGTGTCTGATTTAAACGGTCCTAATTTGGTTCTATTTTTACATATCACATACCAACTTATGACAGTGCCACAGATGGCTACTGTTGGTTCTAGCAGCAGCACCACCACCACCATCAGGTGAGGCTCATAGTTTGTGGCCATGAATGTGCTCCTGCAGTTCCATCTGATGGCTGATAGAGATGGAAAGTTTCTCCTCCTGAGTAAATACTTTTTTTCTCAGGCATGAGCATAGATGGAAAAAATGTACATTACAAACTAGTTAGGTTGCCCACAATGATGATACCCCCAAATATAAAAAAATTAAAAAAATTAAAAAAAACCTCAACCTATCCACCACAGCAGGTCTTGCTCGAGACTCGGTATCTCCCCAAATAAACAGGAAAATTTTGTCGAAATGCCCTCTTTTTTGAAAATAATTAGTGACCTGCCCTACTTTCCAAAACAATTAGCGAGATGCCCTTGTCTGTGACACGTCAGCAACAAACGTTATTGGGAAAAACGGCATCAGCTATTTCTATGCCGTTCTTCCTAATAACGGCATCTCTTTTTAAAAAAATTGTTATGTCGTTATTCCCAATAACGGCATATGTTATTTTTGTCTATAGATCTATACTGTATCAACTGTGACTTTAGAGTGAAATGAAAAAATTGAAATAACTGATGCCGTTCTCTAAGAGAACGGCATAGATAATACTGATGCCATTTTTCACAATAACGGCATCAGTTATTATCGTTTTGCACAAGTTCCTATAATCGAAAAACCCCTCTTCTTCCCCCTTTTCACTTGCGATTCTTTCCTTCCCCATTTCGACTCCGAAAACCCTAAACCCTTAAAAAAAAATAAAAATCCTAAAATCTTCGGCTGTATAATCGATTTGTATTTGGGAGTCTACTCTTCAATCTTTCATTAAGAGTGCCAAATCATTCTGAATCTGAAATTATTGTAAGTATCTAAAAACCCTAATTTGTATTTTGTAAAGTTGATTTTGATAGTATGATAGATGTGTGCATTGGTAGTATAGTACAAGTAATGTAGATATGTGTTATTGAAGTAGTAATTTTGTGAATAACTTTATGTATTGTTAGTGATGTAGGGTTTACAAAATATTGAATTGTTGACAAATGTGGAATTTTTCATTTTGTTAGGAAAACAAAGAATTTGGAGGGATATTTTGTTGGGGGGGGTGGGGGGTTACGTTGTCATTATGATGATTGCAAGTAGTTCAAAATTCATACTTAGGTTATAAAAGTCCATTTTTTTTACAATCTTATGAACGATTCGGATATGAGGAATAACGCGTTTGTGATGAATTATACTTAGTTTATTTTGAAAATTCTTTTACTAAAATTGTTGTTGATTAGTGTTTGTTATTGTTGACAGGCCAATGGATCCTACACAACCATCTTCTTCGCATGCTGTTGGTGCTTCTTCTACTTCTTCATTTGGACCACAGGGACATCCGGGTCCATTAGATCCTACCGTTCTATATCTGCAACCAGACCACAGATCACAGGCCGTTTGGACCGGGAATGTAGAGAAGATGAGTTTCCGGATGCACAACATCATGCCGGAGATCCCCGGTATTGAAAATTACTTGGTCAGCAGCGGATTCTACGGGATGTCGAAGCTGGCGAAAATCAAGTGTGACCACGCTCTACTTACCACTCTTGTGGAGCGATGGAGGCCAGAGACACACACGTTTCACTTGCCGGTTGGAGAGATGACGGTCACCCTACAAGATGTAGCTGTGATTGCAGGTCTTCCAATTGATGGGGTGGCCGTCACCGGCAATTTGATGTTCAACAAGGTTGCATTGGTACTAGATTATCTTGGCTTGGAGGTGCCTGAAGAGGACCACGGCATATTCGTTGGAGAATCCATTAAACGTTCATACATTAACGATCAGTTCACTCATCGATTGCCAGCTGTGCCGACGGACATCCAACTACAGAACTATACGCGCGCATATCTACTGTCGATGATTGGAGGGATTCTATTCCCTAACTCTTCAGGTGATGTAGTCCACCTCATGTACCTTCTACTCATAGCTGACCTGCAGACAGCCGGCCGATATAGTTGGGGAAGTGCGGCTCTAGCCTCCCTCTACCATGCACTCTGTAACTGTTCGATGGGGTCGATTCAAATGACTGGGCCGATGTCCATCTTGCAAATATGGTGTTGGGAAAGAATACACCTCGGCCGACCCCATGTCACGGTACTATCAGAGAGTTTGAGAGTACTACAGGATAATCCTGTGCTGAAAGCTCCTCTCGGTACCTACTGGGCGGGGAAGCGTACATGGAGGGATAACCCACGTGGTGTCATCACCTATTACAGGGACGAACTCGATCAGTTAAAGGAAGAGTTCGTCAATTGGACCCCGTACACAGACGATAGGCTGCAACGTCTACCACCCATTTGCACTGCCAATAATCAGTTGTGGTTGAACTTAGCTCCACTTGTGAACTTCTCAGTTGTGGAGTTTTATTATCCCGGACGTGTTCTTCGCCAATTCAATGCACAACAACCCGTCCCCGTAAACTCATTGTACGATCGTAGGCTACAGAACATCACGGGTCAAGGTCGTTTACCAAACATGGATTGGGCCGATCACCACCGTGCTTATGTTGGATCTTGGAATGAGCGGAGGTACGAGTTGGTAGTTGAGGGTACTGTATGGCCGTATGACAGATCGATGCACACAGCTTATATGGCATGATACCGACGCATCACAAGATTGTATGTCGCGCCAAAAACGGATCTTCCCGCGGGTATCCAACAACCGATACCTGCCCACCAGGTTGAACCACCACCTGCACATTCATCATCACAACCCATGTATCAACCAAAAGCCTCATCATACCGTCTAATGGTAAATAAGATTGTTTGTTCAATTTCAATTATTTCGATTAATTTTACTTATGCTTCTTTAATTATGTCATATATGGTTTACTATTATAGATCGACAACACATGGGCCATGGCGAGAAAATGTGCGGGTGTCTTGAAGAGCAACGCCAATAAGGCATGCAAAGAATTGGCACGAGACCTCCTTTGCAATTGTCGTAGCTCTCTTGAAGAGGTTGGAGATGGACCACGTTTCAATGAACTAATGCGGTCAGCCGAAGAGCAACGCCAACAAGTACGACCTACCGCAAGCCAAGCTCCACCACCACCATAACAAGCATTGAAATTGGGAGATCCCCTCGCACCTCAAACTCAACCTCAAACTCCATCCCATCGTCCACGAAGGGGTAAGACCGTTTGATTCCCTCCTTCGCAAAGCGAATTGGCAAATCCGGAGATTGAAGAAGGAGGAGGTGATGAAGAACAAGGAGTTGGTCCTAGTGAACCCGCAACGCAAGAGACACGGGAACGTAGGCGGAAAGTCCCCGCTCGAAGGAGAAGAGCACCCCAACACTTCACGCCGAGTTAAACCGAAGAAATATTTATGTATTATTGGTCTTTCTAGTTTTTTTTGTAATTGTACACTTTATTTAGTGCACGCAATGTAGTTGATCCATTGTTTAAGTGTTTTTAAGTTTGATGTGCATGTTTTCATACATTTCAGTTGTGCACACTCTGAAACTTGATCTGTGCATGTTTTCAAACATTTCAAATATTGATGTATCTGTGCATGTTTTCAAACATTTCAAATATTGATGTATCTGTGCATGTTTTATTTGAACAACTGAAATGTATGGATGAACTTGATGAATTGAATATTGATGAATTGCAAAAATTGATGGTTTGTGATGATTTAAGATGAATTGGATATTAAAGAGGTTGAATTACACTGATATTGAAATATGGATGTTTGTGAATTGATGAATTGATCAAGTCTGTATGTGAAATTTGTTGTGAATTGATGAAGTCTGCATGTCTGTGTAGTAGAAACCACGAATAAAAGATGCCGTTATTGACGATAACAGCATTCTAATCCTGTAACGTTCTTGCGAATAACGGCATACGTATGGCTGGAAAATTATGAGATATGGAGTTTGCTGCCAATATATCTGTGTCCACAGTCGTTATCCACTTTAACGGCATCCTAAACCTATGCCGTTATTTAAGATAACGGCATGTTTGTATATTCCACCTGACTTCCAAAATAACGGCATATTTGAAGATGGTCACAAGTATGCCGTTATCCAAGATAACGGCATATTCAGATCATGCCGTTTTCCAAAATAACGGCATCTACTAACTGTGCCGTTGTTCATAATCACGGCATCAGTTAAACATCAAAATTCCACAATTTGATATTTCTGCCAAACTTTCTGTCTCCACAGTCGTTTTTTGAGAATAACGGTATAAATAGAAGATGTCGTTATTCACAACAACGGCATCTGTTTTTTGAACAGTTGTGCATGTTTCTGTGCATGTTTTGTTGTGATTTTGCATATACAACTAATTTAACTATATCCACCACCGATTCAAACTACAAATCTCATTCCAAAGAATTTAAACTTAAATTACTCGACATTTTAAAACAACTTTATAATTTCATACTAACACTTACAAAGGAAAATATATAACTAACATCCAATAATAAGGAAAATATTCAAGTGCGGGTAGATTGTGAACTCCCCACACTTTGTGCATTCTTACAACTTCTTCTATTGTGTCCACTCAAACCACATTTTGAACATATTTTTCCACTACTCCCACCTTCTTGAGCGTCCATGTCATTGCGGATGCGAGTACTCTTAGGCCTCCCCTTCACCCGACGAAGACTAGAATCAACTATTAGTACCGGTGCGCTTTGGGTAGGCCAATAAGATTCGTCTGGCATAGGATTGAAAGATTGTGCCCATATTTTTGCTAACAAATCCGTAGAGTAGAAGGGATCTATGTACGGTTGATAATCAAGCGCACGTGAAACACATGCCGCTAACACATGAGAGCATGGAACGTGAAACAGTTGAAATTTTTCACATGTACAAGTTCGGCCTTTTAGGTCCACCGTATGCCAATGGCCACCCTTTTGATATACACCGTCCATTCTAATGCCCGTTTTCACCCCAAAAACACTATCGTGATTATTAAACATTATGGCCTCATGTAAATTGAATTTTTCACGGCGGACATCAATAAGGTCCTGAATTCGGGGTGCCCATAGTTTACCTTCAGCGATAAGTGTTTGCGCAGCCTCACGGCGGTCGGTGAAGTACATATTGAGACGGAAAAATATCTGTTCTACAATTGCGGTGACAGGTAAGCTACGAACACCTTTTAGAACCGAGTTGAAAACTTCGGACAGATTTGTTGTCATAATACCATATCTACGCCCACCATCAGCAGTAAGTGCTCACTTCTCAATTGCTTTTTCCTTTACCCAATTAGCCGCATCAGCATTGCTAGCTTCAAGTTGTGCCATCTTTTTCTCGTACTTTTTCCACTGACTTTGACACGCAATTACCTTCAATTTATTCATCAAAAATTTTGAACCAAATTTTTTATGAAAATTGCTAGCAAAATGCCGCATACAGTACCGATGATATGCAAATGGTTCCCTCCACGTGCCAAACTCATTTCCCATTGCTGATAAATACCGGCATGTCGATCAGAAATGACACAAAGACCTTCACGATTTGTAACAAAACACCGAATACAGTTCATGAACCATGTCCACGTTTCTATGCTTTCACCTTCAACCAGTGCAAATGCAAACGGAAACAATCTCCCGTTTGCGTCTGGTAAAACCGCAATCAACAAACAGCCTTTGTATTTCCCATACAAGTGAGTACCGTCTACACTTATAACTGGTCTACATGATTTAAATCCTTCGATGGAAGGATCGAATGCCCAAAAAATACCCTTAAATGTTTCTATGCCCGGCGCGGTCGTAATCTTCGCCCAATGTACAACCGTACCCGGATTTAAAGCTTGAATTGCATTGAGTAGATATGGTTATTTAGTGTACGCTGTTTCAAAAGAACCATATAGTTTCTCAATTGCTTTATGTTTTGCCTTCCAAGCTTTCCAATATGATATTGTGTATTGGAGCCTACCCTTCACCTGCCCAATTATGGCTCTTGGTGTTATTGAGAGTTGCTCCTTCAGAGTATCCATTATGATCATCGATACGACCATCGAGTCAATTTTGCTGTGATCCTGAGTCAATGTAGGATTCACACATGTGTGTACACCTTCAAGCTTTTTCACCACAAAATAATCATGACCTTTGGGAACAATTGCACGCAAGCGCCATGGACAACCAACTTCATTTTGAAGTGATGGATTTTCTGCAATCTGCTCGGCTGAATGGTGGATGGGCGCGTATTTACATTTCACATGGTATAGACAACGATCTGATTTTACCGTCACGAATTCTCTGTGGTTCTTCACGGCGTACATCTTCACTTGATCTTGTAGAGCATCTTTGGATGGAAATCTTTGACCAATGAAGAGTTCATCCAAGTTGGAAGAACCAATGGAAGACTGGCCATGTTCATGTACGGTGGCACGGGACATCCATTCGCTTGATTGCGATCCACGCATAGCTGCACTTGTGTGTTGACTTGGCAACACGCAGGCATTGTTAACCGGCACATCAATATTGGCATCAATAACTGGAGCTTCAACGGCAATCTCCTCATCATCATCCTCGAGACCGCGTACCTCATCTTCTTCCTCTTCTACCAAGTCATTATTTACAACGGCATTGTCAAAAGTCTTCCAAAGCAATGCCAGCTACCAAAAAATTTTGTGGCAATGGGGTCGGATGTACCTGCTCGTATTCGGAGGAAACAGGTTCCGTTGGAGTTGTGCTAGTATCTCCAATTGTATTTGAATTCCTTGCGTGTGACTCTACAGATGGTTTCAAAGTCCTTGTGGGCCTTGGACTTTCGATAACAACTCTTGTAGTATTTGGAAGCCTCGTTTGATCAATATATAACTCAACTATATTCCAACCACAACTTGGATGAAGTGTCCTAAGCAAGACAGACCTCAGAGAACTGTCACTGTCTATGGGTACCAACATGAAGTACTACCCATCCCCTTTACCAACAGAATAACGGGCTCTCAGTTTCAGACTCATTTCACTTCTATCCCAATTGGTGACTTCATATATCTTATATGTTAATTCTGCGTAACCAAAATTGGGGGTAGCCCAAATAATTACCGGATCAACATCACTATAAGAATATCCAATTTTTGGATCCTTAATTACTTCACCCCCATAATATAACCAAATAGGGATATCAAATTCCATACCTATGCATAATAATTAAAACATATTCAAGTCATTCACTACTCACAATAAACAAAACATTGAAATAAAAATCAGACATAAGGTTAAGATGATAATACCTTCAAATTAAACCAAAAAAACCACTAGCAAAAATTTCGTTGTGGATGAAGACTGAAAATGAGAGTGGGAGTGAGGAGGTTGGATGTATGGGATTTTACAGGACGCAAATGGTTGGAATTTTTTATTTTGGGATCTAGGGTTTGTGGGTAACAGGAGCGATGCGAGAGAGATATGTTTACGAATCAGAGAATGGGAGGAAAGAGAAGAAGAGGGGTTTTTCGATTATAGGAACTTGTGTAAAATGATAATAACTGATGCCGTTATTGTGAAAAACGGCATCAGTATTATCTATGCCGTTCTCTTAGAGAACAGCATCAGTTATTTCAATTTTTTCATTTCTCTCTAAAGTCACAGTTGATACAGTATAGATCTATAGACAAAAATAACATATGCCGTTATTGGGAATAACGGCATGACAATTTTTTCAAAAAGAGATGTCGTTATTGGGAAGAACGGCATAGAAATAGCTGATGTCGTTTTTCCCAATATCGTTGTTGCTGACGTGTCACAGACAAGGGCATCTCGCTAATTGTTTTGGAAAGTATGGCAGGTCACTAATTATTTTCAAAAAAGAGGGCATTTCGGCAAAATTTTCAATAAACAGCCATCCTATGTGGGCCCCACCAGTACTTTTTGGGTGTTTAAATCAAAATTTTGTTTATTAAATCATATTAAAAATAAACTTGTTATTATTAAAAATGGGAAGATACTCACCTTAGACCATTTCCAAGTAGACTAGCCATCTCTCATTTTAAACCAAAATAACAAATTTATTTTGAAAAATCTGCTACAACGGGAATCGTCAAACCACTTACCAAAATAGATTTATCAAATTCACTCACAAGATCTGGCGATGTTATATCGCTCGCCAAATTTTCCTTCCATTCTTTCTGCCTCTCAAAAAAAAAAAAAAAAAAAACAAAACAAAAAATCGAAACCAAGCCGCGAATTTCGCGATCATCGCGCGTGAACTCGCGAATTTCGCGATCACCACGCGTGAACTTGCGATCGCGAACGTGAACTCACGCGGGTGTTCGCAATCTGTGATTGCAGAAAGAGTTTTTTTAGATTGGGCTTTTATTTGGGGCTTGAGCTTTGTATTTATTTGAAATTAATTTTGAGTTTTAAAATATCTCTAACTAGCCAAAATAGCTAGTGTGGTTGGAGTGTGGACTTTTTTTGCTAGCCAAATTATCCAATTATTCTTCATTTTGGCTATTCAAATGAGCCCAAATAGCTAGCGTGGTTGGAGATGTTATTATAGGTGAAAATGTGGTGGGTATTCTTGATTCAAAATTTTTGTGAGGAAAGTGATGTGACACTAGAAGTTACCCACCCCAAGATACTTCTATTGCAAATACCCTTATATGTTGATATTGATTGACTTTAATACACTTTAATACACGTGTCATTGATATTTAAGTGGATGGTTGATATAAACTACAATTTAAAATGCTGGTTGAGATTTATTGATGGATGGGCTCTCTATCTAGTTATAGTAGTACAGATGTAACGTGAGAAAACTGATCACGTTACACATTTTAAAATAAATGTACTAGAGAACAAAATCACAATTGTTTCCTAGTTCATTTCCTGGCTGAATTGCCAACATAAGTTAAATTTTGATGACAAAATTTTGCTCCGGTATATATGCTTGTAAATGTCATCTTTTCCGACTTCTCTGATCCCAATTGCATTAACTGAATTATTCCTTTAGTATGTTAGAGAAGCTAGAATATATAGTTATTAGTACAAGTTAGTGTGTCGAAAATGTTCTATTTCAAAAAATTTATTAAGACCCAAAGGATTCGTGTGAACTGGAAAATAAACTCCCAAGTCATTTTCACATGCAATTCAAGATTCAAGATTTATTAATCAATCAATACGCAAAAGTTCAGATGTTGAAAATGGCATAGTACTTTCGAAAACAAGCTTTCGGGTGTTGAATACATACGAGAATGAACATGCAGAGGCATGGATGTTTAGCAAAAAAATAGGATCAATTCAGAGATTGGAATCTCCATAGCCCCAGAAAAACATTCTCATTTAGTATGAAGCACAAATCGGTGGCGTGTTACAAACAACTGAATTTACAAAGTAAATGTATGATATATTTTTGTAAATAAAAATATTGAACTTGAGTCTTCACAAATGGTACAAAGTTCTAGCAGAGCTCACCGCCTCTCACAACCTCAAAGAAAAAAATAATAATACGTTGCGAACATACAAGAACTTGACATTTTATCGGAATTTATATATTACTACAACACACCAATGCCATTACAAACTGCAAACTCTGGGTTACTAGCTCTGGATGCTGGTGGGACTAGAATTAATCACCACGAATCAACACACTCCACTTTGCCTATGTCACTGAACATCCAGCTCTTTGCGAAATAAGACTTTGAGAGTGAAAACCTTCAAGAAAACAACGATTCTTTTTTTTTTTCAAGGTGATGAGTTTCCGAATTCAGTTCTATGATGCTCGTCCTTAGTACAGTTGAATCCTTGACAAACAGAGAACCAAACGATGAGGACAAGGAACAAGAGGATGCCAAGAACCACCAACTTAATTTTCTTGTTCTGAAACCACATTTTTCTACGAACCCTCGTTCCTTGTTTTCTGAAATCTTGTGCCTGCACAAGGAATAATAACAACAATTGAGTGCATAAATCAAAGAGTTTTCGATATATTAGATTGACCGCATAATTGTATATTGTTCCTACACACAAATCAGAATCCATTTATTAGTCCCTCAAAATGTGGGGCCCACTCAGTACTAGTATCTGTGAGGGACTCACATGTGATCTGAAAATTGATAAAAGAGAGTTACTAATATAGAGTCCTCTGCTGTGAGGGATTAATATATAGAAATGAAGTATGTAGAATAACATTATGTTAAAAGTTTTATCAATACATCTCTTAATAGTTCAGTCAATGTAGTTTTTTCAGAAAATTAGGCTTTCCAGTTCACCTGAGAACGCAATTCTGTAGTTTTGTCAGCAAGATCAGCAAGCTTCTCCCCTCGATCGACAGCCTGAGAGTAAATCAAATCAGAACGACTAAAATTAGCTTGTGGGTTTTCATAACAATGGTTTCACAGGTAATTCTTCCTTATTTTTAGATCATCAATGGAATAAAACAACGACAACAACATGACACTACGGAGCCTTTATCCTACATATTTAGAGTGCTTTGGAAGTTGTCTTACCTTTGGCAAAATGCTGTTACTGCAGAGTAATAAAGCAAGGCAAAAAATGATTGTGTACATTTTCTTTTGTTGGTGCATGTTAAAAAGTTTCAAGGCCATGTGTTACAGATATAACACTATGGCGAAAACTCAAACACAACACAACAAAATGAAACTCCCAAACATCTTCTACAACTCGAAAAACCACACCAAATTGCGAGCATCAATTGTAGCAATAATCTATATAATAAAACACAAAGAAAGCTATCAAGTGGCTCTCATTCATTTGGAAGTAAATCAATGGTCAATATCTAACCTCACAAAAGACATCCCCCCCCCCAAAAAAAAAAAAAATTGAACCCCAAAACTCCAATTTTTCCCCCCAAAACAAAACTCATTCATTTATTACTCTCTCTCTCTCTCTTAACCCTCTTTTCTCCTTTTTCATAATTCTTTCTCTTTCTTCTCTCTTTTTTTTACCCAGGTATGTCCCAAAAAAAAATATATAGTGAATGCTTTTTTTTATTATTTCAAATTTTTAATTATGCTTTTTTTCTTCGGATTATGCTTTCGTAACTCAATAACATTCACTTCCATTTAATTATTTTTGAATTACCATATTTGATCTGATTGTAGAATACATCACTTGGCAATTGTTTTAGATTAGAATGCTTCACTGAGTTAATTTTGATTAGAATGCTTTTTTTATTATGCAATTTCAGATTATGTTTTTTTTTTTTGAATATTTAGGCATTTGTTGCTTTTAAAGATCATTGTAAATTCTTTAATTGACTCGCTTGATCGTATTTTTATGGACAAATCCATACTTAATCCCTATATTTCGAGTTTTAGTAGCTGCAAAATTGTATCTTGATCTGCTTTGCTGCAATTTCACTTCACATATACATCACAACAAATTTTCTCTCTTAAATTCATACATGGTTAACTACATAAAAAACAAACAAAAGGGAACTAACTCATGCAATTTGAGGCGTCAACCGTATTAAAAAATAAATTGCTATTATGTCAGACTCTAAATCAAAAAAGAAATCTCTTATGCTCAAGTCACACATAGCAAGGAATTTTCGATCTATTACTTTTGTAGATACACAGTACTATTTTTGAATCATGAGCTGCTGACAAATGACCCTGCAATATACAAACCAATAAACATCAAGGTCACTCCATAATCCTACTTCAGAGTACATGAATACAAACTGTTTACATGATTTTTCATATGTTGTATTGTTCCGAATACGTGCCGTAGGCACGTGCACACAGGCATACCTAGTAAATAAATAAATAACACGAGAGATCTCCCAAGAGGAGACAACCGGAGAGAAATAAACTTCTATTAAAGAACGAGAAAATGTACAAAGTTTACACCATTTGCTTAGATCGCCCAATGCCGAACAGTCTTCTTCTCTCCACAGTCTACAGGAGAACTCCAAGGAAGTAGAACTCTCTTAATTGTTTTTGATGCAAAATACATGCACTCTGCTTAACTATATTAATCCCTACTAAACTAGAAGATAACTTTAAAATGGTTGTTAAAACAATCCAACCTCTAATTAAATTAGAGATAAACATGGTTTTTAAACCATTAAGTCCAAAGACAAACACGGACTTCAAAATCGCTTTTTTCTTTATAGATAAATCCAAACTTAATGTGGAGGGTCTATGCTTATCCTTATCAATCTCCCCCTCCGACACATTGACACTTCCATGAATCTTCATCCCGATAATGGAACAACACTTTTGGTGCTTGTGGCATGTGATGACCTTCATCAACATGTCCACCGAATTCTGATCGGTTTGTATCTTCTCAAGATTTAATTCTCTATCTTCAGTCACATCTCGTATCCAGTGATACCTAACATCAATATGCTTGGTTCTAGCATGATAAGTGGAGTTCTAACTCAGATCAATGGCACTTTGATTGTCACACTTAACTACATACTAGTCCGGTTCGAACCCAAGCTCAGCTAAGAAACGCTACAACCAAATAGCTTCCCTGCAAAGCTTCGACGGCCGCCATGTACTCGGTATCAATAGCAGCCAATGCAACCACCTTCTGTAATGTGGACTGAGACAACTCCCCCTGCGAAAGTAAATAAATAACTGACTTTCTCCTGTCAAGATCCCCTACCATATCAGAATCTATGTAACCAACCAATACAGACCCTGAGCCTCCAAATGAAAGACACTTTTGAAGATCCTTGCAAGTACCTCATTATCCACTTTACAGCTTCCCAATATTGTCTACCTGGATTAGATAAATACCTGCTAACAACGCCATCGGCATGTGCCAACTCCGGCCTAGTGCACACCAATGCATACATCAAACTTCCATGGCTGAAGCATGCGGAATTTTGATCATAAATCTTTTTTCTTATTTTGAATTCGGACATTGTCTGGCGCTCAACTTAAGGTGGCTAGCTAAAGGGGTACCGACTGCCTTAGCATTGTGCATATTGAACTTCTTCAAGACATGCTCAACATACTTTTCATGTCATACCCAAAGCTTACGAGCATTCCTATCACAAGAGATCTCCATACCAAGTATCTGTTTTGTCAGTCCCAAGTCCTTCATCGAAAAAGCCTTACCTCCCCCCTTTAAATTATCAATCTTGGACTTATCTCGTCCAACTATCAACATGTCATCTACATATAGCAAGAGAACATAAAGTCCTCACCAAATTGCTTAGGCACAATGATCTACATGAGTCCGTTCAAACCCATTGTGAACCATAAACGAGTTGACCTTCTTGCAAACAACTTTCTCCTCACAACTAGTGCTTGTTTATTGCCATACAAGCTTTTCCTCAACATGCAAACAACTTTCTCCTTGCCCTTGACTTCAAAATCTTCCGGTTGTTCCATATATATCTCTTCTTCAAGATCACCGTGGAGAAGGTTGTTTCACATCAATATGCTCCACTCTAGCCCCAAGCTGACTACCATACCTGGAACCAACCGATCAATGACATTTTTACAACAGGTGAAAACATCTTTTTGAAATCATGACTGAAACCCTTCACAACTAGTCTGGCTTTATATCGAACTCGTGAATTTTCATCAGACTTTAGCTTGAACACCCACTTGTTTTTCAAAGCTCAGTTACCATTAGGCAGCTTCACAAGATTACAAGTTTGGTTCTCCATCAATGCATCAATGTCATCCTACATAGCTGCTCTCCAAAACTTCTCATCCTTGTGCGATATGGCTTCCTGAAAACTTTCTAACCACTTTCAGTTATGGCAATATACTCGGTGATGGATACTTTGTTGAGGGTACAGGCACTCTTTCAGACTTCGTCAACTATGGTACAACAACAGGATGCTCTTCCGTTTGATTGCCTTGCACAAAATCATGTACCACCTGTTCTGCTTCATCACCTGCAACATCATGTAGGATTCCATTGCCTAGGTCAGGCCCAAGACCAACCTGTTGATTAACCTCATAAGTGGGTTTAACGGGTACATGTGACAAATCAAACCCAACTATCTCTAGAGAACTATCCTTGGTATCTGCAATCTTCTGATCCTCGCGAAAAGTAACATCACGACTTGTGATCACCTTTTTCTCTACCGGATCCCATAACCTGTAAATGATCTCATCATCACCGTAACCAAGTAAAATGCATTGTGTAGTTGTCGCATCTAACTTTCGGCGATTCTCCTACGGTACATGAACGAAGGCCTCACACCCAAAAATCCTTAGATGTAAATAATTAACTTCCTTGCCATGCCAGACTTTCAAAGGTACTTATCCACCCAATGAAAGCGACGATAAACTGCTAATAATGTAAGCTGCAGTACTCATAGCTTCTGCCCCAAACTCCTTCGAAAGGCCAACCCAGGACAACATGCTTCGGACCTTTTCCATAATAGAACGGTTCATTTTTTCAACAATTGTTGTAACCCCTATTTTTTCTACTTTGGATTTTACTGTATTTTTTATTTTCTTTTCTTGAATATTGTATCTGAATTCTTTTTTTCATATATAAATTTTTGCTTTTATTGGGTTCTTTTATTCTCTTTTGATCATTCCGTACTCTTTTGGCTTGAATTCTGCTATTTTTGGCTCATTGCAAATGTTGTTCTTCGTGTTTTGAGTTTGAATTGTTCCGCTATATGTTTATCCCATTGATTTCTATTTGCTTCTCTTTTTGGAGCCTAAACCTGTACCCTAAACCCATTAACCTGCAACCCAAAATCCCAACTTCTTAATCCCTATAAATACCCTATTAATAAACCCTAATTAATTATCCTATCTCTCTCTCTGTCCTCCACATCCCGCCGCTCTCTTCCCCAACCTCTGTTTTCGTTCAAACCCAAACCAACCCATCCCGTCGTTCCTCCCGTCCTCTCCGACCACCACCCCGATCACCCTAGCCCTTTGCCATTGTCTCCTCGCCACCCTCTCATCCTCCATCCCGACTATCCCTATCCTCGTTGCCTTCGTCCAAACCCATCGCCAACCGAACCTCACTTCGCCTGCACCTATCCATCTCGCCACCACCACTTCATCGACCACCTCGATCCCTCTCTGTCGTCCCCCGCATCCACCACAGAACCCCCCCACCCTTGTCGCCGTCATCCTGAGCCCCGAACACCCCCGCCATCTCCTCTGTTTCGTCGCGAAATGGAGTGCTGCCGAACCCCTGTTTTCGTCGCTGCGTCGCTTCCCGACCGTGAGCGTCACCGCCTTCATCGTGGGTCGCTGTTGTCGTCATTCGCCACAGTCGTCGTTCCCTTCCGCCGTCTCTCTCTCCGTCGCTGTTGAGAAAAGAAGGGGATTGGTTTTCGGTGTGCGCTGTGTTGTGGAGTAGGGGATCCAGGAGTTGGTGTTTGGTGTTTGTGAAGGGGATCCAGACTTGAAGTTGCTGTGTTGTTGTTGGGTGCTTGATTTGCTGTTTGCTGTTTTGCACGTAGCTCGCACGTGTTTTCGGTGCTTCGTGTTATCGTGGTTCGTCGCCCTGGATTCTTATCCCGTTATTCTATATATTCGAATCTCTCATATAAAAGGCAAGTCTCTTCTTGAACTAATTATTTGTTTTGTTCAAGATTCTTTGATCTTTGCAAGTAGATCCAAATCTTTTTATCGTATTGCTATTTGAAATTCCATTAAGTTTATTGAGGGTTTACACGAGCTAACCCGATGTATTCTTAACATCGTGCCTACATCTTTGATCTAAAACCTAGTCCTTCTTGAATCTTGCATATGCACAATTACATGAAAAATAACTAGATCCATGTGATAGACTTGTTTGATGAATTGCATACATTAGACTGAATTTGATTTAATGAATTGATTACCTTGCCTGTGAAATTGCATCTTAAAACTGGAATTATGCATGTTAAACATCTATTATCACTTTGATTATTAATTAGCACGAACTATATGGTTATATGATTAAGTTGTTGCCTATTCATATCAAACTATTTTCTGGACTGCTGTGTGTTCCTTTTTGCATCAGATTTTCGACCATGTTGCTATTGTAATTTGAAATAACTTTCTGAATATGATTTATAGCCCCATGAATCAATTTTCCAGAACTTTTAACAGATCTGAATTCCGAGTTATAATCTGTTAGATATCAGTATTTTAGTACAGTTGTGTCAGAATTTCCAGATTCACAAATTCATACTTATCTTTCTGTTTCAGAATTAAATTGAACATGTTAACAGTAAAATAAAAATATGAAATAAATTTGGCTGAGACTAGACATGTGTAGGATCCACCATGAATTTTTGTAGATTTAATTGATGAGTTTTCTGACTTAAAACATATAGGTGAACACAATTTACAACTTGCTGCCTAAACATAAATTCTTCAAAGGAGCAGCTAGCTGATTTCGTTACAAAATCACAAATGAAGGTACGACATAACTACTATATAAGCAACCTGATGATGACCCATCATAAGTTTGAAGGCGGATGTCAAGGGAAGACGTACGCCTGATTTTGAATGTCTATTAGCTGTCCTTGACGGTTTATAAATTCAGGCTATATCAAGAAAGAATAATGCTCAACTTGGAAATATTGTTGGCTGCCTTTGAGTCCTTGATTTTAGGCTCCAATCAGTACAGATCATTGTAAATTGATTGTACAAGGTTTTTTATTATTCTTCTAAATTAAGATACCCTGTACATATAAGTCGGGGTTGTTTACCCTCATATCATGTAGAAATCCAGAGATTATTTCTCATTGTTTTGGTTCCCTCTTCCTCTCTAAAACTTATCAAAGTATGCATTCCAAATGGGGATATCTCAACCGAAAAATAATACCTTTCACCTCTTTCTATAGCACCCCTTTCACTTCATTTTATACCATTCCTTTCACCTCTTTTTATAGCAGAAGGGGTTTCTCAAAATATCTTGGACGGTAAGGGGTTTAAAATGTATAAAAGAAAGTTAAAAGAGGATACTTGAAGAGCAAAGCCAAATGATGGGCCTAATCCAACCCCCATTAGCTTCTTCATGTGAGAAACACACTCTGTAACCGAACTGCGCCACGACAACTATACAACCTTTATACCTGAGCTGAAGAATAAGAAGATCCTGAAAGTGCATACATGGGTACAGTCAAGAGGGAAATTCCTTTTAGATCTCAATACCCAGATTAAATGTGGACTGGACATGAGTATAAGATGCACATTCATACTAGTATCCATTGTATCCGGGTGTCCAAATAAGGAAAAGTAGGGAGGAACAAGATTCATATTCAGACTGGATGTAACACTCCGTACTTAAGAGTGTATATATATATTATTATATGAAAATATAATATAATATATATATATATATAAAATATAGAGAGAAGGGTGGGCCTATAGGGAGTTCTATGGGATTGATTGTATGGGGATTTGTCCAAGTATTAAGATAAGAAGAGTGGTGGCTACATTGTGCAGCCACGTGGATGGTGCAGGTGGGGCCCGAGGGGGGCAGCTGTTGCTGTGTGTGCTGGCACGTGGGGCCCAGGGAAGGGGGCTGGCTGTGTGTGTCAGCACGCGCGAGAGAAGGAGAGCGCAAGGTTGGTGTGGGGTTGATAATCCCACATCGGCGATTGTTAGGAATAAATTAGAGTTTAAATAATAGAGCCAATGAACTTAAGGTACCTGAAAGCTATAGCACCTTTTGTGAGGCACGCTTATGGTGGGCAGTTATTATGACTTATTTTGTTCGCGTGCGCGCATGTGTAGCCACGTGCGCAGCTAAGCAGGGCTCGTAACATTACAAATGGTATCAGAGCCGACTTTCGACACCGATCGTGGGTAAGAGTGGGTTGGATGTATGTCTGAGATGGAGCTAGCAGAAGTACAGGTTCCGGGTAGGGCTATACTGCCAGCAGAATCAGAGTACTCCACTCCACATCGGCTAGAAAGAAAATTCTGGATCAGGTTACAAGTCTCGGGCTCAGCGAGGACGCTGAGTTCTTAAAGGGGTGTGTGTAACTCCCTGTACTTAAGAGTGTATATATAATATTATATGAATATATAATAATATATATGTAATATATAGAGAAGGGGTAGGTGGGCCTATAGGAGTTCTATGGGCTTGATTGTATGGGAATTTGGCCAAGTATTAAGATAAGAAGAGTGGTGGCTGCATTACGCAGCCATGTGGATGGTGCAGGTGGGGACCGAGGGGGCACCTATTGTTGTTGTGTGTGTGCTGGTGCGTGGGGCCCAGGGAGGGGAGATGGCTGTGTGTGTCAGCACGCACGAGAGGATAGCGCAAAGGTGGTGTGGGAT
Organism: Hemerocallis citrina; assembly: GCA_017893485.1. Taxonomy (NCBI): domain Eukaryota; kingdom Viridiplantae; phylum Streptophyta; class Magnoliopsida; order Asparagales; family Asphodelaceae; genus Hemerocallis; species Hemerocallis citrina. The sequence continues at coordinate 22,112,852 of CM030359.1, read as the reverse complement.
TGATATCCCACATCGGCGATTGTTAAGGATTAATTAGAGTTTAAATAATAAAGCCAATGAACTTAAGGTACCTGAAAACTATAACACATTTTGTGAAGAACGCCTTTGGTGGGCAATTGTTATGACTTGTTTTGCTTGTGTACGCGCACGTGTAGCCACGTGCGCAGCTAAGCAGGGCTCGGGGCATACACTGGAATCTGTTGTATCCAGGTAGAGAAAGATAACAGAGATATGGGAATGGGTGAAGATGTGAATGCAATAGTAATGTGGGAAAAGAGTGGAGGGGTTTATAATTTGAAGCGGGAAAGGAAAGTGGGGGTTTTGGAAAGTGTGTATGCATCCAGTTACCTTGGTCATCTTCGTGTGCCAGCAAATAATATGAATCCAGGTGTCCAAATTGGAAAAGGGGGGAGAAACAAGATTCACATTGAGACTAGTATCCATTGTATCCAGGCGTCCCAATTGGGAAAAGGAGGGAGAAGCAACAGAGCTCGTGGAATGCAAAAACATGCAAAATGCCAGACGACTATTTCCTCCTGGTATTTGGATGAACTTTAAATCTGATGGATATATGCAGTTTGGAAGTTTATCAGGTTGCAGTTGCACCTTGTCAATAAGTGAGTAGAACAAATATTTTTCACATCATATTATTACAATACCAGGAATCTATTCCTAGAAAAACAAATATGATCACACATTTTGATATTCTGAATACTCTGATGGAGAATTTAAAAGCTGTCTTCACAGAACATTCAAGTGCCTTACTCTCTCCCTCTTCAGTAATATCCTAATACATACTAATTAGAATGCAAACATCTCAAGACAGTTTCTCAATCACGTTGATGACTGACAACATCATAATGTATAAGCTTCCAGACCTTAAGGAATTGCTGAAGGAAAGACTGAATTAACAGCATACCTTCTCAATATTTTCCAGCATAATATTTTTGACCTCTGAAACTTGGGCCTTCACTTTTGAAAGCTTTTCTATCTCATCGGCATGGTCAACAATATACTGCATATGTTCCTTTATAATTGGTCTGCAAAATAATTTAGTATAATAAAACACAAATATGAATAATGAATGTAAAGCACTCTAACCACTAAAGTCGACAAATTGGGAAGCAAACATACCCAAATTCTTTATTCAGACTTTTGGCAGCTGCTGTGTCAGCCTTACCACCCCCGTACCTCTTCCTGAAATCAACCTTGAGTCGCTCCAAAAAGGCCAGGGAGGCGTGTTTTGGAACTGAGTCTCTTGAGACAACACAATACGCTGCAGGTAAAGAAAAAGAAACTTATCATGTAGACTCAAGTAATCCTGAAGCACTATTAAATGATCTTTCTTATAAAATATGATTAGTTCAGCTTGTGGTTCAGCATTAGTTTATTAGACAGTGAAGAGTTTGAAGTTTGAACAAAGGGGAAATATTATCAGATTTTCTCTGCAGAATCATGACTATCATGCAAACACAAGCTAAACAGCCAAGTAGAATTGCATGTCCGATTGCCTTGCATATTGCAAAATGAAAAACCATGTTGCTTTTCATTAAGAGGAAAATGAATCATATGTATGATGTATCATGACTAGCCTGCATATGTTAAATCTAGTACACTGATTCACAATAATCCATTGATGTGTTTTATCTGTACCCTCCGAAAAATAGGGATCTAATGCACATGGGAAATTGGGAATACAATCAAACTTAGGCAAAGAGAAATACCAGCCTTTCGAGGTTCTTCATATAAACAATTCAATTCGATCCCAAAAAGGTTTCAGTGGTTTTCACCAAATCTACGACTTAGCCTTGTGTAAAGGTGTGTCAGCAGCACGAACTGAACAACCATAAACATTTCATTCAACAAATACAAATATTTTGTGTGTTGAATGTAAGGAAGAAAACATCAAATAATAACCCGGAAGATCTATCTAGATTTTTGAATACCATTTATGCAATAAATTCTTGGAGAATTAAACAAGTATGGGAAGAAAAATAACAACTGGAACCCAGTAATCCATACAAGTTCTCTCCAAAATTTGAGATTACATATTTGCCACTAACTAAGTTCTCTCCAAAAATTGAGATTACATAAATATCTTGCCACTATCTAAATTCTCATCAAAAATCGAGATTACACATCATAGCACTATTTATAAAGATTAAATTGACATTCTCATATTACCTCCACAACAATAATTAACACTTATCTTGCCTCTATGTAAAATGATAATTGTCATTCACATATAACCTCGAAACACTAATCTTGCTGCTATGTAAAATAATAATTGTCATTTGCATATAACCTCAACAATAACAACTTTGTAATTGCTTTCTTCCGAATTTTTAGGTTTACCTACTGCCTACATTTATCTATTTTATCCATTTAAGAGTCACATCCATAGTTTCAAAACTCACAATCAGTATCGGGTATCCCCAGCCATTTCTCAGTAATATCAGATATATCAGGCATATGGGTAGGCAATTTTTCAATTTGACTCGGGCAATGCATCTCAGTATCGGCTTAAGTTTTGATACCACAGTCACATGTTCTGTTCACTTGGTAATCATCATAACACCACTTAGGAACTTACCGTATTAGTATTTTAAATCGGACAAATTAACATTCGTACTAGACTCAAATCAGCATTCCATATCGTTTGCACCCCTAGGACCAACTAACATCCTCTCAAAACACAACTGGGAATTGTCGACTAGCATCCTCTGAAAACACAATTCACAACTATCTTCTGGTAGAAACGACACATGCCAACTACATTGTCAAACACACGCTTTATATCCCCCCCCCCCCCCCAAAAAAAAAAAAAAACGTATGCAAGTTTTTCTTATCAAGTTGGCATCCACTTAATAATTTGAACTGAGTTAAAGAATCACCACCCATATCACATTGACATCATTCATAATCTTGGGTTAACTCGTAACTCAATATTTTTCTCAAGAAACACAAACTCAACAACTTCCTAAACAAATAGGCTCCATTCGGCTCAAACTATAGATTCAACTAGCATTCGAATCTTAAAACTCAGTTCTACAAGTCCATATCCACTTGACAATTACCGTATCCATATTTTAAACTGGACAAATATGGATATATGTACTCGTTAAAGTGTAGATACAAAGTCAGACTTTCAATATCCGTTTTGCACCCCTAGGACAAACATCTCTCTCAAAATACGAATTGGTAATTCCTTTTTTAGTAGGCACATTTCCAACTACATCACCAACCACATGATTTATGTCATCCTGACACTGATTCAAAATCAAACTCCTTCTCGAATATATACCTACAATTCCTTTATAAAAAAAATATTTATAAAAAAAAACAATCTATATCTCCTACATCAATTAATCAACCAAATCAAGAAATGAGAAATCTCACCAATATCCTTCGTGGACAAGGAAATTGTCTGATGAGAACATCTATTCTGTTTAGTTTAGTATTTTATTTCAGTACCATATTTGTTTTTGGCAATTATAGCCATATGTAATCATTCTTTTATGCATTACAATATTTCTGAGATTTTAGAATATTTTGATATTTGTATCAAGATTTGTTTTGAGCCTATATATAAGCCTTGAGATTAATGAGAAGTTATGTTATTCTTGATTAGAAAAATTATTGTGTTGAGTTTTGCTCTTCATCTCTCCTTTGTGTGATACAATTGAGATCCAACTTATTAGGGTTTGTAATAAATCTTAATAAAATTTTACGGTTTGTGATAAACTCTAAAACTACCCTCAAATCCCCAAATCAATTAAATCAAAATCCTAATCCCCAAATCCAAAACCCTAATCCTTCTTCTTCCTCCTCCAACTCCCGACCAAACCCAACCCCTTCACTGCCGCTCGACCTCCATCATCGCCAGCACCATCTCCACTCCGTTGACCTCCTCCACCATCCCCATAACCACCACCTTCTCTTCTTCTTCCTCCAAGTTCCAACCGAAACCCTAGTCTCCATCTCCGACCTCGCCACCACCGTCGCCTCCCCTCCGAACACCCCACCGACAGCACTGCACCACCTCCGAAAAACCACAAACCCCTCGCCTTCACCCCGACGCCTGTAACCCCACCGCAGCCTCGATGCCCGCGCCTCGCCACCATGCACGCAACCTCAACCCCCGCTCCCTGACTCCAGCCGCCGTCGAGTCCCCTCAGTCGCCCTCTCGCTAGCCCCATCGACCGCTGTGCTGCTCCTCGCCCCTTACTGCCAAGCTGAGATCTAACACTAGTTGCTTCGAAGCCCGGTAAACTCTTTCCACTTTTTCAATGTTTGTGTTATACTGCTTTATCATCTCTATTATATTATTTAATTTAACTTCGACCACAAATATCGAGATTAAGTGTTCTATTTGCCTAATTAGAGTACGAATCAATATTGCATCTTTTACTTGCTAAGAACGCTTATGAATTTAATTATTGATTGTTAGAACTGAATTATTAATTGGGCTTGTTAATCTTGAAAATCCATCAAACCGATTAATTGTTTAAAATTCTAACTTTGATCCGCATTACATTTTGGTAAAATTAATCCTTTAAGATTCTTGTAAATTCTCTATTTAGGATTACGTTTTACATTATTGTTTTTTACTATAAACTGCTTATCCTAACTACATCACCAGCCATGCATTTTCACTCATCCTTGCCCTCGGAGACAGATCCAAAACTAAACATCTTCTCCAACAAATACACACAATTTCTCGAAAAAACCTCTAATTTCAACCCAATCTACACCTACTACCCATCTATCTATCGATCAAATCATGAATAAGCAAGAATCACCATCCATAGTTTCAAAACTCACAATCAGTATCAGGTATCCCCAGCCATTTCTCAGTAATATCAGATATATCAGGTATATTGGTAGGCAATTTTTCAATTTGACTCGGGCAATGCATCTCAGTATCGGCTTAAGTTTTGATACCACGGTCACATCTTCTGTTCACTTGGTAATCATCATAACACCACTTAGGCACTTACCATATTAGTATTTTAAATCGAACAAATTAACATTCGTACTAGACTCAAATCAGCACTCCATATCGTTTGCACCCCTAGGACCAACTAACATCCTCTCAAAACACAACTGGCAATTGTCGACTAGCAACCTCTGAAAACACAATTCACAACTATCTTCTGGTAGAAACGACACATGCCAACTACACTGTCACACGCATGCTTTATATCATCTTGGCTATCATGGACACAGATTAAAAAAGCGGGGGGGAAGGGGGGTTCCATAGAGGACGCCCACATTTCTGATAATTCCAAGTAAGTCACCCACTAATCTCTCTAATTCCATAAACACCACCAACAATATAGGTCATAACCCCCCCCCCCCCACAAAAAAAAAATAAATTAAATAAATTAATAAACATGTATGCTAGTTTTTCTTTATCAAGTTGGCATACACTTAATAATTTGAACTGAGTTAAAGAATCACCACCCATATCACATTGACATCATTCATAATCTTGGGTTAGCTCGATATTTTTCTCAAGAAACAAACTCAACAACTTCCTAAACAAATAGGCTCCATTCAGCTCATACTATAGATTCAACTAGCATTCAAATCTCAAAACCCTGATCTACAAGTCCATATCCACTTAGAATTACCGGATCCATATTTTAAACTAGACAAATATGGATATCTGTACTAGTTAAAATGTAGATACAAAGTCAGACTTTCAATATCCATTTTTGCACCCCTAGGACTAACACATCTCTCAAAATATGAATTGGCAATTCCTTTTTAAGTAGTAGGCACATATCCCAACTACATTACCAACCACATGATTTATGTCATCCTGGCTGTCAGAGACGGATTCAAAATCAAACTCCTTCTTGAATATATACCTACAATTCCTATATAATAATAAAAAATAAATAAAAGAAAAAAACCTAATCTATATCTCCTGCATCAATTAATCAACCAAATCAAGAAATCAGAAATCTCACCAATATCCTTCATGGACAAGGAAATTGTCTTTTACTAGAAACTACTTATCCTAACTACATCACCAGCCATGCATTTTCACTCATCCTTGCCCTTGGAGACATAGATCCAAAACTATACTTCTTCTCCAACAAATACCCACAATTTCTCGAAAACCCCCCTAATTTCAACCCAATCTACACCTACTACCCATCTATCTATCGATCAAATCATGAATAAGCAAGAATCACTGTAGCCATCGTGGGCAAGATAGAACTCAACATTTCACTAAATGTTCGCTTCTTACTTTCAGCTATACCAAAAGAATGTGGTGAGTAAAGAGCAGTAGTTTCTTCAGTCATTAATGAGTAACTTGTCTTTTACTAGACACAGCATATCCTAACTAACATTACGTACCACACATTTTTCCTTTTCCTGGCTGTCCCATACATGGATCCAAAACTGAACTTCTTCCCCCACAAATCCCCACAATTTCTCAAAAACTACCCCTAACTTCAACAAAATCTATGCTTCCCACACATCAATCTACTAACCAAATCAAACCTTTTGCATTTTTTTACGAGTTGTCGGAGCTTTTGTTAATTTTCATTCTTCTCAAACAAAACAAGGTATTTCAAAATACGGAAAACTAATTCATTGAGAATGCTTTTACGAGTTGTCAAAGCTTTTGTTAATTTTCATTCTTCTCAAACAAAACAACGTATTTCAAAATACGGAAAACTACTTCATTGAGAATCTCAAGTGACCGGGGGGGGGGGGGGGGGGGGGGGGGGGGGGGGGGGGGGGGCGGGGCGGGAAGCAAATACATGATCTCTCCGCTAAAAAAACAACCCCTTAATAGAAACCGACTACTCCAGTTTCCAACTAAACTACACATGTCTTATGTCGTCCGAGATGTCACCATCAGAGATCAAAAAAAAATTATAAAAAAACTGTTACTACGCAAAATTCCTCAAAATTTTATCAGTCCTACTGACATACATCCGAATCTCAAAACCCCCAATTCCAACCGAATCTACATCTACTACACACCAATCAATCTATCTATCAACCAAATCGAGAAATGAGAAAATCGTCTTCCACTACAAACCCTCGTAATATCCTGACCACATTACCGACCGACCGCCCAACCAAACCACATGACATGGTTTCTTTCTTGTCATAAACACGGTATTATATCATGTAAACTTTTTTCCTTCATTCAAGAAATAATACGCGCAATAATTCCATCCCAGTCGGTCTAAATCTATCAATGAAAACAACAAAAACTAAAATCTGACCGTATCCATCGTGGACGAGGAAATTGAAGGTGTGGCGGTCGCAGGCGTAAGTAAACCGATTATTCGAAGAGGGGAGCTTGTGGAGGCACTGACCGGCGATGGCCGGGAAGTTGCCGGTGAACTGGGTGTACTCGGCGAGGACCATCGTCCCCCGCGCCACGAAGCTGTATATGAACCAGCTCTTCTCCTCTCCCTCCTCCCCCATTTTTCTTCTTCTTCTTCTTCTTCTTCTTCTTCTTCTTGTTTCGATCTTCACGACGACTTTTGAGGAGGATGGTTATGGGTTAGGTTTTGGGAGTAGGCTTGGGGAGTGGGTTTTAGATTCTTAGAATCGTTTGACCTCGAGGGGAAGCAAAGGTAGCAGGTGGGTCAGTGCTTGAAAACCAGGTGATAATGCTGGTCGGAGTGAGTCACTCCAATGATTTTTTTTTATTTTTTTTCTTTTCTTTCTTTCTTTTCATTTTTTTTGCCCACATCATACTCAATCATTAGGGTTGTTAGAGCATCCTAAGTCGTAAAAGAATAAAAAATGTCAAAATACATATTTTAGATATAGCAAAATGGTCTTTCCTACAACTATAATATCCCAACTTAACAGAATCTCTATCAGACAAAACTTCAGACGGAGCTTGGAGTTCCGTCCAGCGAAAAAAATTATTTTTAAATTTTATCCACCGAGCATATTCAAAAAAATAATAATAATAATAATCTCTCTCCCATCAGACGGAACTTGAAGATACGTCCGTGGGAAACTATCACTTTCAGCCCCCACTTAATTACCCCCTAATTACCCACTAATTAATATAACCCCTAATTATCGCTAATTAATTAGTTAAGTATATTTTACTAAGCCTAATTAGTATACTAAGTATAATTTAGTTTAGTATATTTCATGGGACGGAACCTGAGGTTCCGTCCAAGGTAACAAATTATTTTTAATTTGGGACGGATCTTGAAGTTCCGTCCGATATCAATAAAATAAAATAAAATTTGACATAACTTGAAGATCCGCCCGATAAAATAAAAAATAAAAAAATTTATTTTAGACGGATATTGAAGATCTGTTCTCTATAATATGCATTTTCTTATATCGCCTCTCAAATATAACCATCTAGTGTAGCGATTTTGTCAAAATATGAATAAATATCAAACGGCTGGAGATGTGCAATTGCTAATGGAAATTTAGCAAACGACTATGGATGTTCTTACTCATATTTTTATTTTATTTACGTTATTGGTAACAGTTATTACAAGTCATTTAGTTCATTATCAATGTTGCAGTTACCAATTGTAATAGAAGTTGTATTTACAAACAACAGTGTCACTGTTTACAATATTTAATAAAGAGTCATTACTAGTAACTACGTTATCGGTAATAAATTAAATGAACTATGACCAATGTTGCCAATAAAGGCAATGAAATAAAAATATGAGTAACACCCGCAATTGTATATGTAGCTTAATATAGGCATTGACTGCTGCTGTGAACTGTAATTTAGTCTGACCCGGTAAAAAAAAGGTGTTAAATTATTTTGGTAAAGAACACCATATTTGGTTTATTTTGAAAGTGGAGATGTGGGTGAACAGCAAATACGGATTTCAGGCAATCGACCGATTTATTATTTTTTTATCTGTTTCCAAAGATTTCTGAAAAAAATTTCCCCTCGCTAAACGTTGATTTGGGATTAGCCCCCTCTCCTCTTTGAATTTTTTCCCAAACCGACCTATTTTTTGAAAGTTTTTTTCAAACTGACCTACTTTTCTTTTTAATTCCCAGAACGACCTACTCGGTCTTTGAAAGACCGAGGGTCTGTTCTTTCTTTTGCCTCTTATAAGAGGTGACCTCTTATAAGAGATTTACAATAAGAGCCTCTTTTTGAGGTGTTCTTTTAGATAAAAATTGCCTCTTATAAGTACCTCTTATAAGAGATTTATGTTCTTTTTTCACCTCTTACAAGAGCATTTTTTTTACTTTTAGACATTTTTGTCCTTACTATATAATTTCTCTATTTATATACTCCGATGAAACGTCCCCAACAGAAGCTTCCCTATTGCCACTGCCCCTGGACTTCATTTCAGGTTCCATCATGTATCTGATCCTGCACTTGTGAAAGTCTATAACTTTTTTCAAAAGATATTTTTAAAAGTCCACAAACAAGCCGAGGAAAGAGTTCATATACTGTTTTTTTCTGAAGAAAATGAGAACATATATAATGGGAAATAATTGTACAGAGTTCGTCAAATGTGAGGTCCAGTGGACCAAATAATTCCATACAGTTAAATCAGATGTGAGGTCCATAGGGGTAGTTCATATACTGTTTTTTTCCCGGCTTCATTTATCCTAATCTGCCGCTTTTTTCAAAACCTGTTCATATCCTCCCATTTTCAATACGGTGCTCTGGGAAAGAAATCCGGGAGTCATCAATTTAGGGGTAGTGTAGTCATTTTAAGTTATAGAAGACTTTTAAGATTTTGAAAGAGGCTAGTAGAAGCCATTTAGGTTTAGAAGCAACTTTGGAAAAAATCTCTTATAAGAGGTAAAAAAAGAACACCCAAAAAACTCTTGTAAGAGGGGGGCCACCTCTTATAAGAGGTAAATCACTTATAAGAGGAGAAAAAGAACACTACCCGAGTCTTTCAAAGACCGCGCAGTTATTGTGGTAAATACTTTCGAAAGTGGGTCAGTTTGGTAAATACTTTCAAAAAGTGGATTATATTGGTAAAAACTTTTAGAATTAACTATAATTATTATAGTGAATATTATTGACCAAGGTGAGTTCTTGTCCTTCATTTAGGTGCATATTTCTCTCCACTAGTCACTGGAAAATAATTGCATCTTTTTCTTTGATTAACCGACTGAAATATTTGCTGCTGCATATCCTATCTCTCAATTCTTATCTACTGGTGGGATGGGTGTTGTCCTAAATCTAGAAAGAAAAGCATTATTGGGTCTAAAATCATAACATGCACGTGTTTAAAACTTTCAAGATCGTCTGAGCTAGTTTCCTTAGTAAAACTCTATACTTTGTATGGTCTTTTTATTTTTTCATCTTTTGTTGTTATCTATTTGCCTTTTTATTACCAGGTTAATAGCTGAAAAATAAGGATACAATGATGCAGGTTATTTATTTTTCTAGTTGTAATCTATACAATATATTATGCTAACTCACTTTTGGTTCAAGTATTTTTCTAATTTTTTCTTTTTAAAACAAACAAAAAAAAGATAACAAATATAGGAGGCAACTTCCCACTCCTTCTCCATCCAAATTTTGAAGTGCAATTATATTTCTTAATCAAACCTTAAAAAACATGCAATATTGTATATATATTATCGGGAGATTTTTTTTTTCAAAAATAGTTCTCATAATTGTTCACTTTTCAAAAATTATGTGCAATATATTATTACATAGTGTTATATTTAAAAATTATGTGTAATACAGTGGTAATTATGGAATTTGAATCCTCTTGGTGAATAATTCTCTAGAGACGTTTACTGACCCATTTAACCATACATCTTGCATCAAAATGTGTGCCCTCTGTTATGATCAACAAATGATCAGCAAGATGTGTGGTTAGATGGGCAACTCTAGTGAATTAGTATTTCACTGGATAGGATTCAAATCCGTAATTGTGGTACATTAGTATCACATTAGTATCACTGGATAGGATTTGAATCCTATCCAGTGAAATACTAATTCACTAGAGTTGCCCATCTAACCACACATCTTGCTGATCATTTGTTGATCATAACAGAGGGCACACATTTTGATGCAAGATGTATGGTTAAATGGGTCAGTAAACGTCTCTAGAGAATTATTCACCAAAAGGATTTAAATTCCATAATTACCACTGTATTACACATAATTTTTAAATATAACACTATGTAATAATACATTGCACATAATTTTTGAAAAGTGAACAATTATGAGAACTATTTTTGAAAAAAAAATTCTCCCGATAACATATATACAATATTGCATGTTTTTTAAGGTTTGATTAAGAAATATAATTGCACTTCAAAATTTGGATGGAGAAGGAGTGGGAAGTTGCCTGTAACATCCCGCAAAATTGGAAATTACAATTTTGCCCCTGGGTGTTACGCACGTATATTTTGTAATGTATTTCATTACATATTTTGGATTCGTACTATTTATACATTTTCCGTATTGATTTCAGTCAACTAAAATATAATATTTCAATCCCTGGGATTTACGTGCTTTTTACGTGTTTTGATGCACGTGTTTCCACCATTACGTATAATATTTTCTATAGGTTTAAATTATTTATTTTTATGTATTTAAATCTATTTTATAAAACGAAAATTTATTTTCCCCTTGTTTTTGATTAAAATGCATTTTTCAATTTTTTCTGCACGTATGGTGCACGTGCAAATTTTTATTCTCATTTTGTTACTCTCATTTTACTATTTTTAGCATGCATTAGTTTTATTTAGCCTTTCTTTTGATCCATGGACTTAAAGTTAAATTCTAGCCCAATGGACTAATTAAAAAGAGAGCCCACTAGGATAATTAAATTAGTTGAATAAAATGAGCCCATGTAGCAAGCCCACTAGATAATTAAATAAATTAATTAGTAATGAACCCATGTAGCAAGCCCACTATTAAAATCACATTTTTAGTTAAACATGTACTAATACATGACAAGTTACACATATTAGTACACATTTAGAGTTATAGAAATGTGTTCATATTTGTTTATGCATGTGTGCATGCATACACAAATGTATTTGGACCATTTTTTGGGCAAGGGGAGGAGAAGAGTTGGTAGGTTGAGTTAGTGGAGAGTGGGGAGATGAAGAGATGGAGGTTTTAGGAGTTAGGAAAGTGGAGGGTTGTAAAATAAATTTGAAGAGTTATTAGGGTGAAATTTTTGCACTTTAGACCCTTCCAAAATCCTATAAATAGAGTCTCATTTCCTACATTTCTCTTGCACCAAAATCAATATCAAAATAAGTGTAAGAAAAAGAAAGAAAGGAAGAAAAAGAAAGAGAGTAAGAAAGTTATTGTGCTTGGAGGATCTCTTGCTTGGAAAGGAGAAATTGCTAGGAGGAGAAGCCTTACTAGGAGCTAGGAATCTTTGGAGCTAGAAGTGGTGTTCTCTTTTCTTTTCAAGCTTCACAAAAGGTGGGTGTCTCCTACTTTCTAATTTTTTTTTGAATGTGCATGTTAATAGAAATGAATGAGTAATACAGAATTTGATTTGATAAAATAGGACAAACCTATGCATTAGATGTAATGAAATATTGCTTTATTGAGTAAACAAACCCAACTTATGTTAATTAGTAATGAGAAAGAAATGTTGATTTGTTTTGTCATGAATTAGTATGCATGAATGAAGATATAATTGATTGTATGAAAAATGTTGGGAATACATTCTTTTGCAAAAATATTTTTTGTAAAGTTAATTGAATACCATAAACTTGTTTTGATTATTGCCATGCTAGTTGAAAAGAAGAGTGCAACCAAAGGATTAATTCTATGAACCATATTAGAGTGTTTGCAAATTTGTGATTTGTCAAATGTGTGATATGTAGGAGAATTGTTAAAGAATGTTATATTTCGACATATGATTAGAGATATGATGAAAAAGAAAAGAGAAGGAAATAAACTCTTTTTTATGAAGTATGTTGACATATGTCAAAAATACAATTTTTGTATGAAAGTAATTTCTTTGAGACACCCATAATCTATTAAAAAATATGTTTGATTCTTAACACAAATTTTTATTTGTAAAATGTTGGGCATAAACTAGTTTTTTTAGAAAATCATGATTTTAATTTTCGAGTTTGAAAAGAAGTGTAAATTTTGTAAAGAAAGGAAAATCTTTTTTTTTTTTAAATGAGATATATGTTAAAAATAAGTTTGGACTTGTTGATTACTATTTAAGATTTCCTTTTAGTCCAAAGAGAAGTTTATTCCAATATCCTAAAGGATTGGATTATTGGGTAAACAAGTTTTATTAAAAAGAAACAATTTCAGAAAATTGTGAACAAATGTATATGAATACAACTTATAAACAAAAAGCACACTAGGACTTACTGGTTAGTCAATGAGCACCTTTTATAAGAGATCTTGGGTTCAAATCTTGATAGCCATCTTTTATTTTTTGATTTGGTTTTAATAGAATAAGATGTTTTTTTTTAGTATGAATAAATTCCTATTATGGTTATAAGATAAAATGGAAGCTATTAGAGATTGTTATGGAAATTTTATTGTCTATTTTAAGAAAGTAAAAAATGAGACTTTAAAAAGGGGGCTTTTGATTAAAACTCATACTTTCTTCATATAAAATGAAGTAATAAATATTAAAGTTAATCATAACTTTATTGCATATTTTGAGAAAAATGAAATGGGAAATATTAAGATTGTTTTCTTGTATATTTTGAGATATAAAGAGAGATGAAATTGTGAGTGTGAAACTTTGTAGTGAACAAAAACAAAGTATTATTTTTGTGAAGTGATTTTTTTAAGAGAACTATACTTTGATTTTGTTTAAGAAATATTTTAAAGGGAATTGAGATATTGTGATAGTTTGAATTGGTTATAAAATTTCATGTGATGAAATTGTGTTCTTAAAAAGGGAATCCTTTTTGCTTATAAAGACTATGAGTGAATAACTAGATTATGAATAGTGTAAAGACTAAGAAATGATTGCTTTATGGATAAGTGCTAATACAAGACATTAATCATTGTGAATAAGTAGAAGATGAAAATTATATAAGTTTAAGACATGATTAAGAAAGGGTGTGAATACCCATGTTTCTTGTACATGAAAGTTTATGATTTAGAGTTAGTACGACCTCGGTACCGGCATTATTGAAAGAAAGGATTTGAGAAATGATTTGGAAATATGGCCGTGGAGCTATCTCGTATTTGTTGATTAAGTCCGGTGGGAGGTAAGACTAATTCTTTGAATGGAAATTATTCATGTCTTGAATTTAAGAAAATTTAGGCACATAAGTGAAGATGTAGTAAACTTAGGGAAACGTAAGTGGAGTGCTCTATATAGTCGGCGGTGGACTCCAAGACTATAGACCCAGTTGGTGGACTGAGGTTGCCCTGTGGGAGACGGATTATTATATTTTAATCCGGGACTATGAGGACGGGTCGGCGGTGGACTCCAAGATCTTGAGTAGTCGGACGGATGGATTTTTGTGTTTACCGTCTCCAATGTATATATATATATACTGGGCTAGAGGGTCACATACGGGACGGTTCGTACGATGTGGAATCTGTTATAACAGCTGGCGGTGGACTCCAAGGCTGGGATTCACATTCGTGGAATAGTCTGAACTTTGTTTTGCTACCGGGTGGTTTTCATGGCGAGGGATCGAGCCCTGTATTGTGAAGAACGTAGGCGCTTGCCCTCGGACCTATGTAGTATGGGATGCATAGAATCCGAACAAGTGTGCATTAGTGTCATCCTAGTTTAGAAATGTGTGCATTAGGCATTAAGGCATGACATACACTTATGTTTAGAATAATCACTTTTGACACTTTATATGTTCATTCAATCTTTTTGTGATTTGTTAAAGTATGAGATCGTTATACTATTCCCGGCATAGAGAGGATAGCCGTGTATAACATTTCGTCAGTTGTAAGTGACTGACGTGCCCACAGATTGACATGCAGGTAAAGGACCATTCATGGAGCTATAAAGTGGATATGCTGATGCTGTTTTATTTTAAAGATGTTGTAAATGTTTTATTGTAATTTAATTCTTCCGCTGTGTAAAACCAAGTTGTAATTGAACTCTGATGTATTGTGAATGAAAAGTTTCAAATTCCTTGTAAAATTGTACGAAGTGAAGTAAAGATCCTGTGAAATCCCGAGTTTATCCTTATTTGAAATTCGGGGTGTTACATTGCCTCCTATATTTGTTATCCTTTTTTTTGTTTGTTTTAAAAAGAAAAAATTAGAAAAATACTTGAACCAAAAGTGAGTTAGCATAATATATTGTATAGATTACAACTAGAAAAATAAATAACCTGCATCATTGTATCCTTATTTTTCAGCTATTAACCTGGTAATAAAAAGGCAAATAGATAACAACAAAAGATTAAAAAATAAAAAGACCATACAAAGTATAGAGTTTTACTAAGGAAACTAGCTCAGACGATCTTGAAAGTTTTAAACACGTGCATGTTATGATTTTAGACCCAATAATGCTTTTCTTTCTAGATTTAGGACAACACCCATCACACCAGTAGATAAGATTGAGAGATAGGATATGCAGCAGCAAATATTTCAGTCGGTTAATCAAAGAAAAAGATACAATTATTTTCCAGTGACTAGTGGAGAGAAATATGCACCTAAATGAAGGACAAGAACTCACCTTGGTCAATAATATTCACTATAATAATTATAGTTAATTCTGAAAATTTTTATCAATATAATCCACTTTTTAAAAGTATTTACCAAACTGATCTACTTTCGAAAGTATTTACCACATTGACTGCGCGGTCTTTGAAAGACTCGGTCTTTCAAAGACCGAGTAGGTCGTTTTGAAAATTAAAAAAAAAAGTAGGTCGGTTTGGAAAAAACTTTCAAAAAACAGGTCGGTTTGGGAAAAAATTCCTGCTCTTTCAACTCAAC
This sequence comes from Hemerocallis citrina, assembly GCA_017893485.1. Taxonomy (NCBI): domain Eukaryota; kingdom Viridiplantae; phylum Streptophyta; class Magnoliopsida; order Asparagales; family Asphodelaceae; genus Hemerocallis; species Hemerocallis citrina. The sequence continues at coordinate 22,096,981 of CM030359.1, read as the reverse complement.
TTTAAATCCTTGGAAGTGAAGGTTATATGAGAAACCCTTCTATCCAATATATATAGTTTTTGTATCATACGAAAAATACAATATTGTTGTGTACATACAAGACTCTTGTATATTTTAGTATCTGTCAAATATTCCCTTCACACATTGAAAAAAAATGTTAACGTGTCAACTAATGATTGGGTAGCTTGATTTGTTTTTTTAAAATACTTTACACAAAGTTTGAAAGTTTACGAGGTTTATGTTAGAAAATGAGTGTTTTAGACACTATTTTCGATCCGATTTTTGAACAATTTTTTGAGTAAGATCCTCAATGAATTATTGAGAGATCTTGATTGATTTGTGTTCTCCTTAGTGAGTAGATCAAAATCATATATTGGTTCGCTAAAATCGGTTAAGAGGTGAATGAGAAATTGTCTCTCAAAGTGAGACGTTTTCATTCTTGAAAATGGGTCAAAGGGAACTTAGTCCCACATCGGAAATAACAAAGGAAATAGAAGAGGATATATAGTAATCTCATTCTAAGCATTGTAAGATGGCTAGAAGAGAGGCTCTCTCTCGCGCGCGCAGGGTGGGGTGCAAATCACGGACCGGATTACATGCGACTTGTGTGCGCCCGCACGACCTGCGGACACGAATGCCGGACCGATTTGATCCCACCCCGCGCAGAGCCACCTTTTGCTACAGTTTTTTTTTTGTAACGGCTGAAATGAATGCAGAAACGGTTCTGTCTGCCGTTTCAGTGCTGTATTTAATATTTTGTCTGCCGTTACGCTGAAGGCATTCAATTCGCTGTCTGCCGTTACAGTGAAGGCTGTTAAAGGCTGCCGTTACAGTGACGACTGTTAAAGGCAGTTAATGCCTTGTCTGCCGTTACAATGAAGGCTGTTAATGGCCTTGTCTGCCGTTACAGTAAAGGCTGTTAATACCTTGTCTGCCGTTACTGAATAACCCAGGCTCTATAAATAGAGGCCTCCCCTTCACAGTTCTCTGCTGAAAAAACTAGATCCTATTCTCTTCCTCTCTTCTGTACTGTTCGTCCGTCCTGCTGTTGTTGGTAAGTCAGGTGATAGGTTCAAGCGCTTGTGATCAGTTCGGGAGTGGTACGTGGTGCCTACGGGATCGCTCCATGTTGTTGCATCCTGGGAGACAGACGCCTCCGTTCAATCCAGCAACCGGAGAGAGGCGAAATCTGTTTTAAGGACACTGTGTGATACACAGGCCTCGGCTTTCTTGGAGTTGTACTTTTCATTTGCTTATTGTAAGTTGTTTAATTTATTTTCTTTTTCTTTCGGATTACCCTCCTCTGTTCCCTTCTCGGTTTTTCCTGTGCCTCTCTATCTTCCTTTGTAAAAGAAATTTTGTAAACATTATTTGTAACAAACTTAAAACAGATTTGATTTCTTTCATTTTCGATTTTGAGGCACGGTTTTTCCTTTTATTTCTTTTATCTGGAAAACTTACACTCGTGTTGTGTAAAATTCAGATTCACGATGACTACTGCATTGGACAATGCTGTTGTGTCTGAAACGGTCTATGTGCCGGTTGTTGATACAACGCAAGAACCAATTGCTGCTGCGGCACGAGTGCCAATGCCCGCCGTTGTACCTGTCTCAGTCTCCCATGGGGAGAAACCTGAGAAGTTCAACGGGCAGAACTTTAAGAGGTGGCAACAGAAGATGATGTTCTATCTGACCACACTGAATCTTGCAAGGTTCTTGAACGAAGATGCTCCAGATCTTAAGAAAGATGAGCAGGATAACCAAGTCATTGCCGCTGTGGATGCTTGGAAAAATGCTGATTACTTGTGTAGAAATTACATAATGAACGGATTAGCCGACTCTTTGTATAATGTTTACATTGACAAAAGAACAGCTAAAGAACTTTGGGAATCACTAGAACATAAATATAAAACTGAGGATGCCGGCGCCAAGAAATTCATTGTGGGCCGCTTCCTAGACTATAAAATGGTAGATTCTAAAACAGTAATCAGTCAAGTTCAAGAACTACAACTAATCTTGCATGAGATTCATGCTGAAGGTATGAACTTAAGTGAAAATTTCCAAGTGGCTTGTATAATTGAAAAATTACCACAAGGTTGGAAAGACTTTAAGAATTACCTAAAGCATAAGCGAAAAGAAATGGGCATTGAAGATCTCATTGTCAGGCTTCGTATTGAAGAAGACAATAGGGGATCTGAAAAAGTTGGACTCATCAGCCATGCAGCAAAGGCAAATGTAATGGAACATAAACAACGTTCTAACAAGCACAACAACAAGGGTCCGAAGTTGGGGTCTAAGGGAGGAATCTCCAAGAAGCCGAAATTTCAAGGCAAGTGCTTCAATTGTGACAAAATTGGTCACAAGTCCACTGAATGCAGACTTCCCAAGAAGAACAGGAACAGAGAAGCAAACTTGGTTCAAGGAATTGCTCAAGATGTTTCCGATATCAACCTCTCAGCTGTGATATCAGAAGTGAATATGTTAGGTTCAAACCCGAAGGAATGGTGGATTGACACTGGAGCTACTCGGCATGTGTGCTCCAATAGAAGTATGTTCTCCACTTTCGAACCATTAGAGAATGGGGAGAAAATGTTTATGGGGAACTCGGCCACTTCAGAAATAAAGGGCCAAGGCAAGGTGATCTTGAAGATGACTTCTGGAAAGGAACTGACTCTGAACAATGTTGCATATGTTCCTGAAATCCGTAAGAACCTGGTATCTGGTTCGTTGCTTAATAACTACGGTTTTCGTTTAGTGTTCGAGTCGAATAAATTTGTTTTGTCTAAAAGTGGAATGTATGTTGGTAGAGGATATATGAGTGGTGGAATGTTCAAACTCAATATAATGACCATGGTCAATAATATGAATAAAGCTAGCTCTTCTACTTATTTGCTTGAGTCTTCCAATTTATGGCATGGTAGACTAGGACATGTTAATTATGATACTTTGCGAAGACTAATTAACTTGAATCACATACCAACGTTCCAAATTGATTCCAAACACAAATGTGAAACTTGTGTTGAGGCAAAACTAACAAGATCATCATTTAAAAGTGTTGAAAGAAACACCGAACCACTTGATCTAATTCACACTGATATTTGTGATTTGAAAATGATACAAACAAGAGGAGGTAATAAATATTTTATTACCTTCATAGATGATAGCACAAAATATTGCTATGTATACTTGCTTAAAAGCAAAGATGAAGCTATAGAGAAATTTGTTCTCTATAAAAATGAGGTTGAAAATCAACTCAATAAGAAAATTAAGGCGTTAAAAAGCGACCGAGGTGGAGAGTATGAATCGCCATTTGCTGACACATGTGCTAAGCATGGGATTATACATGAAACCACAGCGCCTTATTCTCCTCAGTCCAACGGTGTTGCTGAGAGAAAGAATCGTACATTGAAAGAAATGATGAATGCGATGTTAATAAGTTCTGGTTTACCACCAAACTTGTGGGGAGAAGCTATTCTTTCAGCTAACTACCTTTTGAATAAGGTGTCCAAAAGGAAAGAAGAAAAAACTCCATATGAATTATGGAAAGGAAGAAAGCCATCCTACAATTACTTGCGAATGTGGGGATGTCTTGCCAAGGTGGTAGTACCCCCACCTAAGAAAATGAAAATAGGACCAAAAACAGTTGATTGTATTTTCATTGGTTATGCACTTAACAGTAGTGCCTATCGGTTCTTGGTATACAAATCCGATATCACTGAGATATCAAAGAACACGATAATGGAATCTAGAAATGCATCGTTCTTTGAAGATGTATTTCCATGTAAGTCAAAGGAGGAACCAAGTTCCTCCAAACGAACACATGAGACTATCAGTGAAGATAGTGAAGACCAAAATGAAGAAGTTGAAGAGGAACCTCGGCGCAGTAAAAGAACAAGAACGGAAAAATCTTTTGGTCCGGATTTCTTGACTTTTATGCTTGAAGGAGAACCCCAAACCTTCAAGGAAGCGGTGAACTCTAGTGATGGTCCTCAATGGAAAGAAGCCATCAAGAGTGAGATTGATTCTATCTTGCAAAACCATACTTGGGAACTAGTGGATCTTCCACCGGGTAGTAAACCTTTAGGTTCCAAGTGGATCTTCAAGAGAAAAATAAAACCTGATGGATCAATTGATAAATACAAGGCAAGACTTGTAATTAAAGGTTATAAACAAAAGGAAGGTCTTGATTACTTTGACACATATTCTCCTGTGACGAGAATAAATTCCATTAGGATGGTACTTGCCGTAGCAGCTCTACGCAATCTTGAAGTACATCAAATGGATGTAAAAACAGCTTTTCTTAATGGAGATTTAGATGAAGAAATCTACATGGAACAACCTGAGGGTTTTTCATCTCCAGGACATGAAAAGAAAGTGTGTAAACTGGTGAAGTCATTATATGGCTTGAAACAAGCTCCAAAACAGTGGCATGAAAAATTTGACAATGTCATGATGACAAATGGCTTCAAGATCAATGAATGTGACAAATGTGTATATGTCAAAGACACAGAAGATGGATATGTTATTATATGTTTGTATGTAGATGACATGCTTATTATTGGAAGCAATGATCAGATAATTAAATCTGTTAAAAACATGTTAAACTCGAGGTTTGACATGAAAGACATGGGACTAGCTGATGTTATATTGGGAATTAAAATCACAAGAACATCAGACGAGCTTATCTTAAGCCAGTCACATTATGTTGACAATATTCTTGAAAAATTTGATAAAGATAATTCTGGAATTGCGAGAACTCCAATAGATCTAACCTTACATTTATCCAAGAATAAAGGGGAGAGTATTTCTCAAGTAGAATACTCTAGAATCATAGGCAGTCTAATGTACTTAATGAGTTGTACAAGACCAGACATAGCCTATGCAGTAAGTAAACTAAGCAGATACACGAGTAATCCTGGAAGCGAGCATTGGCAAGCAATTATAAGAGTACTGAAGTACTTGCGTTTTACTCGTAACTACGGGCTGCACTATACGAGATATCCGGCTGTACTTGAAGGATACAGTGATGCGAACTGGATATCGAGTGATAATTCAAAATCTACTAGTGGCTATGTGTTTACACTAGGTGGTGCAGCAGTTTCTTGGAAATCCTCGAAACAAACAGTGATTGCTAAATCCACGATGGAATCTGAATTTATCGCACTAGACAAATGTGGGGAAGAGGCTGAATGGTTACGCCACTTCCTTGAGGATATTCCAAGGTGGACGAAGCCTGTGCCTCCAATCTGCATACATTCAGATAGTCAATCTGCAATTTGTAGAGCACAGAGCAATATGTATAATGGTAAATCTAGACATATTCGTCGAAGACATAATACCATTAGACAACTACTCTCTACTGGGGTTATCTCTGTGGACTATGTAAAGTCAAAAGATAACATTGCGGATCCACTAACCAAAGGGTTAAACAGAGAGTTAGTTGATAAATCATCGAGGGGAATGGGACTAAAGCCCATGAAAGAATAAGTCGATACAATGGAAACCCAACCTAGTTGACTGGAGATCCCAAGATCTAGGTTCAAAGGGACAACTAAATTGTAAAGACCAAGTTAGATCACTGTGGGGATTTTTCATGTCCATTCCCATGATGAAACAGTGATGCCCGCAAGGTAACAGGTTAAGCTAGGCTTTTAATGATTCTTATGCGTCGGATATCCGAGCAGAGTAATGCGGGTTACTCTTAAGTAAGAAATCACCTATGTAAGATGGAAGAAGGGCCGCTTCCAAGGGAATAATATAGGGCAATATTCCTGTTAAAATCTTGCAGAACCAGGCGTATGTTCATGGCCAAAACGAGCATAACAGTGAGAACTGAAAAAGTGCTAGAAAGATTTCTGTATGAGATATGTCATCGTTTACACAAATGGCAGAACAGTTCAAAGACATCGCGTCTACTGTTTAGTTAGTAAAGTAAACATATTTTCATAAGGGAAGGTTCAAAGGGTAACACCTACCTATCCTATGCAGAAATCAATCGTTGAATTCTATCACCAAGTCTGTCGGGTCAGTCCGTCGTGTCAGTCTGTCGTGTCAGTCTGTCCTGTCTGTGGTCGTCAATTTTCATTCATGTGGGGATTGTTAGAAAATGAGTGTTTTAGACACTATTTTCGATCCGATTTTTGAGCAATTTTTTGAGTAAGATCCTCAATGAATTATTGAGAGATCTTGATTGATTTGTGTTCTCCTTAGTGAGTAGATCAAAATCATATATTGGTTCGCTAAAATCGGTTAAGAGGTGAATGAGAAATTGTCTCTCAAAGTGAGACGTTTTCATTCTTGAAAATGGGTCAAAGGGAACTTAGTCCCACATCGGAAATAACAAAGGAAATAGAAGAGGATATATAGTAATCTCATTCTAAGCATTGTAAGATGGCTAGAAGAGAGGCTCTCTCTCGCGCGCGCAGGGTGGGGTGCAAATCACGGACCGGATTACATGCGACTTGTGTGCGCCCGCACGACCTGCGGACACGAATGCCGGACCGATTTGATCCCACCCCGCGCAGAGCCACCTTTTGCTACAGTTTTTTTTTTTGTAACGGCTGAAATGAATGCAGAAACGGTTCTGTCTGCCGTTTCAGTGCTGTATTTAATATTTTGTCTGCCGTTACGCTGAAGGCATTCAATTCGCTGTCTGCCGTTACAGTGAAGGCTGTTAAAGGCTGCCGTTACAGTGACGACTGTTAAAGGCAGTTAATGCCTTGTCTGCCGTTACAATGAAGGCTGTTAATGGCCTTGTCTGCCGTTACAGTAAAGGCTGTTAATGCCTTGTCTGCCGTTACTGAATAACCCAGGCTCTATAAATAGAGGCCTCCCCTTCACAGTTCTCTGCTGAAAAAACTAGATCCTATTCTCTTCCTCTCTTCTGTACTGTTCGTCCGTCCTGCTGTTGTTGGTAAGTCAGGTGATAGGTTCAAGCGCTTGTGATCAGTTCGGGAGTGGTACGTGGTGCCTACGGGATCGCTCCAACTCGTTGCATCCTGGGAGACAGACGCCTCCGTTCAATCCAGCAACCGGAGAGAGGCGAAATCTGTTTTAAGGACACTGTGTGATACACAGGCCTCGGCTTTCTTGGAGTTGTACTTTTCATTTGCTTATTGTAAGTTGTTTAATTTATTTTCCTTTTCTTTTTCTTTCGAATTACCCTCCTCTGTTCCCTTCTCGGTTTTTCCTGTGCCTCTCTATCTTCCTTTGTAAAAGAAATTTTGTAAACATTATTTGTAACAGTTTAAGTAAAAGATCTTATTTTTCTTCCTTTAGATCGTATTTGAAGATGCTCTTCACATTGATTCCTCCAACAAAACCTCTGTTGGAAAACATTTTTTGCAGATTTTTCGAGCCGGATTCCGGTGGGCTCCGGCCACCGGCACCGCCGAAAATTGATTGGATCATGTTCCTCTCGTCGAGTACTATTCCGTGTTGTGCTCATGTGCCAAAAACGAATTTCGTGTGAATGAGAAATGTTGGTCCAAAGTTGGGTACTCGAAATGTACTAACTTGGATATTAGGAGAAAATGGATAGTCCCATATCGGAAATGAGAAAAGCTTTTCTAGTCTATATACAAAAAAATAGACTGAAGGGTGTGGCTCGAGGGTTACCACTAACGTGTAGTGGGGAGATGACTTAGCCAAAATGACAAACACACATGCGCGCCCGGCCTCGGCTTGGTTTGGTCTGACTTGGCTTTGGCCTATATTTTTTTTGCCCCAGTCAACAAATATTTTCCCCAACGTACTGTTCTGGCTTTTCAACTTCAGTAATTGGTACCATTACTCTATAACAGCAGAGTAATGGCTCATCAGTTTTGTCTTTAAACCATTACTCTGCTGTTACAGAGTAATGGACAATTACTCTGTTGTTACGGAGTAATGGAGCCTCCTAAATGTTGGTCCAAAGTTGGGTACTCGAAATGTACTAACTTGGATATTGGGAGAAAATGGATAGTCCCATATCGGAAATGGGGAAAGCTTTTTCTAGTATATATATTAAAAAAATAGACAAAAGGGCGTAGCCCGGGGGTTACCACTAACGTGTAGTGGAGAGAGAACTTAGCCAAAATGACAAACACACACGTGTGCGCACCCAGCTCGGCTCCGGCTTCGGCCTGGCTTGGTTTGCTCTGGCTCTGTCCTGTATTTTTTTTTTTTGCCTCAGTCAAAAAATCTTTTCCCCAATATACTGTTCTGGCTTTTCAACTTCAGTAACTGGTACCATTAGTAATGGCTCATCAGTTATGTCTTTCAACCATTACTCTGCTGTTACAGAGTAATGGAGCCTCCCATCAGTTGCTCCACTCCTCCTATAAGACCAGGAAATCCTGTCTGCCAGTAACTAGTACCATTACTCTGTAACAGCAGAGTAATGGCCCATCAGTTATGTCTTTGAACCATTACTCTGCTGTTACAGAGTAATGGAGCCTCCTATCAGTTGCTCCACTCCTCCTATAAGACCAGGAAATCCCGTTATCCAAAAAAAAAAAAATCTAAAAAACCAGTCTCAAGTCTTCTTCTTCCTCTCTGAGTCAATACTGAGAATACAACAAAGCTCAAGTTCGATCAGATCTCTGAAGTTAGGGTGCTGCTATTCAGGAAAAAGGTAATACAGTTGTATCCTGTGAGGCATTTCGTTTGTAACACCCTAAAATTGATTTATGAGATTTTGTGATTTTTACGTGTTGTGCACGTATAGTTTCATTTGTATAATTTCTCGTATGAAATATTTTTAAATTGTAATTGTTTTCTTTATTTCTCTAAGGTTATTCTCTTTAAAATGCCTAATTTAAATCTAGGCCTAATTGTCCTTTTTAAGCCCACTATATTTATTAATTATTTAATTATTTTGAGTCCATGGTTAGTTTGGCCCATTAGTGAGCCCATTTACTTTAATTTTCTTTAGAAATGGTCTAACTTATAGTGTAGACTCATTTCATGGACAATTAAATTTGTCACATGAACAAATTTGTAAATGGGGGCACTAGGTGGCACATGCAAGCACTAGGGTGTGCATTGCACACTTTTCCCCATAGGCCGGATTGTAGATGGAGGAGTAGGAGTGATGGAAGTAGTGGAGAGATGGTTGTTCATCATGGGTAGTTTTCATAACTCCCTAGTTCATCTAGACCATTGATCTCTAACCATTGGATCTAATCCTAGCCCTACATTCATCCTAAAATTTTGTATAAATACCCCTCCCTATACTCTTCATTCTCACACTTAGAATTTTTGAAATAAAAGAATATAAAGAAAAGAGAAGAGAAGTAATTTTAGTGAGGCAAAAGATTGAGAAGTTGTGAGATTGTGTGCTATTATGTTCTTCATCCAAGGAGGAGGCCGGCATTTTCAAGGATCAAGAAGAGGGAGGCTCGGGTTGCTTGCATCACTATAAGGAAAGGCACAACTTGGCAGTTGATCTAGGAGGAGAAGGCCTTGTTCATTCGTTGTAGGAGATTCTCTATAAGTTTTTTGGATTTTTTTCTCTCCATATAAGGTGGGCGTATCTCATGCTTCTAAAGCTAGATACCATGCTGAGAATGTTTTCATAGAATTGTTAATGAAAACTTATGTGAAATTGGTCTATGGTTGCTTATGTAGAGATGAATTGGTAATTTAGAAGATGTGTGTTCAAGTGATTGCTAGTTGATAAATTATGAGTTAAAATGTTAGAAGATATCATATTTTGCCATGCTAGATATTAAAGAACCATGTTGTGAAGAAAATCTATATATATATGAGACAAAATTGAATGCTTCATGTAAAATTGATTTGGTTAATTGTGAGTGATCTCATCGTAGCAAGAAAGGAAACTTTTTATGTTCTAAGTTAATGTGATGGATTAATAAATGAAAAAAAAAATGAATGAAATATTTTTGTAAAAATTTATATTTCAAAATGTGTGCAACTATGATTTGTTCCCAATGTCAAAATTATGGACATATAACATAAAATAAGATCAAAAATGCATATTTTATTAGTAAATAGTGATTATAAAAATACTGGCTTGCTGTAATCTTATACATTTTGAAATCTGGATATTTTTTTGACTAAAAAAAACAGAAAAATAACTAAAAACATTTTTGGAATTTGAAAAACCTAGTAGCATCAGTCGACCGATTATATTGAAATAGTCAACTGCTCTGAGTATTTGTTTTCGAGTTCAAATCTTTGCGGAACAGTCGACCAGTTATATTGAAACAGTTGACCTCCCTGATTATTTGTTTTTCGAGTTCAAACCCTTGCGGATCAGTCGACCGACTACACTGTGACAATCGACTACCCTGACCATTGATTTTCGAGTTGTAAATCCTCACAGAACAGCCGACTGTCCATGTCTTAACAGTCGACTATCCTGAAGTTTCAACTAAAATCTGGATTTTTGTGAAAGAACTTTCTACAACCTGTGGCCCAGTATGAATAAGGATTTGAGACTATTTTTAGCAAGAAAGAACTTATTATTTTTATTAGTTCAAATTGTCCTTTATTAAAGAAAAATGAATGCCTTGTTTAAAAGAGTTTTGAAATTAGTTTTGGCAATGAGAGTGTAAATTTTTGATAAAATGACAGTACGGTAATTTCATGGTGGTTGAATGAGCTATGAATGTGACAAGTTAGAAAAACGAATTCTTTTGTTTATGCATGAGTTTGTACATGAAAGTGAAATTGAATGTTGTGATGAATTATGAAAGATTTTATGAGCATGAATATACAAATGCTATGAACATGAAAGGAAAATTATTGTTGATCATGGAAAAGACTTATTGACTGTGAAAACTCGATTTTGTGATTGTGAATTGAAATTGAGAACAAGAGTGTAGTTAAGCCTCATACCGGCAATGAAAAGAGATATGTTAAAATAAAATTTGAGATGAAAAGACCAAGATTGGGTCATGTCGAATAGATGATTAAGACCAGTATAGTGGAAAGGCCAACTCTAGAGAATTGGTTTTGGTTCACGATTCAAATAACTAAGCATTAGATACATAATGAAGATGTGATGAAAATAAGAGAAAAACACGAGTATGAGGGCCTCAGAGCTATTGTGTGAGAGTATTCACAGGCTGTCCTCACGATGCGTCGTGACATGACGTGGATATGTCTCCAGGAGTCTGTACCGCAGGTGACACTCGTGGGGTGTTTGGTGACTACGTGTAACACCCCGAATTCCAAAACAGACTTAATTCGAAGTTCCACAAGATCTTTACACTTCTCTTCGTACAATTTTAGAAGGAAAATTAAAACTTTCATTACATTAGAGTTACTTTTTTAAATTACATTTAAACAGCGAAAACAAATTACAATAATTACATGAATAAAATGTACAGTACTTGAAACATTCTTTAAGCAACTTGCATACTTATTCTTGTTAATCTCTTTACCCTGCATAGAAACTGTGGGCTCGTCAGTTCATTCAACTGACGCAGGGATATAAAACATCAATTTTCTCTTACTTGGAAAACACACACTTGTCACAAGCAAAACTACTGGGACTATCCTATAGATGTCGTATTGTGTTGTGTACTTAGTTCCTAATGCAGTTGTTATGTTATATGACACTGATGCGCACTTGTTCGGATTCTATGCATCCCATACTACATAGGTCCGAGGGCAAGCCCTTAATCGTACTTCATCTTATAGGGTTCAATCCCTCGCCATGACTTAAACTACTACGGTGACTACGGTAAGTATCCTAGATGTTCTACGATCTATGAGCCCATGTCCAGGTAGTCTGGAGGGAAATCCCACGCACTGACATGATGCATTAAGTAGACAGACTATGGACAATTCAACCTCCACCATGGAACAGTGGCACCACCCGTAGTCGCCAAACACCCCACAAGCGTCGCCACCGGGACGATAATTCCGGAATAGTGCTCACGCCATGTCATGACGTATCAAGCAGGCAGTCTGTGAATCACTCTCACATCACCAATACGATGGCCCTCATACTCGTATTTTTCTCTCACGTTCGTCACATTACCACTATGTGTCTAAATCCTTAGTTTATTTGAATCAAGAATAAAATCAACTCCTAGAGTTAGCTCTTTCCTCTATACCGGTTTCAATCAACAACATGACCAACTTGGTCTTTCATCTCAATAATTCAACTTGACGGTTTTAATTCATTCAATTGCAGGTAATAGGATTTTAGCTGCCCCCTAGTTCAGAATCTCATTTCATGTCCATATCATTTGTGTATTCATATTCATAACACTTTTTATAATTCATCGGGATATTTGATTTTACTTTCATGCTTAATTTTATGCGTAAGACAAATAAATTCATTTTCTAATTTATCACATTCATAATTCATTCTTTCCACATCATTCTCTTATTCTGTTTTTTTTTTTTTTTTGATAAAAGATGACAGCAGTCATCGTTTCATTAAAGAGATTTAAAGAAACAAGGTAGTACATAACATCCTGCGAAAACTGACAACATCAAAAGGAACGAAAAACAACAGCATAGAAATACATCAGAATAAAGGTAGCCCTATATTAAAACCAAAATAACTTCTGCCTTCGCCCCTTCTCTTGAATGCATGAACAATCTATCGCATCTCTGAAGAGGCAAACTCCACCTAAGTTCTCCTTCCTTGCTATTCCTCTTCGATGATCCTCCTCCTCTTAGCGGCTTCTTCCGCACCTGCCCAATCGTGAATCAGAGAAAAAAAATTATGCATGGAGAAATTTAATGAATATGAGATATTTCTAAAAATGAAATCATTTCTCTCTAGCCACAGGTTCCACATCGAAGCTGCTATTGCAATATCCCAAGCCTTAATGTCCCCAGCCCTAATGTGACCCTCTCTAAAACCCCCCCAAATGTCCACTATTGAATTCGGTACCCACTCAATCCCAAATCCCCTACAAACAACCTCCCAGATTAATCTAGCTTTGGAGCATTGGAATAGAAGATGATTGACATCCTCCTCTGAACTCCGGCACAAATTGCAAGTAACATCGACAAGCATGTTCCTTTTCCGTAGATTTACTTTCGATAGAATGGCGTCTTTGTGTACCAGCCAACAGAAAACTTTTACTTTGAAAGGTACATGAGCTCCCCAAATAACTGCTTGGTCTTTACATCTCTGACCCCCGTCGTTTAGCCACTTATACATTCCAGCTACTGAGAAAACTTTTGACTCGTCTCTATCCCACAATCTCTCGTCTTCTTGGTTATTTTGTTGTCCCCCTTCCTCGCATATTAGTTTATTTAACGCTTCGAATTGGGTTACACTCCGTTCGTCGATGTTGTTAGATACAACGAATTTGAGCTTCCTGTTCTTCCACACGTCTTCCACAGTAAGATCTAGATTCAAGGCCGCTTCCGCCGCCTGAGGGAATCGGTTTTGCATAGTTATTTGTCCGCACCATTTATCTTTCCAGAATCTAGTATTTTTGCCGTTTCCCACTCTGCATCTTGTATTTGTGTGGAAAATCTCCCCCTGCTTAGCTATCCCTTTCCAAAGAAGGGACACCTTGGCTGAGGGACTCCTTCCTCCATACCGATATTTTTTTCTCTTGCAAAACCGATCAAATGAGAAACTCCACCATCCTTTACGCTTGGTCGTAATCTTCCACCACCACTTACTCAGCAAAGCTTTATTCATGTCATGTAAGTTCATGATTCCCAAACTCCCAAATTCCCTTCTCTTACAAACTCTACCCCACTTTACCAGGGGGAATCCTTTGTTCCCCTCGTCCGTTCCTTTCTATAAGAATCTTCTTCTAACTTTATCGATTCTCTGAATTACCCACTTCGGCAGTTCGTAAATAGACATTAGATACAGCGGTATTGCTGAGAGAACGGAATTTAACAAGATTATTCTTCCTCCTAGAGATAGAAACCGGCTCTGCCATCCTGATAGTTTCTTTTCGATCTTGCTAATAAGTGGATACCAATCCTCCTTCTGAAGCGCTCCCGGTCTAATTGGCGATCCTAGGTATTTAATTGGATATTCGCTATTCTTGCAGTTAAAGATCTCTGCAATCTCTTCGGCAGTCAAAGTGAGCTGGTCGGATAACGGAATAATGCTGGTCTTGTGAAAATTTACCTTTAGCCCCGACCACCCTTGGAAACACCCTAAAACTGCCTTGATGGCTACCACTTCTGGCAAGGTAGCTTTCCCGAAGAGGAGAGTGTCATCCGCATATTGTAGGATTGACATTGGCTGAGCTATTCCTTTGATCTGAACGCCTCTGATAGTGTTGTTTTCCTGGGCACGTCTTATCATCTCCGCTAACCCATCCGCAACAATTGCGAAGAGAAGGGACGAAAGCGGATCCCCTTGCCTCAGCCCTCTTTTGAACCTAATCTCTTTCCCTTGCCATCCGTTCACTTGGATGAATGATTTTTCTCCACGAATGCACATATTCATCCATAATCTCCATTTGGGGCCAAAGCCTTTTCGATCTAGAGTCTCCTCTATACAATCCCAATTAATGGAATCATACGCTCTTTGGAAATCTAGTTTTAGGAGAAAGCCGTCCGCTTTTCCTTTGTGACCTCTGAAAACGATTTCATGGGCGGATGCGATGCTATCCATAATGTCCCTTTCTCTGATGAAACCGCTTTGCGACGGAGCTATGACGTCGTTCAGATGCGGCGACAGTCTATGTGCTAGAACTTTCGTTATGATCTTGAACGAACCGTTCAGTAAACTGATTGGCCTAAGGTCCTCATGGGAGGCAATCTCACTTTTCTTAGGAATCAAAATGATTGTAGCGTAGTTCAATCTTTCTATATTTGCAGTACCGTCGTACAGCTCGTTGAAAATGTTCATAAGATCTTCTTTGATGATATCCCAATAAATTTTGTAGAAGAACATCGGCGTACCGTCGCGACCGGGGGCCTTATCCTGCCCCAGCATCTTAATGGCTTCGAGGACCTCCGATTCTGTAAATCTTGCTTCGATACCCGAGCTTCCCTCTATTCTGGATTCGGACCACATATCGGGGGCTAACACGCATCTTCCAGAAGAATTAGTTCCGAGGATATCGTGATAGTGTTCGTCAAGAAACTTTTTTATGCGCGCCTCATTTTCAGTCCACCTCCCATTCACCTGTAAACCTGTAATGTGGTTTTGTCTTTTTCTTCCGTTTGCCATCTTGTGGAAAAATTTCGTATTAGCGTCCCCCTCTCTCAGCCATTGGATCCTTGATCTTTGTTGCCAATACATCTCCTCCATCTTCCCGATTTGTTGAATCTCCAGCCTCTTGTTGAAGAGCTCGTCTTTTTCTTCCTCCAACAGATCTCTTATTCCTCCAACAAATTCTCTTATTCTCTTTGCCAATACTAAATCAAACATTCATACCTTCAATTTTCTTTTTATAAAAAAAAATCTCTTTTCGAACTCATTTAAACAATACACTTTTCTTTATCCAAAAATACTTTAAACTAACAATTTAGAATAAGTTCTTTCTTGCAAAAGTCTCTATTTCTCCTTTACACTAGGCCAAGGGTTATAGAAAATTTTTCTCATGAAATCTGGATATCAATTAAATCGTCAGGGACAGTCAACTGTTAAAGCACAGTCGGTTGACTGCTCTGCGAGGATTAAAACTCAAAAATTAAAATAGTCAGGACAGTTGACTGTTAGGACATAATCGGTCGACTATTCTGTGATGATTTAAAACTCAAAAATAAACAGTCTGGACAGTCGACTGTTAAGACATATACGGTCGACCGTTCAGTAACTAAAGTCCAAAATTTGGAACTTATACAGTAACTCAAGATTTTTAAAATACCACTTAACTTTCCTTTTCCATATAAAGTACCTCTCTATTTTTTTTTTCTACAGCTGTACATAAAAAAAAATCACATAATGTTCTATTAACAATTCCCTTTTCAAAGAGACATTTTTCTTGGTTTCTTCCAATCATATTTTAGTTCTTCTTTATTAGACTAATGAGTTTTTCTTCCTCCCTTTTGATTTACACACAAAATGATCATTTCTTGAATTTGGCCTAAATAATAAAATGTTCATTTTTCCCAAAAAATAACATACAACTTTTAGGATTATTTTGTAATAATCATACTAGCCATAAACATGCATAATTTACTAATCAATATTATTTTAATAACATGGAGATTCTCACCATTTGTATTTTTCACATAAGCATACTTCTTAAATTGCACTTTTCCCACATACACGAATATTTCGACATGGAGAAACATTTATTCTAACTTAGCATGCTAAATCAATATCACAATATCACAACAACAATCATATCATTCAATCAATTTCACTTAGTCATTTCATACAATTTCACATATGTTCCATTTTCACATTAATCATGGTATTATCAAAGAGCAATATTTTCATTTATTTATTCTAGCATGATTAGCACACCACCTAGCATGATACTACTTAGAAGTTAGAGAAAATTGCCCACCTATTTGAAGAAACAAAAGAAAGAGCTCCTAGAAATCTCCTCGAACAAAGAGCGATCATTCTCCTCCTAGATCGAGCCGCAAATTGCCTTCACCTCCTTGTGCTTGATGGAACCTGAGCTCCCCTTCTTCTTGTCGATTTGGCCGGCCTCCAAAGGTGCACACACACACTAGCACACACTCAATCATTCTCTCACTCTCTCAATCCTTTTCTAACTTTTTATGTTTATTTCTTTTTCAAGTGCAAAAATGAGTAAATGAAAGGGGGGGTATTTATACACATTTTTGAATGAATTGAATGGCTAGGATTAGTCAAAATAGTTAAGGATCAAAGGCTAGGATGAGTTTGGGAGTTGTAGCAACCACCCTTGAATGAGATAACCACCTCACCACTACTCCCATCTCTCCCTCTCTATTTGCACTATACGGCCTACTCCCAAAGGTGCATTTGCACGTGCAAGTGCAATGCACATGCAAACTAGTACCCCTACAAAATTTTGTTCTCGCTCTTTTAATTAATTCTTTATTAAGTTGATCTACATTACAAGTTGGGTTAATTAAAAGAGAATTTAAATTAATTGGGCTCACTAATGGGCCAAAATACCATGGGCTCAAGAGAATTAATTAATAAATTAATTATAATGGGCTAGAATTAGGCCTAAAATTTTATTTAGGCTTTAAAAATAGATCTTTTAGGAAACAAGGAGAATAATTAATAGCTTAGGCTATGAAGAAAATATTTGTCTCTAGAAAATGCATATGAAATCATACGTGCAAAACAAGTAAAATTTCAAACTTTTATAAATAAAAATTCAGGATGTTACACTACGAGTGGTGTCATGTCCCATGACAGAGTCTGAATTGTCCATAGGTTCTTCACGATGCGTCGTGACATGACGTGGGATTCCCCTCCAGGCTGTCTGGACATGAACTCGTAACTCATAGAACATCTAGGATACTTATCGTAGTTACAATAGTAGTTTAAGTCATGACGAGGGATTGAACCTTGCAAGATGAAGAACGGTTAAGGGCTTGCCCTCAGACCTATGTAGTATGGGATGCATAGAATATGAATAAGTGCGCATTAGTGTCATCTAATATAAAGAACTGCATTAAGGACTAAGCGCACCGCACAACACGACATCTATAGAATAGTCCCTTGTAGTTATGTTTGTGATCAAGTTTGTGGTTTGTTTAAGTATTTAAGAATCGTTATACCTGTTTCGACATAGAGAGGATAGCCGTGTATAATATTTCATCGGTTGTAAGCAACTGACGCGCCCACAATTTTTATGCAGGGTAAGGTGATTAACAAGAGTAAAGAATGCATGCTGATTAAAGAATGATTTAAGTGTTGTACATTTCAATTTATGTAAATTGTTGTAAATTGATTCCGTTGTAAATATGTAATGTAAGTATAAACTCTGATGTAACAAAAAGTTTTTATTTCCTTGTAAAATTGTACGAAAGAAGTGTAAAGATTCTGTGGAACTTCGAATTCAGTATGTTTAGAAATTCAGGGTGTTACATCGTCAATCACCGTCACACTACAGGGCGAAAATTGCTTTAAGGACAGAGATATTCAAATCTCGACTCTGTATTGTATGGTTTGTTTTGTTTATTTCCTGTAATTGTAACTCTTCACAATTATTGTTAGCATTTCTGTTTTCTGAAATTATTGTTCTAACAACCTCAACTCTTATCCTTCCACCACTCTTGAATGTAGACAAGTCCTCCTTCTATTGGGACCTCGACCCCTCCTTCCTTCATCACCATCCGTTTCCTTTTCTACCTCCACCTCGACCACCTAATCCAAATCTTAAAGCACAAACCCATCCTCCATTTTTCTTACCCCCCCCCCCCCCCCACACACACACACTTCCAAACTACGATTGCACCATTATTCATATAAAGGAAGTGAAAAGCTTGGTGAACAGAACTTAAGAAGATCAAGAATAAAAGTAGTCTAGGTAGTTATAAAATAAATAAAAAATGTTGGCTTTATTGGCTTTATTAATACATATTATATGACTAGATTTGCCCGTAGGCACGTGCCTACGGCACGTCTTCGAAACGATACATGTAAACAGTAAAACAATAATTATGTAGCTCAAATTTGAATAGTATGACAATAATTAGTTATAAATAAAAGTCTATGTTTCCATTAGTATATGTTGAAAAATAATTATAAATGGGGGTATAAAATCTAACTTCTTAAAATTTTAAGTGTGGAAAATAATGAAATTTAATTGTTGAAGAGATATTTGTTATTTTCAATATAACATTTGCAATAAAAAAATATAAAAATTCTGAAAATTTACAAAACCGAAATCTTAAAATCTAAATTTCTAAGTAAATAAAGAAAGAATGGGAGAGAAAGAGAGAAAGAAAGAAATATGAAAAGGTAAAGAGAGAAGAGAGAGATAGTAATAAAGTTATGAGTTTTCTAGGGGAAAAAATTTGGTTTTGGGGTTTTGAAATTTTGGAGGAAAAATGTGTTTTGTAAGATTTGATATGGGCCTTTAATTTTGGGAGGGATTGATTGTGAGCCACTTGATAGCTTTCTTTGTAATTTATTATATAGATTGTATGTTGGTAGTAAAGGAGCTGATAGAAAGTATTTTTTCGTTGAGGAGTGTATACTATAGTCGAAAAAATAAAGGGTCTAAATCAAAAATTATACTGAAGAATCTACCACAACTCGTAGTGCTAATAGCGGAAGTACACTACAAGCAATAGAAACTACAAAGACTTAGATAAACCAATAACAAGCCACCATAATATATACAATATCTCACATGAACACAATCAATATGGAGAGATAACCAATACTTTTTATTTCCCAATAAAAATCAATGTGCAGAGATAACCAATACTTCTTATTTTCCAATAAATACAAAGATTACGAAAGATATTACAGCTCTCAATCTATCTCTATCATATTTGAAACACTCGGCACAATCCCCTTTTGAAGTTGAACAATGATAACGGCTCACCATTTCTCTATAATCAGTTGATATAAACACTAGAGTCTACAACCATATATATAGCCCCAAGTAAATCCTCAAATACAGCTTATTGGGCCTTAAACTCGTCAACCCAAATAACACATAGCGCCGCTGTCGGCTGAAACGTGTAAAGCCCACACACGAGACATGACTGGTCGACTGCATGGACGACCGTCCCCTTCTCTGTTGAACCCTGTATACTCGAAGAACCTCCTACAATCAAGGTCGGCCGACGTCCGGTCGGTTGGCCGCAACTCTCTAGACTGCACATCTTTAATTTGCTGCTGTTGTCTCTTGATGTCTTCGTCTTCTTCTATTCTTCTCCAACTTCAAGCACTCACTGCCTACGTGTATATGAGACCACAATCCTAACAAATTAAAGTCCAATGAGGAGTTGACCATATTGACATGTAAAAAAATTTATCCTCTATTTTTTTTATCTGACCCATACTAATACTATATTTTACAAGAGTATTACAACAAAAAAGGCCCGCCAGGTTAAAAATAATTCGGCTTGCCTTTATAGTAGTACAACTGACACTTGTCTTTTTTTAATTTTTATAGATGCCATTTAGTAAGATGGAACAAGTGACTTTTGCAACTGTCGTTCACGTGTGACATAAAGATAAAAGTCAGAAACAATAAAATATGTATTAAAAAAATATTATTGGACATAACATCCTTAGAACACCAACAATACAATTCGAGTACCCCTTAAATTGTTATCAAGAATCTTGCACCGTCAAATCAAAAGATGCTGAACAACTCAAAATGGTTAGAATGCGGTAGCACCTCACAATAGTGGTGAAGAGAATGAGATGGGAGAATTTAGAAAATATTTGTAATAAAAAAAATAAAATTGACTACACCACCGCTTTATTAATGATAAATTAACGAAATGAAATATGACTAATTACAAATATCTAGATTACTGCTATATATAACTCAAAAGATATTGAGAGCATCCACAGTCGTTTTTCTCATATGCTATAAAATGGCAGCTACAGTAATAGCAAATAGGATCGATCGCTGCAGTGGTCGTTTGCTATATTGTTCGCCAAAAATTGAGTGAGACGGTATATCATATACCGTCTCAACTTTTAAAATTAAATTAAAATAGTTAATTACTTATTAACTATTAAACTATATTAATTAAATAAATTAAATAATATAATAATAACTAAACCTAATTATACAACTATCTAAACCTAATTAACTACCTAAACCTACCCATTTAACAACCAGATTTCATGGACGGTACATCATGTACCGTCCCACCATTTAGAATTTTTAAAATTTTTTTTTTCTAATCGGCCAATCATGGCCGTTCATTTTTAAAAAAAAATATTAAAAAAAAATAAAGGGGAACGACGGGATATGATATCCCGTCTGACCCTTTTTTATAAAAAAAATAATAATAAATTTTACCAGACGGTATAAGATATCCCGTCTGTTGATAATAAAATATATTAAAATTTGAGAGACGGGGAATCATTCCCCGTCCGGTGAATCATTCCCCGTCCTTTATAATTTGAGAATTCTCATTTTCGTTTTTCATATTTGAGAAACAAGAATAGAAGCTTTGCTATAAAATGGTAGAATGAGAAACCGTTGCAGCCATTCGTTTGCTAAAAAATGGCAAACTGGCATTTATAGCAAACGACTGTGGATGTTCAGCATGTTGCTGATGTGTTTAGCAGGTTATAGCAAACCTCTCTCCTTTTTATAGCAAACCTCTCTCCTTTTTTCCCTGGTTGCTGATGTGTTCAGCAGGTTGCTGCGCAACGCTCGTGAAGCTCATGTCATTGAGGGCCTCGGTCGTTCCCAAGGTTTTGACGGTATCCTTAATCTTCAGTACGCTGACGATACTATTATTTTCAGTAAACCTGACCAGTCGTCTTTGCGCAACCTTAAACTTATTCTCTATTGTTTCGAGATGGCCTCCGGTCTCTCCATTAACTTCCAAAAGTCCTCTCTGACTTGGCTTGGTGGTGACCCCTCCCGTCAAACTGAGGTTTCTCAGTTTTTTAATTGTCCAATTGTCGAGTTCCCCATCACCTATCTGGGTATTCCCCTTAGATGGGGAAAGCTTCTTAGAGCGGATTGGTTCCCTATCATTGACAAAATCGAGGCCAGGCTCAACGCCTGGACGGGGAAGTTACTCTCCCACGGGGGTAGATTGATTTTGATCAATTCAGTCCTCTCTGTTATTCCCCTATTTATGATGTCCTTCTATTATCTCCCCTCTTGGGTCATCAAAAGATTAGACCAAATCAGAAGCAATTTCTTCTGGTCCGGATCTGCCGTTTTTAAAACGGGATCCCCCCTTTGCAACTGGAATTTGATCTGTTCCTCTAAGGCTAGCGGGGGTCTGGGAGTGCTCAACCTTAGGAATCAGAACATTGCCCTGTTAGGGAAGTGGCTTTGGAGATTTCATCACTTTGAGCATCTTCCGTGGGTCCAGTGTATTAAAGGCCATTATTACTCTGTCACCCCTTGGTGGTCCTTCCCGTCTACCACTCACCGATTAGCGTCCCCTTTCTGGAAAGGTGTTTGGAAGGCTGCATCGGCTTTCCAGTGTGGCATCTATCGTAGATGCTCAGACGGTTCAAGAACTAAATTTTGGTCTGACCTTTGGTTGGGCAATATTAAACTATCTTCGGCCCATCCCAAACTCTTTCGCCTGGCTTCCCTCCCAGACGCGACTGTGAACGATTCTTGCTTCATTATTAACTCCAATAAGATATGGTTCATCCCATTCGAGATTGAGCTTCCCCCTTGCTTAATTTCCGAACTATATGAACTCATTTCTTCTCTTAATCTCTGTGAATGGCACCCCGATGAGGGAATCGCCTGGCGTTGGAATTCATCTGGGATTTTCCCAGTTAAATCCTTTTATAACTTTCTTAATTTTCATGGTACTAAATCCCCCTTCGTCTCTTTCATATGGAGCTCCTGTGCTCCCCTAAAGGTTCGGGTGAATACCTGGCTAGCTCTTCACAATAAATTACTCACGGTCGAGAATCTTAATAAACGTAATCTTGCGTGGGGGCAACTCTGTCCGTTGTGTTCAGAGAATTCGGAGGATGTTAATCATCTCTTCGTGGGATGCTCTTTCATCTCTCCGCTCTGGAAGTCAGTATCGCTAGCTTGGGAAAACCCATCACTGCCCTTCAATCTTGACTCTTGTTGGATGTCCCCATTATCGCATCCTAGATTCCGCAAAAGTTGGAACCTTTCGGTTCACATTATAATTTGGATTGTTTGGTTGGAAAGAAACCGTAGATTATTCTCCCACCGTTCCTCCACGATTGCTCATCTGATTGACGAATTTCTTTTCCTCTTTAATTTTTGGTCTACAAATGCCTCTCACAATGATAGTGAACTCTTTTATGGGTGTCGTTTACATGACTCTCATCGTGTTCTTTGCTGTCTTAATGCTTTATGATTCTTCTTTTTTGCATGACTGCTTACTAAGTTCTCTTGTCACAGGTTGGTTAAGGTTACTGGACCCCCTTTGCACTGATTTTGAGGGTCTCTTTTGTTCCCAAGCCTGTGTTTTTGGCTCTGGTGGTGCTCGACGGTCAGCCTAGAGTTGCCTGTTTGGCTTGATGTATCTTGGGCTTTGGTGTGGCTCTTTTGAATCTCTTGTCTCTTTTTTGCCTGACTGCATTTTGGTGCGGGGACTTTACTGTTGTGGGCTTAGTCCCCTATGCTTTTGAGCGCTAGGCAAGCTGATTTTATTTTCCTCTGACTTATGTAATCTTTACTTTCATTATCAGTGCTGTTTGTTTAGTTTTTTTCTCGCTTCTTTACATTATTGTCTCTGTGGCTGGTTACATTATTGTGCCTCGCTGTGTGATCACTGCGAGCTGCTGTTAGTTCGAGCTGTCTTTGTTTGCGATTGTGAGGCGCAGGCCTCTTTTGCTGTTTGTTTTTGGTTGGGGTTATTTGGCAGCGGTCTGGTGCGACCATGCTCTTTTGTGGTGGCTTAACCTTCTAGTCATGTTTCCTGCTTTTCTTTATTATCTGTGTATCCATCACTATATCTCCTGCTGTCCCTTGTTGGGGGTGGCCAGCATTTTTTTGGGATGCGGTGTTGCCCTGTTTGGAGGTCGCCATTCCTCTTGCGGTGGCTTTGGAGGCCGCCTTTGCTGCTGCGTGCCCTCTTTGGTTGCGGATTGGTTGGTTGGCTGGTTAGCATATCTGGAGTCTCGAGCTGTTCAGGTTTTTGGCATCTGTTGGGAGCCTTACTGCGTGCATTCCTCGGTTGCCTCCTCTGTTTTTTTCTCATGTGCGTCGATCGCTTTTGATGTTCCATTGTCGAGGCTGTTGTGTGTATTGTATTTATTTTTTCTCTGCTCTGTATGGTTTAGGTCTACATTTATTTTGTTTTACAGCTTGTAAAACCCTATGTTGTACGATTTCTATTATTAATATATTTTTGCTGTGGCTGGAGTCTTTAGACTCTATCCGTTCGCATCAAAAAAAAGCAAACGACTGTGGATGCTCTGATAAAGTAATGCAAAGAATAATTTTGCAGTAACAATTGGGTCCCACATTCCAGCTGGCTAGCACTAGCTGGAACCGATCCGAGTTTGCTGTGCTGGAACCGACAGCAAAACAAGAGAGAGTCAGTAATAAGCTTTCGGTGGAGCACTAGTATCTTCAAAATAGCACCGCACAGCATTTCCATCCAATAGGTCCTGAACACGTAACCCCGGACCACGGGCCCCACAAGAACTTTCCAGAGCGCCGTTCTTTGCAGTGCTGGGGCCTACCCCCCGTTAAACAACCGGAAATAGCCGGTAAGTTTTCGAAATTTACATGTGATTGCCGGTGTATCGGAGGGTGGACTGTCACTGCCTGCCCGCTAAATTTCCGTCATCTTCGCATCATTTGAAATCGAACCCCTCTTTCTGAAAACCCTAACCCTAACCCTAAATCTGGAATTTGATCTCTAATGGCGGACTCCGATTCACCTCTCTCTCCTCCGCCAAAGTCTCCTCTCTCGCAATCGCCGGTCATCCCTAATCCGATCGCTCCAATTCGATCAATTTCTCGTTAGATCTCAGCTTATCGCAATCTATATGGATTACTTATGATTCGCCATTTCTTGTGATTTCAGGTGAAGGAATCTCAAGATTCGGGATCGAAGATCACGGTAATTCGATACATGCTGTGATATTTCTGAACACTTTATTTGTTTTGTGATTCGCTTGATATTTGTATCAATAATGGATTGTAGTGTTACGTGCTGTAAGGGAAACATTAAAGTCAGAATTTTAGGTAGTGTTAGTTAAACATGTCGGTAGATTGGGGTATAGTGAAATCAGAACATGAGATTGTTTGGTGAGTTCGTAAGGTCACATGCTGGTGCGAGGGATGATAGGAAGACTTTGTTTTAGTAGATTGAACATTGTGTTCATGTAATGCATGTTTGAATGATTGTTTGCGGGCGGGCTCCACAATTTCTCTATTGACATTACAAAAGTAGTATGCTCTTTTTGGGCCAGGTGTAATTTAATTCTGCACTTAGTGCATCCACACTTGTTTGCTATTTTGCCAAAACTTTCATCTATGAGAAAGTGAGCGCTGCACTTGTTTGCTAGGTTGCCAAATTATGAGAAATGGGGAATAGTAGTTTCTCATATTTGAGAAACAGATTTGGCAATTGTCAAATATAGAGGACGCTACATAATGTTTCATCTCATAGTTTTCATAATTTTTAAAGGGGATTGGACGCTTAATATTGTGTCGTCCAACGTTTTTTTTAATAATCTTTTTAAAAAGTATCGGACGGAACAACATGTTACGTAAAAAAATAAATAAAAAAATGGCCTCGGATGGGACATGTCCCGTTCGACACCAAAAAATTATTGGACGGGACAACATGTTCTGTTCCAACACTTGGTTTCTTAATAAAGGTTTACCTATTAATTTAATGGAATAATAGCTTGGTTTCTTAATTTAACGATGCTTTAGTGATGATTTAATCACTAATTAAATCACCAAACACCATTTAATAACTAATACCATTTTAATTGTCCTAAAAATTACTAACAAACCTCTCCGACGGAACAACATGTTCTGTCCGATAAACTTTTTTTTAATTTTCCTCATATTTGGGCAAATGACCACTGCAAAGAAACTCTCATATTGCCATTTCTCATTTCGCCATCTTGTCAAATTTGGCAAAAACGAGTGTGGATGTTAGAAGGCCACTAATAGGAAAAAATATTTAGGATTTATATGACATCAACAGAGCCTTCATCCCAACGTCGTTGATATAAAAGTTGAGTTCACTGTTTTGTGTGTGGGACATGCACAGACCGGCTACCATAGTCTAGAGGGGGGCCTTTCACTAGTAGTTGCTTAAAGACCACATACATGCTCAGAAGTCAGAACACGTGCACTTTGTATGCTTTTTTCATGACTAATATAACTGATTGGGTGTCTAAACTCCTTGCTACTAACCATGATTATTGATAGAGATGGGTTTCAGATTTAGCACACCACACCATGATACAAGAACAAAGTGAGTAGCTTTAGACAATTAACCAATCATATGTAGCACACACTTCACAAAATACTACTGATAACAGAAGTTCTACGAAAGATCGGATTCTCACAAATTACAACCATTAATCAAAAGCTACTCAAGTAGGATCAATTCTCACAAATAATACTGAAGAATTCCTTTTTTTATTTTCAAGTCCTTATAAGTTAATTAGTATGAAATAAAAGATAGAGGGACCAAGATGTAAATTGGAGATTCATGTTGAGATGGTTGATTGACTTTATGCAAATATAAAATTTTAAGGGATGTGAATATTATGTTGAGATTCTTGTTAATGAAGCAATTGGAGTTCGTATCCTAGTTTGCCACGTAGACGACATATGAGGTTGAGGTGGCTGCGGTTTTGCTTGTTCACATTTACTTAGGTGAGAAGGAAACACGTGTTTCGGATTAAATATTTAGTTTTGGTGACATTCATTCACAAAGTTACTATCACGAAGTCATACCCGTGTCGGACATAAACACTCCATGGACGCTCCTTAAACATGTATTAGACACTTCTTGGCCGTGTCTTAGATATTATAGTATATCCTTTGAGTTGGAACTTCTCTTAAGACATAATTAACTATCTTAAGACCCTCCTCGCATGGGTCATCATGACCCTTGCTATGCGTCAGACTCATCGTGATCTTGAATGTTTTCTTTCTTTTTGATCATTTTCCACTCAAAAGCCTTTTCTTCAATTATCCATATTACTCGATGTAAATGGACATGCTTCAATTATTTTTATTCACATTTGATTCTCTTTATTTGTCAATTGGATGCAATGACAAACTATTGTCGCTCCTTTTTCACTCACATCCTCTACTTCGATTCTCTTTGTTTGTCACTCAGATCTAGAGTAAATTCTTTACAGTTTTCTCTGGACTGCTTTCCCAAATGGTCAACTAGGTGATAATACGTAATTCTTTGCCAAAGAATTTTCATTCATCAAATTTCAGTTGGTGTATTGATTCCTATAAACAAATCCTAGGGTATTAACTTGTGTTTTGTGCTTTCTATTCTGCAGAAAGGGCACACTCTTAAGGGTTAGGATTATTTTTTTTATCAACGCTTCACATAGATGGGTTGGAAACAAATGAGTCGGATATCTCAATAAGTTATTTGGAGGTTTTGACGTGTAGACAAACTTCTTTGGATTGGGATGCCCGTGACCAAAGTGTCTAGCAACTTGATCTATTAGGTGACCAACACACTTAAGGAATATGTTAGACAATGTTAAGTAGCTCGATGCATCTATTACAAATGAAAAATCGCAACATGTGTAGTTTTGTCGAAAAGGACGAGTCCAGGCAGCAGCAAGATGCGTAGGTCAGATAATTTGGAGCAGCGTCATAGAAGGTAAGACCTCCAAATAGTGACCAATGACATGATTGATGTAACTGGTTAGCTCCAACATGCTTGAAGGAATTGGTTCCACAATTAAGTTGCTCGAAGCATCTATTACCAAAGACAAAATTCCTAATGCTTGTGCAGTTTTGTCAAAAAGCTTGAGTCTAGACAGATAGATGCGCAAGGCAGATAGTCATAGAAAGCAAAACCTTTAGATAAGTTATTGTGATACATCATCCATTTGTTTCCAACCAATCTATATAATATGTAGATAAAATAAATCTAATCCTAACCTTTGAAGGATATCATTCTATAGAAAGAGGAGTAGGGGTCAGTCCCTTTATTGTTTTTTAAAGAGCTCTTACACTAGGTTTAAGTTTTCGATGAATTGAGATTTTTTTTGCTAGGAATTAATGGTCTTCGACAAGATTCCAGTTTGAATGTGTTTGAGAAGAACGAAGAGGTTTTATTCAAGATCCGGGTGACAAAAGTAAAAGAACAAAAGAAGAGGGTCTGAGTGGACGAGCAAAAAGGGTTTGTTCAAAATCTGACTGATAAATGAAGAAAATCAAAGGTGTGAATGGAAGACATGCAAAGAGGGTTTGTTCAGCTTGACCAATGGAGAGGATCTAAGAAAATAGTGAATGGAAGAGGGGCAAAGAGAGTTCATTTAAGATCTCAGTGACCCATGGCAAGAATCGACGAATTTCTTTTGAGTTGGAAAGTTTTCTAAGACCAGTGTCTAAGTATCGGCCGCCGTTGCAGTGGTTTCTATAGGCTTTCGTCACCGATTCAATATCTGCAAAATGGATGTCGTATTGATATATTTTGCGCATTATACTGGTTGAAATCCGAGATATTACCTGATATTGAGGAATAACACTATTGGATTTAAGAAGAGAATTGGTTCGGATTCAAATATGATTTGAACTCGAACGTGAATGAGCTGAAACCTGATGTACTCACGGCAAAAAACTCGGTCTAATTTCCAACCCTTATCTCCTTTCAAGTTTCACCCACCTTTTTTGCCATCGGTTTCTCATTGTTATGTAGTAAGGAACATTCAAATATATTTGTAAGCGCACACACACATTGTATGTCTATAACTTGTTATTTCTTATTTTATTTAATATGTTTAATCTTTCATGTGTAGATATCTTTCTTTTGTATATTATATGGTATGCAATTTCATGTAGGTGAGGTGTATTAGACAGTTTGTATTTGTGATATAGTTATATAATATTATGTAAAGGTTATCTAGATAACATATTGGATATATAACTATATCACAAATATAGGTATATAATATTATGATATCATCGTTATATCCCAGATATCTAATATCGATATGAAAATTTTGTCATCATCTAAGATACTGAAAAACAGTATTTAGTTGTTTAAGACACTCCTTGGACATACGAAAGAGTCTCAACATTCAGGATCAAAGATCATGGTAATTGATTACACATATTTAAAATCCATTTCAAATATAACCAATCCCATAAAAAAGGTTAACAGTTACTGGTAGACTTTAAAGTAAATTGTATGATAACTAATTAATCACCAGTGTTTATAGAAAATTTATGGTCTAGCCATCTAGGTGAATACCCAGTACTATTTGTTTATCCTTCAATAGAAAAGAGAATAGAGAAAGAGAGGAAATTCCAGCAAGTATCCACAAGTGACTCGCTATATGAGGTGATGTTTTCTGAACTGAAGATTATAATTGTAGTTTTCCTTTTTGCATTTACTTTTCTGCAGTAAGATTATTCATTTGTAGCAGCTAAGCTAAACCAACTCCATTTGTGAAGTAAGTCAAAATGGCATGTTCACAAGTTGAGTGGTTCTTCAAATTTAGATTGGTATACCATTAGGAACATGCTTGAACAAGACAACTCTTCAAGGTCATCCTTGAAATAATTAGCAGAAGCTGGGTTTATCAGATGAGTAGAGAACTAATGAACTTTATAAGCTCGAACTCATATAGAGATAGTATATCTAGTGTGTATAGCTATGTTTGTATGCAGCATGCATTATTTAGAGGAACGACATCAATTTACGAGATAATTATTGGTAAATATCTTTTAGAAAACATCAAAAGTGCTATCTGATACTATTGTAACATTTGATATTTTTTTTATCTTAGACATATATAGATAAAGCAAGTAAATAGCATGACCATGGTTCCTTTTAGCTATTCATGGAACCACATTGTTGCAGCAAGGTTAATTATATTATACATGAAAAAAAGAGCTATCTCACCCCAGTAAATAATGAATAACTTCCATCAACTAACATCAAATATTTGATAAATCAAACATGTTTAATGAACTCTGAGGAAATAACTTCGTACTCAGTTTCCTGCACATTCAGACCCCTCCATTCTGAGTTAATATCTTCTTATTTTTGACTTCCAACTAGGGTTCCAGAAAAGAGTGCTAGAAAAGAGTGCTGAAGTCTATAGATCATCACATTCCTAGTTTAGAGCCCATTAGAATTTGCATGAATACACACACGCCCTGCTGACTCATAGACACTCTTCAAACCCCCAAAAGTTATGATTTAAAGGAATGACGGGCAATGAACAGACCATCACCTTCCTAAGATTATTGCAAAGGTCCTATCATGTAGGATCTAGAAGATAATAAGATTTAGTTACTCGTGATTTGGTGTGGTTCATAGCATGGTCATCATGTTCCCTCACCTTCAGTTACCTATAGAACATATGATAAGAAATTGGCAATTAGAAGCTATGAACATAGCATCACCTCCAAAAACAAATGTCTGCAACATACACCCATTTTGGTTCACAAACTCGGGGGATATACCAATCATATATGATCTAGACTAGAATTGAGAACGTTTTGATCAATGTTGGAACATCATAGTGTCTTCCCTTAAATTTCATTTCCCTACATAAGACAATCCAAGAAAATGCACTGCAAAATCTACGAATTGATCATAGTTAATTTAATGCCAACTTTGGAAGATGGACACATTTCTTGCAAATCAGTCAAACAAGAATGTATATCAAAGTATGTTGGTACATGTTAGTTATAAATGAATAAATTTGGGACAAAAATAAAAATTATAAGCGTTAAAGTTGTGAGAATCTCTCGACTTTTAAGGACCCACTGCAGAAGAATAAAGCACATAATTTTTTGTATGAAAATTTAGCAAACAATTAAAAATTAAAAAGTACATAAATAAAACAATGACCAGGCATAAATGTATCAACTCTCTTATTAGTCTTCGGATATCAGAAACACATCTTGTAGAAGCACTGAAGCATCCATTAGAGATTCTTGCAGAGATATTCATTGCTTTTATTTCTCACCCTATATATACTGTGTGGAATAAACCATTTTGATAAGGAATCAGCTCAGAGCTCATAGCTCAGCAGCTACTTAGCTCAGAACTCTTAGCTCTTAACTCCGAGTCTTACTTGTTCTTCTGACTGAGCTACTTTTTGACCTCGCATACGTATCCGGGAGGTGAAATAGACGGAGGAAGCCCCTCGGCCCTCGGGGCCGTTCGCGCGCGTGTGAGTTAAGGTACCCGCGCACACACGCAAGCGTGCGCGTGCGAGTTCAGATACCCGCGTGTGTACATTTCCTTACTTTCATGGCAGGTCAAGTACGGTCGGTAGCTTCACTCATCCGCTTTAGCAGCAGTAGTGGAATCACTTTAGGAAGAAAGAATTGGTTAACTATAATACTATCGCGCGCAGTCTTTTTAAGAATATTTTTAAGTAGAAATCAGATTTATGGTTTAAGCTGGATTGCAAAATGGAAGAAGGGAAGCTATGTATGTTCGTATGGAAATCAAAGGAAACCCTAAGGTTATTTATGGCTAGTGGTTGAGAAGATAAGAGATAGGGAGAGAAGGAGGTGAAGGTGGTAGAAATAGGTTTTCTATGTAAGAGAAGAGTAAGGAAAAAAGATTCCGGTAAAAAAAACGAAACAGTTGCTTTCCTTCAACTTCCTTATTCATTTGTACAATCTCAAAACGTCAAAAACCTCATTACAACCCACTACTATTGTGTCAGTGTGGTAAATGAGTTACAATGCGATTTTACATCCAAACTAACCCACATACAGTGCTCCCCCAAGGTTTCGACCAAATGGAGCTTCTGTTGTCTACCACTTTGTACTGCTAGATTCAAATCTGTGGAGCCCATGTAGAAAATATTTGCATTAATTGTTTGTATGGTCCACTCTGTCTCTCACTAGAACAGTAGTACACTAAGTGCAGTGCAAGTGGTACTACACTAGGGAGGTCTAATTGGCCCCACCATATAAAATATAAAACATCTTATCTTCGTGCTAGTTGTACTTGCCGATAACAAATCTGAAAATTCTCATTAATTTTCATTATTTATGTGTTTGTTTAGCTTTCATTATTTTTTTTTTTAATGTGGGGTGGGTACCGTCAATTCCAGTTCCACCTCTCAATTAAATATGGAGAGTAAACCGTTATTGTGGTATTCTTTGCCTTACCAATCACCAACTTTCCTCAAGTATATCTTTTTTAAATATAGGATATTTATAAAGGATTTAAATTTCTTGGTCTTAATTTCTGTGTCATTTGTTTCCCAGGAATCAGACAAATCTCAAGAGTCCACTCCTCTTTCTAGTTCATCGGTATGATCATCTGTTTATTAAAATGAGAATGGTATGAAATTTTGATCTTAATTCTTAAATGAGTAACCTTAACCGGCTTCTTATTTCAGAAGGATAGCAGTCGACCTCTAGGAGTAATGATCAAAGTAATGTTTGTGATTCATCTTCTATGAGGCAACATTTATAAAATGCACAGGATTTGTTCTTTCTAAATTGGTTTTCCTGATCTCATACAGGATTTGGATGAATCACAATCTGAGTTGCTGTCTAGGATTCAAGGACTAAAACAGGTCTCTCTCTCTCTCTCTTTGTGTGTGTGTGTGTGCACGCGCGCATTGTAATACTGAATACATTTTGTTGTTAACAAAATTAAGTGACCAAGATTATTGGCAACTCCATGCATTTAAATAAATATTTGCATTTCACATTATTACAATTTCCCAGATAGCCGACAGCTCAATAAACTATTAATATCACAAACATGAGTTGATAGTTTGTTGATTGGTTACAGAATGTTCAGGGCTGGCGATTAACAGTGGATACACAGCTCAAATCATATAGGGATGTAAGTGCTTCCTTTTTTCTGTGGAAAATCTTTGGGTTGAATCTATGAAATTTTCTGTTATTCAAGAATAAGGACCGTTGTTAAGTTTCATACCTTTGCTTGTCAACTGTCGTTGCACTATATCTTCTTTAGTGCACTTGTAATTATATTTACTTATCATGTCTAAATTCTTATTGAATCTTTCTAAACAGATTTAGATTATTCCATAGCAAAAACTTTGGATTTTTATTTTGTATTGTTTTGTTTGTTTTGGTTTTGGTGGAGAAAATTTTGGGGCTATTTGTTTGTAAGGACAATAGCAAAACCAAATTGAACAATGATCTGTTTGCTGACTCATTCAGACAATAATCTAGTGGAATTACTGTCAGCTCATTTTGTATCTCAATGGAGTCTGATGCATTCTATTCACATTCAGTATACTTGTGCTTTGAAGTTAATTTTGTAGTAAATTTAGTCATGATCATGAAATTTGCTCATATCAATCCCTTTCATTAATTAACAAACCTAATTGATGTAAAACCAACCCTAAAATAGAGAATTTTCCAAGAATTTTAATGGGTTAATTTTACCAACATGAAAGTTCTGATCTAAGTTAGAAATTTAAAACAGTTAGCGGGTTTGATGGATTTTCAAGAAATGAATTATGCTAACAATTCCAATTAATAATTCAACCTCAATCAATAATTAAATCCCTATATGTTAGCAAGTAAAAAGAGCAATACCAATTCGTACCCTAATCTAGCATGTGGATCACTCAATCTCAGTATTTTGTGGTCGACAGATAAATCAGATAATAAACTAGATGATAAGGCAGTAAAACATAAATATGTAAGAATGGAAAGAGTATACCGAATGCGTAGACAACCAGCGACGATCTCGAAGTTGGACAGCGACTAGAATCTCAGCAACGCAGCACAATAGAAGAGCGGCAATGGCAGCAAGCAAGAGACGCGATGCAGCACGAGAAGCACGTGCCCAAGGGGGCGGCGGACGGCGACGGCCTGCTGGCCTGGGCGTCGCTAGCGGCGATGACGACGAGCACAGGGAAGGTGGGGTCTAGGCGTTTGGGGAAGGGGCCGAGGTCGGGAGTGGAGGAAGGGGACGAGGGCGTGGTGCTTGGCCTGGTGGTGGAAGAAGAAGTCGGGATGTGGAGGCGGTTGTGGGGGGCTTCGGATGGTGCTGGCGTGGTTGGAGGGAGGGCGGCTTGCGGAGGTGGTGATGGGTGCAAGTGGTGGGATGAGGAAGAAGAAGAGGCAGTCACTGGGGAAAGGGGGGTTCTGTTGGATTTGGAGATCGGTTTGGGGAGTTAGTGGGTTTGGGTAAAAACGAAGGAGGAAGGAAGAAGGAGGCGTTGGGGTGGCGGCTGGAGTGTGAGGGTTTGGATATTTGGGGTTTTTTTTTTTTTATTTGGGGATTAGGGTTTGATTAGGGGATTATGATTGGGGATAAATTTTAGAACTAATCACTAATTCTAAAATTAGATTAGGATTTATCACAAACCCTAATTTGTATCTCGATTGTATCACACAAGGAGAAAAAATGAAGAGCAAAACTCAACACAGGTTTTTTTTGATCAATAATGGCATGCCTTTCTCATTCATCTCAGGGCCTTTAAATAGGCTCAATTACATCTCGAAACACATCTCCAAAATATTCTCAGAATCCAAAAATTACAAAAAAGATTACATAAAAATGGAAATAAAATAAAAGTCCTAAACTGAATAAAACAGCTGATGAAGACGATGCCTGCGCTGATAGAAATGCCCAAATCGTCTGGAACCGATGTCCTCATCATTCTCCCCGGGTGGGAGAAGGCTCGACCCAGTCGAGTCAAAACCAGTCCTCCTGTCATAGTGCTCCAAGAGGTCTGGATCCAAGCGCTGGAGCTCTCCGCGATCTATCCAAGTGTTCTCCGACTCCGGCTTGTTTTTCCAACTTACCAAATATCTATGAATACCACCATCTCTAGTAGAGATTATCTGATCATCTAAAATATTATCTAACTCTTCTGTCGATGGGTAAGTAGTATCTGGTAGTGGAGGTAATGGGGGAATCTCACCAGTAGGCTGCAGGGTAGGCTCATCTATAAGAGGATTTCTAGGGTTAAATTCTGGGCCTTCATAGGGTACTAAATCCTCAATATTGAAAGTTTTACTGATGCCAAAGCCTTCGGGCAGGTCAACAACATAGGCATTGTCATTGATTTTATGAAGAATTTTAAATGGACCTGCAGCACGTGCGTTCAATTTCTTAACGGATCCCGCTGGGAACCGTTCCGAACGAATCCGAACCATCACTTCGTCACCCACATTAAAAGTTTTAAATTTCCTTCTAATATCAGCTCTTAACTTGTAGTTAAAATTATTTTCATTAATTTTCTTGGAAATTTCTCTATGCAAGTTATGAATGCGGGATGCAAATGCTGATGCAGACTCAGAGACTCGGTGATGTTCTAACATGGGGGCAAGATCTATAGGCTGCCTAGGACGATAACCGTGTACAACTTCGTGTGGACTCATGCCAGTGGTTCTATTCCTAGATGTGTTATATGCAAATTCAGCAACCGTTAATTTCAAATCCCATGTTCCCAAGTTCTCTCCCACAAGAGTACGTAAGAGATTGCCAAGACTCCGATTGACAACCTCAGTCTGTCCATCTGTCTGTGGGTGGAACGCTGACGAAAACTTTAATTTTGTACCTAACTTGTGCCATAGGGTCTTCCAAAAATAACTCGTGAATTTCACATCCCTATCAGACACAATGGTTTTTGGCAACCCATGTAGCTTCACAATATTATCAAAGAAGATCTGAGCCACACGGGATGCATCAAAAGTTTTCGAGCACGGGAGGAAGTGGGCCATTTTAGAAAAACGGTCCACGACGACAAGAATGGAATCGTGTTTCTTTTGTGTCTTCGGTAAGCCTAACACGAAATCCATACTCACGTCTTCCCAAGGGCGGCTGGGAACAGGTAGGGGAGTGTACAGGCCTGTGTTCTGTTTTTGTTGTTTCGCAAGTTGACAGGTGTGACATCTGTTAACAAGTCTCACAACGTCTCTCTTTAGCTTCGGCCAGTAAAACCTATGTTCCACAGCATCAATGGTCTTGCTATGCCCAAAATGTCCAGCAAGGCCACCAGCGTGCAATTCCCAAACAAGATACTCTCGTAAGGATGTACTAGGAATGCACAGTTTGGAGCGATAGAAGAGATAATCATCTTTCAAGAAATAATCATCTATCACTCGAGTTATGCCTTCCTTCAAAGAGGTGTAGATCTCGTGAAAATCTAGACAGGAGGCATACTCATCTCTCAATCTCTCAAAACCAATAATTTCGGTGCGCAGAGCAGATAAGATCATGTAACAACGACTTAGCGCATCCGCGGCCTTATTATCAATCCCTTTTGTATGCCTAATGGTATATGAATATTCTTGTAGGAACTCTACCCATCTAGCATGTCTCGGATTCAACTTTTGTTGAGAATTAAGGAATCTTAAGGCCTCATGGTCTGAGAAGATAACGAATTCTTGCGGCAGGAGATAATGTCGCCAATAGCGAAGTGACTGAATGACCGCATAGAACTCCTTGTCATAGGTGGAGTATTTTTGTCTTGCTTCATTCAGCTTTTCACTGAAATAAGCAACAGGATGACTCTCTTGACTGAGGACTCCACCTATACCAATACCAGAAGCATCACATGTTACTTCGAAGACTTTAGTGAAATCAGGCAACCTCATGACAGGTGTCTGAGTCATTCTCTTCTTGATCTCTTCGAAGGCATTCGTGGCTTCTTTCGACCAGACAAACTCACCTTTCTTCAAACAGTCGGTTATCGGAGCCATGATCGTGCTAAATC
The DNA here is from genome assembly GCA_017893485.1 of Hemerocallis citrina. NCBI lineage: Eukaryota > Viridiplantae > Streptophyta > Magnoliopsida > Asparagales > Asphodelaceae > Hemerocallis > Hemerocallis citrina. The sequence continues at coordinate 22,060,612 of CM030359.1, read as the reverse complement.
CTCGCACGAACCGACGATAAAAGGTGGCAAGGCCGTGAAAACTCCGCACATCACGAATATTGCGGGGCTCAGGCCACTCTGTAATAGCTCGTATCTTTTCTGGGTCAGCAGATACTCCTCTGGCAGACACAATAAATCCCAGAAAGATAGTCTGATCGGAGAGGAAGGTACATTTGGTAGGATTAGCATAAAGCTGTTCCTTCCTCAAAACACCGCAGACCTGTCTCAAATGGTCAAGATGTTGCCCAACGGATCGGCTGTAAATGAGAATATCATCAAAGTACACCACAAGGAACTTGCCCATAAAGGGACGGAGTACTTGCGTCATGATTCTCATAAACGTGCTCGGGGCATTTGTCATTCCAAATGGCATGACCATCCACTCGTACAGGCCATCCTTCGTCTTGAAGGCGGTCTTCCATTCATCACCAGGACGAACACGTATTTGGTGGTAGTCACTTTTAAGATCAATTTTGGAAAAGATTGTGGCACCAGACATCATGTCCAACATGTCATCCAAACGAGGAATGGGAAAACGGTATTTCACCGTGATCTTGTTTATGGCACGGCTGTCCACACACATACGCCAAGTTCCATCTTTCTTTGGCGTCAATAGGGCAGGGACAGCGCAAGGACTTAAACTTTCTCTGATGAAGCCCTTTGCCAATAACTCATCAACTTGCCGTTTCAACTCAGCATGCTCTGTCGGATTCATCCGATAATGTGGCAAGTTGGGAAGACTCGCTCCCGGAACCAGATCAATAGCGTGTTGGATGTCACGCAATGGGGGCAACTGGTTGGGGAGGTCAGCAGGAAACACATCTGCAAATTCCTGAAGGACAGGAGTAACTTGGGGCGGGATGAGTGACTTAGGATCTTTAGGGACTTCTCTCGCTGTGAGTAAAAGAATGGTAGCCCCCTTTTCAATTTCATTTGTAAGTTCCTTTTCACCCATATACGTTACCTCCTTGCCCTTTCTCGAGGGAGCCGATGTTGTTTCAGCTGGACTAGTTCGTGGCCTCACGGGAATGAGCTTTATTTTTAGTCCATCGTGCTGGAACACACATTGGTTGGATCGACCATATATAGTCACATCGTGATCGTATAACCAAGGTCTCCTTAAAATGACTTGACCCACATCCATTTTAAGCACATCACACCAAATTTCCTCTTTGTAAGCTTTGAAGTCCACAGGGACTAAGCATCGATGTGTTACTTGGAGTGCTGTTGCATCAATCCAAGATACTTTGTATGGGCGCGGATGGGGTTCAGCCTTAAGTCCGGTCTTTGCTAAGACCGCAGAAGAGACAGCGTTGACGCAGCTCCCACTGTCAACAATCACCTTGCAGTTTTTGCCACCTATAGTCGTAAAGGTGTGGAATATAGCAGTGCGCTTCCAATCATCTTCCTCTTTTGGTTGGGACAAAGCACATCTAACTACATTCAAGTGAGGTGATTGGATAGACCGAATACAGTGGAGATACTGGTCATCCTCTTCTTCACCGAAGTCATCGCCTTCGATAGGCTCATAAGAAAACTCATTGTCTGAGTCGTCAGCAATGACAGCGGTACCCTCTACTATGTTTATCCTACTAGGACTGGGACAGTTGCTAGCAACATGACCATAGCCCTTACACTTATAGCACTTAGTGAGAGGGTCAATCTTACTGTAATCTTTTCCAGTGTTCTTACCCTTATGTTCATCTCTATGTGAATTAAAGTTTGAATTAGGTTTGTTGGGGTAAGATTTGTTGGGGTGCTGAGAGGGAGGCTTAGGTCTAGGTGGGTCAGTAGAGGTCATTCTAGAGGAATGATCTCTCGAGTCGCTGGACCTAGAATGAGAACTAGCTTTAAGTGAATCTATGTCGAGGACTAGGGCGTAGGCTGCCGCTATTGAGTCCACGTTTCTATAGATTAGCTCGTTCCTAAGGTCAGCTCGTAGTCCAGCTCTGAACCTAGAGAGAGTTTGTTCTTCACTCTCTTTTCCTAGCGCATTGCACCGAATAAGGAAGTCATCGAATTTATCAATGTATTCTTGTGTGGATTTACTTCCTTGATACAATTGGTTCCACGAATCTAACAATCGGGTGTGGAACGACAACGGTACATACCTCTCAGTGAGCTTCTCTTTCATGGCCTCCCAAGTGGCTATGGGTGCCAGGCCTCGGCCTCTGCGGGCATGTTCAAGATTGGTCCAATGCTGTTGAGCTTTACCCGTTAATTTCATAGTTGCAAATTTAACTTTAAGGGCTTCGCTCATGTCGAACCACACAAAATAGTGGTCCATGGCACGGACCCAATCAATGTAAGCTTGGGGTTCCATGTGGCCTTCAAATTGGGGAACGTCAGCCTTAACGTTCTTTTTATATTGTTCGTCAGGGTCACGTTCTTGACGTCGATCGTCATGAACATTTCCTTGAGGGATCTGACGATGGCCATGAAGCTCAGGGACAATGTTTTGATTTAGCTCCACTTTCTCAAGCCTCTCATTGATATTGGCAAGAGTTGCTTGGATGGCAGCTAGGGTAGTGGAGATATCAGGGTTGTCCATTTCAGGTCTGGGGAGTCTAGGGTTCCTAATTGGGTGATTGGGAAGGGATAGAAAAGGCTCTTCAGGGTCTGTGATGGTGCTGCGAAGACGCATTCACCAAAAGTGGAAGCTAGGGGCCGTGTGTGTCCTAATTTTTTTTTTTTTTTTTTAAATGATTCTAGACTAAACTAAAATAAAATAAAAATAAAATAAAAGACTACACGATACTAAAAGAATGCAAAAATGATGCCTACGATGCAAGAACTAAGGTTTTAAGAACCTTTGCTCTGATACCAAAATGATGTAAAACCAACCCTAAAATAGAGAATTTTCCAAGAATTTTAATGGGTTAATTTTACCAACATGAAAGTTCTGATCTAAGTTAGAAATTTAAAACAGTTAGCGGGTTTGATGGATTTTCAAGAAATGAATTATGCTAACAATTCCAATTAATAATTCAACCTCAATCAATAATTAAATCCCTATATGTTAGCAAGTAAAAAGAGCAATACCAATTCGTACCCTAATCTAGCATGTGGATCACTCAATCTCAGTATTTTGTGGTCGACAGATAAATCAGATAATAAACTAGATGATAAGGCAGTAAAACATAAATATGTAAGAATGGAAAGAGTATACCGAATGCGTAGACAACCAGCGACGATCTCGAAGTTGGACAGCGACTAGAATCTCAGCAACGCAGCACAATAGAAGAGCGGCAATGGCAGCAAGCAAGAGACGCGATGCAGCACGAGAAGCACGTGCCCAAGGGGGCGGCGGACGGCGACGGCCTGCTGGCCTGGGCGTCGCTAGCGGCGATGACGACGAGCACAGGGAAGGTGGGGTCTAGGCGTTTGGGGAAGGGGCCGAGGTCGGGAGTGGAGGAAGGGGACGAGGGCGTGGTGCTTGGCCTGGTGGTGGAAGAAGAAGTCGGGATGTGGAGGCGGTTGTGGGGGGCTTCGGATGGTGCTGGCGTGGTTGGAGGGAGGGCGGCTTGCGGAGGTGGTGATGGGTGCAAGTGGTGGGATGAGGAAGAAGAAGAGGCAGTCGCTGGGGAAAGGGGGGTTCTGTTGGATTTGGAGATCGGTTTGGGGAGTTAGTGGGTTTGGGTAAAAACGAAGAAGGAGGAAGGAAGAAGGAGGCGTTGGGGTGGCGGCTGGAGTGTGAGGGTTTGGATATTTGGGGGTTTTTTTTTTTTTTATTTGGGGATTAGGGTTTGATTAGGGGATTATGATTGGGGATAAATTTTAGAACTAATCACTAATTCTAAAATTAGATTAGGATTTATCACAAACCCTAATTTGTATCTCGATTGTATCACACAAGGAGAAAAAATGAAGAGCAAAACTCAACACAGGTTTTTTTTGATCAATAATGGCATGCCTTTCTCATTCATCTCAGGGCCTTTAAATAGGCTCAATTACATCTCGAAACACATCTCCAAAATATTCTCAGAATCCAAAAATTACAAAAAAGATTACATAAAAATGGAAATAAAATAAAAGTCCTAAACTGAATAAAACAGCTGATGAAGACGATGCTTGCGCTGATAGAAATGCCCAAATCGTCTGGAACCGATGTCCTCATCACTAATGGTCCAGATTCCAAGTAGGAAAGCAGTTTAGGTAGGATGCATGAGTAATTCTCTATAAAGAAGTTCAAAGGGAACTTTTGGAATAGATTTTATTTGTAGAATAAAATGATTTTTTCAAAGTCCTTAGGTAACAGTCTAGAGAGAGAAATTAATTAGAGGGCACCAGTTGTATGTCATTTGTTGACTGACTAGGTTTGCCCGTTGACACGTGCCTACAGCACGTCTTCGAAACGGTACATCTTGTTTGTTCATAGAAAATAGTTTTGGAGGTCCAACAAATTAATTGAAGTAGTATACATATTATATGAGAAATTTTTGGGGGTCTAGCAAAAAACATATTATATGACTTTTTTTGATTTTTTAAAATTATTTTTAAAGTTTTTAATATTTTAATATTTTTAGTTTTTTAGTTTTTAATTTTTTTAAAATTTTTAAAATTTTTATTTTCTTAATTTTTTGAATAGAAGTGGGAGAGAGAGAAAGAGAGAGAGAGAGAAATAATTAAATAAATATAGGAGTTGTTTTGGGTGGGCAATTTGAATTTGAGTTTTGGGGGAAAACTTTTGGGAGGGAAAATATGTTTTGTGAAGTTAGATCTGGGTCTTTGATTTTTGGGGAGATTGAAGGAGAGCCACTTGATAGCTTTCTTTGTGTTTTATTATATAGATTGTACTAGTGCGATAAATGAATTAACAGGGCTGTCATTTTATACGTCTTTTGAGGACTCTTGCCCACTCTTAAATGCTTTCAAGATAAAGTTTGACACTTTTTGCTTTTATAATAGGCAGTAACATTCTTAAAGGAGAAGGATTTTATTTTATTTTCCTTCCAATATAATTTCCATTTATATTTTTTAGCTGCTGTTTCATAATTCAAATAGTCACATTTTGGGATGGACTTGAGGGTTTTAGATTCATTATCTATTGACTATTTTTCCCGCTTCATCACTATGAGAAGCAATATTTTGCTCTGCACTTGCCTACTGCATTGTGGAATAAGAACAACAGTAGAAGCTCTTGGGAATTTGACTCTTAATTTGATGGTTTAGGGTATGTTACACATCAACCTTGCACTGCCTTACAATTGGTCACTTGATAAACACTTTCATATTCTCCATTAATAGTTATGTTGTTGAACTATGGCAATACTGTGTCGTACACTTGATCACTTTCAAGATTTCCATATGCTATATTGTTAAACTCAAGCCATGTAGCAAATGATGCTCCATTGTCTTCCTAGCATCTTTATGTTTTCTACCCCATTTTCATTTGATCATCTATAAGCTTAAAGGAGAAGGGTTTTATTTTATTTTCTTTCCAATATAATTTCCATTTATATTTTTTAGCTGCTGTTTCATAATTCAAATAGTCACATTTTGGGATGGACTTAAGGGTTTTAGATTCATTATCTATTGACTATTTTTCCCGCTTCATCACTATGAGAAGCAATATTTTGCTCTGCACTTGCCTACTGCATTGTGGAATAAGAACAACAGTAGAAGCTCTTGGGAATTTGACTCTTAATTTGATGGTTTAGGGTATGTTACACATCAACCTTGCACTGCCTTACAATTGGTCACCTGATAAACACTTTCATATTCTCCATTACTAGTTATGTTTTTGAACTATGGCAATACTGTGTCGTACACTTGATCACTTTCAAGATTTCCATATGCTATATTGTTAAACTAAAGCCATGTAGCAAATGATGCCCCACTGTCTTCCTAGCATCTTTATGTTTTCCACCCCATTTTCATTTGATCATCTATAAGCTCTAGTATTATATCTGGAGAGTTGAGATTGTGTGGTTGTGAGTGTTGCTCCTACTATATCTCAACCATGCTGCCATGCATCTAAAACTCCTATCCAGACTAATCATTTAATTTAAAGATGAAAAAAAGGCATCCCTTTGGATGAGCATATTATTATTATTTTTCTTTCTGAGAAAGACCTACCATTAAGTTATCGGTGAGACTTCCCATTTGAGTTATTTCATTTTCAATGTTCTTTTCCCCCAAACCAACTTTTCATCTCTGAAAAGACAACTATTTCCTCATTTGCAATGAATGGATCAAACTCTTGTAGATAAAAATCACGTGCAGTGTACATGCTAATAATATAAGCACCTGTTTTATGACCAGTATTGTTGTTTGCTAGTAGCATTATGATAATTTGATAAACCACGAGCTAATCATTCTACTCAAGATGAGAGTGGCACTACTCGAAAATGGTATTAAGAAGATATAATGCAACAGTGGATTATTCAAAAATGATGAAAAAGCAAATCTATCCGTTTCTGATCCAGTGTAGGGCACTTATATGCCAATTGCATTTCCAGGTTTATGAATTGTGATAGGAAAAAAAGAGAGGAGAACCTCTATTTGGTTTATTCCATTGTTTGTACGCAATTGTATCAAAATTATCTTAACTATCTGGAGCAATAATGTTGCAGTAATGAGTGATCATCCTCTTCAGTACAATATTGTTTTTGTTAAATATCTTTCTATTGTCTGAAACTGTATTGTAATGTTACATACAGGAGCTGTCCGGTCTTAAGCAACAACTTGAGACGGAACTAGAGCAGCTGTCTACAGTATGCCCATTGAATCCCTCAAATTTATCTTATATTTCTTATCTCCAAAATATTTTATTTATGTATTTGGCTGTAGGACTTCAAAGAATTGAAAACCACGCTCCAGAAACAACAAGAGGATGTCACCAATAGTTTGAAACATTTGGGTGTAAGTGATCTCAGCTCTTATTTATATTAGTATTCAACCTTATACTTTGTGCATTCAAATGTTGCAGAGTCTGGTTGAAGAATGATTATAGTATAGTTGTTGGTAGCTCTTTCTTTTTCCATTCAATCTAGGTATGCTAAGGACTTGGGTGAAAAATCATATTACTATAAATGCTAATGCAAGCGTCTTTTAAATATCTGGTGACACATATACCCTTTTAAACAAGTACTACAATAGTGATATAAATGTAACAAAATGCATTTTGTATATAACTATGATGCTTCACCGGTAAAATTACATGTAAGGCCTTTATTATTAATAAGCAAACTAGAAATATAACCTGTGCATGCACGGGATTTGGTTTTTGAATGCGTATTCCAAACTCTTCCGTTTTCTTGTATATTTTATGTCTAAACTAACATGTGCAGATATGATTATATTTAAACCTCAAGTGTTCATGTTATCATCCTTCACGGAAAAAAAAAAATTAACATGAGGAATAAAAATTACAGAGCAATTACATAGATTAAATCAAAATATCATATAAGCACATTATAAAATCCTGAAAGTATAGCATAAAGAATTTCATTTTTTTTCTTTTTTAAATATAAGATGAGAAATTCAATCTTTAGCAAAAAATCATGCTAAATTAGGGGTGGTATTCGGGCCTAGCGGCTGGGCCGGGTTGGGATACTTGTCGGGCCGGGCCTCGTCGGTGAAATGCCGGCCTGGATCCCGGTACGGGCCGGGTCGATTTTTTTTTAAATAAATTTTTTACAAAGACTAAGAAGAAGGAAAATTGTTAAGAATTATCAAGAACATATAGATAAAAGAGGTTCATAAATTAAATTATTTTTATGAATTATAAAGTTTAATATACAATCAAATAGATTAGTAATATTTCATGCAAATTTTATCAACTTACAATATGAGGGAAACATTTGTATTTAGAGATTGAGACGACCTCTATTTAGATTGAAGAGAAGGCAGTGGATTATTATCGTGCACTTCTACTTAACTCTAAATATAGAGTCTCATCCCCCAAAATTTCTCAAATATTTAGGGTACATTATCCAAACTTCATTGTACTAGATATTCATTCGGCACTACTTATTGAGCCATTGTGTGCTTCATATAAATCTTGGGTCATCTCTTCCGCTCATCCAATCTTCGGCGCATACTAACATCTCCAAATTCTTTGATGCCAAGCGATTCCTATTCAGGCTCATAATCCTGCCACTAAGAGGAAAAACACTTTCCGATGCAACGGTTGACACCGGTATAGTTAGCAAATCTTTAGCCATACGAGAAAGAATAGTAAAATTATTTTCATTAGTTTTCACATCTACTACATCAATGGGAGGTTGTGCATTATACCAATTCAACTCATTTGGTGAATTGGTTCTTGGTTTTTTTGATTTTATGAGATTTAAAACACTACTCGTCACAAGACCCTTTCCCTTTGGTAATATAGAAGAAGAAGAAGAACTAACATTTTGTGATTGTGAAGTGTTATTTGAATAAAGTTTATCATAATTATCATATAAACTAGTCAAAACATGCTCAAAATTTGTAGTAAAAATAACATGATCAAAATCTTGTATTTCATCGTGTGGAGCATAAGTATAAAAAAATCTCAATTAAATTTTTTGTGCCCAACTTAATCATGAGATTCATTACACTAGCAACACAATATAACATAGGAATTGGATGAAAATATTTCAAAATTTTAATATAAGCGGCATAAACAATTTCTCCAATAAAAGGGTCATTTATCAAATCTTTAATTGTTGTCATCATAGTGATAATTGCAAGTAAACTACCACTAAATGTAGATGTATATATTTTTGAAAGTTGTAAAATAGCATCATTAAAAGATTCTAAAAATTTATACAAACCTTCGGCAAAAAACCAAAAATCATCATCTAACATACAATCTTGCATACCCATTGCAACACAAAATTATCTAAGATTAAAACGATAGTGAATAACAACACCTAATAAATCATAAGTAGAATTCCAACGATGTCTAACATTTTCAGGAAAACGTTTAAATACAATTCCCCTAAGTTGACATCATTCATGAAAAACTTGATATATTGGACCACTCAACGTAATAAAATGAACACAATTTTTCATTGACTCAATTTTATCGTGTCCATATTTTAGTGCATCTTGTATACAGATTTAAAATATGACACTAAACATGAAAAAATTTCGGTTCTATAGGATTTAATATAATTTTCAAACTAGCGATTGCCTTAGTATTATTAGAGGCGTTATTAAAACCAATAGCAAAAACTTTATCAAAAATTCCGAAATTATTCCATGCTTCCATGATGTGTGTGACAATTATTTCACCCTTATGTGGGTACCTAACAAATCCGAATGAAATTATCCTCGTTTGAAGTAGCCAATTGGAATCTATCTAATGACATGTTACACACATCATTGGTACGCCATTCACTCCTACCCACCCATCCGATGTTAAAGAAACTCTAGTGTTTAGTGATGTTAGTGTTACTAAAAAATCCAAAGCCTCATTGTAAACTAATTTACAATCACTCTTAACTACATTTCTAGCAATTTTTTTATAATAGGGGTTTAATGCGGTTTGTGCAAAAGTCTCTACATTCCTACTTTCACCAAACGAATAAGGTAATTCATCTCTAATTACTTGGTCATTTTCCTACGAACGATATCGTGATTGTAGCTATAACTATCTACTTGACCGGTCTTCGGGTGTATTTTTTGTTGTGTGAGATTGTCTTTACAAATTTCGAGTTGACATTTATTTAAGTGACGTTGAAGTGTACCCGTTCTTGATCCTATTTAAACTTAATAGGGTGTTTGACACTTCTTACAAATTTTTAGTCCTACACTTTTTGTCATTTTGTGAACGGACAGTCAAAATATTTTTGTAGTTCGGAAGTGTTCCCTCATGTTTTACGGGATTGAGAAGAGAGCCTTGTTCCGATGGTTGTGATTCTATGTCTTCCACTTCTACTTGATCCGTGTGTTTCATGAAATTTGGGAATAATATCATAATTCATAAGTGTTTCTTCACTCTCTACATATGGAGTCGGAATGGAAGGAATGCGACGGCTACTAGTGGACTCTTGGTTACTATGTCTACCGCGTGATCAGTTAGATGCCATCTAAACTAGTGTATGTTAATAAAGTTTTAGTGTATGTTCTAAAAATTAATTCTAGTGTATGTTTTAAAATTTAATTCTACAAAATAAGAGGAGATTAAAAAATTAATTGTAGTGTATGTTTTAAAATTTAATTCTACAAAATAAGAGGAGATAGATAAACTAGTGTATGTTCTAAAAATTAATTCTAGTATATGTTTAAAAAATTAATTGTTGTGTATGTTTTAAAATTTAATTCTACAAAACAAGTAAAAATAGATAAACTAGTGTATGTTATAGAAAATAATTCTACAAAATAAATAAAGTTAAAATAAAATTATACTATAAACCGGTGCATGTTAATAAAAAAATTCTAAACAAAAAGAACAAATATTTCAATACAACAACTATATTAAATTAATAAACTAGTGTATGTTTACCAAATTAAAAAAATCTAAAAAGAAGAAGTACAACAAAATTCAATCTAATTAAGAGAAATAAATGAGAACAAACAACAATGCTAATTCTAAAAATTATACAAATACAAAAATACCGTTTGAGTGTAGAATGTAGATTGAAGAATGAAGGTAGAGAGTTGATAGCTTGTAGTGTTGTTGATGTTGTTGTTGGATGTTGTTGATGTTGATCCTTGCAAGAGAGTAGTTGAATGTTGTTGATTGTTGTTGATTTGTTGAGATAGATGAGAGATGGTAGAGAGAGTTGGGTGAATTTGTGTAGAGAATTGAATGAAATGAGGTTGTATATATAGAATATACATTTTTTTAAATTTTTCAAAATACCCCCAAAACTAACTAGTATAGATCCATTGGGGGGGGTATTTTAGTAATTACACAAACACAATATTTAAAAAAACAATTCTGAAAAAAAATAGAAAATTCCTTACCGTCGGCCCGGGCCGGTTCAACCCGATCCCGGGTCTGGGCGGGCCGGGCCGGTTGCGTGCCGGGCCGGATTTGGTTTTTTTGGTGAAATTGGTGGACCGGACCGGACCGCCTAGGTTAGGCGGGTTGGCCCTGGTTCAGCCCGGGTTTGGGCGGGTCGAGGACGGAGCGGGCCGGGCCAGGCCAGTCCAGACTAGCCCGGCCCTAATGCCACCCCTATGCTAAATTACACATATGATTCCCACTTCTCAAAAGTAACTGGAATGAATCAAAAATAAAAATTAATGCATAGCAAAGCTTTTTAGAAAAGTTAATGCAAATAATGATCAACATGCGATTATTAATTACTAATTTCTAAATTTAAAATTAACTATAAAGAAATAATAATTTGAAGCAAATGCTAATCCACTCTTTTCAATTCCGTTCCAAATTCAACTTTTCAGTTATTTTTAAAGGTAACACATAAACTTAATCAATTCCATTTTTAATTGCAGGATAATAGGTTAATAGGTTATTTTTTAAGAAAAAATATTACACTTCATTTGATACATATGATCTTTTCCATTCCATTATAGGAGTTCCCCAATTTTTTTTCATCCTTAAAAATATTTTCTACACATTTTCATTTACTCGTAGTAGTGATAATAATTAGCCGACCCCAACTAGTTGGGAAAAGGCTTTTTTTTAGTGATAATAATTGTAGCTCATTATTTCTTTTACCATGGCTTGCCACATAGGATGCCATGTGGCATCTCTTGGTGCAAATGCTTGTATCACGTAGCATCACCTTGTGCAAAGGCATATGAAATTATATAATATATTAGATTTATGCAACCGTAGATCACATTAAACTACCATGTGCTTTGAATGATTTTTTAAGAACTCATGAACTTGCAATAGCTTGCAAGTTGCAAGCGTACCATTACTTCCACCTTAGCATTCAAAGAACTATCGTTTGGGAATAAGCTATCTATTAAGTGATATTGCATGTGGAAAATATCGGACTAGAATGGCCAGAGTAAAATTACTAGACCCTCACTCTCTCTCTCTCTTTCTCTGATAGAAGGTAAATTTGTAACTTTAACCCTCCATTAAGAGCTTTCATGAGTTTTTTTTTGTAAAATACTAGTTCATGCATGTTGTGCACAACTAAGTTAAGTTCAGGTGCAGTGTCTTTTTTATAGAAAAATTAATTGATAAATTTCATTATATTTTCATGGTAGTATTATGTAATATTACCCATATGGAATTCTGAACTTTTGCTTGTTCTGGAGTTTTAGTAAAATTAGTCATTCGCAAGGAAGCTTTAAATCTTATTTCCACTGAAAGCACTAGTTTGCCTTGCATATAATCTTTCGTGGTGGAACTGACATCTTTATTGCATTAATTTGTTTAAAAATGATAACTGAATATCCTGTTTATGTCGCAGCTGCAAGATGTTACAAAACCTTCTGGCGAATCTGAGTATGAGAAAAGTGAATCACCTTCAGATAAAGCAGCGAATCCTACATTAGACGGCAAGGAGGAAACAAGCCCTGCTGGTGGATCCACTGAACAGTAGGCTAACAAACACCCATAGCTTAGGTGATGAGGAATGATTTAACCACATTTTGGTTGGTTGTGCTCTGAATGAGAGAATAAGCTTTCATTTCTGAAGTTGCTTTCCTTCGTACTTCTGCAAAAATACTGTTTTGCACATTAGCCTGGTTGAGGTCATACTTCTGGTTAATATTGCTCTATTGCCGTATTGCATGATGTATAACCAATTTTTGTATGACAGTCTTGTCGTATTTCTGGTGGGTGCTGATCTTATTGTGAGCGCATGTACTGATAATATTGTGTTTGTTGTGATTAAATTTCTGTCGAAGAGTAGAAGGCAAAATGCTGGAGGGCAGAAATTTGTATCTCCACCGGGTATGTTAACAGTAAGGAGTCTAAAGTAGGCCAATCAATTGCAGGTCATACCAGAATCCCGAGCATACTTACTAAGAGTGCATCGTTGGGTTTCTGTAAGGTTGTTAGCGGTTTGTACTGCAGTTACTATATAGTACTTTTTGTTTGCAAAGACACCACACTGCGTGTATTGTTTGCCATAATGACTTCCGCTTATATACTGGATGCATATTTACTAAACTAAGTATCATCCATAACATCCGTCAAACATGTTATTAGCTTATAGATGCGACTTGCCCGTCAACTAGTGATCAGTTTGAGGCTAACATTCCCCACGATGTTAATGCAAATTCAGGTAATTAAGAATCACAAGTAAATGATGTAGAAACTTAGTGTAAAGAGGATTTTGAATTTGTCCAAAAAAAAAAAAAACAAAAAAAACAAAAAAACAAAAAACAAAAACAAAAACAAAAAACCAAACCTCACGAGCCGAAAATGAAAAGTCGGAGCAAAGGGTAAAGGAGTTAACCCTGGGCGTTGAAGATATTGCTATGGAAGATGTCATGGACCCAATCATACAAAGCTCGGGAAGGGGATTCGAGGAGGTGAAGAGAAAGAGCAAAAGGCAAAGTGACAGATGGGGGTCAAAGGGACCGAGTGAAGAAGACCTTATTAGATCAGCTGCAAAAGCAAAGGAACCAACGTCTGCTTGTGGAGGTTCGTTTTCGGTCCTTAGTTTCATTTCGGATAATATGCTTCTTTATTATGCCGGCACAATAGGTCTAGACATGGGTTCCACGAGAGAGGAACAATGCCAAAGGGTTTTTAACCGTAGGGAGGAAGCTTATAGACTGTGTCTATAACCCGTCTAGTGTGGGGGATTTCTCTTGAGTAGGGGATTGGGTGAATTTATTTTTTAATGTTATACATCTTTTGGAATGTGAGAGGAATGCGATCTAGAATTAAGAGTAGACTGGTTAAAGATTCTATCGCTAACCAAAAGCCGATAGTGTGTGCTTTTCAAGAAACAAGAATTCCCAACCCACAGAGTAGGGACTTTGAGGGCTTGAGATCGTTTAGAGATTTTGAGTGGCGATTTAGGGAGTCTAGAGGTATGTCAGGGGGGATAGCTTTAGGTTTTGATTCTAAAATCTTTGAGCTTATCGAGGATTTTGTGGGTGCTTTCTCGGTGACCATTAGAATTAGGAGAAAGAGTGATGGGTGTGAGCACATGGTGACTTCGGTCTACGGAACCAACATCGCGAGTCTTAGAGAGGGATTTTTGTTAGAGTTAAAAAAACGTTCGGAGTAGATGGGATGGACCTTGGGTTTTTTTTTTGGGGGGGGGGGGGGGGAGAGATTTTAACATTACTAGATTTCGGTCGGAACATCGGGGGAGGGGGGGGAAACGATAGATGTAGATTGGATTTCAACCTTCTCATCAGCAATCTAGAACTTATTGAGTTACAGGGGTCTGATAGGAGATTTACGTGGACAAACATGCAATCTAACCCGACTTTAGCAAAACTAGATAGAATCTTAGTCTCTTCGGATTGGGAGGAGAGGTTCTCATTGGCTACAGTTAGGTCAATCCCGAGACTAACGTCGGATCATACCCCACTAACTCTAGACTGTAGAGTTGGTATACGATACATTCAAAAGCAGTTCAGGTTTGAGAAATCCTGGACATACTCCAATAACATCAAAAAGGTTATTGAGGGCTCATGGGAAAATCCTACGAACACGTCTGATGTGGTTTCCAAATGGATTGTCAAAATTAAGAGATTGCGAAAAGCTCTAAAGAAGTGGGCTAAAGAGGAGAATGGGGAGCTAATGAGACTGAAAGATAGATTGGGAAATAGAACACAAGAACTAGAAATTATTGAGGAAGATAGACTATTAGAAAGGAGAGAGATGGAGGGGCTGGCAGAAAACAGAATTGAAATGCACCGAATTGGAGAGATGGAAGAGTGCTATTGGAGACAAAGATCGAGGATCCAATGGCTTAAGGAAGGAGACTCCAACACGGCCTTTTTCCATAAGGTGACAAATGGTAGAAGACGGCATAACAATATTTCGAGACTTTTTGTGGGGGAAACATGGACAGAGAAGGGTAGTGAAATTAGAAACCATGTAGATAGGACTTTTAGAGAGTTAATGGGAAAGAGGAGAGATCACACTTGCAGATTGAATAATGAAATGTGGAGTGAGTTGAGATTGAATGGGAGTGAAGGTTTGGAGGGAACCTTCACAGAGGAGGAGGTGCTAAGATCTATCAAAAGCTTGGGGCAGGACAAAGCTCCGAGACCAGATGGATTTCCGATACTTTTTTGCACACTGTACTGGACGATCATCAAGAGTGACTTCCTATATATTGTTGATGAGTTTTTTGCAGAAGTGGCACAAGTAGATTGACTTAACTATGCAAATATTATCCTTATTCCGAAGAAAGCGGAGGTCCTCAGGGTGGAAGATCTCAGACTGCTTAGCCTACTCAATGGGTCTTTCAAAATCATCACTAAATTGCTAGCCAACAGACTGTCACCGAACTTAGCAGATATTATTGATGAATCACAAAGCGGATTTGTTAAAGGTAGAGATATCACGGACAATATCGCCTCAGCCCATGAAATGGTTTTCAGGGGCAATAAGGAGAAGGTGGATGGCTTTCTTCTGAAGCTTGACTTTGAAAAAGCCTACGACTTGGTAGAATGGGACTGTGTGGATGAGGCACTCGAACTAAAAGGATTTGGGCCAAAATGGAGGAGGTGGATGAACATGTGTGTTAGAAATGGAAAATCTTTCATTCAACTAAATGGGGAACTCGGCAAGGAGATCAGATGCCGGAGAGGTCTAAGGCAGGGAAATCCTTTAACACTTTTGATCTTTACTATCTTGGCTGATGGATTGGTTGAAATGAGTAGAAGAGGTTGTGAAGCGGGGATTATCAAAGAGATTAAGGTGAAAGGATGTCCGGTACAGATGTCAATTTTGCAATATCCGGATGATACCCTTATGTTTGGGGTTTCACGGATTGAGGAAGCGTTGGCCATTAGAGTAATACTAAGATGTTTTCAACTGTGGTCTGGCTTGACAGTTAATCTGCAAAAGAGTAGGGTTTTGGCGCTCAGTAATGCTACGGTCAACCCCTTATCAAGGATCCCAGATGTGCTCGAATGTGAGCAGGGGAAATTCCCTCTAAAATATTTGGGTACGCCAATCCGACCGGGAAAATTGCTGAGGGAAGATTGGATTCTGCTTGTGGAAAAAATAGAGAGGAAACTGGACGGATGGAAAGGGAAATTGTTGTCATTTGGGGGCAGAATTATTCTTATCAACTCGGTCCCCAGCAGCCTTCCAACGTACTTGATGTCTATTTATGAGATCCCAAAATGGGTTATCGACAGAATCAACAAATGTAGGAGACGCTCCCTATGGAAAGGAGCCCGGGAGGATTGTAAGGGGTTGAACCAAGTTAGGTGGGGTAGGGTATGTAAAAAGAAGGAGTTTGGTGGACTTGGAATTGTGAATCTTCGAGACATGAATAAAGCACTATTAGCTAAGTGGTGGTGAAAAATGCATAAGCAGCGTAAGGCGTGGTGGAGTAACTCGTTCTTATTATATCGTAGACATAAAAGGTTCAGATTTGGGGGAAGAAGTAAACAAGGGAAAAATTCTTACATGTGGAAAGAGATCGTGAAGGTTGGAGAAGATTTCCATGCTAAAACAAGGTGTAAACTGGGTAATGGAAATAGTATCAGATTCTGGAAGGACAAATGGGCGGGAGAGAATACCATGCAAGCATTGTTTCCACAATTGGCTGTGGAATCAAAAGAGGAAAACGCATTAGTGACAGAGATTTGGAAAAAAAGGGACAGTAAGACTCAACCATGAGAGAGTTTTATCGGATGAAAGTCAACACCAACTTCAACAACTCAAAGAGCTCCTGGAAGAAGGGGTGAGAGTGAATAGGGGGATAGAAGATGATAGGTCTTGGAAGTTAGAGTCTACTGGATTGTTCTCGGTTAAATCCATGTACAACTTCTACAATGATGGGGGTGTTAGAAACGAGGAGGCGAACATTATTTGGAGGTCTAAGGTCCTTAACAAGATCAAGGCGTTCCTTTGGTTGGTATTAAATAACATGATACTATCCAAGGTGAATCTTATGAACCGTAACATCCAGATCAATACTCAGTGCCTTAGATGTAGCGAGGGAGAGGAGGACACTACACATATTTTCTTACAATTCCCTAAAGCGAAATTGTTATGGGAAATTATGAGTTTAAGTTTTGGTATCTTGTCGCTTCCGAACTCTGTATTGGACCTATGGGGGAATTGGAGATCACCACACATTAGGAAAGAATATTGGTTGATGTGGGATATTACTGTAGCTGCGACTATGTGGAACCTGTGGCTAGATAGGAATGATGCTTGCTTTCGTAACAATATTTGTACAATTAAAGTGACTTTGCATAAAACAATGATCCTTATTATTGTTTGCGCAGGTCAAACAGGGACAAGAAGGAAACTGCGTCTGGAGGGTGCAGAGTAGCTGGAGGGGCCGGGGGGGGGGGGACATCCTACTATCTGCATGTGACTGGGGGCAGTTTAGCTGAGAGGATGTCAATTATACTGACCAGCAGTTTGGCTCGAGGCTGGTTTGTTTGGGAGTTTAAAGTAGACATCATTATTTTGGGAAAGGGTTTGTGGCATCTGGAGCAATTCGTTTGGTTTTTGATGCAGGGTGGTCACAATGTAATTTGATCCTTATGTAATTGGATGTGTTTTGTTTCTAGATGTTCGGATCTAGATGGAACTTATGATGTTTGTGATATTTGGTTTCTTTAAATCCTCTTTAATGAAGCAGGTGATCGAGTCGGTCACTTTTACTAAAAAAATATATACAAATAAACTTAATCTAATGCAGCAGGATATATATATATATATATATATATATATATATATATATATATATATATATATATATATATATATATATATATATATATATATATATGAAAATGGGTCCGTTCTCAGCCGTTGGATCTTGCAAGATCATTATCAACGGCTCAGATCGAAACCCACTAAGTCTCCCACTAACGCTTCCAAAATGGGAGGGGTAATTTCGTAACTTCACGCCAAAAAACATTTCAAACTTAGCATTTTTTTGGCGTGAAGTTTTTTTCTTTTGCAGAAACTTATACTTAGGCCGTTGTTGGGAACAACAGCCTAGATTGTTTGAAGTTTTTTTTGAAGAAAATTATACTTAGGCCGTTGTTGGGAACAACGGCCTAGGTTGTTTTTTTAAAACAAAAATTTCAACCTAGGCCATTGTTTCCAACAACGGCGTAAGTATGTACAAATTTTTTTCCAAACACTTGTACATACTCATATCGCCATCTCTCTCACAACTCTCTCTCTCTCTCGCTACTGGAGCTCGAGAAACCTATATCCCCAAACCCTAGCTCTCTCTCTCTTTCTCGATTTGAAAAACCTAGCTCTCTCTTGCTCGTTGCTTCTCACTCAATCTCTCCCTTTTCTCACACTCTTGCCCTCTTCCTTTGAAGATCCCGATTACAAAAAAATTCTAACCCATACGAAATCTCCCCAACCCTAAAACCCTACTCCTAAAGAAATTAGCCAAACCCTACTCCCCTTCCTTTCTCTACAGCAGCGCACAAGAGCCTCCTCTATCTCTTTTCGGAACACCCTCATTGTGAAAGGTATTAATTTTTTCCTATTTTAGTATATCTAACTGGGTTAATTGATTGAATTTTTTTTCAATGTTTGAGCGTACAATTTCTATATTATGCATAGGTATTTATAGATTAGGTAATTATAGTTTTATTGTCGATGTAGATGTAGTATTAGTTGTTGTTGGTCGTTGTTCGTTGTTAGTAATAGCGCACAAAGAGATCCAAGAAATTATACAATTTTGCGAGTATGTCGGGCTCGCTACGCACAAGTCAACGCAACTTGTAGAAGTGTGTTTGGATTCACGATTTGAATTGTACGTCCGTGTATCGCTTTCGAGTATTTTCCGTGAGTGAAAGCGATACATTGGCGTATATTGCAAACCGTGAGTCGAAACTCACATCTACAAATTTTGTTGGCTCATGTGTTTTGTGTCCGTCCTACTCCCAAAGTTTCGAAATTTTTTGATCTCATTTGTGCGGATTTCTACTGTATCTCAAACAACAAACTCAATTAATGTTTGATTTTTATCGAGGGTACTTTTCAGTAGGAAACGACATCAAAAAAATAAATAAATTTGCCAGCATATTGGGCTTACCGCTCGCTACCAAACGGTACTTGTAGGTGCGAGTTCGGACCCCCAGTTTGAAGCCTACGTCAATGTATCGCATTGTTGGCATTTTTCATGAATGAATGCGATACACGGCCGTATCTTGCAAACCATTGGTCAGAACTCGTTTGTACAAGTTGCGTTGCCTTGTGTGCGGGGAGCCCGACCCAATCACAAAATTTAGTCTTTTTTTACAGTTGAATGTGCGGTTTTCTCATGAATTTTTATGTTTTGAGCGAGTTTTCAATAGAGAATCCACTTGAAAAATCCGTAATTTTGTGAGTAGGTCGGTCTCGCCACTTACAAGTCATAGCAACTTGTAGTTGCGAGTTGTCACCCACGGTTTGCTATATGCATCCGTGTATCGCATTCCCCTCATTTCGAAGAGTGAAAGCGAGCGAGACACGGCCGTATCTTGCAAACCGTGGATCGGAACTCGCTTCTACAAGTCCCGTTACCTTGTGTGCGGCAAGCCGGACCCAATCGCAGAGTTTCGTATTTTTTGACATCGTTTTTGATGTTTTGTCACTTATTTAGTTTCGTATGTATATATATCACAATCGTTTGTTAACAAGCTGTTTATATATGATGTGTGTATTAATTTATCAATAATATATTTTTTTTAGATGAACAACAATACGGAGAGTTCTGCCGCCGGCGATAATTTTGTGCGGGTAGAACCAATCATTGATTCCATGCCGTTAGTCAAAGAACATCTAAAACCAAAGTTAGATATGACGTTTTCCACTTTAGTTGAGGCCAAAAATTTATATTCTCCATATGCTTGTTGTGGGGATTTTGCAATGTGTAAGGGTAGAAACAAATTAAAGGGAGGAGTTGAAGTAGATAAGTCATATCTTTGTAATAAAGCCGGGTTGTCGCCGAGTCAACATAGTGATGGTAGACGGGGAACAACCTGTAGAACAGGTTGCAAGGCTTGCGTTCATGTAAAATTGAACGAAGCAAGTAATACGTGAGTGTTGTATTCATTTCATGAAGGACACAATCACGAATTCACCTTACCCGGTAGAAGGCATCTTTTGCCTCGAAACCGTTCCATGTCAAATACGGATAAAAGGATAATAGATCAATTCAACCAAGCTAATATCCAGACATGTCGATAAATGCTTTTCTTCGAAAGTGCTAGTGATGGTCACGATCAAGTAGGATTCACCGAAAAAGATGTTAGAAGTTTACTTAGAGATTCGCAAGAAGTATTGAAAGGACATGATTCTACAATGCTAATTGATTTTTTTAAATCTAAGAAACAGACGGATCCTTCATTTTTTTATGACATTCAAGTAGATCCCGAAGGGCGGTTGTCACATTGTATGTGGGTTGATGGTATTTCTAGGATGAATTATCAAGAATTTGGCGATGTACTTTGCTTTGATACCACGTACAATACGAACCGGTATGGAATGTTATTTGTTCCCTTTGTTGGAGTGAATCAACATTGGCAATCGACTTTCTTAGGATGTGGGTTCATGGGTTCATTCCAAATGAGATTGCCTCTTCGTTTGAATGGTTCTTTGAAAAGTGGTTAGGGGTTATGAATCGTGCTCCATCCGGTATCGTTACCGATCAAGATCGTGGGATCGCCGCCGTAGTTAAGCAAGTTTTCCCCCAGACTCGACATCGTTTTTGTATATGGAACATATTGGATAAGTTACCGCAGGAGGTGCGTATGTCGAACGATGTCGACAAGTTTAGGAAATTTTGAAGAATGTCATCTACAATTCCAAATATGTACATGACTTTGTACAAAAATGTAATTGATTGATTTTGCAATACGGATTAGAGAATAACAAATGGTTGAACGATCTATTTGATATCCGTAAAAATTTGGTACCCGTCTACGCTAAAGATTCTTTTTGGGCCGGCATGTTGAGTAGCCAACGGATTGAGTCATCGCATTCTGCCTTGAAGCATCATATAGAAAAGAAATATTCCTTGCATGAATTTGCCGTCATCTTCGACCATTTTTTGGAAGGCAAAGACACGATGAACTGAAAGAAAATCATCGTAACCGCGAGAAGAGACCGAAGTTGAAGAGAGAATGGGCTTTGGAGGCACAAATGGCAAAAACATACACTTTGAAAATCTTTTACAAATTCCAAGATGAAGTTACAAAAAACTTCATGTACAATGTGAGTTTCGTTGGCAATCTTGAGACACCGGATAGTTCAACCTTCCATGTGATACTCTGTGGAGAATCAAAACGGCTCGCCTTCTTCAGTTATGCAAAATTAACGGAATTATTACATGTGCAAGTCACTTCTTCGATTTCGTTGGCATTCCTTGTAGACATATTTTAGCCGTTCTTTGGTTCAACCATCACACTTCCCTTCCGGATGTACATTAAAAGAAGATGGATCCGGGATGTAATGAGAAGAAGTTATACTTTTGTTCCAACCGAACCCAATATCGAGAATTTTGCTTCTCGATATTGTGAGTTGAGCTACCATGCAAAACAGATTGTCGATCTCGGTTGTTCCTCCAATGAAAGTTACAAATACACGTTGGAGAATTTACAGAAGATCATTGAAGGCATCTCTTGGCTACAACCCGGATTGGGTGAACAACCCGAACAGGCCTCACATCCACATGACAGTGCAGAACCGCAGGTAGTTCACAACCGCATGGTAGTGCACAACCTCATGATGAAGGCAGTGGACACATACCTACATGCATAAGTGACCCACTGCAATGCACGACAAAAGGAAGGCCTCGCACCAAAAGATTGAGGCCGATAAGAGAACAACTCCGCATAAAAAAATCGAGACGGTGCCGAAGATGTGGCATTGTGCAAATGAATCATGATTCAAGAAATTGTCCAACATTATTTGAGGGGTAAGACACGTACTTTCTTTGTTTCTCCCTCTTTTAAATTTATTATACTTCATTTGTGGTAAATGAGTTTCTCACTAACTAAAACTTATCTTTGAATGAAGGCCAATCAATCCGCAAGAAGTGATTCCATCCAATGAAGAGAGTTTTGACGAGAGATATGATGATCCATTGTGAATTGTTTTTTTTTATGTAAAGTTTCAGTATATTACATATTGATGTAAGTGTTGTTAATTGGTTTTTGTTGTTAAATTGGTTTTTGTTATTAATTAGTTTGTGTCGATTGTTAATATTGTTGTTGTTGTTGGGAGATTGTAGCTGATGGGGTTGTATATAGTTTTTGGGGGAGAATTTAGTGTAGCAGCTTTAGCTGCTGTGTGAAAGTGTTGTTAATTTTTTTTTTTGCTTTTACTTAGGCCGTTTTCTATGTGGATTTTTTTTTCCGATCAGTACCTCTTTGTATTGGCCTATTCGAAAGGAGCAATTTTTTAAAAAATTTAATAGCCAAAAATTTGAAGTTTTTGGGGTGCTCTCTGACTTGGCCAAGTTAAAAAGAGCAACAAGTCAGAGAGCAACACCCTTTTTTTTATACCTTAGGCCGTTGTCTCCAACAATGGCCTAGGTTATAGCCAAAAATTTGAAATTTTTGGGGTGCTCTCTGACTTGGCCAAGTTTAAAAGAGCAACAAGTCAGAGAGCAACACCCTTTTTTTATACCTTAGGCCGTTGTCTCCAACAACGGCCTAAGTTATAGCCAAAAATTTAAAACTTTTGGGATACTTTCTGACTTGGCCAAGTTTAAAAGAGCAACAAGTCAGAGAGCAACACCTTTTTTTTATACCTTAGGCCGTTGTCTCCAACAGCTGCCTAGGTTATAGCTAAAAATTTGAAATTTTTGGGGTGCTCTCTGACTTGGCCAAGTTAAAAAGAGCAGCAAGTCAGAGAGCAACACCCTTTTTTTATACCTTAGGTCGTTGTCTCCAATAACGACCTAGGTTATAGCAAAAAAATTGAAGTTTTTGGGGTGCTCTCTGACTTGGCCAAATTAAAAAGAGCAACAAGTTAGAGAGAAACACCATTTTTTTTATACCTTAGGCCGTTGTCTCGAACAACGGCCTAGGTTATAGCAAAAAAATTGTTTTTTTTTGGGTCTCTCTGACTTGGCCAAGTTAAAAAGAGCAACAAGTCAGAGAGCAACAACCCATTTTTTTATAGCTTAGGAACAACGGCCTAGGTTATAGCTAAAAATTTAAAATTTTTGCGTTGCTCTCTGACTTGACCAAGTTGAAAAGAGCAAAAAGTCAGAGAGCAACACCCCTTTTATTTATAGCTTAGGCCGTTGTCTCCAACAACGGCCTAGGTTATAGCTAAACATTTGAAGTTTTTGTGTTCCTCTCTGACTTGCCGAAGCTAAAAGGAGCAACAAGTCAGAGACGAACCCTATTTTTCTTTAACGGTAGGCTGTTGTCTCCAATAACGGCCTAAGTTCTATGAAATATTTTTATGCTTTTTATAACTTTCTCTTCACTCTTTACGAACAGTGTCTGTGGAACTTTATACCAAAGACAGATGATCTATGCTTATATATCGTTTATATATTTTATTAATTTCCATTTTTTTCCGCCTAACTAACCAATATAAAATCATGAAGGCTAAATGTTTAAAAAAATAGCAGAAAATAAAAGATGATCTTTTCATTTTTAAAAATCATTTAAAAAAATATATTCTTACCTCTAATATGTAAAATCTTCTGCAATGCGTACACCTATCCGGTTCAACACCTAAACCTCTGAACGTACCCCCCAAACCCATAATATTTCAGTTAGGGATAGGGTAAGGTTAAGTTTATTGTTAATAGGGGTTAGGATAGGGTAAGGGTAAGGTTAAGGTTAGTTTTAATAGGGGTAAGGATAGAGTTAGGGTAAGGTTAAGTTTATTGTAGATGTTGTTTGTCATTCTATTTTTCTTCTATTTTTCCGTAATTTTAAAAGTTTATTCACTCTTTCTTTTCTTTTCTTTCCTTTTGTGGATTTAGGATGCAAAATCTGTGACAAGTACAAAGAGCATTATTATAAGGATCATGCGAATGAGAATGGAATGGAGTTTTATCAACCCATGGATTCCATAACTTGCACCACATGTAGATCCCCACTTGTAGAACCCAATAAGGAAAAAGATTCAATGCGCTTTAGAACAGAGAGTCATCAGATCCAACATGGGAATTTCAGTGCGAGTGTCGATTAGGTAACGCTCGCTATCTCACTCCCAAACGACATAACATGCTAACCCCGTTAGCGCACCTAGTATAAAGAGGGGCGCTAACGGGGTTAGCATGTCTATACTTGGAGTATTTTTGCCTACACCCCTACTTGAGGAGTAGTGTCCCCTACTGTCCACTTATCATGCTAACCCCGTTAGCACGAGTGTTATAAAGAGGGACACTAACGGAGTTAACGACCCTGGTATTTGGTGAGTTTTTTCGCACACCCCTACTTGAGGGGAAAAGTGGTGTCCCCTGACACACGCTAACTGAGATAGCGCGGAGAATATTACTAGGGGCGCTAACTCAGTTAGCGACATGAACTTTTTGGTATTAAATTTTCAAACAGGGACAGTTTGGTACATACTTACAAAAAGAGGTATAGTTTGGTAAAAATTTCGGTTGCACTACTTGCTGACGTCACACACGAGAAGAGACAGCGGAAAGGTAAGATTAAATAATCCCATGTCGGGAGTGTAATAGAAATAAATAATATTAAAATAATAATGTCTATGATCAAGAGTCACTATTCCGGTTAACCACCTTTTGAGAGGCAGCCTGTGGTGGGCAGTTGTACTATACTATAAATAATTTGTCGGAAAAATTGTATAAATTGTCTGAGCTAGGGGTAGGGGCATTACAGATTATTGTATTGCTTTCAATTGACTGTTTCTTATCAAACACAAAATTTGTTTGCAAACTCAAAAATCTCAAAACATGCTCTTATTCTTAATATGAGAGGATGAGAAATTATAGAGTGTCAGTCCAAATACAACTATATTAATTTGCATCCTCTCTCACATGATTATTTTTGTTGTCCCATTGTTGTAGCTGTCGTTGGCAATGAATGATCATAAATTCCTACAAATTCAATCAAACAACCAATATCAAAATTCTTATGTTTAAAACCATATAGTTATATAATAGCTGGCTGTAGCAAAATAAAATAAATAAACAAATGAGCAACATCAACTATGTTAGCTTGGTTTAATGGAAATATACCTTGGAATTGCGATCAAGCTGGTTGTCCATGTTGCTCGTGTCAGTGTTGGTGTAGTGTCATTAAATAGCTTACACCACTTTACCCAATATTATTTTTTTGCTGTTATAAAGATGAATCATAATATCAGTGTTAGTAGTTAATTATTACCCTCACCATGAAAGTCAACGTTGACGAAAGATTGAATACACAGAGGGATACTGAATCGAGTTGAGAAAAGCTGAGAAGTGAATTATATTCTATTCCCAAATACCTTTAGCCTAAAGAGCGGTCCAAAAAATGAGTGAAAACTTCAGTATTCACATAAATGCAAGAGTTGCAAATGAGATCATTAACACCTAGACAGACGTTGTCACGGTGTAGCAGCACACAACAATTTTACGTAGAATCTACTTCAACTACGAATCACTTTTATTATCTTGAGCATTATAAATTCATGTTATCGTAATTGAAGATTTTCTATATCCAACATACTCCCCGAAAAAATAGCTAGTTTAAGACACATCTATGTGTTTTTTGAACTTCTATATGCATTACCATGTGATATTCTTTACAGCTTTGCAATGTAATTTCTAACCCAGTTTTTTTCCCAGAAAGTGTAGGTGGACAAACTTTAGGTTTAGAGCTACTGCAAGCTTTGCGATGGAATGAGAAATTATATTTTTTCCCCCATTTTTTTTCCTGGGTACAACAATTTCCTGTTAGTTTACATAATCTGGAACTACGTTCTTGTTTAACTTATGTACTGTTTTGCTCTAACTCAATAATGATACTTCTATTACTAATAGTAAAAAGATATACTCTTTGTTCCTGTAAACATTTGCTTTGCTAGGAAACCATAGTTGGCTCATTGGCCATTTACACTATCAAAAGCATAAGTTCAAATCCAAGTGACATGTTTTTTGGGAATAAAACAATAAGTATATAATTAATATTATTTGACCGAGAATTTAACTATGGTATTAGTTTGACCATGTTAGTGCATTTCCCTTTGGTCATACATTTTCCAACAATTAGCCCATGAGAACATGCATACTCACGTTCTAGTCTCAAAGAAACCTAAACACAAGCACCTTGACATTTCACTTTTGGAAGAAAATTTACATATATACATTAACAAACTCAATCACGTTAAACCAAACCAGAATAATCTATAAAACAGGAAAGAACCAAGTGCAACCTTTGGATTCTTCAAATGTCCATCAATAAGAACTAGCACTGCAACAAAAGCATCATTTTCTAAAGCCATAAAAAAAGAATTAAATAAAAAAAGAATTAAATGAACAAGAAATCTTCCATGCTTTCTAAGTACTTTGAATTGACAAAGTATACTCACTACTTACGCATACCTCTTATAAATTCACTGAGTTCTTCAAGAGCTTTTTGTTGGTTATCTTGATACTTCACATCCATAATTGAAGCAATAGAAACATTAGAAACATTTTATTCCCAAACAAATAAGGGCAATACTGAAATCAATAGCATACTCGGTATTTAATTTGGATTCTTCCCAGCTCGCGAAAGGCAATCAAGCATGTACTGTTTGAGCTTGGAGAAGCCCTCCTTTTCTTAATCATCTATGTTACCAATTCTATGACATGCTTCCTTGCCTATAAATACAACTCGTTAATGATTAATTCTAAACTTACAAACGATGAAAAGGTTCAGGAACTCAAAAATTCCTCAAAGCACATCAATAATTAATTCCCATGTTACTTTTATTATTGTTTACTTTTATCATTATTCATGTTCTTAACTTTTTCTTTTTGCTTCTTATTTTATATGGTTGGCCTTATTATCTTCTTACTATAATGATCTTTTACGATGTTATTTGATCTGTAATTTTTTTTTGATGATCTGTTCATATATCTATTTTTGCATTTCATGGTTTTATACAAATATTTTAACGACCTTTGGAGTGCTTAATATTTGTTTTACTCACTAAACTTATTTTAATTTGTTACTTTAGACTGTAATCTTTTACTCATATTCTTGTCTAAGTTTTGTGTTACGTACGTTGCCTATTTTCATTAATTCTCAAATTCATAGTGCCTTGTGTTTATAGTGTATTCAAGTTTTAGGGAAGCTTTTAATTTCTTTGTGTGCTTTAAAGTATTATTGACTAATCTATATTAGTTACGATGATTATGCTATAGAAATTCGTATGCATTAATTGATTATCTAGTTGCTTTCGACAAGTTATTGCAAAGTTTATATATTTTTTTAATTCAATTTAATATATTTTCTTGAGATTAGTTTTATGCTTTATGGATTTTTGCTTATACTTGTTGCTCTGTCAGTTTTCATATTTACTTTATTGTTCTTATTATACTTTATTTCTTTAGTTAGCAATCCAATGTAATTAGAAAATAAAGATAGAATGAATTTCACAAACTGTTGTGTAAGTTTTGTATTTTTGTTTTCTTCTTACAAACGATAGTTCTAAGGACAGAACTATTCTAAGGGGGGAGAGATGTAACGCCTCATAATTTTTAATACAATATTTTTAATTAATAAATAATTTTAGAATCAATTTATTTAATTATTTTGAATTTTGTAAAATTGACATTTTTACACGTGCAAAACACGTACAAAATACGTGCAAATATTTTCAAAGTGTGGATTTAGAATTATGAGTTGATGAAAAAAAATTATATTATTTGTTATTGGGTATATTTGAATTTTTGGGATTTTTCTGAATAAAAAAAACTACTTTTGTAAATTTTTGAAAGAAAGGGTTTTTTTTTTTGTAAAAAGTCGTTCAGGGGGTGAAAACTGAACTTAAAAATTGTTTGGCTGCATTTAGGGCCAGCTATTCAGTAGAAGGATCTAAGAAATTAGATTATTTCCATATTTGGTTGATTTTTATTGATTTAATTGAATATATATATAATTACACAATTTTTAGATTGTTGGGGACTTTATTAAAAATATTCTTTCTGGAGAATAAAAGTCAGAAAATTTATTTGGAAAATATAATCTTTATTATTATATAATAATTCTAATTTTTCTGGATTTTCATGAATATTTTATGACTTTTTTGCAAATATTACAAAGAGAAGGACTTTTGTGCAAAATTGCCACTTGGAGTAAAAACTTCGGATTTCGGTTTTTCTGGGCTGAGCATTTTGGTCGGCCAAATCAGGAAAGTTAGGGGATTTGATTTGATTTTATTTTAAATTGATTTGAATAACTAATAATTGGAAGAATCCATATATGTAAATAAATATTTTTCTTGAGGAGTATTTTTGTAAACTTTGTAAAACCCCGAAAACCCAAAATCTCAGCCTATATAGGGGGGGGGGGGGGGGCGCAGCCGCCTATTCCCTGTTGTGAACCCAAGCTTCATTTTTTCATTATTTTCTTGGAGTTGGATCTTGGATTTTCGCAAGAAGGAGGAGGGCTTTTTCTTTATTACTACTATTATTCTTCAAGTTGATCTTCAAATTGAAGTGAGTAGTTATTCAAATTTCCTTATTGTGTTTCCATGGTAGAATAGACTAATGTGCTAGGTTTTGGATGTGGATATATTGAATGAATAGCATGCATTGTTGATTCCTATTATGAGATGAAGTTTTGATGAAACATTTTGTTGTGTTTTTGGTGAATTTATAGCGGGTTGAAGTTTGAATTTTTATGCAGAATATGGATTAAAATCACCACAAAACACATGTTGAAGTATTAAGAACCTAGGGTTAGGTTTCGGGGTTAAACCCTAGACTTAGGGTAAGGGTTTGGGGGTGTTTTGGGTCTCGGGTGAACAGTAACACGCAGGTTACTGTTCAACCTGCTAGAGCAGCTGCTGTCTGTTCGAGTTTGGAAAGAGATTTCGGCACAGTTACTGATGATATTACCTAAAACTTATTAAATAGAAATTGTAGATCACTGTGTCTAGTTTCCAGAACATCTGACGGATCCTTAATCTGACTCATAGATTGTAAAATATGAAATTTCTACCATTGTACTGTCGTAGTTTCAGATTTTTAAAATAACGGTTAGTTTTCAGAATTTGCTGGATATGAACCCCTTGAATAAATTTATTTGAGTTCAGATTTTTATGGTGAATTCCTCGTTATGTGCTGAATTTAAATTTATTTCTCCAGAATTTAATATTGACTATAGAATGTACTGTTTTGAGGAACAAAATCATGTAATCTTCAAATTTTAATAAAAGATAGTTCACAGAATTTGTTAAATATGAACCCTTTAAATAAATTTATTTGAGTCCAGATTTTTATGGTGAGTTCCTTGATATGTGTTGGACTTCAGAGAATTTTTTCAGAATTTAATAATGATTTTGAAGTGTACTGTTTTGAAGAACGAAACGTGTAACTTTTAGATTTTGGTGAAATTCTAGTTTCAATTTTCTGTGCATTCAAATAATGGATTGTGGTAAATAAATCTAAAACTTTGTAGATGAAATTCTCAGCTTTTAAGAGATTTGTTTTAGTTTTGGTCGAATGAAATTGTAGTTGAATTTATGGAACTTTACAAATAAATGGAGAGTGATGTTTAAAGGTTGATTTTTTAAGGAATTTCATAAGTTGAATATATTGCCATGTATGAAAGAGTCCTTTGTGACTACATTGGTTGGTTTATAAGAATGTCACTAATGAAGAGTATTTTTGTATAATAAAAGCCAAAATGGGTTTTGTCACGCCCCACTTCCCAAAAATACGGAATACAAGAACGTAATAATCATCCATAAGCTGTTCAAGAATCTTTACACCATCTCACAAAATAATCAGAGTCGGAAGCAAGAGAATCAACCACACATGCATAATTGAATCAATATACTAATAGAATTTACTTGAAACAAAATGTATTAATCTCAAATAAATCATATCTGAACAAGTCAAAAATCCTGGGTCATAATGCCCAAATACAAAGAATCCAAATAACAGATACATTGTTCAAAATGAGCAACAGGAAATAAATGAAGATATCAAAAGCTCCAGCCAACTAGAACTTTAGATCACATACTCCATCGGGCAGCTGATCACCAAAATCTGCAATTTGACAAATTGCAGGAAGAAGGAAAAAGAAACAAGATTCCCGTCAATGCAAGTTACGGGCCGCTTGTAATGCAGGATACAAGAACATGGAAAACCTAAAAAAATCTAAATAATAGCAGAAACAAAACATAGCATGGTATATGCATAACATAATCAACTAGCATGGTATAAAAACATGTGTCAAGTGTCAAAGTCAAATAGCATGCAGACAGATATACAGATAGTGTCCAATAATGATGTCAAGTGATAATGTCAGACAGATAACAGATAATCAGATAACCAGATAGCAGATACAGATAACAGGTTCAGATTCAGATATGGATGTCAGATACAGATTTTTATAAGTCTTGTATTAATTACTAACTAGGTAGCACTTCATGTGCCATCCTTTTATCACATGGTTGCTACATTCAAAGCAGTTACATTTGTAGATTTCGTAGGGGATCATATAGGATCGTATAGTCAGGGTTCAGACAGATATCAGATAACAGATTAGACAGATAGAACCTAATGGTTCTCTTCTTCTCTACAACTTCCTATAAGACGTAATTTAGACAGGGTCAAATAACCGATCCTGACAGACAGATAGAACCTAGTGGTTCTCTTCTTCCCTACACCTTTCTATAGAAAGTAATGTAGACAGGGTCAGATAACAGAGAACAGATAATCATATGGGAAACACGGGGCCCTCTTCTAAGTACATATTTCTATACTTTCCACTACTAGATCTTTCCCATAAATCCCGGCTTGATCATTTTATAATTATTATCAGACAGATGTGTATGTGCACGAAACAGAGTAAATCTAGCATGATATAACAACCCACAAGTTCAGAATAACAGATAAGCATGTACAAATAATAAGATAGTCACATAACAGAACAAAATAGAGTACTTCCTAATTCACGACAACACGATAGTATAGTACTAAAACAGTGATTCCCGTTTCCACAAATATCAAAACTTGAATCCGTCAGAGAATTTGGAAAATATACTTCCAACCGAATCCATCGAATACAAATAAGTCATATAGTGTTTTAGAAAAACATAACTCAAAACTGATTTGAAACAAGAAAATATGTTCAGCCAGAAATCAGTAAATCGAATTCTCAGTCAGGAAAACAGCATCAAAACACCTCAAATAAATTCAAGAAAAATCTGGGGTATTACCCTATATGTCTAGTATCAGAATATAAAGTTTCATAATTTTTCAGTAAGATTAGCTTAGCCAACAAAAATCAGAAAATATCAAGAAACGATAGTTTGGCAAATCTGGAATTCCCAACACTGCTGTACGAAAATTGTAATATCTCGCAAACCATGAAACGAAATCCAAATCATCCAAAGGGAGATGAAAATAGACAAATTAAGATAACTTTCATATTACATAAATAATTTTCATACAGGAAAAGGAATTAGGATGAAAATACAAATCTTTACAGAACAGCGAGCAAAATCCAGTATGTATAGTTTTTATAAACAAGCATGAAATGATATATAAAACTCATTAATAAAATCTACCAAAATTCTGGATAATCCCTAATTAGATATAGAAACATTGACAAAAATTTCAGATCAAAATAATATGCTTAGCACTAGTTTTAAAATAATTTAGTCATCAAACTCATCAAGAAACGAAATCTGGAAATGAAATACACCTCTGTAGTAAAACATCCATATCTTACACATACAAAAACGAAATCGATCAAGGTCAGAGGGGTTGGAAAGAAGACGGATTCCTCTAAAAATCGTGTTTTATACTGAAATTAAAATTCTGACCTTAATATGGTCTAAATTACTGATTAAGACAGATTATCGACAAAATACAGAATTTACTTTAGGAACAAAACCAACATGAATCACACGAAACTTGGTCGAAACATTACTAAACATGAATTAGAGTCTACTACGTGTCCAAACAACATGAAATAGGGTATACAACATGTCCACAACAAGTATATCACATGAATCTCACAAGCACACGAGTTCTCATAATTGTTTCACATATACATCACATCAAGAAACAGTCACTTTTAGGTTAATTCGTGTCATATGTGTCGTGAGGCAACTATGGTCAATAGCTCTATAGAGACAATACTCATCAAACATACATCACACACGAGTTGCCTCTAGAACCCAACTGCACTACAAGCGATATTTATGACTTGTATCATACAAATGAATTGAGTACAAGTTACTTGCCTTAACCGATGACGAAACCGATGAAAATCAAGAATAAGAATAACGGGAACGGATTTCCGGAGCAACGAACACCATGAACCACGAACGAAAATCACGAACAAAATCCACGAACAACTACGAACAAACCCAAGAACGATGAACTCCACGAACCACCAACAAGTACAACCACGAGCTAACGAGAGAAACCCACCCACAACGACACTCGCACACGAAGAGCGATGAGAACGGCAGCACAGCGCAGTGAAGGCGCTGCTGCTGTCGGAGATGGCGGAGTACGGGTCGCGCGACTAAGGGTTGTCGCGGCTCGCTGTTGGGTCGACGCAGGGAAAACAGGGGCACCGGGGTGAAGCACAGGGTGGAAGAAGGGATGGGTTAAAGCAGCCGCTATGGTTTCGGTGTGGGGTTTCATAGGCGGCTGAAAAGATAAATAGGATACATATATATATTGATTTAAATGAAGTTAGGGTTAGGGGGAAGTCTGATGATGGCTACAGGGGCTTAACGGTTGGCATATCGGGTAGGGTAGAGAATTAGGTGAATGGGTTGGTTACTAATTAAATGGCAATGGGTGAATGGGTTTAAGGGTAATTAAATGTATGGGTCGGGTTAGTGCAAACAGAGCATGGTGTAACAAATGGGTATTTGGTGTAGGTTAGGTGAATTAGATAGTAATGGTAAACGGGTCTGATGGTTTTGGGTTTTGAATAGGATAAGGGTAGTTATTTAATGGGTATACAAGATCCTAAATGATAAGGCAAAAATAAATGAATTAAAATAATAAAATGGAAATAAAAATAAATTTAACAGTGAGAATCAAAAATAATGGCACGAGCAAAAGAGACAAATCAAAAGGAGACAACCGAATCAAGAATTCAAATAAAAAGATGAAAAAAAATAAAAATAAATATATTGAAACAAAAATTCAATATACAGTCCAAAAGAAATGCAAGCGGAATACAACGAAAAGAAAAATACACCAAAACAAAAAATACACTCAAAAATACACAGAATGGAAAACAGGGGTTACAGGTTTGATTTGAGACTTAGGGTTATGATGCGGACCCTAGAAAGACTATTGATGATATTTTGAGTTATGTGACTCTAGAGGTTGGATGAGACCCTAACATGTCGGCAATTAAGATTTTTTTGTGGATATTGGCCAGTGGGGCTTTTGTTGTTGATTTAGTTGAGTTAAATCCGGTAGGGTACACCAACTCTACTGTGTTCTAATTAATTAATTAAACATAATGAACATAAGGACATGCACTAGTAGAGATGTGATAGATCTTGGGAAACGTAAGTGTGGGTTCTATTGTCAGTCACAAGGGTGTATTCTGGCTGTGTATTTGTTGTGTCTCTCTAGTATGTTCACGCATCGATGGTCGGCAGGCCTATTCGTTGAATGTCTAGAAGTGAGACGGTTTTGGTATGTTCGCGTGTCGATAGTCGGCAGGCCTATTCACGGAACGTACGGTATATTCGCGCGTCGATGGTCGACAGGCCTATTCGTGGAATGTACAGTGTATCTGCACGTCGATGGTCGGCATGCTTATTCGCGGGTACATGGCAAGGAGGTGATTCTCCGGGGTCATAGCAATGCTTATATGATGCTTGCACATCGATGGAGCTATTCTGGCGGGTAGATATCGGGACGTAGGCTTATTCGCGGAGTATTCTAGACCTTATTTCTATCACCATGGTAGGATTAGTTGCATAACGAGAGATTAAACCCTATAAAATGGAGGACTATAAGGGCTTGCACTGGACCTATGTAGAATGGGATGCATAGACTCCGACAAGTATGCATTAGTAATCTTTAGGTGCATTGTGGATTTCTTGACTTGTTTTATACATGCTTTCTTTGTTTTCTTACACTTGACACTTAACCTAGCTTCACTTGTTGACTTATGATTTTATTCTTTATGTTTTCATTTAAGTTTGTTTTTTCTTTGAATATCACTCACACCGTTATGGTTGACCCCTGTAGTTTTGGGGGTTAGAATTATCTATAGCCTCATGTTTTACAACTAGGTACCATTAGCATGGAATTGGGAGCACGTGAGAGAATATTTAATGTTTATGCATATCTTATAAAAGAAATGATTGTAAAGAGAAAATTATATTTATGGTGCTTTTAAATACCGTTGCGTTGTAAAGGAATTGTAATTCAAAGTTTTTAAATTCCGTTGTGCTTTGTAGAAGAGTTGATGAAATGAAAAGTTTTAATTTTCCCTGTGTTTGTAATATGTTTATAATTTCAATTGATGTTGATGCTGAGAATTATGCCACTTATTTCTAATTTTATTTATTGAAAATTCGGGGCGCTACACCTGAGGCAGCCTTCTCACCCGCCTCAAGGTGGGGGCCAACCCTGGCTATCACTATATTATTCTTTTCTTCTATGCTAGTGATACATCTCTGTATCTTGCAAACCGAAAATCGAAATCCACTTCTAGAAATTGTGTTAGCTTGTGCATGGTGAATCCAACCTACTTGCAAAGTTTTGTTATTTTTGTGGTCGTTTGTGCGGTTTTACAAAGATCAAACAACAACTACTACAACTAAAATTTTGAATTTTTTGAGTGGGCAAACATGGAAAACCACACAACTGACAACCAAAAATTTTGAAACATTGCGAGTTGGTCGAATTCACCCAACACAAGGTAACACAACTTGTGGAAGTGAGTTTCTACTCACAGTTTGCGAGATACGACCATGCATCATTTTATTTTGTTTTGCTTGTATGAAAGTGAGACATGGTCGTATCTCGCAAACCGTGAGTCGAAACGTACTTCTACAAGTTGTGTTAGCTTGTATATGGTGAATCTGACATACTCGCAAAGTTTGGTAACTTTTTGTTGCCATTTGTTTGGTTTACAATTATCAAACAACAGCAAGAACAACTACTTCTATAAATTGAGCGAACAACAACAACTACATCTACAATTCTAGCATCTACAAATATCAAACAACTACACTCTATACACATCAAATAACTACATCTATTTAACCACATATCACAAAAATAAATTAAAAAATAAATTTTGCCATAACTTATTATGAATAGCTGGTAATTAAGGCCAATTATACAAAGAAGGTTTTTTCAATTACCTTCCCAAATACGGAGTTGTACGGCGTAGATGTTGTTGGCGATGTGTACAGAATTAAACAGCAAAGTAGGGTTTCGAGTTCCCTGCTGGGTTTCGAAGATTGGAGGAAAAGGAGCAGTTTGTCGGAGGAATCGTCATCGGGAGAGATGAGGAGGAGGAGAGCGGTTCGGCTTGGGCTATCAGGTTGGAGGATGAGGAGGAGGGGTTTTGGTGTTGGGGTGTTGGGTTTCGATTGGAAGAGAAAGAGAGCAGCAAGAAAGAGTGAGCGAGAGAGAGAGGGAAGGAGGTGGGCGGTCGGGAGAAGGAGGAGGCACTGACGGTCGGTGGACGGTATCAAGTCTGAAGATTTATTTATTTATTTATTTTTGGTTCGGTCGGGAGTGGGAGAGAGCAACGAGAGAGAGTGAGAGAGAGAAAGGGTGAATGGGGTATTTGAGGTGAAAACCTCAAAATACCCCACAGGGGTTTAAGTGGGAGAGAGGGATAATGGGCAGGGACAAATATGGCTGGTGGATCGTGATCAAGTTGATCCAATGGTCCAAGGGGGAGTTTGCAACAGATCTGTGCAAATAGATCTGTTTGTAATGGAAAGGCCATATATATATATATATATATATATATATATATATATATATATATATATATCCCTTCCATTATGCACTAGGCCACCATGTGCACTCATGCGTACTTGGCCTTCCCATCTTCGTATTGACGATCCGAACCGTTCACATTGATCTACACATCTAAATTAGTCTAAATATGTAAAATCGAATCATTTGAAATTCATTTGTCCATTCATTGAAGTGTTACAAAATTTCAACCAAACAATTTTGTAACACTTCAATGAATGGGCAAATTAATTTCAAATGATTTGATTTTATATATTTAGACTAATTTAGATGTGTAGATTAATGTGAACGGTTCGGATCGTCAATACAAAGACGGGAAGGCTGAGCGCACACGAGTGCACACGGCGGCCTAGTGCACAATGGAAGGGGACTCTCTCTTGATGTGTCTAATTTTTATTCAAATATTTGTAGTCATTTACCCATTAAAATTGCTTGTATTCGTCTATATTGTGTTTAATTCATCTTATTTCCATAAGATTTTAGTTAATTAATTATTTTTGAAGAAATAAGATTTTTGATGCAAAATGTGAAGATTTTTGGTAAAATTCAACAAACAAAACAAACAGAATAATTTATTGAATTTTATTGTTTTGTTGATTTTACAATTTTCCTTGTAAAAAGCAAAATATAAATTTTAATTTGCCAATTGAGCTGAAAGTGCAATAAACAATTTTAAATGGGTTTAAACGAGCTAATATGATTTTTAGTTAGTTTAATTAATTTTAAACTAATTAATTTTATTTTTATTTTTATTTTTAAATCCTAATTTTTTATTTTATTTTGTGTGTGCAACACGTGAAAGAACAAATTAAAGAAGGAAGGAAATAAAAAAAGAAGAGGGGTTTTTTCTGTAAAAGTAAACCCTAATTCTCCTATATGTATGCCTATAAATACAACACTAAGGCGGATCCCAAGAGCACCTGACGTGACGGCTACAAAACAAAAAAAGAGTAAAAGAAAAAAGAGGATCGGAGAGACTTTCTCTCTCTGTGATTCACGTGCAGTTCAAGCTAGGAGAGAGAGAGACGAACCACAGCCAGCACCTAACGTGACAGCCGACTGGACGTGGGTGTGCGTTTCAAGGCGGAACAGAGACAGCAGAGGTGACAGCTCTGTGTTGCGGGTCCCACCTGACTGGCGTCTGTGTTGTGCACTCGGAGACAAAGACGAGACAGACAGAGACGCGTTTTCTCTCTGCCCAGTGACTGTAGCGTGCTGACGTCAGCAGGCACGTAGATTGAGACGGAAAAGGCTTCGACACAGAGGGGGGAGAGAGAGGACTTGTTTGATCACGCAATTCGAGACGTTCGGTTTGCAATTTCTTTTACAAAAACAGTCTCTTTTTGTATCTCTTTTCTCTCTCTCTCTAATTTTATAATGCAATCCACGAAAATATTTGTTAGTTGCAATTTCATTATGAACTAAATTTTATTTTTCTAGGGTTTCGATGTAGCCTAGTTTTGAGAACACAATTTTTGATTCCATATTATTTTTCTATTTTTCCATGGTTGTGTGTTTGATTTTTGTGTTTAATGCTTACAATTGTTTGGCCAACTATTGTATGATTTATTGGATCATAGAGAAACTGAGAGGTAATTTGTGATTTAGAACTATAAAAGTTAAACACCATTGATTGAGCAAAATTAGAGATGATTTACCGCGATTGATGTGACCATTAAGAAATCCACATAACTTAACGAGTCTTCGATTAATTAAATTTGCATAGAGATATGACAAACTGTTAGTTGGAGATATTTTTGGTGTTGTTCGAGAGAAAGCATTGAATAATTTAGGGATTTTGGTCTACAACTTGGAAAAATAATCTTTTTATTTATATGGAATTATAAACTGTGTGGGATAAACTATGTGAAATCAAAAGCCCTAGAATCGATTTTGCAATTAATAAACAATATAAATTCATATTCCGTCCCTCTTAATTAATTAATTTAGTTCTTTAGATTAACTTAATTTAGTTGCTTTCTTTTATTAATTT
This sequence comes from Hemerocallis citrina, assembly GCA_017893485.1. Lineage (NCBI taxonomy): Eukaryota > Viridiplantae > Streptophyta > Magnoliopsida > Asparagales > Asphodelaceae > Hemerocallis > Hemerocallis citrina. The sequence goes on along the minus strand of CM030359.1, from coordinate 22,022,455 downwards.
TGATTTTACAAATAGTAGCTAATCTCGTAATATCGGTACTCAATAAAATAATTAGTCCCTGTGGGTTCGACACTCTTTTCACTTAACGATACTACTTGTTACGATTTTGTACACTTGCAAAAATTCACATCATGTTTTTGGCGCCGTTGCCGGGGACTAGTTATTCTTTTATTGATATTGAAATTTGCTAGATTATTACTAGTTTGGATTTTTATTTTTATTTTTGTTCAATTATTATTTTACCTCTTTATTTTCTTTTGACTTACTTTTACTTTTATTTATTTTTCTTATTTTATTTTTTTAGTTTTTCTAATTTTTTTTTTCAATACTTACATTTCAGGACATACAAGGAAATTATCATGGAGAGCTATGAGAACAAGGCCTTGAAAGACTATGTTATGCCCTCAATTCATGGAGCAACATCAAGCATAAAGAGACCGGTTATTGAAGCTAACGATTTTCAGATTAAACCGGCGATTATTCAAATGATTCAAAAGACTGTTCAATTTTGGGGACTACCGCACGAGGATCCTTATGTTCACATTGCAAACTTTCTTGAAATTTGTGACACTTTCAAGCACAACAGAGTATCAGATGATGCAATCAGATTGAGACTCTTTCCTTTTTCACTACGAGATAAGGCTTGGCTTGGCTAAATTATCTACCACCCTGTAGTATTACTACTTGGGAGGAACTTGTACAAAAAATTTTAGCTACGTATTTTCTGCCAGCAAAGACAGCGAAGCTAAGGAATGATATTGCCACATTCACTCAATTTGAAACCAGTCTTTGTGTGGTGCATGGGAGAGGTACAAAGAGTTATTGAGAAAGTGTCCTCATCATGAACTACCGAAATGGCTGCAAATTCAAATATTCTATAATGGTTTGGGAGTTACAAATCAATCTATGGTTGACACAGCAGCTGGAGGTGACCTTATGAGCAAAACTCATGAAGCAGCCTACGAACTTTTAGAGGAGATGACATCAAATAATTACCAGTGGTCTTCAGAGAGAACAATGCCAAGAAAAGTGGCTGGAGTTTTTGAACTTGATCCTATTTCTACGTTAAATGCCAAAATTGATATTTTATCTTAACATGTAGGAAATATGAATTTTAGTGCAATTCAATCTAATATGATTTGTGATCTTTGTGCAGGAAATTACTCACGTACAGATTGCCAAGTGGGGAACCCTTTTTCTCAATCAAATTTCAATCAAGCAAATTACGTGTCCAATTTTCAACATCAAAACAATCCTTATTCGAACACGTATCATCAAGAATGGAGAAACACCCCAATTTTTTCCTGGAACAACAATCAAGGAGGAGCAATTAGACCACCTCAAAATTTTCCACAACAAGAAAAGAAGCCGTCACTTGAAGATATGTTTATGCACTACATGCAAAAGACAGAACAATACATACAAAAGACAGATTTAGCAATCAAAAATGTTGCAAATTCAACTTCGGCTTCCATTCACAATCTTGAGGTACAAATTAGTCAAATTTCAAATATTTTTAACGAAAGAACTGTAGGAACACTCCAAGCAACACAATTGTCAACCCCACGGAGAATGTCAAAGCAATAACACTAAGAAGCGGGAGAACAATTGAGCATCCACAAGAAGAAATTGCCGAACAAAATGTGGTTGAAAAGGAAGAACAGTACGAACCAATTGTGGATGAACAAACGTAGCATGAGAAAGTAACTTTTGATGTTTTTAATTCCATAAAGTTTCCTCCTGAAGAACAGTCGTGTATTCAAGTAAGTAAAACTGATTTAATTGTGGGAGAGAAACATAAGGCCAAAGTTGAAAAGTTACCAACCGAAGTATGTCCATTAAATTCAGCAAGTCTTGAATCTGAAAAAGAAAAAATTTCAGAATGTGTTATGTATTTGGATGCTGCACCATCTATTCATTCATTTTTTCAGCAAAAATTGAAGGAGGTGAGGAAATCAAAGACATCATCATCAAGGAAGAAACGAATCAAACTAGAGCTTGAACCTGATCCACACCTAAAGAGAAGTATTAGAAAAGGTGTTTTGATGTTGTTGGATCTTGGCGTCACATAACCATCTCACCTCCATGTTTGGCTGAAGACTTAAAACTTAGCGCTTCTTGGGAGGCAACCCATGTTTTCTTTTACTGCATTTAGATTTGATTTTTGTTTTAGTTTATTTTTAATTTTAATTTTTGATTTTAGTTTGTAGGATTGCATAAGTTTGAAGTCGCCGGGCGGAGCTGTTTTATACACCTACATTGATGACTGTTTTTTAGCAGGATGGAGTCAGAATCTGGAAAAGTGCTTCAAAGAGAAATTGTAGAAAATTGTCTTAGCTTTCTAGCAAAAAAATAAAATCAGCCCATTTGGACACCTACAACTCCAAATATCGCTAAAATACTGAACGCCGCGCGTGCAGAATTTTTAAGACGAATCAGGGGAGAAATTCTGAACTTTTTGCATTCTTTTTGTTTTTCTTTTTCCTTTCCCATTGAGAACAATGTGATATTCAAGTTTGGAGAAAGGGTTACAAATTTATTTTTAATTTATATATTTTTGAAAAGAAAAACAAAACAAAACAAAAGGAATTTCAATTAGGCTTACAATTATACTTTTGAGTTCTTTATTGTGCTAAGCATTGAAATATTTTTTTTTAGGATTGACAGTTGCTTATAAAGAAAGATTTAAGTATACTGATTATTTTAGGATTATTGAATTTCAAAATTTCCTACAAAATTGTGTGAGTCATGTGATTATACATAAAAGAAAAATGTGATGCTTTTTCTTGTGATTATCCCCCTTGATCTAGTCCTAAACAGAGTTTAAGTAAATAGAGTGTTAATGATCAAATAGTTGAATGAATAAAGTCTATCTACTTCAATATTTTGAGTTGCTTAGTAACTAGGGGTATTCATCACAAATGTTTACTTTTACGTCAAACGGCAACTTGAAATTTGAGTATGCAAAGCACTCTAAGTTTGTGACTTGTTGAGTAACCGGGTGAATTTATCTCAAATGTTTTGCATTCGCGTAAAACGGCAAGTGACAACTTAGAGAAGAGACCAAAAAAAATAAAAATAAATAAAAAATAAAAAAAACTCTAGTTTGCTACTCGGTTTGTAGCAGTGAGAAGGGGTAATCACAAATGGAGTTGTCACATACTATAATTACATTAATTCCATGACAAATATGATGGAGTTTGGAATTATGAATAAATAATTGCACTAGAGAAAGTGAGTATACTTGATTTTACTTTATTTGCTATTTTTTATATTTTTAATTGAAAATTTGATGTTTGCACGATGAGATCTCTTAGTGTAATGAGTTAAGCTATTATTGATTATTATTCTTTTATTCATGATTTTACTTTTTGCTCCAGGACAAGCAAAATCTCAAGTTTGGGGGTATTTGATGTGTCTAATTTTTATACAAATATTTGTACTCTTTTACCCATTAAAATTGCTTGTATTCGTCTATATTGTGTTTAATTTATCTTATTTCCATAAGATTTTAGTTAATTAATTATTTTTGAAGAAATAAGATTGTTGATGCAAAATGTGAAGATTTTTGGCAAAATTCAACAAACAAAACAAACAGAATGATTTATTAAATTTTATTGTTTTGTTGATTTTACAATTTTCCTTGTAAAAAGAAAAATATAAATTTTAATTTGCCAATTGAGCTGAAAGTGCAATAAACAATTTTAAAGGGTTTAAATGAGCTAATATGATTTTTAGTTAGTTTAATTAATTTTAAACTAATTATTTTTATTTTTATTTTTATTTTTATTTTTAAATCCAAAATTTTGATTTTGTTTTGTGTGTGCAGCACGTGAAAGAACAAATTAAAGAAGGAAGGAAATAAAGAAAGAAGAGGGATTTTTTTTGCAAAAGTAAATCCTAATTCTCCTATCCGTATGCCTTTAAATACAACACCAAGGCGGATCCCAAGAGCACCTGACGTGACGACTACAAAACAAAAAAAAAGTAAAAGAAAAAAGAGGATCAGAGAGACTTTCTCTCTCTGTGATTCACGTGCAGTTCAAGCCAGGCGAAAGAGAGACGAACCACAGCCAGCACCTGACGTGACAGCCGACTGGACGTGGGCATGCATTTCAAGGCGGAACAGAGATAGCAGAGGTGACAGCTCTGTGTTGCGGGTCCCACCTGACTGGCGTGTAACGCCCCGAATTTCAAATAAGGATAAATTCGAGATTTCACAGGATCTTTACTTCACTTCGTACAATTTTATAAGGAATTTAAAACTTTTTCACTAATACATCAGAGTTCCTTTACACTTAGTTTTTACACAGCGGAAGAAACAAAGATTACAACAATGAAATACAACTTGTATAACTTTAACATCATTTGCAACATTTTTAACTTCCAAACAGCAACAGCATATCCACTTTATAACTCCATGAATGGTCCATTACCTGCATGTCAATCTGTGGGCACGTCAGTTACTTACAATTGACGAAATGTTATACACGGCTATCCTCTCTATGCCGGGAATAGTATAACGATCTCATACTTTAACAAATCACAAAAAGATTGAATGAACAAGTAAAGTGTCAAAGGTGATTATTCTAAACATAAGTGTATGTCATGCCTTAATGCCTAATGCACACATTCTATACTAGGATGACACTAATGCACACTTGTTCGGATTCTATGCATCCTATACTACATAGGTCCGAGGGCAAGCGCCTACGTTCTTCACAATACAGGGCTCGATCCCTCGCCATGAAAACTACCCGGTAGCAAAACAAAGTTCAAACTATTCCACGAATTTGAATCCCAGCCTTGGAGTCCACCGCCGGCTGTTATAACAGATTCCACATCGTGCAAACCGTCCCGTATGTGACCCTCTAGCCCAGTATATATATATATATACATTGGAGACGGTAAACACAAAAATCCATCCGTCCGACTACTCAAGATCTTGGAGTCCACCGCCGACCCGTCCTCATAGTCTCAGATTAAAATATAATAATCCGTCTCCCACAGGGCAACCTCAGTCCACCAACTGGGTCTATAGTCTTGGAGTCCACCGCCGATTATATAGAGCACCCCACTTACGTTTCACTAAGTTCACTACATCTTCACTTATGTGCCTAAATTTTCTTAAGTTCAAGACATGAATAATTTCCATTCAAAGAATTAGTTTTACCTCCTACCGGACTTAATCAACAAATACGAGATGGCTCCTTAGCCATATCTCCAAGTCATTTCTCAAATCCTTTCTTTCAATAATGCCGGTACCGAGGTCTTACTAACTCTAAATCATAAATTTTCATGTACAAGAAACCTGGGTACATATATCCTTCAATAAACATGTCTTAAACTTAAATATTCTTATCTTCACGAATGATCAATGTCTCGTTTAATACTACTCATGAATTCTTTAATCACGAACCTCCAAAAATAATAATCCTCCTTAAGAACATAAATTCATTTAAGTCTCATTAGCAATACATCTCAATTCCATCAAATATTTCTATAATCAAATACTAGAATACTTTCCAAAAAAGGACTTAATTATTCTTATTTCACAACTTAATCAAGGTCTCAATTTAGCACTAATCAATGATCTATTTTTCCACTCTTAATTCCTTTCAATCAATGATTTTACTCATGCTTTTAAAATAATTAACTTGAGAATAAAATCTCATTCTATTTCAACGTCTCTTTTATATCTCAAATATGCATAAAAATCTCTAAAGCTATAAATTCTCCATCATCTATCTTTTATTTATTTATTTATTTTTTTAAACACCTGGATTCTATATATATACATTTTTAAACTCATTCACAAACATTTGAAGTCAAAAAAAAAGATAAAGGTCACCCATGGGCTTTGAACCCGTGAAGCCTCCGGCAGAACCCAAAACCTTCTTCAACAACCACTAGCCCAAGTGAACTAGATGTCAAATAACCCAATCAAAAGCTCCTAATATTGAGTTTCGGTAATTGACTAACCTTTAAGAATTAAAATCAAGAGGTTGTTTTCGCTGAAGAACTACTGGGGAGAGTCAAATATTCCTCCACTTGCGAATGGTTCTGATCCGCAATTCACTAAATGTAGTTCACTTTCCAACGGTGCATCAAAGCACAGGACACATATATGAATGCACTTTGGATTGGATTTCCCAGTGTTTTAGATTTGGACTAACATTCAAATTAAGGAGGTTCGACTAATACAGAAACCAGGTTGTTCACTTCTTTACCATGTATTCCCACAAGAAATTGAAAACAGGGATCAAAACATACTTTCCGAGTAGAAACTTGGGTATTTTGCTTTCAGAGTAGTGAATAGTAGTAATTGGGGATTTAACTAAGGAAAAAACTGGGGCTTTTAATGGCAGGATTAAATATTACATGTATAACAAGGCTCTTGAAAGTATAAAGATTTATAGACAAGAGTCAAACTATACCTTATAATTAGAATAGATTGTCATTATATGGCGTATACCCTCATCATGTCCAGATATTGTCAAATTGTAATGTGTTTCATTTACATATGGCTATCGATATAAACTCCATTTCGGGGTAACTAGTTGGTCCCTCTTTATTTTAAACTGGAATTTATTTCTCACCGAAACTTATTTCGTATTTGATAATAGATTCAAATTAAAAACTGCTTCTTCTCTTTTTGTTACAAGAATTTAGTTCTTCATTGTAAACAACCTAGAAAAATTGTGTTCTCTTATAATAAACTAGAAATGAGTTATGTATACCCGTTTTACTTTACAAAAATTCCTCTTTAAACATAGGGGAAACCTATTCTAATATTTTCACCTCACAATCACTAGTTTCATATAATGACAATTTGTTCTCATTTCCAAACAACATGATCACACTTTGTTTCTTAATCAATAATAGCATTTATACACAAAAGCATGAATTTATTTTCTAATTAACATATTAAATTTATACTACTCATTTAGCATGTAATCCCTACAATTAGAAAGTATAGGATCACCCACTAACACAATGTTAATCTATTTGTCAACATAGCATGCACATTCTAAAAAAAAATTAGAAAGTAGGAGACACCCACCTTGATTGAAGCTTGAACAATTAAAGAAAATGAACACCACTTCTAGCTTCAAGGGCTCCTAGCTCTTCCCCTCCTAGCAATGGCCTCCAAGCACAAAACTCTGTTCTCTCTTCCTTTTTCTTTTTCTTTTCTTTTCTTTCTATTACTTATTTCTTGACTTGCTTTTGGTGTGAAGAATGAGGAGAAATATGGTGCTATTTATAGGGTTTGTAGAGGGTTCAATTTGCAAAATTACCCACCTAATAAATTACTCTCTTAATTTACCAACTCTTCATTTTCTTAACTTCTCCCTCAAACTCTCCAAATACTCTAACTCCCAAACTCCCAACCTCTCATCTCCCCACTCTTCCAAAGCACTAACTCCCCCTCATTCATTCTCCCTTCTTCTACATGCTAAAAACCGGCCCCCCTCCATGATCAAAACTGGTCAACATAGTGTACAAGCACACATTCGCTTCATAAATCTTTCACTATTGCTACTCCGAATTTTATTAATCAGATGGTTACAGATAAGCCCACGTATATTTTGTTTGCATATGAAGCATTGAGGATAAAATCATAGTGTTAATATTCTAAAACCCGGGATCATTACAAGTGTGATGTGTTGAATTTCCAACGTGGGCCCTAATCACCACTCCAAATCAATTCATAATTCAACTTACTATTATACATCCATGCATACACAAACAGCCCATTTTATATACTTATCATGTAATATATGTATATATATATATTTGCAAGTTTACGAAGTGTTACACACTCCGAAATTTATTTAGAAAATAAATACGCTCAAATATGCTTGTCGAAAACACGTGCCTCGCACGTAAAATATAAAAATGCGAAATTTGGTTTTATCAACGAAAAAATATTAAAGATGATAAAATACAGTATAAGAAAAATATTTATTAATTTATACATTCTATGACGTAATTACTACGCGCGTAGGAAACACGTGCATCGCACGTAAAATATCAAAATGCGAAAAATTAATTTTTTGATGAAAAATTATTAAATATAATTGAAAACAATATAAGAAAAATATATTTACTAATTTTGTGTATTTCATGATGAAATCGCAACACGTAGAAAGCACGTGCATTATACGTGCAGAAAGTCAAAAAATGCATTTTAATCAAAACAAGGAGAAAACAAATTTTCGTTTTATAAAATAGATTTAAATACATAAAAATAAATAATTTAAACCTATAGAAAATATTATACGTAGTGGTGGAAGCACGTGCATCAAAACACGTAAAAAGCACGTAAATCCTAGAGATTAAATATTATATTTTAGATGACTAAAATCAATACGAAAAATGTATAAATAGTACGAATCTAAAATATGTAGTGAAATGTATTACAAAATATACGTGCGTAACACCCAGGGGCAAAATTGTAATTTCAATTTTGCGGGGTGTTACATGGCGTCTGTGATGTGCACTCGTAGACAAAGACGAGACAGATATAGACGCATTTTCTCTCTGCCTAGCGAATGTCGCGTGCTGACGTCAGCGGGCACGTAGATCGAGATGGAACATGCTTCACACAGAGGAGAGAGAGAGGACTTGTTTGATCATGCAATTCAAAACATTCGGTTTGCAATTTCTTTTACAAAAATAGTCTCTTTTTGTATCTCTTTTCTCTCTCTCTAATTTTATAATGCAATCCGGGACAATATTTGTTAGTTGCAATTTCATTATGAACTAAATTTTATTTTTCTAGGGTTTCGATGTAGCCTAGTTTTGAGAACAGAATTTTTGATTCCATATTATTTTTCTATTTTTCCATGGTTGTGTGTTTGATTTTTGTGTTTAATGCTTACAATTGTTTGGCCAACTATTGTATGATTTATTGGATCATGGAGAGACCGAGAGATAATTTGTGATTTAGAACTATAAAAATTAAACACCATTGATTGAGCCAAACTAGAGATGATTTACCGTGATTGATGTGATCGTTAAGAAATCCACAGAACTTAATGAGTCTTCGATTAATTAAATTTGCATAGAGATATGACAAACTGTTGGTTGGAGATATTTTTGGTGTTGTTCGAGAGAAAGTATTGAATAATTTGGAGATTTTGGTCTACAACTTGGAAAAATAATCTTTTTATTCATATGGAATTATAAATTGTGTGGGATAAACTATGTGAAATCAAAAGCTTTAGGATCGATTTTGTAATTAATAAACAATATAAATTCATATTCCGTCTCTCTTAATTAATTTAATTAGTTCTTTAGATTAATTTAATTTAGTTGCTTTCTTTTATTAATTTCGATTTTCCAAATAGTAGCTAATCTAATAATATCGGTACTCAATAAAGTAATTAGTCCCTATGGGTTCGACACTCTTTTCACTTAACTATACTACTTATTATGATTTTGTACACTTGCAAAAATTCACATCATCTTTCTCTCTCTCTCTCTCTCTCTCTCTCTCTCTCTCTATATATATATATATATATATATATATATATATATATAAGAATTCTTAGTTGCAAACGAGTCTGCACCGACTCGTTGCAAACTGAGCCGGCGGTCTTTGGATCAGATCGATCAGGATCAAATAGCTATGATTACCCCCACCCACCATCCCCCATCTCTCACTTAAGTTGTGAGAGATAATATGGGAATTTCATCCTAAATAACTTTTTACCTTATTCACTCTCTCACACTCTCTTTCACTCTCAGTTGATGAAGTCGTATTTTTTTTGTGTGCAAAATGTTAACTTTGGGCATTGTTGGAAACAACGACCTACAGACTTCAAAATTAGTCCTGAACTTTAGCCGTTGTTTCCAACAACTACTTCTGTATAACCTAGGTTGTTGTTTTAAACATTGACCTACGTTAAACAATTTTTTTTAATGTACTTGTCTCCTTCTATCTTCTCTCTCAATTTCTCAGTCTCCCTACTCTCTCTCTCTCTCTCTCTCATTCCTGAACCCAAACTCAAACTCTCACTCTCATTCTCCCGCCTCATCTAATCTGCCCTTCCTTCACTTCACACTCTCACTCACTCTCTCCTTCTTCTCGAACTGTCCCTCTCTCTTCCGAAGACTCACCCAAAACCCAAATACCCTAACCCTAATTATCCGTTTAGTTCGTACACATTGTCGACCACTCAAACTCCGTCGTACATATCCGCACTGTGCAAGGTAATCACTTTATTCTAGTTTTGTAGATGTAGCTATGTTGATTGAACTTCTTGTTTAACTTTTTAGATTATTTTTGTGATGTTTAGTTATATAGATGTAGTAACTAGTATACAGTTTTTTGATGATTATAAATGGTAGAATTCTAGATGTAGTTGTTGTTGCTCGCTCAAATTGTAGATGTAGTTGTAGTTTTTATTGTTCGATATTAGTAAAACCACACAAACGGGATCCTAAAATTTCGAAATTTTGCGAGTAGGTCGGACTCACCACACACAAGCCCACACAACTTCTAGAAGTGAGTTTCGATTCATAGTTTGCAAGATACAACCGTGTATCGCGTTCCATTCTTTTTCGTGGGTGAAAGCGATACATTGCCGTATCTTGCAAACCGTGAGTCCAAACTCATTTCTACAAGTTGTGTTGGCTTATGTGTGCTAAGTCCGACCTACTCACAAAGTTTTTCAATTTTTTTATGCTGTTTGTGCATTTTTTTACTTATCTCGAACAACAACAATTATACTTTGAAAATTTTTGAGTACAGTTACACTAGAAAACCGCACAAACAACATCTAAACTTTACGAGTAGGTCGGACTCACCACACACAAGCCAATGTAACTTGTAAAAGTGAGTTTCGTCTCATAGTTTGGAAGAAACATCATTTTCTTTTTCGTGAGTGAAAGCAATACACGGCCGTATCTCACAAACCCTGAGTTGAAACTCACCTCTACTAGTTGGGTTGGATTTTTTGTGGTGATTCCGACCCACTCGCAAAGTTTCAGAATTTTTGGATCTCGCTTGTCTGTTATCCTATGTTCTCGTAACAACTAAAACAACTAATTTTGGATAGTTTGAGTACAAAAACATAGATAACCGCACAAACGGTACCAAAAAATTACGAAACTTTGCAAGTAGGTCGGATTCACAATACACAAGCTAACACAACTTCTAGAATTTAGTTTCGACTCACGATTTGCGAGATACGACCATGTATTGCTATATTTGGTTTTTATTAAAATAAAGCAATACATTGCCGTATCTTGCAAACCATGAGTCGAAACTCAATTCTACAAGTTGTGTTAGATTGTGTGTGGGGAATCCGACCTACTCACAAAGTTTCGTAATTTTTGGGTACCGTCTGTGCGGTTTTCCCACGTATCTTGTTTTATATCTATATTTATGAATAGTTTGATTCGGTCTATATGATTAGTGTATTGAGAATTGTTGTATTATTTTTTATGTTAGATATGGAGAATGAGGAAGAAAATTCAGCTACCGGCGAAAATTTTGTGCGCACATAAGAAGGTGGTGAATCTAAGACGCAAGTTGATGAGTCCCTCAAACTGGAGATATGTATGACGTTCGCACTCTAGAGGAACCAGAGAAGTTTTATCAGAGCTATGCTAGATGTGCGGGATTCGCAATGCGTAAGAGTGAGGATAAATATGGGAAGCGAGGTAGTGGATAAGTCATGTTTGTGTAATAAAGCCGGGGCATCACCAAATCAGCCTAGTGAAGGTAGACGGGGTACTACTTTTAGAACGAGTTGTAGAATTTTCATTCATGTAAAACTAAACAAAGAAAGTAATACATGGGTTTTTTATTCATTTCATGAACCAAACAATCACGAATTTACTTCACTCGGTAGAAGACATATGTTGCCCCAAAACCGTAGTGTTTTGGAAAACCGATAAGAGAGTAATGGACCAATTTTTCCAAGCTAATATTCATACGTGTAAACAAATTTTTTTCTTTGAAAGTGCTAGTGGAGGTCAGGATAAACACAGAAAAAGTTGCTAGAAATCTAGAGAGAGACTTGCGGGAAGCTATGAAAGGACACAACGGAAAATGCTCTGTGAATATTTCGAATCGAAAAAACAAACGGATCCTTTATTTTTTTATGATTTCCAAGTAGCTCCATAAGGCCGGTTGTCTCATTGTATTTGGGTGGTTGATACTGCTAGGATTAATTATGAAGAATTTGGGGATACTTTGCTTTGATGCCTCATACAACACGAATCGATATGGAATGTTATTTACTCCATTTGTTGGAATTAATCATCACTGACAATCAACGTTCTTAGGTTGTGGGTTCATTCCAAATGAGAATGCCCCTTCCGTTGTGTGGTTCTTTGAAAAGTGGCTAGGAGTAATGAAACATGCTCCATTCTGCATCGTGACGGACCGGGATCGTGGCATCGATGTTGCAGTGAAGAAAGTTTTCCCGGAGACTCGGCATCGATATTGCATTTGGTATATATTGGACAAGTTACCGCATGAAGTGCCCATGTCAAATAATGTCGATAAGTTTAGGGATGATTTTAAGAGTATCATCTATAATATAAATGATTTTAAACAGAAATGGAAATATTGCTTTTGCTATATGAAGTTGAGAATAATAAATTGTGGAACGATCTATTTCAAATTCGTGTGAAATGGGCCCCATCTTTGCAAGAGAGTCATTTTGGGCCGGCATGTTGAGTAGCCAATGGGTTGAGTCTATGCATTCCTCCTTGAAGCATCATACCCAAAAGAAGTACTCTTTCAAATGAATTTGTCGTCATCTTCGAAAGAGTCGTAGGTAGGCAAAGACATGAGTAACTTAAAGAAAATCATTGTAATCGTGAGAATAGACCAAAATTGAAAACCAAACGAGCTTTGGAGGAACAAATGGGGCGAATCTACACATTGAAGATTTTCTACAAATTCCAAGATGAGCATAAAAGCTTATTATTTAATGTGACTTTCACTGCCGATGTTGAAACACCGGATAATGCAGCTTTCTTTGTGATGCTTCATGGAAATTCAGAACCACGGAGAGTGGTTCAATTTTTCAAAGTCCGTCAAATGGCTTGTTGTGATTATTTATTGTTTGAATTCATAGGTATTCCTTGCAAACATATTTTGGTGGTTCTTCAGTTCATCCATCACACAACACTACAAGAGCAATATATTACAAGAAGATGGACCCGGAATGTCATGATAAGAAGCTATACATCAGTTCACGATGGCACTAGTGACAATTTTGCTTCTCGCTACTGTGAATTGTGCCATCACGCAAAACAGATGGTGGATCTTGGTTGTTCTTCCGATGAAAGTTACAAATACATGCTTGACCACATGCTTAAGGGCGTTGAAGGGGTTTCACTTTTGCAACCCGAGTGTAGTGGACAACATGCTGAAGGCAGTGGACATGCACATGGAAAAGACAAGGATATCAATCTCGCTTTTTAAAGTGGAAGTTTTTTTTATATAAAAGTTGACTATATGTATCTTTTCATTTATTTAGGTTGCGTCTAACATGCGAAAGATTTGGATCCAAGTGGTTAAGAGTTTTCCGACAATAATTATGATGATGAATCGTGAAGTAAAATTCTCATTGTCTATGTAAAATTCAAGTTGTAGACTTTTAATATTTTTTTCACTAGATATGAAATTTAAGATTTTTGAAGTTTGTAGTTTATGTTGCAAGTTTTGACTGGAACATGATCGTGCATGGAAGCTTGGTCTTCACATGGATTTATATTTTGTAAAAGTGTCTCTCTATATATGTATATGGACTAGCTTTTTTGAAACCATGCGAACCTGAAAATTGTTATTGTGTATGTAATTGCAGTGGAAGTATTAGTGTACAGATTTTAAATGGAGTTCTTGTTATTGAAACAGCCTAAGTCGTTGTTTGAGATAATGGCTTCAGGTTAGCTGAATTTTAAGTAAAAGTTCTTGTCATCTGACCTGAATTTGTCTATTTGAATCAACGGTAGCTGTTGTTTGAGACAACGACCTTCTATAACCTAAGTCGCTATTTGAGACAATGACTTCAGGTTATCTAAAATTTTGGCAAAAACTCTTGCTTTCTGACTTGAACTTGCCATTTTTAGCCAAATGAAGCGGTTGTTTGAAACAATGATTTCTCATAACCTTGGCTGTTGTTTGAGACAACGACTTTAGGTTAGTTTTTTTTTTTTTTTTTGACTTTTGAGGCATTTCTCTTTGTATTGATATTTTTGGGGGTTTTTTTGGGTATATGAAGAGCGTTAATAAATTATTTTGTTGCGATCGTATGACTCCGAATAAGGGCTTTATCTTCATACATGAGATGAAATTATCTTTTTCTTGACCGTGTTGTGATTTGACCGTACAGTGAATTCTGATGACTCACCGCTTTGAAGCGAATTAAATTTCTTGCATGCATCAGAGTCTTCTTGTCCAAATGTATTTTTAATTGTTAAAAAATTTTGGGCCCTTTTTATTTTTAATTATGGTTTTTATTTATAGGACTTGTAAGTGGAAATGGAGGTTCAGTTTGGAGAGTAGAGCTGGTATCGGGTCTTATCGGGTCGGTTCCTTCGCTACCCGGATCCAGACTCGGTACCTCACGGGTCCAAAAATTGGACCCGAACCCAGACTTGCGAGGATCGGGCCCGGGTCCTTATTAAAAAAAACCTACCCCTTGGGTCCGGTAATGAGGAATAAATATTTGCACTTAAGTATTTTTGCACCCGATACCATACGGTTCTAACAATTTTTACACTTAAGTACATCAACAAATATTATATTTACACATCCACATTCAATAATTACTATTTACATGTATATCCCTATAACCATATTATTCAAATTCCATATTTTGGGGGTATTTTTTAACGAGTCCGAGTCGGGTCTACTTTAAGCGGACCCGAACCCGGACCCGTATAGATCGGGTCAGTTCCGATCCAATGTCGGATCCGGATTGGGTCCGGGTCGGTTCCGGGTATCGGTCAAAGTAACAACTCTGTTGGAGAGTAGGGTTAGGATTAAGGTTAGGGTTAGATGTTCTTTTCTATTTTTTGGTTGTTTTAAACAAGATTTTTTAAAAAAAGTTTTACATTGATTTTAGTTTTAATACGTGATGCGATCGTATATTCGTGGTTCTCTCATAGTGTATGATTTTTTAATTCTAATTGCTTGTAAATGAACCTCATCATAGATATTCCATCTACATATGTGTTCTCCATCAATTGAATGACTGTGATATGTCTTTTTATAACCATGCGTACTGATTGTTAGGGGTAAGGTAAGGTTAGGGTTAGGGAAAGTTCTTTTCTTTTTTCTTTAAAAGACTCCGCATTAATGGAGACTGTGTTCAGTAACTCCAGCACCCATTATTGAAGACTGTCATAAGCGAAGATAAGTACATTGAAAATTAAAAAAATGAGGTAAAATATATTCTCACTGTCTACATAAACATCCCCCCCCCCCAACCTTTAAAAAAAATTAAATTAAATATTCCAAACAAAAAAAAATTCAAAAAATTGGATGGAAGAGAGCAAGATGAAAATATTCCAAAATATTTTAACCTAAAGTCGTTGTTCCAAACAATGACATAAGTTAAAGTAGGTCGTTGTTTGAAACAAAGGCTTTGGAGGCTACTCAAACAGACAAATTAATGTCAGGAAGCATGAGTTTCTTGTTCAAATTTGGACTAACCTTAGGCCGTTGTTTCAAACAATGACCTACGTATGTTATAATAAGTCGTCGTTTGAAACAACGACTCCAAGTTAGTTTTAAAATATTTAAAAAAACTATTGCTATCTTTAATATAAATTTCCTTTAGAATTTACCAGATCCCAATAGATGTGTTCCTCCCATTCCTCTAATATGTCATCACATATTTAAATTCTAAAAATTGAAGAAAAAAAAATATCTTCACCATCTACATAAACACCTCCCCCCCCCCCCCCCCCCCCCCCCCCCCCCCCCCCCCAAAAAAAAAAAGATATCATCATAATTCTTTTGGTCAAATGGAAAAATAATTTTAAAAAAAGAAATTTGAATAAAAAAATATCAAAATTGCAACCTTAAACCTACCCTCCAATAACCCTAACCCTTACCCTAACAAAGGCCATAAACATATAAAAAGAAATAAAAAAAAAAATCCTTCTCATAATTCCCTTTAAAAATATAAAATCGTGAAAATATAGTTTGACAAGCGGAAATGAACTGGGCGAGAAATTCAGTGCGCTTCAAAGCAGACAATCATCAGATCACACTGTACGGTAAAGCGACAATACGGTCAGTACAAAGATAATATATTTTAACCTACCCCAACGCAAAAAAAAAGATTTTTTAAAAAAAAGGTGCTACAATTAAAAATTTTAAAAAAAATTTAAAAAAAAAGGTGCTACAATTTTTTAACCTGAAGCCGTTGTCATAGACAACGACCTAGGTTAGAATAGGTCATTGTCTGAGACAAGGCTTCAGTTGGTTCAAAATAGAAACTTCAAGTCAGAGAGTGAGTTTTTTTAAAAAAAAGTTTTAAACCAACCTAAAGCCGTGGTCTGAAACAGCGACCAAATTTAACCTAGGTCGTTGTTTAAGAGAATGGCTACAGTTGGTTTGAAATGACAAGTTCAAGTAGGACAACAATTGTTTTTTTTCTTAATTTTGAACTAACTTGAACCTGTTGTCTCAGAGAACGACCTAGTTTACAATAGGATGTTGTCTGAGACAACGGCTTCAGTTGATATAAAATGCCAACTTTTGGTTGAGTTTAAGCCGTTGTGTGCAACAACGGCCTAAGTGAAAGAATTTTTCAAAAAATTACATCAACATCAACAGAGCAGCATTAACAGCTACATTTTGAGCACCAACTGCTACATTTCAACAACTTAACATACATGATCATTCAATCATCATATTCTTGTCTCAACTCCACATTAAAAACTAACAAAATTAATATAATCAATCTCAGGGGTATATAGCTGCCGAATTACAACTCATCTCGCAGCTGGTCAAGCTTGTCTCTGTAGTATGTTAAAAACCACGCGGGTTATCTTTGTAGTTGCATCTACCAGCCCAATACACTCCTAAAGGTGCTAACATTTTTTTGTTCGGTGCATCGGCCACCCAACCCTCCATCAATTTCATAATACGGAGATGACCAAAGTGTAGAAGTTCCCAAGAACAAAGCTATAACAAGTGCATGGGCCCCATCATCTCAACTCCATCTAATACACATGCACACAAAGTCTTGTAGAGGGTAGCTAATGTACAACTTTTTCAGCTATACCGACCCGCTAAGCTTAGATCGGCGAGCAACCATAGATACATAAGTGAGACGGTATCACCTGTGAAGTTTGGTAAGAGAGAACCTTCAAGCATAGTTAGAATGTAAGCCCTGGTGTAGCACTGCACGTCATACTCGTTCGACTCATCGATCAAGATATTTTCAAAATGATTCTTCAACCATGAAAGTTAGATTGATTGTTCGTCAAAAAAATCTCCATCTTCATCATCCTCATTGTCTAAGTCTGCACAGAGGAGCTCACAAACAATATCTACCTTCTCAAAATTCATACTTTCCGTCACGGCCATCCCATCTATTGGAAGACCGAAAATCATGGCGATATCTTGCAATGTCACTGGCATTTCTTCTACCAGTAGATGGAATGTCACGTCCCGCTTCCTAAAAATACGGAATACAAGCACGTGACATTAGCCCAGCGAATGACATGCGTCATCCATAAGCTGTTACTGATTCAACTCAACACTATAAACAAGAAAGTGATACAATCACGCATGCAATAAAAGAATAATCACGCGAATAACAATACTTGGAATATAAGCATGAAATAAACAAATATAATAATCCAACATCTGGAAACAATAATAATAATATTCGGGTCAAAAGACCACAATACAATAAAATAACAATGTTCAATAATTTAAGTCTCCATAACAAAACAATAATTAATTAAGCAGTGATGCTATCAATTTCTTCACCAATGTTGTTCTCCTAATCCATCAGGTAATTCTCCTTGATTACCTGTAAGCTGCTCATCTAAAAAGAGAGAATAATATGTCCTTACAGCAAGTCGTGGACAACAAGTAAAGTAAACAGTAAAACAATGACAATAACGATATAACAATGAATTCAATGAAACAATAGAATCGATAGCAATGAACAATTGGCAAAATGATAACGATGTAATGTGCAATAACGATGATCAATAACAATAACAATAAACGATATCAATAACGGTAACAATAACGATAACACTGTTCAATAAGGATGACAATATGCAATGACGATCTGATGACAATCTTAAGTCTATTATTCATTTTAGTTCTAACTAATGCATGTACTACTACGTCCTATACCACAGGTTCGATGTATACAAACACTTTTGTTTAGACCTAAGTGGTGCACTCTATAGATCATGTACTCGGCAACGGTAATCACTATTCACCTTTCTGTGTACGATATGGTACTTCAGCAACGATACGATACACGATAGATTGGGTTACCGTCGTAAGCCACAATCAATCGATAAAACACTAGCCGATAACATTATTTAGGGAAACAAGGGCTCTTCCTCTGAGTACAGTCTCTACATTGTCCACTACTTAAATAACCCTTAAACCCTGACTTGTTAACAATTCTTTATTCAATCAACATGCAATAATGGTTGGCAATATTACGATACTAATAGAGAACAATAGGGACAATAATATTAATGGGGAAATGATAAGACGATCAATAAGGACCACTAGAATGATGACAATGCAACACTAAGATCATGCATTGCAATTCATACAATTAAATGCATCAAATACAACAATATAGATTCAATTATATTATCAAAACATGGAAACTCAATTCTGGACAGCAGTAGATTACTGTACCAAAATCGTATTTTCCGTTGCTACAGAACAACAAAAGTGGATCCGTCAGAAGTTCTAGAAAAAAGACTCATGTCCGGTTCCAACGCATATTTAAAGTCAAAATTCCGATAACAGTAGCTAGGTTAATTATAGGGTTCTTTACAGATTATTGATTCTTGCTGGTTATTGATGTCAATCAGTTATAGTTATAAAATCGGTAAATTTTTACTTTAAAAATCATAAAAATAATTATCATGACCCTTAGCATGTTAACTATCAGTCTAGAAATTATCAGAGCATTATTCTAATATTAACTTAGCCTTTTAATAGTTTTTTTTTGATAATGCGGATGGAATCGAAAGATTCCAGCCCAATATATAAATGAAAAAGGAGGTTACAAACAGATACAATTTACCAAGAGTAAAACAATAGATCAATAACAATACGAAAAAGACTCAAATACAACCGCAATAGAGTACATTGCCAAATCAAACCACTAAGCCAGAACAACGCAAGGAAGTGAAAGCAACCACTACAAAAGAAACCAGATTTACCGGCGAATATTCCCCGGCGTTTTACTAGTAACGCCGGTGTAGGTAGCGATTAGGATGGGGCCACCAGATGCGATGGTTATATACTGGCGGCCGAATTAAAACGCCGGTGAATCCGATTATTCACCGGCGTTTTATTTAAAAACGCCGGTGAAGTTTATGATTCACCGGCGTGTCTAATTAAAACGCCGGTGAAAAGCTGCGATAAATCCCATCTGCCTAACCTTTCGCTCGCCATTACCCTAAACCCCAAAAAAGTAAAAAAGAAAAAGGCGCTTCGTTTTCCCTCCTTCCTCGCTCTCCTTCCCGCGCGTTTGCCTCCGCCGCTTCGTCCTCTTCGACAGGCTTCGAACATTCGTCATCGTCCCCTCTTCCCTTCGCCATTTTCGATTTCCCTCCTCCCTATCCCGATTTGGAGGTGAATCGGCGAACGGAAAACGATCGTGTCGCCCCGCTCTCTCTCTATCTTCCCCCCCGCGCTCGTCGCCCCGCTCTCTCTCTCTCTTCGGTATCATCTGTTGATTCCCCTAATTTTTTATACTTAGCATTTTTTTCTGATAGATGCATGTTGAAATTTTCATGTTCTTATAATGTTAATGAAGCTGATTTCATGCATCTGATTGTCTTCTTGGCATGTTTGTTTGATATAAAATGGGTTCACTGTGAACCGACGATGCACAACAATAGGGTTTTAGATTGGGTTGGGCACAACCATTAGTGGAGCAACATATATGCTCAGATAATGTAAATTTTCATTTCAAGAAACTGTTAAAGTTACCTGCAGATTGCCCTCTTTGGCATGATTTTTTAACCAAAAATGGGTTCACTTCCAAACTAAGTATGCTGCGAGAAATTTCATATACTTTCTTATTGTTAAATAAGCTTAGTTTGGAAATTTCATCTTGGCATGTTTTTTTAACCAAAATGGGTTCACTGTGAACTGAGGATGTTATAGCTACGGATGCCAAAATCCTCCGGATATGCTGAACAATTGGGTTTTAGGTTTAGTTAGGCTAAAGAATTAGTAGATCAACATATATGCTCAGATAATGAAAATGTTCATTTAAAGATACTGTTAAAGTAACCTGTTTGCCATCTTTGGCATGATTTTTTAACAAAAAATGGGTTCACTTCCTAACTAAGTATGCTGCTAGAATTTTCATCTTCTTTCACTGTTAATGAAGCTTATTTCATGCATCTGATTGCCTTCTTGGCATGTTTTTTTGGTATTAAATGGGTTCACTGTGAACTGAGGATGCTATAGTTGTATGCCAAAATCCTCCACATATGCACAACAATTGGGTTTTAGATTTAGTTGGGCTCAAGAATTAGTAGAGCAACATATAAGATCGGATAATGGAAATTTTAAATTGGCCATACTGTTAAAGTAACCTGATTGCCCTCTTTGGCATGATTTTTTAACCAAATAATGGGTTCACTTCCAAACTAAGTATGCTGCTAGCATAGGCCTCATCTTCTTTCACTGTTAATGAAGCTGATTTCATGCATCTGATTGTCTTCTTGGCATGTGTGTATTTGAATCCTTGACAGGTACAACATGCCGAGGCGTTTAAAGAGGACAACTATAAATGATGGCAACGAGAGCCATGGGGATGAGCAGCCACTACAGAATAGTGGCAGTCAAACCGAAGAGGGTGAGGGTAGCACGCCGCCCACTGTCAAAAAACATCGTGGGCGGACGAAGATGACGAATGTTTGGAGGCTTCAGAATGATGAAAGGATCGAGGTGGAGGCGAACGATGTTGGGCAACCAGTTGGCGACAACGCCAGCAAATTTTCCTCCTTCATTGGTGTCATAGCAAGGAACCCCCGCATACTTCCTCTGTCATACGAGAGTTGGCCGAAGGTGCCAACCACCACAAAAGCCACCGCTATTACGACCGTCAAGGTATTTCTCATCTAAAATACATAATTGGTCGGCGAAAAATTATTATTGAAATATGTATTATTAGTGATGGGTAATGAATTTTGCAGCAATACTTCTCGTTCGCCGACTCCCTTACTCCTTGGGTTGAAAAGTCACTCTCGAAGAAGTGGAGGGACTACAAGAGTGAATTGAAGTCGAAGTTTTATAACAAAGAGCTTTCAGAGGAGGAGAATGCAGTGAATGTGCCAGAAAATGTGGAGCCTTCGGATTGGCAATTTCTTGTGCACTACTGGAGTTCGGTGATCGGTCAGGTATTTACATTAAACACACAAAAATCTAATGAGTATGTGGTTGTATGGCGGCTATAATGAATTTCTCTGTTAACTTCATTGTGGCATGTACAGAAAAGGGCGGAGGTGGGAGCTGCCAGTCGGTCAAAGCAGCTAGTGCTGCACACCGCTGGTACACAGAGCTTCGCTCTGGTTCGGGAAGAATTGGTAGGCGCAATAGTACTAATGTAAATTTTTTACTTACAGTTATTTGTTTATAACCATTTCATCTTACTAATATATAGGCAGAAGATTTGGGGGGGCCTACGGAGTTTGGGGACATTGACTTTTTTGATGCCACCCACAAATCAAAGGATGGGACGTATGCGAGCCCTGAGGCAGCACGGATTCTGGTAATTTGTGAACTAATATCTAATGAGGAGTCGAAATCTCATCTGCTTTTAACTCTGATTGTTATGTCCTTTTACAGACTAATGCTCGGAAAAGGTATGATGAAATCTCCTCTGCTTCAGATTCGGACCCTACGACGCCACGCCCAGATTGGCGTACCCGGCAGAGAGTTGCCTTGACCGATGTTAGGGGAAAGGAGAGGCATGGACGTGTCCGTGGTATGGGCCTGGGACCAACCCCCTCGCGGCTATTTGGACGGAGTTCATCTAGTTCAAGTGGCAATCAAGACGAGGAGATGACTGCCTTAAAGGCACAAGTTGCACTCCTCCAAGAACAAATGGCCAATTTAATAGGGCAGCAGTCCCAAGTCCCACCCAGGGTAAGTATTTAAATTGGTTTTTTTAAAGAGATTATGGTCTTGAATGCATGAAAGACACGTACTAGTGTTTGTGAGTGTGCATTGTGGCTGTCGTCTATAAGTATATCGTATATGTTTCTTAAGTGGGCTGTGATTAGAAAGAAAGGGCTGGAGTGGAGATCTGGAAACCCAAATAGAGACATCTCGTTTATTATAATCTATACTTTTTGTTGGACCAATCCCCTCTTGTTGTTGTTGCTGATGTCTCTATGTGTCTGTGTGTTGAAGGGAAAGAAGGGATGAGGGGAGAGATGAGGAAAATGCCGCTATGTTAGCCTGGTGTATCCAAAGTCTCTACCATCCTTCTTTTTGGCTCCATATATGGCTTGTATATTAAATGGGTTTCCTTCCACGATGACAGTCCGTAATACTACACTTGATATGAGCCCTGTTCATAGCTGCACCCTATTGCATACTCACAAACAACTAATACGTGTCATTCATGCATTGTATTACCAATCCCACTTTGGCACATAACATGCTTAGATGACATAGTATGACCTGCTGATAAGGTTTGTTCAGCCGCGCTGTTGTACTGATTTGGAGGATTTTGGTATGCTAGCAGCATACTTAGTTTCACAGTGAACCCATTTTTTGTTACAAAATCATGCCAAAGATGGCAATCTGCAGGTTACTTTAACAGTACCTGAGCTTATATGTTGCTCTACTAATTCTTGAGCCCAACTAAATCTAATTTTCTTAAGTGGGCTGTGATTAGAAAGAAAGGGCTGGAGTGGAGATCTGAAAACCCAAATAGAGACATCTCTTTTATTATAATCTATACTTTTTGTTGGACCAATCCCCTCTTGTTGTTGTTGCTGATGTCTCTATGTGTCCATGTGTTGAAGGGAAAGAAGGGATGAGAGAGAGATGAGGAAAATGCCGCTATGTTAGCCTGGTGTATCCTCATTCTCTACCATCCCCTCTTGTTATATATTAAATCAGTTTCCTTCCACGATGACAGTCCGTAATATTATACTTGATATGAGCCCTGTTCATCGCTGCACTAAATCTAATACCCAATTGCTGTGCATATCCGGAGGATTTTGGCATACGTACCTATAGCATCCTCAGTTCACAGTGAACCCATTTTGTTACAAAAAACATGCCAAGATGACAATCAGATGCATAAGATAAGCTTCATTAACAGTAAAAGAAGGTGAGGATGGCAATCATGCCAAAGATGGCAATCAGGTTACTTTAAAAGTATCTTAAAATGAAAATTTCCATTATCTGAGCATATATGTTTCTTTAAAAGTGACTGTGACCAATTGTTCTTAATTGGGCTGTGATTAGAAAGAGACGAGTTGGAGTGGAGATCTGGAAACCCATATAGAGACATCTCGTTCATAATAATTTATTATTATTGTTGTTCTTGTCATTCTTGCTGTTGTTGCCGATGTCTCTATGTGTCCGTGTGTTGAAGGGAAAGAAGGGATGAGAGAGGGATGAGGAAAATGCCGCTATGTTAGCCTGGTGTATCCTCATTCTCTACCATTCCTCTTTCTGGCTTCTATATTTGGTTTCCTTCCACGATGACGATTCCAGTTAAAACTACACTTGCTATGAGCCCTATTTGTCATTTTCGATTTCCCTCCTCCGCTCTCTCTCTCGCTCTCTTCGGTATCATCTCTTGATTTCCCTTATTTTCCAAACTTAGCATATTTTTCAGATAGATGCATCTTGATTTCCTTAACTTGAATGGTTTAGTTGGGATGAAGAATTAATAGAAAAATAAATGCTTAGATACTGGAAATTTTCATGGTCTTTCACTGTTAATGAAGCTCATTTCATGCATCTGCTTGTCTTCTTGGCATGTTTTTTTGATACTAAATGGGCTTAGTGTGAACTGAGGATGCTATATCTATGTACGCCAAAATGGTCAGTGATTTGCACAACAAGTTGGTTTTAGATTTAGTTGGGCACAACAACTACTGGAGCAACATATACTTAAGCTCAGTTAATGTAAATTTTCAATTTAAGGTACCGTTAAGGTATCCTGCAGATTGCCCTATTTTGCATGATTTTTTGATCAAATAATGGGTTCACCACCAGACTGTTAGTATGCTGTTAGCATCCCCATCCTCTTTCACTGTTAATGAAGCTCATTTCATGCATCTGCTTGTCTTCTTGCAATGTTTTTTTGATAATAAATGGGTTCACTGTCAACTGAGGATGCTATACCTACGTACGCCAAAATGGTCTGTGATTTGGACAACAAGTTGGTTTTAGATTTAGTTGCGCACAACAATTAGTGGAGCAACATATAATTAAGCTCAGTTAATGGAAATTTTCATTTTAACTTACTGTTAAGGTATCCTGCCGATTGCCCTTGCATGATCTTCTGATCAAATAATGGGTTCACCACCAAACTGCGTATGCTGCTAGCATCCCCATCCTCTTTCACTGTTAATGAAGCTCATTTCATGCATCTGCTTGTCTTCTTGCCATGTTTGTTTGATAATAAATGGGTTTACTGTGAACTGAGGCATTAATAGAAATTTTCATTTCAAGATACTGTTAAAGTAACCTGTTTGCCATCTTTGGCATGATTTTTTAGCCAAAAAAGGGTTCACTTCCAATCTGAGTTTGTTGAAGGCATCCCCATCTTCTTTTACTACTACTGAAGCTTATTTCATTAAGATCCAGGATGGCCAATTTGGATTGGGCTGTGATTGGATTGTTCAGTGGCTGTTGTCCATGTTCTTAGTTGGGCTGTGATTAGAACGAGATGGCTCGAGTGGAGATCTGGAAACCCATATAGAGACATCTTCTTCATAATGATTTATTATTATTGTTGTTCTTGTCGCTCTTGTTGTTGTTGCCGATGTCTCTATGTGTCCGTGTGTTGAAGGGAAAGAAGGGATGAGAGAGGGATGAGGAAAATGCCGCTATGTTAGCCTGGTGTATCCTCATTCTCTACCATTCCTCTTTCTGGCTTCTATATTTGGTTTCCTTCCACGATGACGATTCCAGTTAAAACTACACTTGCTATGAGCCCTATTCGTATTTTTCTTCTATGAAGAATTGATCTATGACTACAATCTCCATTCAAAACCCAATTGTTCTATATTTGGTTCCCTCTTGCTGTTGTTGCTGTTGTTGAAGTGAACCCATTTTGTTTTATTGTTAGTGAAGCTTATTTTCATGCATCTGATTGTCATCTTGGCAATTGAATTTGACCAAATAATGGGTTCACTGTGAACTGAGGATGGTATATAGGTACGTATAGTTGGGGAGCAACATATAAGCTCAGATAGTGGAGAAATTTTCATTTTCAGATACTGTTAATGTAACCTGATTGCAATCT
Source organism: Hemerocallis citrina (assembly GCA_017893485.1). Lineage (NCBI taxonomy): Eukaryota > Viridiplantae > Streptophyta > Magnoliopsida > Asparagales > Asphodelaceae > Hemerocallis > Hemerocallis citrina. The sequence continues at coordinate 21,996,746 of CM030359.1, read as the reverse complement.
TAGCCAAAAATATTTTTCTTACCACAAAATGGGTTCATTTCCAAACTAAGTATGCTGCATAGCATCCCCAGTTTCTTTCACTGTTGGTGAAGCTTATTTCACAAACCTGATGGTCTTCTAAGGCTATTTTTTTGGTCCTATTTTCACTTAACTGTTAGTGAAGCTCATATCATGCACCTGATTGTCTTCTTGGCATGTTTGTTTTGATACCAAGAATGGGTTCACTTTGAACTGAGGATGGTATATAGGTACGTATAGTTGGGGAGCAACATATAAGCTCAGATAGTGGAGAAATTTTCATTTTCAGATACTGTTAATGTAACCTGATTGCAATCTTAGCCAAAAATATTTTTCTTACCACAAAATGGGTTCATTTCCAAACTAAGTATGCTGCATAGCATCCCCAGTTTCTTTCACTGTTGGTGAAGCTTATTTCACAAACCTGATGGTCTTCTAAGGCTAATTTTTTGGTCCTATTTTCACTTAACTGTTAGTGAAGCTCATATCATGCACCTGATTGTCTTCTTGGCATGTTTGTTTTGATACCAAATAATGGGTTCACTGTGAACTGAGGATGGTATATAGGTACGTATAGTTGGGGAGCAACATATAAGCTCAGATAGTGGAGAAATTTTCATTTTCAGATACTGTTAATGTAACCTGATTGCAATCTTAGCCAAAAATATTTTTCTTACCACAAAATGGGTTCATTTCCAAACTAAGTATGCTGCATAGCATCCCCAGTTTCTTTCACTGTTGGTGAAGCTTATTTCACAAACCTGATGGTCTTCTAAGGCTATTTTTTTGGTCCTATTTTCACTTAACTGTTAGTGAAGCTCATATCATGCACCTGATTGTCTTCTTGGCATGTTTGTTTTGATACCAAGAATGGGTTCACTTTGAACTGAGGATGGTATATAGGTACGTATAGTTGGGGAGCAACATATAAGCTCAGATAGTGGAGAAATTTTCATTTTCAGATACTGTTAATGTAACCTGATTGCAATCTTAGCCAAAAATATTTTTCTTACCACAAAATGAGTTCATTTCCAAACTAAGTATGCTGCATAGCATCCCCAGTTTCTTTCACTGTTGGTGAAGCTTATTTCACAAACCTGATGGTCTTCTAAGGCTAATTTTTTGGTCCTATTTTCACTTAACTGTTAGTGAAGTTCATATCATGCACCTGATTGTCTTCTTGGCATGTTTGTTTTGATACCAAATAATGGGTTCACTGTGAACTGAGGATGGTATATAGGTACGTATAGTTGGGGAGCAACATATAAGCTCAGATAGTGGAGAAATTTTCATTTTCAGATACTGTTAATGTAACCTGATTGCAATCTTAGCCGAAAATATTTTTCTTACCACAAAATGGGTTCATTTCCAAACTAAGTATGCTGCATAGCATCCCCAGTTTCTTTCACTGTTGGTGAAGCTTATTTCACAAACCTGATGGTCTTCTAAGGCTAATTTTTTGGTCCTATTTTCACTTAACTGTTAGTGAAGCTCATATCATGCACCTGATTGTCTTCTTGGCATGTTTGTTTTGATACCAAGAATGGGTTCACTTTGAACTGAGGATGGTATATAGGTACGTATAGTTGGGGAGCAACATATAAGCTCAGATAGTGGAGAAATTTTCATTTTCAGATACTGTTAATGTAACCTGATTGCAATCTTAGCCGAAAATATTTTTCTTACCACAAAATGGGTTCATTTCCAAACTAAGTATGCTGCATAGCATCCCCAGTTTCTTTCACTGTTGGTGAAGCTTATTTCACAAACCTGATGGTCCTCTAAGGCTAATTTTTTGGTCCTATTTTCACTTAACTGTTAGTGAAGCTCATATCATGCACCTGATTGTCTTCTTGGCATGTTTGTTTTGATACCAAGAATGGGTTCACTTTGAACTGAGGATGGTATATAGGTACGTATAGTTGGGGAGCAACATATAAGCTCAGATAGTGGAGAAATTTTCATTTTCAGATACTGTTAATGTAACCTGATTGCAATCTTAGCCGAAAATATTTTTCTTACCACAAAATGGGTTCATTTCCAAACTAAGTATGCTGCATAGCATCCCCAGTATCTTTCACTGTTGGTGACGCTTATTTCACAAACCTGATGGTCCTCTAAGGCTATTTTTTTGGTCCTATTTTCACTTAACTGTTAGTGAAGCTCATATCATGCACCTGATTGTCTTCTTGGCATGTTTGTTTTGATACCAAGAATGGGTTCACTGTGAACTAAGGATGGTATATAGGTACGTATAGTTGGGGAGCAACATATAAGCTCAGATAGTGAAGAAATTTTCATTTTCAGATACTGTTAATGTAACCTGATTGCAATCTTAGCCGAAAATATTTTTCTTACCACAAAATGGGTTCATTTCCAAACTAAGTATGCTGCATAGCATCCCCAGTTTCTTTCACTGTTGGTGAAGCTTATTTCACAAACCTGATGGTCTTCTAAGGCTAATTTTTTGGTCCTATTTTCACTTAACTGTTAGTGAAGCTCATATCATGCACCTGATTGTCTTCTTGGCATGTTTGTTTTGATACCAAGAATGGGTTCACTTTGAACTGAGGATGGTATATAGGTACGTATAGTTGGGGAGCAACATATAAGCTCAGATAGTGGAGAAATTTTCATTTTCAGATACTGTTAATGTAACCTGATTGCAATCTTAGCCGAAAATATTTTTCTTACCACAAAATGGGTTCATTTCCAAACTAAGTATGCTGCATAGCATCCCCAGTTTCTTTCACTGTTGGTGAAGCTTATTTCACAAACCTGATGGTCTTCTAAGGCTAATTTTTTGGTCCTATTTTCACTTAACTGTTAGTGAAGCTCATATCATGCACCTGATTGTCTTCTTGGCATGTTTGTTTTGATACCAAGAATGGGTTCACTTTGAACTGAGGATGGTATAGGTACGTATAGTTGGGGAACAACATATAAGCTCAGATAGTGGAGAAATTTTCATTTTCAGATACTGTTAATGTAACCTGATTGCAATCTTAGCCGAAAATATTTTTCTTACCACAAAATGGGTTCATTTCCAAACTAAGTATGCTGCATAGCATTCCCAGTTTCTTTCACTGTTGGTGAAGCTTATTTCACAAACCTGATGGTATTCTAAGGCTATTTTTTTGGTCCTATTTTCACTTAACTGTTAGTGAAGCTCATATCATGCACCTGATTGTCTTCTTGGCATGTTTGTTTTGATACCAAGAATGGGTTCACTTTGAACTGAGGATGGTATATAGGTACGTATGCCACAATCCTCCGGCCGGATATGCACAACACCTGGGTTTTGCGATATAGTTGGAGAGCAACATATAAGCTCAGATAGTGGAGAAATTTTCATTTTCAGATACTGTTAATGTAACCTGATTGCAATATTCGGCATGGTTTTTTTATCTGGGCTATGATTGGATCTAGGATGGCAAATTTTGACTGGGCTGTGATTGGATTGTTTAGTGGATGTTGTCTATGTTCTTAATTGGGCTGTGATTAGAAAGAGTGGGCTCGAGTGGAGATCTGGAAACCCATATAGAGACATCTTGTTCATAATAATTTATTATTATTGTTGTTCTTGTCGCTCTTGCTGTTGTTGCTGATGTCTCTTTGTGTTCATGTGCTGAAGGGAAACAAGGGATGAGAGAGAGATGAGGAAAATGCCGCTATGTTAGCCTGGTGTATCCAAAGTCTCTACCTTTCTCCTTTCTGTTTCCATTTCTGGCTTCTATATATATTTGGTTTCCTTCCACGATGACAGTTCCCTAAAAATACACTTGATATGAGCCCTATCTTATTTTTCTTATTTTTCTTATATTTGGTTTCCGTCCACGATGACAGTTTCATGGATTGTCTGGACAATCCATGAAAGAGATGCTTAGATACTGAATTTTTATTTGTTTTACTGTTTTAGGTAGTGGATATTCCCAATCAAGGGAGATAATATAGAGTTTTCGAGTTAGATACTGAATTTTCATTTGTTTTGTTATTTTAGATATATTTAAAAAACAAAATTAAGTACCGGATTTTTAGCATTGCAATGTAATTATTTTACCTCTCTATATATCATCAACAATTCCATTTGCAATTGGCACTTTGATCTTATAATTTAAGATACAGTTAGATATTTTTTGCAAGTTCAAAAAATATGTATATTCTGTATTGTGGTATACTGTTGAACTAAACTATTGTTTTTTTTTTGTTCACAGAGCGGTCGCCCAGATGAAGAAAATTCTGATGATCAGAACTGAAGCTCCTCGAGGGTATGAATCCGTGGTCCTCCTTGATGTCCTCCTTGCTGTTCTTGTGTCCTTGCTGTATGATTGTTCTTATGTCCTCCTTGCTGTTATGTCAGACTGTTTTTTTTGGATGAGAGTTGTGTCAGGCGGTTTAGTTGGGATATTTGTCAGACTTGAGATATTTGGGATGTTCGTCGGTCTGTTAATTTGGTTGTGATTATGACTGTTAATTTTGCGATGAATTTGGTTGTGACTATGACACTGGTAATTACTTTGTTGAGATATTTGGATATGACACGTGTTAAACTTTATTATATTTCTTGTGTTTGGTTGTCATTTGCGCATTAATATGAAATGAAATTGGTTGAATCAGTAGTTATGAATTAGTTTATGGGTTTTGTAAAAGAAATTGTGAATTGAAATCGAACGGAAAACGGAGAAAGGAATACAAACGGGCATAGCTAGACCGGCGGTCTATCTATTGAATTAGTTGCAGAGTGTGATAGACCGGCGGCCACACAAACGCCGGTGTATGCCGCTAGACGCCGGTGAATAGCGTCAGTTGTAACGGCAAAAAGGAACACCGGCGTTTTATAAAATGCCGGTGTAGTTCGGTTTACCGGCGTTTTTGGTCACGCCGGGGCTTGTCAGTTGGGAAAAGAGGGCAGCTATAAACGGACGTACACCGGCGGCCATAGAACGCCGGTGAACGTTCACTCTACACCGGCGTTTAAAGCAACGCCGGTAAATTGATGAACACCGGCGGTTTACAGCCGCCGGTGAATGTATATCTGAGGTAAAAGAAGGCAATCAGAGGGCCCAATACACCGGCGTTTTTGAGCCGCCGGTGTAGGTTTCACATTTACCGGCGCCCAGTAAAACCGCCGGTGTAGACCCCTACCTTTCAGCGACGCTCGATTCGGCGACACTCGGACCGGCGCTATTGTAAACGCCGGTGAATGTTTCACCGGCGTAAAAAAACGCCGGCGAATAGGTCAAAAAGCGCCGGGAAATCTACTTTCTTTTGTAGTGAACATCGGCAACAACAGTGCCACGGGGCGAGGAAACAGTCAAAGACAGCCGACCAAAGACTGCGGCTGGAAAAAAAACCAGCAGCGCACCGCGAAAGGGCACCTCAATAGAAAGTGGGAGCCTTTTAATAGTTTAATCATGGAAATATGCATGAATATGAAATTCTGAAAATAAAAGACAGCAGTAGTAAAATTGTCATAACTTTTGCAATACAACTCGGAATTCAAATGTTTTAGATGTTCTGGAAACTAGAAACACAGAGCTACAATTCTTGTTCAGAAAGTTATTAATTTTGATGTCAAATACTGTGTCAAAAACGTGTCACAAATTCCAGGTAGACAAAAAACATTCAGATTTTCAGTATAATTCATGAAATAAAGCGATCTAAAGTGATGGGTTTCAATTCAATAGTTAACAAACCTTATAATCAGTATGGCAGGTACAATAGCATGGTAAACATAATTAATGATAAACACACACTTGTTTAACAATAACAAAACATCAATCGATCATTCAAGCATACAATCTAGCAATCAATTCTACGATTGTTTATTTGTGCGGTATTTGTGTGAATAAGTCCTATTATCAATACTACATGAATGAATGAAAGATTCAATTTTTAGAGTCTACAATGACACAAAGTCGAGAATATTTGGATTAGCTCGTGTAAACTCTCAATATACTCAACGAAAGATGAACAATAGTATACGATATGATGAACGATTAGGATCTACTTACAGAGTTTCAATAAAGACTTAAATTTGATACAATATGCAATTCAAGAGGGAAAGTGACTTGCCTTTATAACGACGTTAGATCCGAAAATGCAAGAATAACGGGATTACGATCCCGAGGTGACGAAACACGAATCCACAACAACACGTGTGCTCTACGTGCAAAGAGACACGCAGCAAGCTCGGCAACAAGACCCCAACAACAAATAGCACACAGTGGATCAGCAAACAGCATACAACGGATCAGCAAATGGCACACAGCAGATCAGCAAATGCAGCAAAAATAACCAGCCAATAGCGAACAACAATCTCGACAGGGCTTTGGCTTGGTTCGACTTTGGTGGCGGCGACTGGCGGCTGACGACAGGGAAGAGGTGGAGACAGGGGCTCGTCGGTGGCTCGACTGGTCGACGAGGAGTAGTCGAGGATGGAGGCACTGGATGGTGGTGTGGTGGCTGAGGTGTAGGCGGCTTGAAGGGATGGGAGGAGGACTGGCGGGGGGTTAGGTGGCAGCGACGGGGTGAGAAGCGGTGACTTGCTGAGAAAGTTGACAGGGGTTGACTGCACGGCTAAGAGGTGCAGGCGTCGAGCGGTCGAGGAGGGGATGGGTTCAGTGGTGTGGCGAAATAGAGGAGGGGAGAGGGAGAAGTCGATGGTGGTTGCGGAAGTGGGTTTCAATGAGAGGCAGGGAAAGAAGAAAGTGGAAGTCGGGGGGATGTACAGGGAATGGGGGGTTTGGCGGCTGGGTGATTAGGTTTAGGGGAAATTAGGGTTAGGTTAGGGTTTAAATATGGTAGAATAGGATAATGGGTTATTGGGTAGGAATCCAATAGGAGATGGGTTAGTGGGTAGGATCCAATAAGAATAGGGTCATAGGGTTTAGGGTTGGGTTTAAATCCCTATAGGGAATAAAATGAATATGATTTAGATTAAAAATTGAACAATAATCAATAGTAATATAATATAACAATTAAATCAAATAATATGCATTACATAAATACTCAACTATAAATAAACATAATTGAATGTATGGGTTCCCAAAATAAATAAGATTAGATCTAATTGGTTAAAAGATAATAGATATAAATATAGTAATTCATATTAATTTATTAAATCAAATAGTACACATAAAATCCATACTCTAATTAATAAAAATAAAATATAGATCAAGATCAATAGGCTTTTACAAATTTTTAATAAATAAACAATCAGCAGTAGCAGCAGCAGCAACAACAACAACAACAACAACAACAACAGAATAATAAGATTATATAACAAGATAGGAATTGGGTTTAACAAATTTACTAAAATAATCCAAATAATAATAATATAATTAGCCGATCAATTAGGAATAGAAAACAAAGTTTAAAATATACCATTATTCGAAATAAACATATTTTTCGATTTGAGAAGATTTTAATAGAAGATCCAAAATGAATTTAAAACAAAAAAGAATTTATAAATAATCGAAACACAGAAAATATTCAAGAAATATGTATTTGTAGGAACGGGGATTACTGGAAGGTGTGTCTCCGGCCTCCATCTCTCGACGAGGGCTGCATGCAGTGCTCGAGCAAGTTTCACATTACCCATCAAATCGACTCCATAGAAATCAGCCTGGACTAAGTACACGTGGGTACGCGGGTGCATCGACAATGTTTGGTGCATACGAAAATTACCTCTTCGTGGTCCCTCTCCACACCTCTTCGGATATGTGGTGGTCTTGCAAAGTGAGTAGGATCGAGTCTAAAGGTCCTGTTGTAACACCCCGCAAAATTGAAAATGACAATTTTATCCTTGTGTGTTACGCACCTGTATTTTGAAACGTGTTTTCATTTTATATTTTGGATTATGACTATTTATGCATTTTTTCGTATTCATTTGAGTCAACTAAACTATAATATTTCAATCTCTATATTTTTACGTGCATTTCACGTGTTTTTGATGCACGTATCGATTATGTGTTTCCACCGCTGCGTACAATATTTCTATGTATTTAAATTATTTATTTTATGTATTCAAATCCATTTTTATAAAAACGGAAATTCATTTATCGCATTTTGATATAAATACTTTTGTACGTATAATGCACGTGTTTTCTACGTACGTAGCAATTACGTCGTGAAATATATAAAATTAATAAAATTAATTTTCTTATGTTATATTTTATTATCTTTAACATTTTTTCGTTGATAACGTCGAATTTCGTATTTTTGATATTTTACGTGCGATGCACGTGTTTGTTTTGGTGTGTGTATTTCGTTTTCAAAATAAATTTCGGAGTGTGTGTAACACCCCGTGTTTTCAAAAGAGTAAAATATATAGATATATATACTTTGTAAAGTAAAAGAAATGGGTGTTTGTATAAAAATGTGTACATGATGGCATTATGGAAATTAAATGTGGATCTGTGAAAATGTGTAAGGTATTAAATGGTGTAGTGGGGGGGCCACGATCTATGGCAAAAACGAATTTTTTTCCAAACTGTCCCACTTTTTGAAAGTTTTTCTCAAACTGTCCTGTTTTTTTTAAAAATTTTCAAACTGCCTCATTCGGTTTCTGAAAAAGCGTGTGGTTAAAACCTCATCGTTTTTTCAGAAAGCGAGTGTGAGGCTTTTGATTTTAGAATTCCTAGACTCGCTTTTTGAAAAGGCGCTTTTTCAAAAAGCAAGTGTGTCATTTTGGTAAATACTTTCAAACGTGGGTCAGTTTGGTAAATACTTTCAGTAAGTGGGTCATTGTGGTAACAAGTTCGGGAGGAGAAGGGATTGTTGGTGTTTATGAGGTAGGGTTGGTTAATTACGTGATATTTATTATTGGGTTTGTTTTGAGTTATTTATTATTTGCGGGTTTAATTATTTGTGACTTTATTAATTAAGGTTTTAGGTTTGAGTAATAAAATATCCAAGCTTGAATTTGCTTTTAAGATTCTTATATGCACTGTTTATAATAGGCAGTACTTTTTTAGTATTAAAATTTGAATTAATTAAAGCATATCTTATACTCTTCTCTTCTAAGTACAAAATTTAGCTATTTTAACTTATGACTATACTTTTTCTTCATTAATTAGGGATTTCTGTATTTTTGTATTATGAAGAGTACAAAATGTATACTAAGTAATCCAAAAAAAATTATGTCAAACTGAGTATCGGAAACAAAACCCCTGCATATATTAGTTGTAATTTTGAATTAGTAGTTTAATTTTGTTAGAATACATAAAATTTGGTAAGTGTAAAGTTAGACGAGAATTTATTGCTTAGATAAGAGCTTCATTTCTAAGGTAGAGTTGCGAGTGAGGCGGTTTGGGAATTTTTAAAAAAAGCAGGGCAGTTTGGGAAAAACTTTCAAAAAGTGGGACAGTTTGGGAAAAAATTCGCAAACTCATACACGTAATGAACCTTTTCTATTTTGCAACTATACCTTAGTTTAACAATTCATAAGTGATAAATGTTAGAAATGAAGCTCTTATCTAAGCGCTAAATTCTCGTCTAACTTTACACTTACCAAATTTTATGTATTCTAACAAAATTAAACTACTAATTCAAAATTACAACTAATATATGCAGGGGTTTTGTTTCCGATACTCAGTTTGACATAATTTTTTTTGGATTACTTAGTATACATTTTGTACTCTTCATAATACAAAAATACAGAAATCCCTAATTAATGAAGAAAAAGTATAGTCATAAGTTAAAATAGCTAAATTTTGTACTTAGAAGAGAAGAGTATAAGATATGCTTTAATTAATTCAAATTTTAATGCTAAAAAAGTACTGCATATTATAAACAGTGCTTATAAGAATCTTAAAAGCAAATTCAAGGTTGGATATTTTATTACTCAAACCTAAAACCTTAATTAATATAGCCACAAATAATTAAACCCGCAAATAATAAATAACTCAAAACAAACCCAATAATAAATATCACGTAATTAACCAACCCTCCCTCATAAACACCAACAATCCCTTCTCTTCCCGAACTAGTTACCAAAATGATCCACTTTCTGAAATTATTTACCAAATTGACCCACTTTTGAAAGTATTTACCAGAATGACATATTCGCTTTTAGAAAAAGTGAGTTTGGTTAAAAACATGTCGCTTTTTCAAAAAGCGAGTCTAGGATTTTGAAAATCAAAAGTCTCACACTCGCTTTCTGAAAGCGAGTGCGGCAGTTTGGGAATTTTTAATAAAAATATGGCAGTTTGGGAAAAACTTTCAAAAAGTGGACAGTTTGGGAAAAAATTCTGGCAAAAACAGCACAGCGTATGTGCGTTGATTTGGGGTGTTGACTAACGTGGCCAATGGATAGGGGCCCACCCGGGTGTGTAAATTATTAAGGGAGAGAGGGCCGGTTTGGAGTTTAGAAGAGGAAGAGGTAGGAGTTAGGGATTTAGAGAGGTGGAAAGGTCAAGAGTTGGGAGTTTGAGAGTTATGAAATGTGAAAGGTTAAAAATTAAATTGAGTGATTTTGCACATTGAACCCTAGTATTGTCTTATAAATAGCACTCTCCTCCTTCTCATTTCCCACACCAAAAATAAAAGAAATAAGAGAAAGACGGAAGATAAAAAAAAAAGCGTAAGAATATTCTTGTGCTTGGGGGAGTCTTGGTAGGAGAAGAAGAAATTACTAGGAGCTAGGATTGCTTGGTTGGAGCTAGGAGTGCTTCTATCTTATTTGTTCAACCTTCACTAGAGGTGGGTGTTCTCATGCTTTCTAATTATAGAACAATGCATACTAATATTACATGAGTAGTAATGATAAATTGATGTGATGAATAAATCCATACTAGTAATGCTATGCCAAATAAGAGTGCCTAGTATGGTTAAATGTATTAATCATAGTAGAGATGATATACACCCTTGTTATACGAAGTTAAATGTTAATATAATTGCTATATATTATTGATTTAACAAACCTTTTTATACAGTTGTTAATGTATACGGTATTTGATGCATTCATCAGACATACAATTCAAAATCCGGTTACGTATATCAATCGAAGCAAACCCAAACTGCTGTATCACTGTGTATCATTAGTCCAAATTGAATAAATATCCGAATTATATTTATAATAGATTATAATAGATATCCGAATTATATTTGGAGTTCGGGTAAGATTGTAACATTCATAGATATATGTTCGGATTCAAACTATTGTAAATATGTTCGGTGTTAAGAACCATATGTCTAAATCATTCTACCGGTATGTACTACCATTTGTACGTTTGTATTATTCAATTATTAATTCACTACATTTTTATACCATGAAGGGGCAGGGGTCTTTTTCATTTCCTTCATTAGATGGTGTCTGAATGGAAATAAATCAATTATACTATTACGAATAATGGTTATTCTTCTTATTGCATATGTCATTTATTGAAGATGAGTACAGTTTTACAAGATGTTAATGACTGTTTTAGTGAATAAAACCCATATAGAGTCTCATTGGATTTAATTGAGTTTAATGCAAATAAAATTTGGGGAAAATATATATTATTCTATTAAAATGATGAGGAATTTATTAAAGTTAGTTTCATAATTTTCATGTATATTTGAGAAATTAAAAGGAGATTTGAGATAGAAAATGAATTGATAATTACATAATCATTCCCTAAAGAGTGTGACATTTATTTTTTAAAAAAAGAGTAAATATGGTTGTGTAAATGGATGTTTCTCTTGAAGAAAATTTTATACTTCTTTTGGTGTTGAGATATGAAATTTGCTATATGAGCTTAAATTGCTAAAGAGACTAATTAGAGGATGAATCTTTGTTCATGAAGAGAAGTATTGTTTTCATTTTGAATTATGAATGAGTAAATGAATCATGAATAGTGCTAACTGAGATATTGATCAAATCATGGATAAATTAGAGATATGAATAAATCTAAGTTTAAGACATGTTTATTAAAGGGTATGCATATCCATTGTTTCTTGTACATGAAAAGTTTAATTTAGAGTTAGTAAGACATCGGATACCGGTATTGTTGAAACAAAAAGATTTGAGATATATTTTGAGATATGGCCATAGAGCTGTCTCGTATTTGTTGATAAAGTCCGGTAGGAGGTAAGACTAATTCTAGGCTTGGAAATTCATTCATGTCTTGAACTAAATAGTTAGGCATATAAGTGAAGATGTACTGAACCTGGGCAAACGTAAGTGGGGTGCTCTATATTATCGGCGGTGGATCTCCATGGCTATAGACCCAGTTGGTGGACTGAGGTTACTCCGTGGGAGATGGGCTTTTATATTTAAATTCGGGGCTATGAGGACGGGTCAGCGGTGGACTCCGGGATCTTGAATAGTCGGGCGGATAGTTTTCCATACTCTAGTGTATATACGTATACCGGGGCTAGAGGAGCACTTGCGGGATGATTCGCACGATGAGGGATCTGTTATAACAGTCGGCGGTAGATCTCTGTGGCTGGGATCCATATTCGTGGAATGATCTAAATATTGCTTTATTACTGGGTAGTCTCATGGCGAGGGATCGAACCCTTTATTGTGGAGTACGTAGGCGCTTGCCCTCGGACCTATGTAGTATAGGATGCATAGAATCCGAACAAGTGTGCATTAGTGTCATCCTAGTATAAAATGTGTGCATTAGGCATTAAGGCATGGCATACACTTACATATTTAGAATAATCACTTTTGACACTATATTGTTCATTCAATTTTTGTGGCTTGTTAAAGTATGGAGATCGTTATACGGTCGTCGGCATAGAGAAGATAGCCGTGTATAAAATTTCGGGGGTTGTAATCAACTGGTGTGCCCACAGTTTTACATGCAGGTATTGGATTGTCTAGAAAATACAAAGTTGATTGCTGCTGTTGATTTATTTTTAAGATGTTGTAATTGTATTATTGTAATTTATTTTGTTTTCTGCTGTATTATTGAAAAGTTTTAATTTTCTTGTAAAATTGTACGAAGTGAAGTAAAGATCCTGTGAAATCTCGAATTCGGTCTTATTTGGAATTTGGGGTGTTACACCTGTACCACGACATCCACCCGAAGACAACGCACCAACCTCGGCAGACGAGGATGGTTGGCCACCAACCTATAACAATGTTTACAATGTTATTATTGTATATACAATATTACGTATACAAAATTCACAATTAAAACTAATAATTCTCTTACTTGTGTGGAAGGGGCTTGGCCCCTACCTCCACCAAACGGCTTTCAGTATCCCCTCGTTCTGACCATTTCTTTATCAAAAATAATTAAAAAAATCTCCATACACTACACACACACACACACACACACACACACACACACACACACACACACACAAAACAAGATATGTGAGAAAAGCGCACAAACGGCATAAAAAATTGCGAAACTTTATGAGTAGGTCGGATTTTACCACACACAAGCCAAAGCAACGTGTAAAAGTGAGTTTCGACCCCCGACTTTGCATGTAGGTCAGACTCACCTCACACAAGCCAACGCAACTTCTAGATATGAGTTTCGACTCACAGTTTGTGAGATACGACAATGTATCACTTTTCATTCTTTTTCGTGAATGAAAGCGATACATTGCCGTATCTTGCAAACCGTGAGTCAAAACTCACGTCTACAAGTTCCGTTAGCTTATGTGTGGTGAGTCCGACCTACTCACAAATTTTCAAATTTTTGATTACGTTTGTGCCCTTTTACTAATATCAAACAACAATTAATATTGTATCTATAAATTTAATGAACAACAACTATTTCTACAATTCTACCGTCTACAATCATCGAACAACTACATACAATACACATCAAACAACTAACATATACAGAACTACAAATCACAAAAATATTACACAAAAATTAAATAAATAATTCAATCAACATAAATACATCTACGAAGCTAGAATAAAGTGATTACCTTACATAGTGCGTATATGTACGGTGAAGATTAAGTGGTCGGTGATGTGTACAGACTAAATGGCGAATTAGGGTTTCGAGTTGCCGAATTGATTTTGAAGATTGAAGAAGGTGATGAGGTAGGGTGGTTTTCGGGAAAGAGAGAGGAGGAGGAGGCGCGGTGGCAGACGAAGGAGGGTTTGGGTTATGGTTTTTGGGTTTCAGGAGTCTTCAAAAGAGAGAGAGTGAGAGATACAGAAGAGAGAGAAAGCGAGTGAGATTGTGAAGTAAAGGAGGAGGGGCAGATTAGATGAGGCGGCGGAGGAGGTGATGCGGCTATGGTTGGGTTTCGAGTTTGGATTCAAGAGAAAGAGAGAGAGAGAGAGAAAATAGGAATCACAAGTTAAAAATAAAAAAAATAAAAAAATAAAAAAAAAATTAGGCCGTTGTTTCAAACAACGACCTAGATTATACAAAAGTCGTGTGAAACAATGGCTAAAGTTCAAAATCAAATTTTGAAGTAGAATTAACGGCCTAAGTTAAATTTTGCAAACAATGGCTAAAATTTTGCCAAAAAAAAATACAAGTTCATCAACTTCGAGAGAGAGCGAGTGTGAGAAAGTGAATAAGGTGAAGAGTTATTTGAGATGAAATTCCCAAATTACCCCTCACAACTTGAGTGAAGGGGATGATGGGCGAGATGGATCATGACCGTTGGATCTTAATCGATCTGATCCAACAGCCCAATGCTCAGTTTGCAACGGATCTTTGCAAACAGGCTCATTTGCAACTGAGCATTCTTCATATATATATATATATATATATATATATATATATATATATATATATATATATATATATATATATATATATGGGTATATATATGGGTAAAAGGGATATGAGCAACTTGCTCATTTAGTAAATGAGCAAGTGATTATGTGGTATGCATGTGATATATTGGACAACTAACCCTTTTAAAAATTTTCCAATCACATGCATGCCACATCATCAATTGCTTATTTACTAAATGAGCAAGTTGCACATACCCCTTATTCCATATATATATATATGTTGATTGCTATGTTGATTGTCATTCCTCGATCGGTGGATTTCTTGGATTGCATCTATAAAGATTAACCAATAGGCCAAGGGTAAGGATGATTATATATATATATATATATATATATATATATATATATATATAGAATAAAACACAAAGAAAGCTATTAAGTGGCTCTCCTTCAATTTCTCCAAAATTAAAGGCTCAGATCTAACATCACAAAACACATCCCCCCCCCCCCCCCCCCAAACTCAAATTCAAATCCCCCAAAACAACGTATTTATTTATTTATTTATTTATTTATTTCTCTCTCTCTCTCTCTCTCTCTCTCTCTCTCTATATATATATATATACACACACACACACACACACACACTAGTATTCTGTACGTGCGATGCACGTTTTATTATTATTATTATTATTATTATATAGTAAATAATAAGACGTAATTTAGCCTCAAACCTAATACCTCTTTTTGCTCATCACATACTCTTTACAAATTACCCTTAGTGAAAACTTTTATTTTATATGAGTGTCACTTTTGTAAATAAATATGTTGTAAATAAATTTGAACTTTGAGAATATTATGGTAACTAACAACAGTTGAGTAAATGAATGATTAATATAACTCCCTTCAAAATAAATGGCTGAAATTAGATGGTTGAATGCATGTCTACAAATTACAGGTTGTCTACAAATGACAACCCCAACTCTCCCATTATAATATTAGATATATATATATGTGTGTGTGTGTGTGTGTGTGTGTGTGTGTGTGTGAGCTTTCTTCCATTGCAAACGGGTCGGAAGCGGGTCTGTTCGCACAGACCCGTGCGAACTTTGATCTGGACCGTTGGATCTTCAATCCAACGGCCCAAATTTTTTTAAATAAAATTTTGCCTTAACCCGTCATCCCCAACGACGGGTTAAGGCAAACTTTTATTAAAAAAAATAGCCTTAACCCGTCCTTCCCAAGAACGGGTTAAGGATATCTATATTCATTTGTATTTCCATACAGTTCGTTTTCTTCGGCGATTTCTCCCTCGCTCCTTCTTGTTTCTTCGACGAACTCAACGGCAAAAAAAACCCTAATCCTTCGTCTAAACCCAAATCAACCCACTTACGTCCGCTCCCCCTCCTCCCAACTCCAAAGTTGGAAACCCTACCTTCTCTTCCCATCTTCGATACGAAATCGAAACCCTAGTTCTCTTCCAAATCGATTGTTTGACTTGATTTGAATCTATTTTGTAAGGTATACACTATTTCTTTACCTCAATAATCTAAATTTGTATTATTTTTTTTTAATTTGTGTGTAGTAAATTATTTAGAAATTGGGGAAAATTTTATATGCCTTAGTAGATTTTAGATATAGAATCGGATTGACTTCAAGTATATTCAATTGCCGAATTATGTTGCTTGCGTTAGTAATTTGTAGAATTAGAATTGTATATACGAAATTAGTTAGAAACTTTTCAGTGCGGTTATGGTTGAAAACCCTGCAAACGACCGTAAAAAAATACGAAAGTTTACGAGTAGGTTTGTCTCACGTAGTACAAGCCACCCCAAGTTGTATGAGCGAGTTTCGACTCACAGTTCGAGAGATACGGCTGCGTATCGCTTTCGGTTGAAAAAAACCAAGTAAAGCGGTACACGGCCGTATCTCCCGAACCATGACTCGAAACTCGCTTCTACAAGTTCGGGTGGCTTGCCCTACGTGAATTGGACCTAGCCGGAAAGTTTTATAATTTTCGGATGCCATTTGCGCGGTTTTGTTCAATTCCTCAAATGAGAAGTTTTTGACTTAGAATTTTCTAAGTGCAGTTATAGTTGAAAACCCTTCAAACGATCTCCAAAAAATACGAAACTTTGCGAGTTGGTTCGTGTCCCCTACGAGAAGCCAACCCAAGTTATAGAAGCAAGTTTCGACTCACGGTTCGAGAGATACGGCTGCGTATCGCTTTCGGTTGGGAAAAAACAACTAAAGCGGTACACGGCCGTATCTCGCAAACCGTGACTCGAAACTCGCTTCTACAAGTTCGATTGGCTTGCCCTTCATGAATCCGACCAAGTCGGAAAGTTTCATAATTTTTGGATGCCGTTTGTGTGGTTTTCTCAACTTCCTCGCATGAGAAGTTTTTGACTTAGAATTTTCTAAGTGCGGTTAGATTAGAAAACCCTTCAAACGACCTCCAAAAAATACGAAACTTTGCGAGTTGGTTGGTGTCCCCTACGAGAAGCCATCCCAAGTTGTAGAAGTGAGTTTTGACTCACGGTTCGAGAGATACGGCCGCGTATCGCTTTTGGTTGGAAAAAATAACTAAAGCCGGTACACGGCCGTATCTCGCAAACCGTGACTCGAAACTTGCTTCTACATGTTTGGGTGGCTTGCCCTACGTAAATTGGACCTAGTCGGAAAGTTTCATTATTTTCGATTGCCGTTTGGACGGTTTTCTTCAATTCCTCAAATGAGAAGTTTTTGACTTAGAATTTTCTAAGTGCGGTTAGATTAGAAAACCCTTCAAACGACCTCCAAAAAATACGAAACTTTACGAGTTGGTTGGTGTCCCCTACGAGAAGTCACCCCAAGTTGTAGAAGTGAGTTTTGACTCATGGTTCGAGAGATACGGACGTGTATCGCTTTCGGTTGGAAAAAACCATGTTTAGCGGTACACGGCCGTATCTCGCAAATCGCGACTCGAAACTCGCTTCTACAAGCTTGGGTGGCTTGCCCTACGTGAATCCGACCAAGTCGAAAAGGTTTATAATTTTCGGATGCCGTTTGTGCAGTTTTCTCAAGTTTATTTTTTTAGAAGTTTTAGAGTTAGAACATTTTCTAAGTGCGGTTAGAGTTGAAAACACTTCAAACCACCTTCAAAAATACGAAACTTTGCGAGTTAGTTGATCTCATGTAGCACAAGCAACCAGAACTTGTATAAGTCAATTTGGACTCACGGTTAGAGAGATACGGCCGTGTATTGCTTTTAGTTGAAAAAAACTCAAATAAAGTGATACACGGCCGTATTTCTCAAACCGTTAGTGGAAACTGACTTTTACAAGTTGTTGTCGCTTGCACACTTATAAAAAAACCATGAACAACAGTTTAGTACCCCTAACTGTTCTCCTTTTCACGGTTTCTTAGGTATGGACAGTTTCGAAGGAAGTTCTGTTGCCGGAGAGAAATATGTTCGTGCACAACAAATTGGCGAGTATCTTCCTCATGTTGACGAGCATCTAAAATCGAAGATTGGTATGACATTTCCCACTCTTGAGGAAGCGGAAAAATTTTATTCATCATATTGCAAATGTGCGGGATTCTCTATGCGTAAGGGTGGAAATAAATATAAGGAAAACGATGTAGTAGATAAATCATATGTTTGTAATAAAGCCGGGGAGTCACCGAATAATCATAATGAAACTAGACGAGGTACAACTTCTAGAACGGGTTGCAAAGCTTTCGTTCGTGTCAAACTAAACCCACATAGTAATTCAAAAAGTAATTCGTGGAATCTTTATTCGTTAAATGAAGCACACAATGACGAATTTACTTCACCCGGTAGACGTCACTTGCTACCTCGAAACTGTGAATTGACTAAGACAGATAAAAAAGTAATTGGTGAACTTACCGAAGCTAATGTCCCTGTATGCAAACAAATACTATTCTTTGAAGGTGCAAGTGGAGGTAATGAAAAAATTGGGTTCACTGAAACCGATGTCAGAAATCTCAGGAGAGACGAGATGGAGGGTTTAAAAGGACACGACGGACAAATGCTACTTGAGTTTTTTGAATCCAAAAAGGAGACCGATCCTTTATTCTATTTTGATTACCAATGTGATCCCGAAGGGCGATTGTCACATTGTATCTGGGTGGATGTATCGCTAGAAAGAATTATGAAGTATTTGGGGATGTTCTCTGCTTTGACGCTACCTACAACACAAACCGATACGGGATGTTGTTCGTACCATTTGTTGGATTCAACCATCACTAGCAATCAATATTCCTAGGTTGTGGGTTCATCCCCAATGAGAAGACATCCTTATTTGAGTGGTTCTTTGAAAAGTGGCGAGAAGTAATGGGCTTTGATCCGATCAACATCATGACAGATGAGGATCGTGGGATAACTTATGCAATTTTCAAAGTTTTCCCAATCACGACACATAGATATTGCATTTGACATATTTTGGATAAGCTACCACATGAAGTGCGCATGCCGAATAATGTTGATGAGTTCAGGGATGCTTTGAAGACTATCATTTATACGGCAGAATTTAAAACAGAATTCGAACAGAAGTGGAAAAATTTGATCTCCAAGTACAAACTGGAGAATAACAAATGGTTGAAGGAAAAATTTGAGATCCGCGAAAAATGGGCTCCCGTGTACGCAAGAGACTCATTTTGGGGTGACATGTTGAGTACCCAACGTAGCGAATCGCTACATTCATCCTTGAAGCACCATACTCATAAAAAGCACTCATTACATGAATTTGCCGTCATCTTTGACCGACTCTTAGTAAATCAAAGACACGATGAACTTAAAGAAACACATCGTAATTGCGAGGAGCGGCCAAAATTGAAGACCGAATGGGCATTGGAGTCACAAATGGCAGGAACATACACTTTGAAGATTTTCTACAAATTTCAACAAGAAGTTGTCAAAAGCTTATTACTTAATGTGAGTTTAATTCCGAGTATGGATACACCGGATAGTGCAGCTTATTCTGTAACAGTTTGTGAAAATTCAGAACCGGGGAGGGTAATTTCTTATTGTAAAATCACTGAAATTGCTAAATACCCTTGTTCCATGTACGACTTCGTAGGCATTCCCTGCAAACATCTACTGACAGTTATTCGGTTCACAGATCACACTGCACTATCCGAACAATATATTTGTAGGCGATGGACCAGGGATCAACTGAGAAGAAGCAGTATACCGGTTCCCAATAGTATGGGCGACAATTTTGCCTCTCGTTATTGTGAACTGACTATGCACTCAAGATTTTTGGTCGATCTTGGTTGTTCTTCAGAGCGGGGATACAAGTACATGCTCGACCACATGCTGAAGAGAATCGAAGGCTTTGCTAACATTGAGTCACTGAACAGCACACCACACGAAGGTAGCGCACAACCTGAGAGTGATGGACATGCACATGCACATGCACATGTAGGTGACCCTGCGTAGTGCACCACAAAGGGGAGGCCTAAAGGAAAACGGTTGAAGTCTATAAGAGAAGGTCAAAAAATGAAGAGGCCAAGACTTTGCAGGACATGCCTTCGTGTCGTAGGTCACGATTCACGGAATTGCCCAAAAAATGTAGCAAGGTATTATATCAGAGATTTTGTATTTGTTAATTGGACTCAATGAATATAAACTTGTTGTAATCGGTACTAACTCATTCGTCTTCCTTATTTAGTGGATCGGTAGGGAATGAAGAAGCTCCAAACGCTGTAAAGAGTGATGATGACGAAGGCGAAGGTTCGTGCTAGGGGGTTTTTAGTAATATGTATGTCATATCAAACTTTCAAGATAATCACCGAATAATTGCTGAATTTTATATTTTTTTGTGCAGATAATTATTGATTTCGACTGGATTATTAACTTTTTTTTTTTGTGTAGGTCCGGAATGAAACAAAAAAATGCACCCAATGGAAAGAAGCAATGTGTTGAAAAATTCGTTGCTTTTGGATGTATATATGTGGTTAATTGAATGTATCTGTTTGGTACAAGTAAATTAATAATGTATTTAATCAGAGTGTAATCTTTGTATGTCAGTTTCTTTTGTGTATTTGTGAACTACATATGTTGCTATAGATTTTGATCTTGTATTTGGGTAGCGAATGTTTATTTATGTCGAAATTTGTGAATTTTGAAGATGTGTGCAATTTGGGCAAGTCGATCTGTTTGTGAATTATTTGGTAATGAAAATTGTCTTGATGCCGATGTGAACAGATTTATTATTTGTATGGGAGATTGTGTATTTTGTGGATGATATATCTATATTGTCGAAAATTGTGAAAATGTACACAGTATTGAAGAAAAGATGATGCCAAATACTCTCTACTAAACCCGTTATTGAGGATAACAGGTTACGATAACTTAACCCGTCATCTTCAATAACGGGTTAAGTAGATAGATATTGGCAGACCTTAACGAATACTTCACATGTAGGGGATGAAGTTCGGGCATTATCTCTCCACGTAACCCGTTATTGGCGTTAACGGTTTTATATCACCTAACCCGTTATTACCAATGACGGGTTAAGGAGATAGATATTGGCAGTCCTTAACCAATACTTCACATGTAGGGGATGAAGTTCGGCCAATATATCTCCACTTAACCCGTTATTGGCGTTGACGGTTTTATATCACCTAACCTGTTATTACCAATGACGGGTTAGGTTGAGATTTATTTACAGAACTTTCCACTTTGTGGACTATATCTTTTTTTGTTGATACATATACATATTTGTTCATTCACAACAAATAACTTAATGAACTTTCGTCTGTGTTGGATATATCTTCTTTTGTTGATATATATACAAATTTGTTCATTCACAACAAGCCATTTGCAACAACAAATTTATTCATATCAAACATTACAAACTGGCAAGAACAAGTTGTTTGAAGATACATAGAATGCGTACATAACTAAAGCAAATTGATATTACAAAGTCATCCTTTGACACTCTACTCCAAAATTGAAATTAATTTAGTATACAAGTACATGCTCAGTTTCTTCTCAAAGTGATAGGAAGGACTATTGATTCTGCCTTTTTTTGATTGCATAAGTAGCAGTTATCCCCCCTGTATACAATCTAGTTCACTACTATTACATAGAGGTAAAAATTCTCTGCTCCGTGGGACAACGTAGTAGTGGGTGTAACCGTATATTCAAAGTACTTGACAACTTCTTGACACGCACTCCTCATATTCGTACTATTTGTTGCACGATTGTGAGGTGTGCATGCCAAGAAGCTGAAAAGCAGCATGAATACATTGTGGCAACCACCACTACTCCGTCCTACGAAGCAGAGAATTTTTACACTTTGTGTAACAATAGAGAACGAATGTGTATGAAAGGAGGACAATTGCTACTTATGCAAACACATCTAAAAGCTAGAAAAAAGAAGTCTAAGGAAAATGAAGGAAAAAAAAAGGCAGAATCGGCGGCCCTCCCTACCACTTGAGAGAAACCGAGCATGCACTTGTACACTGAAATGTTCATGCACAAGTCTCTCTACTCCTGCATCTTCATACACAAGAACAACAATTGTAGGCGACCATCTTTGAACTCAAATTTATTTCATAACTCAAACTTCTTCCCCCCTTCAAGAAGAAGAGATTATCTTGAAGAGAAGAAGAAAAGATTGGCTCCTCATAATATTTTTGGAGAATGACTTATTTGAAGTGTCTCCTCGCTATTTTTTTCCTCTCTTCTCTACATTGAGTTCATTCTCATTTGAGTTATGAACTCAATATGCTCAGTTATAGGGAAGATTATAAGGAGGGGTGCATGACATGATAGCTATCATGTACAGACCAGTGGCCATCAAACAAGATGGGATGAAAACAAGAAGAAGAAGAAGACAAGAAGGTCAAATCCTTGATACACTTCAATTCACACTGATACAAAACTCAAAAAGTATGATACAAGTATCCAAAAAACAGCAGCAAGGACAGCAATTATCTCCACCAGATTGATACACATCTCAAAATGTACAGACCATGTCTGCAAATTATATCTGCATAACCCGTTGTTGGTGACAACGGGTTAAGTACACTTAACCTGTCGTTACCAAGAACGGTTTAAGTATACTTGGTCTATGCCAATACTTGGTCTGTACATGATGAACCACTGCCAATATTTGTCAACTTAACCCGTTGGTACGGATAACGGGTTAAGTTAACAAAAATTGATTAGCCCTGATTAACCAGTTGGTCGGTACGGATGCGGATAACCACTGCCAATAAAGACATGTGGGGGAAGATATATTTGATTAGCCCTGATTTGAACATTCAAATTGATTGACTGATGGATGGATGGATTCATTAATCTGGAAATTTAGAACGGCCCGTTAATGTACTACAAGTTAACGACTTGTACTACAAGTTAAGATACTTGCCATGTTGTACATGTGGTTCCACAGGTTACAAAGTCAAATATAAATGTGGGGATTTACAAATATGAACCTAATTAATCAAAATAAAAAACATACACTCACCAATAACCCTATCTTAACCTAACCCTAACCCTAACCCGACACTAACCTTATCTTAACATAACCCTAACCCTAACCCTTGGTACAAAAATCTCGTAATTTAATTTTTTAACTTTTACAACACTTATAATGGTAACAAATTTATAGTGGTTAGTTACGAGGTAGTAAATGGAAATTAATAAAAAATATAAACAATTTATGGACATATTAATGTCACTTTGCACAGTTCATGAGACAATTCTCGCAAAGAGTGAAGAGAAATTTGTAGAAATGATAAAAATATCTTCTTACTTAACCCTTTATTGTCAAAAACGGGTTAAGTTATCCTAACACGTTATTAACAATAACGGGTTACGTAAAACAATTTTGACAGAACTTTATCACCTACAGAGTTGAGATGAAAATTCTTCTGCCAATATATATCTACTTAACCCATTATTAAGGGTGACGGGTTAATTGTTCTTAACCCATAATTCACAATAACGGGTTAAGCTGAGTTATTTTGGCAAAACTTTGTCAACTAAAAACCTCAGATTAAAAATCGTCTGCCATTATATGTCTTCTTAACCCGTCATTGTCGATAACGGGTTAGGTGATCTTAATCCGTTATTGACAATAACGGGTTAAGTTTACCTATTTTGGCAGAACTATATCATGTACAGACCTGAGATTAAAAAACTTCGACCAATATATGTCTTCTTAACCCGTTATTGTGGATAACGGGTACCTACACCTAATCCGTTATTGACAATAACGGGTTAAGTTTACCTATTTTGGCAAAACTATATCATGTACAGACCTGATATTAAAAAACTTCGGCCAATATATGTCTTCTTAACCCGTCATTGTAGATAACGGGTTACCTACACCTAATCCGTTATTGACAATAACGGGTTGAGTTTACCTATTTTGGCAGAACTATATCAAGTACAGGCCAGTAGGTTAAAAAACTTCGGCCAATATATGTCTACTTAACCCGTTATTGTCGATGACGGATTAGGTGTAGGTAACCCGTTATCTACAATGACGGGTTAGGCAGGGATATTTCGGCCCAATCAGTACAGGTGTCTTGATGAAAAATACAACCTCACAACAACTCACAAGAATTGAGAAACTGAGTTCACAACAATACAACCTCACAACAATAATTCATAGCACAATAATTGAGAACTCAGTTCACAACAATAAAACTACATATATATAGCGGTACCACAACAACTCGGAAATTCATGTTCGCAACAATATATATGTGAAGACATAAAATAGGACATTCATTAGCAAATACTAATCTCACCAAATCGTTCGACTTCATTTCTGTATTGTTTACAACTACCTATTACAAGTCATTCACTACAAAAAAATATAAACAAACAGTTGACTTCACAAATTGTTTAATCGTTCAAGTACATTTCTGGATCGATTCACTTATCTTCATGGTTGAGTTCCGCGGATGCCCGATAATTATCTACAACATTTACAAATATAGAAACAAACAGTAGTTCTTAGTTATTTGAACGGAATAAAATCAAAAACCAAACAATAAAATACCACTTAACCAACCTACTGTTAGATACTACCTTTTACGACCATGCGGTTTGTGACCACTTGGTGATAGATGTTCAGGTGGGTTCCTCTTTCGTTGAGGATTCCGTCGTCTACCTTCGGTTTCGGGAGATTGAGGGTCATCATCTTCCCAAGGTTCCGACTCATCTTCAATTTGTGGTTGTTGGTGTTGCACCTGTTGGGGCTCGGTGATGCGAATTCCCGGCCTACTCACAGTTTGTTTTCGCCTAGTACCCGTTGATGGCAAGTTGGCTCTCAAATAGGCCTCAACTTGTGGACCTTCACCCGCATCCTCCAGAGTACGACGGCACTGGGCTAGCATCTCCCGGATTACCTCCTTGAAGGTCTCGGGTATCCTAGTCTTCAAGATGCGAGCAGCTGTTCGAACAACCTCCCATGCGTTTTCAATCTACAGTTGGTGAAAAATTCCAATTTAAACATCATTCATAATTAGCGGCATCAATTAAATACAGTACATACGTACAAACTATATGAAATTTTACTGACCGTTTTTCGATATGTCTCAGCCCTTGGTTGGTACATCGGCTGGGAGGAGGAATATGCTGGAGCTGGTTCTGTCTGGGTAGGGGGAATCGGAAGTTGCACACCAGCTGGTACGGTGGCCTTTGGAGAAACATACAACCGGGTTATTCGCTTGTACCACATCATGTATGCCTGCTAGAGGGAGCCATCATATGGTATCGCGACGTACATCATATTCGGTGTTATTTGCCGCCGCATGGTGTTCCAGTTGGCTACATGGTAACGATGGTAATCAGCCCAATCGAAGTTGGGCACTCGTCCCGTTCCCCTGACCTCGTGCAACGTTTTATCATAAGACCTGACCTCGGGAATCTTATGTTGATATCTGAATTGCCGCAAGACTCTATCAGGATACTGGAACTCGACAACTCCAAAATTCACAAGAGGTGCAGCCGTCAACCAAAGGGATCTGTCTATGCAGACTAGAGGAACCCGTTGCAACCTGTCGGCCGAGTACGGTTCCCAATTGACGAACTCGTCCCGCAGGTTGTCTAACTCATTTCTGTAGTAGGTTAAAGATTGGCGTGGGTTATCGACCCACGTGTGCCGGCCCGCCCAATATGCTCCTAGAGGAAGTAACAACTCCGCTGCCCCCGGGGCAGCCAACCAATCCGGTGTAACCTCAACAATATGAGGACGTCCGATGTGGATGCGTTCCCAACTCCAGATCTGCAGTAGCACCATTGGGCCACCCATCTGTACGCTACCTAAAGAACATGTGCACAAATTCCTATATAGTAGTGCCAGTGCCGCACTCCCCTAACTAAAACGACCTGCATACCGGAAATCCTCCAACAACCGTAGGTACATTAGCGGCACGGTTGATCCGGATGAGTTCGGGAAGATAAGTCCCCCTATCAAACTAAAAATGTATGCACGTGCATAGTATGTCAGGGTTTGCTCGTCCGAATCGGCGGCCAAATATTCCTCATCGAACTGAAATTTTAACCAGCTGATGTACAGTGATTTACCATCGAAAGTATCAGCCATCACTTCTTCCTCTGCTTTATCTTTCGCAGTTTCTATTTGTTCATACAATAAATCTTCATCAAAATTTGCGGGTATATTTTCGCGGATTTCTTTTTCAGCGGCCTCTTTTCTTTGGAGAACTGTCAACTGCGGGTCGATACCGAGTAAGTCACGAACAACTTCAACTCGATCGAAGTCCATGTTCCCCGTCACGGCAACCCCATCTATTGGTAGTCCAGTTATCATTACCACATCTTGTAGGGTCACAGTCATCTCACCTACTGGTAGGTGGAATGTGTGGGTCTTCGGCCTCCATCGCTCGACTAGAGCTGTAAGGAGTGGCCGATCTAGCTTCACTGAGTGAATGAATCTAGCTCCGTAGAAACCGACCTCCACCACATACGGCGTGATACGGGGATCGAAAGGAAGAACTGCGTGCTTCCGGAAATTACATTTTTTATCGGACCCATTCCACACGGCTTCGGATCGGTGTTTGGGTTGCAAGGTGAGTATGCTTGTGTCCACGGGTCCGGGTGATGTAACGGGAACCGAGGACGATGGACCTGCCTCAGCAGATGTGGTCCATGTGGATTGACGGCCATCAACCTACACGAATAAATATAACAAATGTTATTATTGAGATAATGTTACATATTCGTATTTAAAACCAATAATAATAATCAATCTTACCTCAGTAGTTGGTGCGCCACTAGTGCTTTCGGACGGAGTTCTCGGTTGCCTTGTTCTCGCCATTTATCTATCTGACAAAAAATTTAAAATGTGGTTGGTGCAAATGACAACAAAACAAATATACCGAGATTGTGGAGAAAAACACACGAATGAAAACAAAAAAAGGACTGAAGGTGAAATTGGTTGAATTCACGTAGCATAAGTCACCCCAAATTGTGAAAGTGAGTTTCAAATCTCGGTTGAAGAGATACGGGCGTGTTAGATGGTTTAGGTTGTAAAAAAACCCAAATAAGCCGATACACGGCCGTATATCTCGAACCGTAATACCAAACCCACTTCTACATGTTGAGGTGGGTTGTGTTTGAGTGAGATCAACCAACTCGCAAAGTTTTGTATTTTTTGGACGATGTTTGAAGTGTTTTCAACTCTAACCGCACAAAAATATTGAAAGTCATTAACTTATAATGCGAGGAACGTGACAAAACTGCACAAACGGCATCAAAAATTTATAAAACTTTCCCAATTGGTCGAATTCACGTAGCGCAAACCACCCAAACTTGTAGAAGTGAGTTTCGACTCACGGTTTGCAAGATACGACCGTATACCACTTTATAATGATTTTTTTCAACCAAAAGCGATACGCGGCCGTATCTCTCGAACCGTAAGTCGAAACTCACTTCTACAAGTTGGGTTGACTTCTCATTGGGGATACCAACCAACTCGCAAAGTTTCGTAATTTTTGGAGGTGGTTTGAAGTGTTTTAAACTCTAACCACACTTACAAAATTCTAAGTCAAAAAATTCAAATTCGAGGAAGTAGAGAAAACTGCACAAACGGCATCCGAAAATTTTAAAACTTTTCGACTTGGTCGAATTCACGTAGGACAAGCCAGCAGAACTTGTAGAAGCGAGTTTCGAGTCACGGTTTGCGAGATACGGCCGTCTACCGCTTTGCTTGGTTTTTTTTTTCCAACCGAAAGCGATACGCGGCCGTATCTCTCGAACCGTGAGTCGAAACTCACTTCTACAAGTTGGGTTGGCTTCCCATAGGGGACACCAACCAACTCGCAAAGTTTCGTAATTTTTGGAGGTGGTTTGAAGTGTTTTAAACTCTAACCGCATTTACAAAATTCTAAGTCAAAAAATTCACATTCGAGGAAGTAGAGAAAACCGCACAAACGGCATCCGAAAATTTTGAAACTTTCCGACTTGGTCGAATTCAGGTAGGGCTAGCCACCCGAAGTTGTAGAAGCGAGTTTCGAGTCACGGTTTGCGAGATACGGCCGTCTACCGCTTTACTTGGTTTTTTTCCAACCGAAAGCGATACGCGGCCGTATCTCTCGAACCGTGACTCGAAACTCACTTCTACAACTTGGGGTGGCTTCTCGTAGGGGACACCAACCAACTCGCAAAGTTTCGTATTTTTTGAACGTCGTTTGAAGGGTTTTCTAATCTACCCGTACTTAGAAAATTCTAAGTCTAAAACTTCTCATGCGAGGAAGTTGAGAAAACCGCACAAACGGCATCCAAAAATTTTAAAACTTTTCGACTTGGTCGGATTCACGTAGGGCAAGCCACCTGAATTTGTAGAAGCGAGTTTCGAGTCACGGTTTGCGAGATACGGTCGTCTACCGCTTTACTTGGTTTTTTTCCAACCGAAAGCGATACGCGGCCGTATCTCTCGAACCGTGAGTCGAAACTCACTTCTACAAATTGGGTTGGCTTCTCTTATCGGACACCAACCAACTCGCAAAGTTTCGTATTTTTTGGAGGTCGTTTGAAGGGTTTTCTAATCTAACCGCTCTTACAAAATTCTAAGTCATAAACTTCTCATGCGAGGAATTGAAGAAAACCACACAAACGGCATCCGAAAATTATAAAACTTTCCGACTTGGTCGAATTCACGTAGGGCAAGCCACCCGAACTTGTAGAAGCGAGATTCGAGTCACGATTCGGGAGATATGGCCGTGTACCACTTTACTTGGTTTTTTTCAACCGAAATCGATACGCGGCCGTATCTCTCGAACCGTGAGTCGAAACTCGCTTCTACAACTTGGGGTGGCTTGTACTACGTGAGACGAACCTACTCGCAAAGTTTCGTATTTTTTTACGGTCGTTTACAGGGTTTTCAACCATAACCGCACTGAAAATTTTCTAACTAATTTCGTATATACAATTCTAGTTCTACATATTACTAACGCAAGCAAATAAATTCGGCAATTGAATATACTTAAAGTCAACCCAATTCAACAACTAAAATCCTCTAAGGCAAATAAAATTTTCCCCACTATCTAAATATTTTAATATACACAAATTTAAAAATAAACTCAAATATAGATTGTTGAGGTAAAGAAATAGTCTATACCTTACAAAATAGTTCCAAATGAAGCCAATGAATCAATTTGGAAGAGAACTAGGGTTTCGATTTCGTATCGAAGAAGGGATGAGAGAGTAGGGTTTCGAACTTTGGAGTTGGGAGAGAGAAGGGGGAGCAGACGGAGCTGTAGATGCCGTCGTAAGGCGGAGCTAGGGTTTTTTTTTCCGTTGAGTTCGTCGAAGAAAGAAGAAGGAGCGAGAGAGCAATCGCCGAAGAAGACGAACAGAATGAAAATACAAATGAATATAGCCTTAACCCGTCCTTCCCAAGAACGGGTTAAGGCTATTTTTTTAAATAAAATTTTGCCTTAACGCGTCCTTCCCAACAACGGATTAAGGCAAAATTTTATTTAAAAAATCTGGACCGTTGGATCTTTGATCCAACGGTCCAGATCAAAGTTCGCACGGGTCTGTGCGAACAGACCCGCTTCCGACCCGTTCGCAACGGAAGAAAGCTATATATATATATATATATATATATATACACACACACACACACACACTTCTAGAAACATGGACTTTTATTTTCAACTAATTATTGTCATACTATTCAAACTTGGGCTACATAATTGTTGATTTACTGTTTACAAGAATTTCATATGTTATATCATTCTGAAGACGTGACGTAGTCACATGCACACGGGCAAATCTAGTATATATAAAGCTCGATACTAATAAGTGAAAGCTGAACGTTTACTTGCTGATCATTTTTTGCAATGTGTTGAAGCTCCATTGCTCCTCTGACATGTATTTAGAGTTGAATAGGTCTCGACTCCTTGGCTAAGTATAATACAACTTAATAGAGGCTGAAGAATATCATTTTCCAAGAGAATACATGTAAAATATCATCAAATTCATCAAAATATTCCCAGCTACACCTGCTCATTTCATGAAGAGAAGAGGCACGACGACTGAAATCCTTCATATAAGAGCATGCTTACATGCCCACTCCTGAGAGATCATATGAGATCCTTCATAGAAAGCGAGCGCCTACCGACCAACATCTGGAATCATAACTCTAACTTGCGACAATGACCATGCTTGTTGTCATGACTTGAGCTTCCATTTTTTTCCCTGTACAGGCATGAGAAAATTGGTAAGATTCCCTCAGCTAAATAAGAAATGTAGATTAAAGGCAGCAAAAGATGATAAAAGGCATTATAGCCAATGTGTTGGTTACTGGGTTTTTGATGAGGGGAATATTTGCATGCCACCATGGTATAAATTTCAATCACCAACATACATAAAAAGATACATACTTCATAATCAGAAAAGTGACTCTGCTCTAAAATTAGATAATGCTAAAAAAATTAACAGCACGGAAAGTTGGTAAATTTCTGCGTTAAAATATTCTTAATCTTTAATACCAACCATTTATAACTATGGATAAGAAAACAAGTAAAAGCATTGAACCTGTAAATTAGCTGGGCATCAAATCCTATCGAAAGCTTCCCAACTTTTGAAATAAAGCAAAATGTTGACATCCCAACATGCATCGCATAATCTCAAACAGGAACTATTCATGATAGCCTGCTGGTGAATAGACTCTCGTCCAGAGTAGTGAAAAGCTTTGAATCTGTCCCTAATGTTACTACCCCATAACACACACAAATTGCAGAAAGGAAATAAACTGTAGGAAGATATCACAACTAAAGTGATGAAGCTGCTTCAGACCGAACCACTACTTTGAGTCGCTTTCCGACTACCATGTACAAAGCTGAAGATCTGACATGATATCAGTATCAGTATAAAAAAAAAACTTTCTTTCTGTTTATATCAATCTGAACTACAGCCGGCATTCCACTTCAACTTCCTTCGTAATTCATACTGCTGCAATCCCGATCCATTAGCTAATTTGTCTGAGCCACCTCACTAGACTAGATGATGGGTTGTCCACAAAGCTGAAATACACTGTCAAATAATCACCAATACCAACAATGCACATGCTTTTTAAGCATTATTTCCTATAGCTGGTAATAGAGTATTTCCATTTCAAGATAAAGCTTACTATAAAACCTAGCAATCTGCTGCAGAAGACCCATTCGATCACTGGTATATTCAAATCAATAGCCAAAAATTTTCAAAATGACTTAACAAGTGCTTTACTATACAAAATCAGACTAAACATATAACCTCACTGAGTTTTATAAATGAAGATCTTAGGTCAGAGAAATAGTAATTTTGCAATTATATAGACGCTCAAATATGGAAACGACGGTTGGTGAAAATAGGCCTTTATGCTTCAGATGCAAGAGCTACACACACACACACACAATACACAGAGCTATTAAATAAAACAAACAGTAAATTCATACAAAGAGCAAAACCCTGAAATCAAGATTCCAGGAGCATAGGCTAGGTACATATACTTTTCCAGATAGAATAGCATTCTTTCAATTTGAACTCTCAGCTTTTTCACATCCAATGAAAAAAGTTCGTCATAACAATGACAAAGACAGGTAATCGTCAACATTCAACTTCTGTTACTTCTCCAGAAACGAGGTTGCGAAAGATATTTTTTTGTCTATGCATACCTCCAGCCCATTCAAAGAGGCCCTCACTGAAACCCCATCAGCAAAGTCAAAAGTCTTGTACCAGAACGCCCCCATCTCATTTTCTTTTCTTCTTGTTGCCAAGTTCTTGCCTCGTTCACCTTCCTGAACTTACCAGCACCAATATTTCAGTATTGTCTATGACTTACCAGCACTTAATACCAGAACGGCAAGTACATGTAGCAGTAGCACAATGACATATATTCCTTGCACATCTATATGGGTGACCAAGAAATGATTCCTTCAGCAGGTTTTTTCCTCATGCAGGCAGCTAAGGCCTAGTGAGATATAGAATATAGATATTTCCTCGCTTATAGAAGTGGCAGAAGAGTATATGCCTATAAGCTCATTTAAGGGTAAAAGTCATGAAAACCCCCAATGTTTGCTCGGAACATTACATACCCCCCTAATCGATCAAATGACCCCCGATCCCCCACATGAGGTCATCTTCCCTTTTTATAATTTCCTGATAAAGAAAATGACCAAAATACCCGCTACACAATATTAAAAAGGTAAAAAACAATGAACTCTTCAACCCCTACACTATAATTTTTTTATATATGAAACGACCAAAATACCCCTACACTATATGGTGGTGATGGGGTGTTTGGTCGGTGGTGAGAGAGAAAGAAGGGGATGAGTGGGTCTTTTTTTTAATACACTACATTTAAAAGACAATATACATGAAATCTTCACCTCTACTTTATAATTTTCTGATATATTAAATGACCAAAATACTCCTACATTAGGTTAAAAAGAAAAAGAAAATTGAAAGACAAAAGGTGATGGGGTGTTTTTTTTTAATAAAAACAATATTGTGTAGGGGTATTTTGGTCATTCCATATATCAGATAATTTTTTTTTAAAAAAAATGACGTCAAGCGGAGGGGTCATTTGATCAAAATGAAACAATAGGGGGTTTCTTAATTTTCAGAGCAAAAGGTTGGAAGGTTTTATGACTTTCACCCCTCATCTAATTACTGAAAGCCCAGAATCATTTAATTAAATTAACCAATTTCCTTGGAATTACATAAACTAATTGAGTTTTTTAGATATTAGTCCCCCTTCAAACAAGTATTTCTAAATTAGTCCCTATTTTCACATTAGCTATTAGGTCCCTAAATAGGGACTAACAATTTTGAAATTAGTCCATGTCTCTGATTCTGATTCACCACGGATTTTTTGTTAAATGACCGTGAAACTAAACGGCAATATTTTTTTCTTTCTTTTGTACCCCTTTTAGCCTCCATGTTATATTCACAAGACTGAATTAAACTAGCAAACACACTATAAATGGAATTCCCCTGCAAAATTCTCACCACCTCTAGCGCTCTTCTCCTTCCACAGATCCCACAGCCTGGATTGCTCTTCTCCCTCATCTTTCTCCTCATTCTACTCCTCTACCTCTCTTGCTTCACCTTTTCCAATAATGCCTCCACATATCCTTTTTCATACCTCCAGAAACTCATCCTTCACCTTTCCTCCTTTGTCTCCTCACATTAATGTTAAACAACCTTGGTCCACTAAATAATTCTAACTCATGCAACAAACAACAAGTAGATATCGAATATCCAATAAACAATTTTATCATAGATACTTCAATATCAATATTGCTACAACAAATTTAGCGAATCACTGAACTTCAACCACTCTACTTCATGCTTAAACCACAAGCATAAGCTAATACATAAGAAATGATTGCACAAATGAAGATTAAAAACATCTGTTAAAAATCAATTAATGTGAATGTCTCTCCATCATCCCATTTTCTCCACTAACCCCATGATCTCCATGTTCTCCACACACCATTTACTCCATGTTTGTCCTTTCAACTTCTTTTGTAAGCCTATAAATAGGCCTTTAGATGAATCATTTGTGAGTGCTAAAAAGAAAAGGAAATCATTGGAATACAAATTATACTCCATTCTCTCGTCTCTTTTACTTTCTAGCATCGTCTTGATTATTTTACAACACGTTATCAGCACGAGGCTCTACTTCAACTATTCGAGATTATGAATATGTATCAATCCAAGATCCAAGTTGGGGATATATGTCTTGTAGACAGTGCTACTACCCACACCATTCTTAAAGATAAGAAATATTTTTCTAATCTGAGAAATGATCAAGCACATGTCAATACCATATCAGGCTGTGCAAAGATAATTGAAGGCTCCGGAAGAGCAAATTTTATGATGCCAGAAGGCACAAAATTCATAATTGAAAATGCATTATTTTCGCCTAAGTTTCAAAGAAACTTATTAAGTTTTAAAGACATTCGTCTAAATGGATATCATATTGAGACTATGAATGAAAGAGATATTGAATATCTTTGTATTACCTCAAATATGATGGGCAAAAAGTGTGTTAGAAAAATTACCAGCTTTCTCATCTGGATTGTATTATACAACTATAAGAATAGTTGAATCATATAATACAATAAATATGAAGTTTACAGATATATTTAAGGTTTGGCATGATCGGTTAGGTCATCCCGGTTCAACGATGATGCGGAAAATTATCGAGAAATCGTGTGGTCATTCATTGAAAAACCAGAAGATTTTTCAATCCCATGAATTTCCTTGTGTTGATTGTTCCAAAGGAAAGTTAATTACAAGGCCCTCACCAGCCAAAATAAAGAACGAATCACTGTCATTTTTATAACGAATTCATGGTGATATATGTGGTCCGATTCATCCCCCATGTGGACCGTTTCAATATTTTATGGTTCTAATTGACGCATCAACTCGATGGTCACATGTGTGTTTATTATCATCTCGTAATTTGGCTTTTGCAAGATTACTTGCACAAATAATTCGGTTGCGGGCACATTTTCCTGATTATCCGATAAAGACAATTCGTCCTGATAATGCTGGTGAATTTACATCCCAATCTTTTATGAATTATTGTATGTCAATTGGGATAAAAGTGGAACATCCAGTAGCCTATGTTCACACTCAAAATAGTTTGGCAGAATCATTTATAAAACGGATCCAATGGATTGCTAGACCAATGCTTATGAAATCAAATCTCCCTGTTTGGGCCTGGGGACATGCTGTTTTACATGCAGCACAACTTATACGCATCCGGCCAACCAGTTATAATGATAATTCTCCCTTACAATTGGTTCATGGTCAGGAACCAAATATTTCCCATTTACGAATTTTCGGATGTGAAGTATATGTCCCAATTAATCCACCACAACGCACAAAAATGGGACCTCAAAGGAGGACGGGAATATATGTTGGGTATGAATCTCCATCTATAATCAAGTATATTGAACCGACAACTGGAGATTTGTTTACTGCAAGGTTTGCAGATTGTCACTTTGATGAATCACTATTCCCAACATTAGGGGGAGATAATAAACAGTTGGAAAAAGAGATTTCATGGAATGAATTATCATTGAAATGTTTAGATCCTCGAACAAAAGAAAGTGAATTAGAAGTTCAAAGGATAATTCATTTGCAAGGTATTGCAAATCAACTGCGAGACGCATTTACTGACCACAAAAGAATAACAAAATCTCATATTCCAGCTGTAAATGCTCCTATCAAAATTGATGTCCCTGAAGGACAACCTATAATTGCTAGTGAGTCTAAGGCACGCTTGAAGCGTGGTAGACCACTTGGTTCCAAAGATAAATATCCTCGAAAAAGAAAAGGAGCAAATAACCATGATTGTCAAATCGAGGATGTCTCTCCAGAAGAGACCATTAACATAGTTAATAATGAAGAGAATCAGGTACCTAAAATTAATGAAAATGAAGAGATCTCGATTAACTATGTCATTACGGGAAGAAGATGGGACCGGAATAATATAATTGTCGACAATATTTTTGTATATAATATAGCGCGCGATATCATAAATGAAAACGAGGATCATGAACCTACCTCTGTGGAAGAGTGTAGAAATAGAAATGATTGGCCAAAATGGAAAGAGGCAATTAAGTCTGAATTAGACTCGTTTGAAAAACGAGGAGTTTTTGGATCTGTAGTCCGAACACCAAAAGAGATCAAACCAGTAGGCTATAAATGGGTATTTGTACGAAAAAGAAATGAACGAAATGAGATTACCAGATATAAAGCACGGCTTGTCGCACAAGGTTTTACCCAGATGCCTGGTGTTGATTATGAAGAGACATATTCTCCTGTGGTGGATGCAATAACATTTCGATATTTGATATGTCTGGCAGTGCATGAAAGACTTGAAATGCGTCTCATGGATGTGGTCACGGCCTATTTGTATGGTTCGTTAGACCATGATATATATATGAAAATCCCTGAAGGATTTAAAGTGCCAAAGCACATAATGATAATTCCCGGGAAATTTACTCAGTTAAGTTAAACAAAGCATTATATGGATTAAAACAATCAGGACGGATGTGGTATAACCGTCTGAGTGAATTTTTAATAAAAGAGGGTTATAATAATGATCTTATATGCCCATGTGTGTTTATAAAAGGTTTAGGATCAAAATTTGTTATAATTGTTGTTTATGTTGATGATTTAAATATCATCGGAACTCCTGAAGAGTTATTACAAGCCGTGCAATGTTTAAAGAGAGAATTTGAAATGAAAGACCTTGGAAAAACAAGATATTGTTTAGGTCTTCAAATTGAACATTTGAAAGATGGGATTTTCTTGCATCAATCCACTTATCTGGAAAAAGTACTTAAAAGGTTTTACATGGATAAAGCTCATCCCTTAAGTACTCCCATGGTAGTGAGGTCATTAGATGTTAATAAAGATGTGTTTAGACCTCGTGAGGAACATGAAGAACTAATTGGTCCTGAAGTACCATATCT
Source organism: Hemerocallis citrina (assembly GCA_017893485.1). NCBI lineage: Eukaryota > Viridiplantae > Streptophyta > Magnoliopsida > Asparagales > Asphodelaceae > Hemerocallis > Hemerocallis citrina. The sequence goes on along the minus strand of CM030359.1, from coordinate 21,960,103 downwards.
TAGTGCCATTGGAGCATTGATGTATCTTGCTAACAATACACGTCCTGATATATCTTTTGCAGTAAATTTATTGGCAAGATATAGTTCCTCACCAACTCGAAGACATTGGAATGGTGTGAAACATATATTTAGATATCTTCGAGGGACCATGGATATGGGCTTATATTATTCTAACCTGTCCAAATCAGATTTAATTGGGTATGCAGATGCAGGATATTTATCTGATCCACATAAAGCCCGATCTCAATCAGGATATGTGTTCACCTGCGGAGGAACAGCAATTTCATGGCGTTCTACAAAACAAACACTAGTAGCAACTTCAACTAATCATGCAGAAATATTGGCAATCCACGAGGCAAGTCGTGAATGTGTTTGGTTGAGGTCAATATCTCAATATATCCGGGGAACGTGTGGCCTTTCAGTCGATAAAGATATCCCCACAACCTTATTTGAAGATAATATAGCATGCATAGCTCAGCTAAAGGATGGCTACATCAAAGGTGATAAAACGAAGCATATCTCACCAAAGTTCTTCACTCATGATCTTCAACAAAAGGGTGAAATAAGTGTTCAGCAGATAAAGTCAAGTGAGAATCCAGCAGATTTGTTCACTAAGGCTCTACCCACGACAACATTTGAAAGGATGGTAAAGATGATTGGGATGCGTCGTTTGAAAGATCTAAAAGGATGATTTTTTCAGGGGGGGGAAAGATATGCACTGCACTCTTTTTTCCTTCACCAAGTTTTGTCCCATTGGGTTTTCTTGGTAAGGTTTTTAATGAGGCAGTATCGAGGCATATTCTTATCCACAATTACGAGACATTCAAGGGGGAGTGTTAAAAATCAATTAATGTGAATGTCTCTCCATTATCCCATTTTCTCCACTAACCCCATGATCTCCATGTTCTCCGCTCACCATTTACTCCATGTTTGTCCTTTCAACTTCTTTTGTAAGCCTATAAATAGGCCTTTAGATGAATCATTTGTGAGTGCTAAAAAGAAAAGGAAATCATTGGAATACAAATTATACTCCATTCTCTTGTCTCTTTTACTTTCTAGCATCGTCTTGATTATTTTACAACAACATCCACATTATGACGAGTTATAAGAGACATCATAACATCACAGCAGCATTTACATTCTTGTAGCTAAGTAAAATTAGTTTTAATTACATTAGAAAGTCAGCAGAAATTGAAGTTTGGAACTGGAAAATCAGAGACAGCGACTAATTTCAAAATGGTTTGCTCGATTTAGGGACCTAATAGCAATTAACGTGTAAATAGGGACTAATTTAGAAATACATGTTTAAAAGGGAACTAATATCTAAAAAAACCCAAATTAATTATACGCAATAATAATGTTCGGGCATGACGAGACTCTGAGTCATCTCCCTTTTTTTGCTACCTGATTTGCTTAAAAACTCGGTATTCGCCAATAATAAGTGAAGGAAAGAAAAGCAAAACAAAAATAAGCAATTGAAACCGAAGACTACAAAATGCATAATTAGCGCCATCGCAGATGAGTAGGTATAAAAGAAAGCAAGAGAGAGACAACATGATTAATTGAGCAGAACAGGAAGATAATCAAAGTATATATTAGATAGTTTTTTTATAGATGTTCTGTAGCTTAAACATTTCAACTTTCTCAGTATACATTATCTTCATTTGAAATTCATGGTATACTTATAAAAAGAATATATATTTATAAAACAAGATATTTTGTACATGAAAATGAAAATACCCACAAATGATTGTTACGATATATTCTTATAACTCAAAAATATTAAATATTTGTTTTGAGATTCGAATATTTAACTATTTTTCATAATTTTAAATTAATTTTTATAAAGCCAGTACCAACAATCCGGAGACACTGAGACAAAACAGCTCATACCAAGACCGTAATTGAACATCGATACGATACCTAATAACAAGTCCTGATTGGCTGTTACCATGTATTACACCATCCAATTATTCAATCAGCACCCATGTGGAACTACAAGTTATAGACTTAGAAGATAGCCACATGTTTCAAATTAAAGAGTATCTGAACTCAGAAAGAATAGGAATTTTGGACAAAACAAAATGTAAATATCAATCAGTAACCATGCCTTACAGTAACTCTGAAGTTCATTTGCCAATGGGCAATTCATGAAGTATCTAATAGACTAATACCTAGATAGCAAAAATATGGGTGCTAAAATCATAAAACTAAAATCCAACTAATTCAAGATATTTTTTTGCATTAAAGAAAATAAAATACTCAAGCATGTAGAAAGCATTGAATATAAAAAAAACACTCAAACAAACAAATGTAAAGATAAGATACAACAGAAAATAGTAGAAAACTACGGGAAATGAACAGACTGTCAAGATAAAAAATTCCTATGGAGTAAGACAACTAGACAAGAATTAACTGCAATATAAACTGATAATATTAGTTTCTTATTCTAAGACAGAATGACAAATGTAAACTATCCTTTTCCTCTCTGTTTGCATCATCTTACCTAATCCAGCAAAGATCAAACATTCCTAATTTTGTTGAATTAAAAATTTATCCAGAGCAACGGGAAACATACCAGTCTCAGCGACCCCTTTTCGATGAACAAACATAAAATAAGTATGACTTTTCTTTCCAGTATAGCCACTCACAATTGAGCTTTGCACAGATGATAACACCCACTATGAAAAATATAAGAGAAAATATAAGGTATCGTATCTCCTATTATTGGCAAACATCAAGGAATAGCACAAAGGAAAAATTAGCAGCTACTGAATATAATTATAAGATTCTAACTTTTTTGTAGCCATATACCAACAAAGATCAGGAACTGTGTCGAGACCCAATTATTGAAGGGTCATCTTTTTATGAATGCGAACTAGAACTCCAACCCGATAACCTGTACATCATTCCAGGTTTTCAACATGCAGAAATGCCAATAATATTAAGAAGATGAAAATTGTACTACTAGTTGAGAAGCCAATACCTGCTTTCAGCAATTTAAAGACCCTTGCCATAGGAAAAAAAACTGCACTGACAACAAAACCTTTTGTGTCAACAGAAACCATTTTTCACTATGCCTTCACAAAGAAATACACTCACTCAACTCCCATAATGATGCAATGGAAAAATATGCTGCCAAGGATCAGTAGACTAAGCAGATAATGTAAGCTTCAGCGTCTTATTTGCATGTTGGAGTCACTGTATTCATCCACATTCCATTTTCTACACAAGGTGGGGTTATATAAAATGTTTAAACAATTTCTCCTAGTTAATAAAATGTGAACAACAAACTGGCTTTAAGTGTTACCTAAAAGTATACATTATCAAACAAAAGACAAAGCTGACACTTCTTCATGTTATAATGATATGATCAGATGCCTTGCAAAGTAATAACTTTAAAAGAGTAAAGAAGACATGTCTCTTGACTCCCATAATGATGTAACTGATCAAAAAATATGCTGACTTGACTAGTAAAGCATCAGTATATTAAGCAAATAATGCAAATAATGCACATTTTACCATCAGCAGCAGTAGAAGTAGAAGACTCCCATAATAATAATAGTGAAAAAATATCCTGACTTGACTAGTAAACTAATAAAGTATACTAAGCAGACAATGCAAATTGATGAAGAATGCAAGTCTTAACATTAGAACTCTCGTAATCATGTATGATGAAGAATAAGTCGGAAGAAGTCATGCAGCTATATAAGCAATTCAGATACTGAGATTTTAAGCAGAAGAAGAGGTCATGCAGTTATATATGCAATTTAGAAACTGCGGTTATAATTATAAGTGTGATAAATTAGAAGAGGCGCACATTGATATCAAGCTTAAATAAGTATTTAAGTATCCCTAGAAAATATAATTCAACAGCACACTGAAACAATTTGATAAGGCCCTTAAATGAGTCATATGGTATTTGGTATATAACTCACCTGAGGAAACAATGATAAAATCGGCATCAGTACTCACTAACAATTGAGTAGAGTGTGGACAATACACATAAACCAAATCAAATTGGAAATTCAATTTGGACAAAGCAATTAACAATGCAGAAAGATAATCAAATAGAGTTGTAGAGTTAAACAACTAAAGAACACAATCAAGGCCCACAAAATCACAGCGCGTACCTTCCATGTTTAATAAACTAACTTCTGAATATAGTAAATTGATATCATAATGGAAATGAAGTGGAAAATGATATTGTACACATTAACATACTGACATCACTTTCATATAAAAGAATGCCTTGTCTATTCAACTGAAAGTACTTCGCATCACGGAGGACATCTATATACTAAACATCCGGTGAAGAGCTGAATAAAACTTGGCATTCTGTCATCGTTGATACATACCCCAATCAAACTCAGGGTGTGAGAAAACCTCCTAATCAGTTGGTCCATCAACAAGGCTATCGACTGTTTGCATTCCTTCCAAAATAGATGGCTGAATGACATCAATCTTAGAAGGAAGCACTTTATAACACAACAAGATACCAAGGGTAAATATTGCCTGCAGCTTTGTTGAGTCACCCTGCACTGAAAAGAGCAGCAACATTGAGATATGGAACAAGACCACACAAAAGTGCATAATGCACAGCACCCGGTCCATCAGCTTCCCGTCATTGCCAGTTGGAAATCCTCGAACTCTGTACACGAACAAGAAGTTATACTTGTCCACTACATACTGATAACCAAAGTAAATGGCACCAACAGGAACCACCAGTGGAGCAAACAATGAATTTATCATAGTGGGTGCAAAAATAGTAAGATTAAAAGCATAATACTGGGAAAAATCAAATGTCTGCTTGGGTGCATGGAAGCTCCTGTTTATTGGGTATATTGCAAGATTATGACCTACAACACCATTCAAATCTATTCAAATCTGAACTATCTTCTCTCTGTGACATGAGAGGCACCCTGAGATTATCACTACTCATTCAGGGTTCAGCTCAGGCAAAAAATCCTCATTTTGTTCTGGATCCAACTGTAGCACGATATTCTTCTTAAACTTCTTCAGTGTCTTCATTATCCAAGGGTATCCGAGCCAATAGATCAAATGATATCCCTAGAAAAGTACTTGTTATGAGAAATGCAACCGAAGAAAGACATGACCTTGACAGGAACGATGCACTCATGTACTCCTCAATCTGTTTACAATCTTCACCATCTAAATAACATCTCTTCATACCAAGTATTGCACTTTCGGAAGATGACACCACCAAAGCTCGCAAAAGTATGAGATTTACTAGAAAGAAGCAAACCATCTTAAGCATTGCAGCTCTTTGCTCGCCATATACAGTGAGATACCGCTTGAACTTGGAAAGGTAAGAGAGTACTGACGGGATAATTATATACATGCTCACGAATAGAAGCACATTGGGCATGAACAGTAGGACTACAGAAGCAAACCAACCCGAACCCTCAAGCCAATCAAGCCATAATTGTGCACTATTCACTGCTTCAGCATTGATAATACTAGCTGCACTCTTCATAGCACTAATCAAAGCATGCGGCGAACTGCAAAATAGTAGCATGAGTAGAAGAAGTGTATTTGCAGCCACCCAACGAAGCCTCGAATAAAGCTTGCTCGAACCCAAATGACTCCAATAGATATCCGATGCAGGTGGCGCCCACTCCACCCTCCACCGGCTCTGCTCAAGCTGCAGCTCCATAAGCGGAAAAAACTACCCAATCGGCTTCTTCTTCCTCTTCCTCTCCGACATTAAATCCTTCACAGCCTTATTCGTTGTGTAAACATCCTTAAACACCACAAACGCAATCCCCGCCCCTCGCACCCTCCCTTCCTTATAATCAAGAACCCTTCCTTATAATCAAGAAGCTTCGTCTCCAACACCAACCTCAAATTCTCCAGCTTCCTCAACCTCTCCTCATCCGTCCACCTCAACTTCGCCGCTAAACTCCCCCACATCTCCCTCACTCTCCTCCTCCTCCTCCCCTCCCGATAAAAATTCAAAATCGCATTATTATTACCACCATTGTCTGCACCAACACTATCATCCCGATCATCCTCGATAACTCAACAGACACGTGGACTGATCACAACGCTCCACGTGTAGGCAAACCGACGGCTAATATTGCACGATATGTTGGACACTTCAATATACGCAAAACCAACGTGGAGCCCCTCGTGGCCCGCACGTAACTGAACCAAACCTGGAATACGTAAGGGAAATGCAAAGTCCACACCCTCGAAACTCCAACTTCAAGAACGGCTCGGATCCCCCTACACCCTCGTCCCTCGAACTGCCATCTGAGACAGCGCAAAATGGTGCAAAACGCCAATTTGGAGAGAGGCTTGGATCCTCCTACAGCCTCGTCCATAGAACTGTCAATATAATGCAATGCAAAATGGTGCAACACGCCAACTTCGAGAGAGGCTCAGATCCTCCTACAACCTCATCCCTAGAATTGTCATCCGAGTCAGTACAAAATGGTGCAAAATGCAAACTTCAAGAGAGGCTCGGATCCTCCTACAGTCTTATCCCTCGGACGTAGGCGGCATAAAATGGTGCAAAACACCAACTTCAAGAGAGGCTCAAATCTTCATACAGCCTCGTCTCTCGGACTGTCATCCGAGGCGGCGTAAAATGGCCAAAATGCCAACTTCTTAAAGAGGCTCGGATCCTCCTATAGCCTCGTCCCTCGAATTGTCATCTGAGGCACCCCAAAATGGAGCGAAACGCCTACTTCAAAAGAGGCTCAGATCCTCCTAAAGCATCGTCCTTCGGATTGTCATCCGCGACAACGCAAAATGATGCAAACCACCAACTTCTAAAAGAGGCTCAAAATCTCCTGCAGCTTCGTCTCTCAGATTGTCATCTGCGGCACCCCAAAATGGCGCGAATCTCCAACTTCAAGAGAGGCTCGGATACTCCTACAGCCTCGTCCGTCGGACTGTCATCCGAAGCGGCGCAAAATGAAGCAAAACCCCAACTTCAGGAGAGGCTCAGATCCTCCTACAGTCTCCTCCCTCGGACTGATCCGAGGCAGCACAAAATGGCTCAAAATGCCAACTTTGAGAAAGGCTCGGATTCTCCTACAGCCTCGTCCCTCGGATTGTAATCCGATGCAGCGCAAAATGGTGTACAACGCCAACTTCTAAAAGAGGCTCTGATCCTCCTGCAGCCTTGTCCCTCGAACTGTCACCCGAGGCGGCGCAAAATGACGGAAAGTGCCAACTTCAAGAAAGGCTCGAATCCTCCTAAAGCATCATCCCTCGAATTGTCATCTGATGTGACGCAAAATGGTGTACAACGCCAACTTCTAAAAGATGCTCGGATCCTACTACGGCCTCGTCTCTTAGATTGTCATTTGCGACGGTGCAAAATGGCGCAAATCGCCAATTTCAATAAAAGGCTCGAATCCTCTTACAACCTCGTCCCTCAGATTGTCATCCGAAGCGGGGCAAAATGGTGTACAACGCCAACTTCTAAAAGAGGCTCGGATCCTCCTACAACCTCGTCCCTAGAACAGTCCTCAAAATAGCATAAAGCGTCAACTGCGAGAAAGATTCAGATCCTCCTACAACCTCATTCCTCGGATTGTCATCCGATGCGGCACAAAATGGTGTACAACACCAACTCATAAAAGAGCCTCAGATCCTCCTACAGCTTCGTCCCTCTAATTGTCATTTGAGGCATCCGGAAATGGTGCGAAATGCCAGCTATGTTTCGGCTTCGGATCGTCGAACTCATTCTGCTTCAAGAGGTCGAACCTGCATCTCAGCTTCAGATCCACGAGGCTCATGCTGCTTTGGATCGCCGAACCCCCACTTCGGCCTTCGGATTGTCATTCGAGCCCCCTCCCAAAAGAAGAGGTTTTTGGACCCTGAACGTTCCTTACAGACTATCTACTCCTTTGAATGCTACTACATCTACCCTCCAGGAGTGGGGGACTTATGATGGGGGGTTGAAATCACAAGCATTGACAACCGTCTGATCCCCGCACGAATCTCGAGATTATCGAAGGCGAAACAGTGATTTCGCAGCAGCTACATATCCACTTATAGCACATGGGCCGCCAACAAGCCCACTATCTTGGCCCACTCCACAAGAGAGGCTGATTCGTAGCCTAACTGGGGGAGATTGACCAATCAATAATGGTTAACAATCAAATCCCCCTAAATCAGAAAGGTAATAACGGATCAGATCCCCTGATTTAAGGATCTTCCAAATCAGTTATGGTATCTTTCTGATGATTGCTCTCTCCTTGCATATAAATACAACCCTACCTTCTCCATTACGACGTAATCAAAACATTTTTCCCAGAAAATCCATTTTTCAACACCATTCAGATCTGAACTATCTTGAACTATCTTCCCTCTCTGACATGAGAGGCACCCTGAGATTATTACTATTCACTTCAGGGTTCAGCTCTGGCAAAAAATCCTCATTTTGTTCTGGAACCAACTGTAGCATGTCATTCTTCTTAAACTTCTTCAATGTCTTCTTTATCCAAGGTATCAGAGCCAATAGATCAAATGAAATCCCTAGAAAAGTACTTGTGCAAGCGAAGAAAGATATGACCTTGACAGGAACGATGCACTCATGTACTCCTCAATCTGTTTACAATCTTCACCATCTAAATAACATCTCTTCATACCAAGTATTTGCACTTTCTAAAGATTACTCCCCCAGAGCTAAAAAAAGTATGAGATTTACTAGAAAGAAGCAAAGCATCTTGAGCATAGCAACTCTTTGCTCGCCTGATACAGTGAGATACTACTTGAACTTGAAAAGGTAACAGGGTACCGACGGGATAATTATATACATGCTTACGAATGGAAGCACATTGGGCATGAACTATAGAACTACAGAAGCAAACCAACCCGAACCCTCAAGCCAATCAAGCCATAATTGTGCACTATCCACTGCTTCAGCATTGATGATCCTAGCTGCACTCTTCATAGCACTAATCAAAGTGCAAGCGGCGAACTGCAAAATAGTAGCATGAGTGGCAGAAGTGTATTTACAGCCACCCGACGAAGCCTCGAAGAAAGCTTGCTCAATCCCAAATGACTCCAATAGATATCCGACGCAGATGGCGCCCGCTCCACCTTCCACTGGCTCCGCTCAAGCTGCAGCTCCATAAGCAGAAAAAACTGCCTAATCGGCTTCTTCTTCCTCTTCCTCTTCCTCTCCGTCATGAAATCCTTCACATCCTTATTCATCATGTAAACATCCTTAAACACCACAAACGACATCCCCGCCCCTGGTGCCCTCCCTTCCTTACAATCAAGAGGCTACGTCTCCAACACCAACCTCAAATTCTCCCGCTTCCTCAACCTCTCCTCATCCGTCCACCCCAACTTTGCCGATAAACTCCCCTACATCTCCCTCACCCTCCGCCCCTCCTGATAAAAATTCAAATTCACATTATTATTACCACCATTGTCTGCACCAACACTATAATCCTGATTATCCTCGATAACTCAACAAACATGTGGACTACACGTGGACTGATCACAATGCTCCCCGTGTAGGCAAACCGACGGCTAATATTGCACGATATGTTGGACGCTTCAATATACGCAAAACCAATGTGCAGCTCCACGTGGCCCACACGTAATTGAATCAAACTTGGAATATGTAAGGAAAATGCAATGTCCACACCCTCGAAACTCCAACTTCAATAAGGCACAGATCCCCCTACACCCTCGTCCCTCGGACTGTCATCCGAGGTGGCGCAAAATGCAAAACGACAACTTGGAGAGAGGCTCTGATTCTCCTACAGTCTCGTCCCTCGGATTGTCAACATAATGAGGCGCAAAATGGCGCAAAACACAAACTTCTCGAGAGCCTCGGATCTTCCTACAGCCTCATCCCTAGAATTGTCATCCGAGGCAGTGCAAAATGGCGCAAAGCGCAAACTTCAAGAGAGGCGAGGCTCAAATCCTCCTACAGTCTCATCCCCCGGACTATCGTCCGAGGCAGCGCAAAATGGTGCAAAACGCCAACTTCAAGAGGCTCAGATCTTCATACAGCCTAGTCCCTCGGACTGTCATTCGAGGCGGCGTAAAATGGCACAAAATGCCAAGTTCTTAAAGAGGCTCGGATCCTCCTACAGCCTCGTTCCTCGAATTGTCATCTGAGGCACCCCAAAATGGAGCGAAACGCCAACTTCAAAAGAGGCTCGAATCCTCCTAAAGCATCGTTCTTCGGATTGTCATCCGAGGCAGCGCAAAATAGCGCAAAACACCAACTTCTAAACGAGGCTCAGATCCTCCTATAAATTTATCCCTCGGATTGTCATCCGCGGCACTCCGAAATGGTACGAAACTCCAACTTCAAGAGAGGCTCGAATCCTCCTACAGCCTTGTCCATCGAATTGTCATCCGAAGTGATGCAAAATAGAGCAAAATGCCAACTCCAAGAGAGGCGCAGATCCTCCTACAGTCTCCTCCCTCGGACTGTCATCCGAGGCGGCGCAAAGTGGCTTAAAACGGCAATTTTGAGAAAGGATCAGATTCTCCTATAGCCTCGTCCCTCGAATTGTTATTTGATGAGGCGCAAAATGATATACAACTCCAACTTCTAAAAGAGGCTTCCTTTTACAGCCTCGTCCCTCAAACTGTCATTTGAGGCAGCGCAAAATGGCGGAAAGCGCTAACTTCAAGAAAGGCTCGGAGCCTAGGGCCTCATCCTTCAAATTGTCATCTGATGTGGCGCAAAATGGTGTACAACACTCACTTCTAAAGGAGGCTCGGATCCTACTACAGCCTCGTCTCTCGGATTGTCATCTGAGGCGGTGCAAAATGGCGCAAAGCACCAATTTCAATAAAAGGCTCAGATCCTCCTACAGCCTCGTCCCTTGGATTGTCATCCGAGGCAGCGCAAAATGGTGTACAATGCCAACTTCTAAAAAAGGCTCGGATCCTCCTACAGCCTCGTACCCCAGACTGTCCTCCGAGGCGGCACAAAATTGCGAAAAGCGCCAACTACGAGAAAGATTCGGATCCTCCTACAGCGTCATCCCTCAGATTATCATCTGAAGCGGTGCAAAATGGTGTAAACCGCCAACTTCTAAAAGAGCCTCGGATCCTCCTACAACTTTGTCCCTCTGATTGTCAACTGAGGCATCTGGAAATGGCGCAAAATGCCAACTATGTTCGGATCGTCGATCTCATTCTGCTTCAGCTGGCCGAACCTGCATCTCAGCTTTAGACCCACGAGGCTAAAACTACTTTGGATCGCCGAACCCCCACTTCAGCCTTCTGCTTGTCATCCAAGCCCCCTCCCAAAAGGAGGAATTTCTCGACCCCAGACGTTCCTTACAGACTATCTACTCTCGAATGCTACTACATCTACCCTCCGAGAGTGGGGGGGGGGGTTAAGATGGGGGGTTGAAATCACAAACATTGACAACCGTCTGATCCCCCGCACGAATCTCAAGATTATTGAAGGCGAAACAGTGATTTCACAGCAGCTACATATCCACTTACAGCACATGGGCCGCCCGCAAGCCCACTATCTTGGCCCAGTCCACAAGGGGGCCTGATTCACAGCCTAACTGGGGGAAATTGACTTATCAATAATGGTTGGCAATCAAATACCCCTAAATCAGAAAGTTAATAACGGGTCAGATCCCCTGATTTAGGGATCTTCCAAATAAGTTATGGAATCTTTCTGATAATTGCTCCCTTCTTGCATATAAAGACAACATTACCTTCTCCATCACGACATAATCACATTTTGCCCACAAAACCAAGTTCTTCACTTCTGGTTACTGATTTAATCGTCGGAGGGTCTATTGCCGGAATAACTCGATGGGTATTAGGTTGTTCTTGAGGTTTCCGGCGGCCACCAGTCAGCACAACCACCACAACATTCACAAATCTCCTCAAATACTAGCCTCATATCAGGATCTAACCGACAGGCAAAATCTGAGCTTCCCACATCTCAAAAAACTCATTATCTAGTCAGTCCCACACAGAAAAAAGTGGCATCAAATGCATTTATCAATGAGGATACTATTAGAATCAAGTCTATAAACCATCACATATTCTTGAGATACATTGGCCATTAAACCAACACATCAAGATGCATGCTGCAAAATTGTTTATAATGCATCTGCATTCAAGATGAAAAACTGAAGTTTGCATGAACATGTAAGTAGAATACAATCTCAAATTACAGGGAAGATGAGAAGCACACACATTTTAACTTTCTGGTTAGCTATGATTTCAACTAGCCAGCAACTTTGAGCTAAGCATCGATTCCTTCTTTGTACCTCCATTCAGTAATTTATCAAATGGACCAATCCTCCCTAACTTTTTATCTTAGAGTTGAGTAGGTGATGAACTCGTTTGAAGTAAAATGAAATGGTTGAAGAGGAACTGGATTCCTGTGAAAATTAAAGCCTCTTAGTAAAAAATTATGTAAAAATATAAAAGAGAATGGCATGAGAAACTTGACATACGGGCGAGGACCATAGACTTTGATCTGGCGCACATGAGTGTCCCTTCCATTGAGGTGATTTGAAATAACAGCAAGTTGGAGCATGAAAGTGTGAATAAATGTCTCACTGTAAAACACAATAAGTACGAGAACTGCAGAGTTTCAGAATATAAAAGAGGTCAAATTTCAAAATTTTAATTTAAAGCAAGTTTAGCTTTATAGGATCTTGCATAATAGCCTCTACACTGTACAGAAAACGTGCCAGTTGGAAAATGGCACCAATTATCATGTGTCGAGCTATAAACATGCTAATTAAGTGTGTGATGATACCACATTGACAAAGAAAATGATAAATACAGAATGAAATAAGTAATATAATGCCCATAACAAACAAAATTTAATGCACTGCATAGAACTTCTACAGTATATCATAATCAAAGACCAACCATACACAAATTTATTAGAAAAGCTAAAGACTCAAACTATATCCAAATTTGTCAATTTGGAGCATCTCCAGTATTAGCAAAAACAAACATTACCGCTTGAGCGGTACCAGTCCTTGTCCTCATTATGCAAGCCTTTACAATTAAACTGTTATTAACTAAGAATAAAAGCCATAACGTGAGGAAGATTGGATAGGCCTGCAATTGGCAATCAAACTACTCTCAATCCTCAAAGCTGGTATAACATGGGGAAATATTTTTGACCAAGATATGAACACTACAGATGACCAAGACTACTTGGCATAAATGCTACTTAGCCTCCCTTATCTTACCAAGGAAAACCCCTAAAATCTACTAAAATGGAAAGATGGTAAAATAAATTGTTCCTATCTTAACTCCAGGGCACGAAGCCCTTGAAGCTAACCTAATGTAATGCAAGTAGGAGCAGCTTCCAATATAATTAGGCACTAGTGATCAGGAAGATGAGTAAGATGTATATGGAGTCATTTATCTACAATGAAGCACATATACCTCTATTGGTTAACCTTGTCCTGTCGCACAAGTGTTGGACACAACAACCGTCCTACTAGACAAGTTTTACAAAATTTTCCTTGTGTCCGTGTGTCGTGTCGCAATGTCCCATACTCCCATGTCCATGTCCATGCTTCTTAGTTTATGTACAAGATGCCAAAAAGGAAAGTGAAAAATCTTCATTGTCTTTAACCAGATTCAGTCCCAACTTTGCACTCAAAGGTACAATGAATATTTGAGCTAGTATCGGGTCCTATTGGGTCGGGTCCTCCACTACCCTGGCCCGGTACCTCACGGGTCCAAAAATTGGACCCGGACCCGGACTTGCGAGAATCGAGTCCGGGTCCGAGTTAAAAATACCTACCCATCGGGGCCGTTAGCAGAGAAAAAATATTTGCACTTAAGTATTTTTTCACCCGATACCCTGCGGTTCCAACAATTTCGACACTTAAGTACATGAATAAATATTATATTTACACATATATCTTCAATAATTACTATTTACATGTATATCCCTATAACCCTATTATTCCAATTCCATTTTTTGGGATATTTTTTAACGGGTCTGGGTCTGGGATCGGGCCGGGTCTATTTTGAGCAGTCTCGGACCCGGAAGTGCATCGGGTCTTATTTTAGGACCCAGACCCATATAGATCAGGTCGGTTCCGGTTACGGCCCGGGTATTCGGTTTTGTATCAGCCCTAATGAATATGCTGACTGCAAATGTGTGTATATTTGTCAAATACCACACTGTATTCATGAGTTCCCAAATACTTATACATAGAATTAGCAAGTGATATATTTGTCACAATACGTCATTGACTTGAATGTTCATATTTTAAAATTTAAAAAAACAAAGAAAAAAAAAAGAGTTATTACCGGGAATCAGTTCCTGAGAGGGATATGTAGACCCATCCAGAGGGTTTGACAAGCTCCACAGTTTTAATCTCCTATTTGACAAGAAACAAAGACACATCATAGAGTAAAACAAAAAATGCCTCAACAATGAGTTTGACATTAAAAACGGAGAACAGTGGGACCTTGAGGTTGTGGAAGCCGTCGCCGGCTCTGACAGAGATCTTGCTGGGAGTGTAGCTCTCATCAAGCTTGAAGTCCACATACAGAACCACCAACTAAACATTAACAACCGAAAATTAACAACTAGTTTGAACATCCATTCATCCAAACTGCAAGATGAATTAGAAGATTTATTATTACTTGGAGCTTGACTTTTTTCTGGAACTGGATGTTGACGAGGTGGGGCTGTCCACCGTCAGACTGCCAGTAGGTATCGAGGTTGTCGTCTCGGAGGAATACGAGTCCATTCCCAGGCTTGCAAGAGCTCACACTCCAAGCCGCTTTCTTCGCCATCTCTCTCAGATCATCGTCGACCGTCAGATGCTCCTTCCCACCACCTGATCTCTCCTCCTCCCCCTCCGACTCCGCCATTTCCTCCTCCTCTTCTTCTCTTCTTCTTCTCTTAAAACCCTAGCAAACTTCCCCCTCTATTCGAGCGTGGGGGAAACTGGGGAGAAGTAAGTCGCGTCGTCGCGAGGGGGCGGTGTGGGAAAGGTCGAAAGGGGGCAGCGGGACGCCGTGGAGAGGTCGTCAGGATCTGGAGCTGTGGAGCGGCTTGGAGGTGGAGGAGATTCGTCGAGAGGCGGATGGGTTTGTGTTTCAATTGAGATGAGAAACAGTAAATAGAGCAGTAGACTATTGACTATTGAGAATGGGAGAGAGTTCTAAACCATTGATCTTTTTCAATCTTAGATCTAGGGCTGAGAATGTTTTGTGTAACATAAAAGGATTTTTTTTTTTTTTTATTTTTTTTATTTTGTTGTGTTTGACACCAACCGATACCCGAACCCAACTCTCTATAAAAACTATGGTTCGGTTCAAAACCACCCGAAAAATTCGAAAAAACGGGCCGAATTGCCAAATTTCAGTTCGGTTCGAAAATCGGTTTTAACCGAACTATGAACAACCCTAATAGTAATAGTGTATGTTTTGCTGTGATCATAAGGTTAAGTTTATCGATTTTGGTGTTGGAACGCTTCGTGAAGCTTAGAAGCAATCGAATTCAGAAGTTATAGATGTGTAACAACTACTACTCTAATTTCCACTATATTGTAGAATGTATGCATGTTAGAGAAGCTATATATGTTGTATTGGATGAATATTCATGCTTAGAGTATATGTTAATTGTTAATTAATTGTAGGAAATTATGGTAAGATTAACTTGGAATGTTTTAAAGTTTATGTTTTGAATTTTGGACTTACTTCCGAAAATCATTTATCTTGAACTAGACAAAATCTAAAGCTGAAATTTTATGTGTATCATGTATATATCTATAACATCTCATAAAAAATTCATGATTTTTGAATGTCATTTGGTATTTTGTTGTGATTTCTACCATTGGCCTCATAAGCTAACAAACCCACATATTTTTTTTTTTTTCTCAGGTAAGGGTGCCTGAGGTCTTAGCATAGAAGTGTGACATCATGAACTAGTCATCCTATCAATCCAAGAGGTTTGGACTTGTAGTAAGATTTCTGTATTTTCCTGTATTATATTATATTTATGCACTCAATTGAAGTAAAAGATTCTGGGTGTGTCACAAATTATTTTTTTGCATGAAATTCGGGGCGTTACACCTATCCTAGTGTTTTTGCATATGTGAGGGTAGGTTGGACATATACCGACGTTTCACATAAAACGGTGGGGTAGGCCTCGTTTCTAACCCGACACGAGTTGCCCTGGCATTTCTAGCGGCGTTTTCAGAAACGCTGGGGTAGGTCAAAAAAAACGCCGGGGTAGAATGTTTTGGCTGTGGTGGCCTTTTGATCTCCGCAATATGTCTGCTTCACCTAGTGTAAATACATGTTCACTAGTTGATCGACTTTCACTAAATTATGAGCACCATAATGCATCAGATCATCCCTTCAAGGATGACTAGAGTAGCAAAAAACAAACTCTTGAGTACCTCATAAGTATCTCTTTTAAAGATATTCCAATGTGTATTAAGATGGTTACTAGTGAACCTGTAAATCATACCTACCTCAAAAGTTATGTCCGACCTAGTGCTAATCATTATATACTTGAGCCTTTCAATAAGTTTAGAATGATATAATTGTCTCATAGTTGCACCGTCATTAGGTATCAACTTTTTTTCATAATCATAAGGTGTTTCAAAACATATTTTCAATCACTATATCCCCACTTCTGGAACACATGATTGATTTAACGAGTCTGACTAAGAGTTATCCATTGCCTACCGAAACTCACACTTATACATATTATGGTGTCCACAAAACCTAGCTAATTCATGATGAATCCTTTGGATAGTATAGTTTTAACTTCATTTATAATATAGAGATTACTTACAATAACAAGCATTTCAACAATAAACTAGTAAATGATAGCCATTATATTTGAAACACTACAATGCTAAATGCATTGATCTGAATTACTTGATTCAAAATTTAGGCTCTTTAATAAAATTTTCAAATTATTTATGCATCAGCTATGATACTTGTTTTTAAAAATACAATGATTTTACCAGTTTGCAAATCTTGTTCACCCTTTAGTACAAAACTTTTAGGTCACTACAAATATTTTCAATACAAGACTGTTTGCAAGATTTTTAATGAATACCAAAGTTTTCAATAGATGTAAGGGCAAGAAGGATCATTTTTGTAGCAATATGACAAATATGTGAGCAGACATCAAACCATTCTAACCCACTTATCTCAGTTAATCCTTTAATTACTAAAAGTGCATTAAAGTTGCTATTAAACAATCAAAATTAAGTTTCTTCTACAAAACCCCACTTACTTACTATCGTTTTAGCCCATTCTGGCAAATCAACTAATTTAAAGTATTACTGTATGACAATAAATTCATTTTGTTATCTACTAAAGAGTCTTCTTGGCTCATCAGCAACTGAAGTTTAAGTGTTAATAAAGCTTGTTCTTGATTCCAAATGTGAATCACTGACTGTATCTGTAGGACTAGATAATTTCATACACTTATCTTTGATGAACACATCATCAAAAAACTCTGCAAGTTTAGATTCTATTAACACAAATTACATTGATCCAAAATATGTCCATAGAACTAATGTCACACCCCCTCTTCCCAAAATATGGAATTACGAGCATGCAACCAAGGCCCAACAAATAACATACATCATTCATAAGCTGTACAATTAACTCAACAATATAAAAACACATCCATGCCGGCAATAAAACAATCACTTGAACACGAAATAGCATGAATGATCCTTATACAATACCCATCATCTGGAAGCATAAACATCGGGTTAGACGCCCGGAAATGCAATGTACGAAATAACAGTAGTAACTGGGAATAAAAGAACATAAATGAGTTAAACTCATGTAGTCTAAGTATGACTCCATCCTCTAGAAGATTTGATCACCAAGTCCTTTTGTTGGTTCCTCTTCGCTACCTGCAAGCTCAACATCTAGAGTTGACGGGGGAGAGGGGGTCCGTTAGAGCAAGCTATGGACAACAAGTAGTAACATGCAATAAAATACGGTACAAAAGGAAGCAAGGAAAAAACAATATAAATATCAGGATGATACGATCATAAACAATACAAGTATGATGGTATGACAAACCAATCACAACTATGAGATATAGTCAATTGATATGCAATGGTCAATAAACAGTAGTCGTTAACAAAGATCAATATTTGGTAATCAATGGTCAATAAACAATAATCGACAATCAATAATGTAATGATTGGTAAATAGTTGTCGGTAACCAGACCAATAGTCGGTAATGCAAGTATCGGTGCCCAGGTCAATCTTAAGTCTATTAACCTATTTAATGCACGCAATCAAGTGTCTTATACCACAGGTTCGGGTGCATAATAATCAAATGAACATTTAGACTCTGGTGTTGAATTATACATGATTATGTACTCGGGAACAGTAATAAGTAAATAGTAAATACCTGTCGGTATACAGAAATCAGTAATAGTAATCGGGATATTGTAGTCAGTAATTCGTCATCAGTAATCATTAACAGTAGTGTGGGAAACTCGGGCCTTCTTCCGAGTACACTCACCTATATTTTCCACTATTAAGTCGTACCCTTATTACCCCAACTTGTTATTCTTTTACTGTGATTGATCAAGAACATGTAGTCGGTATAATCAGTGAAAATAATTGTTTCATAAACTATGCAATACATGATATAAAGTCGTTCGATCTATCTACTATATTAATTCAATTCATCAAATATGAATGATAACATGTTTATATTTAAAAAAACATCAAAGTGCAATTCTGGACAACAATACACTACTGTACAAAAACCACTTTTTCACTCCTACAAGAAAGCAAATCTGATTCCGTCAGGGTTTCTAGCAAGTAGACCCCTGCCAGATCCAACGCCTATTTATACGATACAATCTAAGGACAATAACAAGGTCTATCAGTCAATTCTTTACGGATCTAGTGTTCATGCAGCAACTCAGTGTCAAGTTCTCGTACATATAATTCTAATGAAAAGTCATTAATAAATCTTATGCAAATTATGAATGAACTCTTAACAATGTCCAGTAACATTTTAGTTATCTCATATCTTAATTACTCTAGCAACCTATTATTTCAAATAATTAATCAGAACGATACAATCTCAAACAATATTCTGGAATTTTAGACGTTACAGTACCAAAAGCTGATTATCTCCCAATCTATAAGGAGGATTGCGAAAATGTCCGATGTTTTGGATTCTAGACTCAAAGGGTTACAATATGTATAAAGTTCTAAATTTGGGTATAGGGAACTGGGTCAAACTCTCAGTACAAGGTCAGACAAGAGATAGGGCAAAAACAAAATCGATGATATACTGTTAAGAATTCAAATCAATCAAGAAAGACTATGAACAAGAGACGATAATACGATATATCAACGAGAATAGAACTACTTGTAAGAGTTCAAGGAATGCTTGTCTTTGAAGATGATTACACGGGGAAGAAAGGGAAGAAGCGACGACGGCTGCAGCGCATGGCAGCGGACAATAATGGCAACACGCAATGACAACAACGAGCAAGAGCGACGACAACAATGAGTACGAGTGATGATAACAGCAAGTAAGAAGTCAGGTCTTGGTTGTTCCGGTCGAAGTGCAGTGAAGGTGGAGGGGAACATTGGTGTATGTAGCAAGGAAGTGTTCGGGTTTGGTTGTCAAGTGTTTCGAGGTGAGGTGCTGGTGGCTCGAGGAGGTCGATGGTGGTGGCAGCAATGGAGCTCGGGTGTGGCTTGGTGGTAGTGGTGGTGGGAGGCAGGAGAAGAGTTAGGTGACTTCAAAGGAGATAGGGAGAGGACCTGCGGATGTTCGAGGAGGTTGATGATGGCAGTGGGGGGTGCTATCGGGTTTCGATGGAGGATTCGGGGCAAGGCAGTGAAGGAAGGTGAAGAGCTCGGGTGAGGGTGATAGCAGGCTAGTGGAGAAGGAGCAGGGGTCGAGTTGGAGAAGAGAAGAAGAAAAGAGATTAAGAGTGTAATTGTGGATTAGATCATAAGAATAATGGGTTGATTATTAATAGGTTTAATGGAGGCAACTTATAGGAGTTTTAGTGGGGTAATTAAATGATATAAAGGCAGTGGTGAAGGGTTTATAATGGATGCGATAAAAAGGAGTTTTAGTGGGGTTAGTGTATGTCGATTTTGGAGATGGAGAATTATGAGTTGGCTGAAGAGTTGGGATTTTATATTTGGGTTTTGGTTGAGCTTGAATTGGCTAAGAATTGAGTTATGGGCTTCCCAAAAGAATCAAATAATAAGATTATAGAATGAGCTAGGATTTGAGTTTAAAATGTGGGCTTGGGCTTGACTTCGGTTTAAATATAAAAAAATGAATTAAGAGAACGAAAAAGAATTTACAATTAATCAAAATACAAAAATATGTAGAAATTTTTTTGTACAATCGGATGCAGGAGTTACAACTACATTTTGCATGGTCTAAGTACATACAAACATTTGTTCTGGGTCATACTTTAGGCCTTCTAGGGTTATGTAACAAATGTATCACAACACATATTTACACTTTAATAAAATTATTTATATTTTTATGCCATAATCTACAGGGTATATTCAATTTAGAGTGTAGTAACATATTAGGAATATGATAAACAAACAACATCATCTATAGTTACACAAAGTCAAACAACAGTTAATAACATAGAATTCAATATTTCACTAAGTGTTTGATTTTATCATTATCAATACCGTTTTGACTGTGGTAAATAACGTGCATTAGAGATTATGTCAATTGCAAAGTTCTCTAAAATTATTAAAACCTATTCACCATCTCTATCAATTCTAAAGATCTTAGCATTAACTAGATTTTTTTTTATTCATTAAAATAACAAGTGCTTCATCCTTCATATATATAACGAACCTTCAATAATCATATACAAAAGTGATTAAATACTTTTTACCAACCATTGTCTTATCTAGTCATAAAACTATTGAGATGACAAATATTAGAATGTATTGACTCAAGAAGTTGTGTACACCTAGAGACTACTAAATGATTTTATAGTAATCATAATCCGAGCACAAACTTCACATTTGTCATATTTTAATGAAGCGTCATTTAGGAAAGTTATGAGTTTTAACAAGAGCGAACAATTTAATATATATAGTTCATATGTCAAAGCCTATTATGCCATGTTCAAGGACTACGCAAGTTAGAACTAACATTATCAATTGCTTCATTTGTTGAACTCAACTTATACATGTCATTGACTATATATGTACAATATAAAATAATAATCTAGAACTATTATAATAGGAGAGTTGAAGTTGTTGTCTATAAATCTACCAACATGTACATCGTGTGTACAAAGTAACTCCCCAATACAAATCCAAGAAATCCGTAAAATGCACGTACATACAAATTAATTTTTCAATCAGCCAAATCAATTTACGTGTATCACACGTACATAGCTAACACGAAGGAGGTCTCAGGTTTGAGTCCTCATTACGTTAGAGTTTTACTTTATATATATATATATATATATATATATATATATATATATATATATATATATATATATATATATATATATATATATATATATATATTTAAAGATGAGCAGTGCACATGTAAATTACTAGTAGGAGTTAATACAAAATTACTCTACTAACATTTCACAAAACCTTGTGCTTTCTCTAATGTTCTGCTTCTATGGTTTCAATGATGTCCAATGCTTAAACACGTTAGAGCGAAGAATTATTTCCTTTATTCGTTCTTTATCATCTTCAAAATGCTAGATAATGACCAACATTCTATAGTCAACTTTGCACACACGGTACAATGAACAAGAAAGAACAAAACATAATTAACGAAGAGACATAATCCATTACGAGATGCTTCCACCTAATTTACCGACATTCGTTACAAAACATATACTTCAATTTGTATTAGAGAAACATATATATGATCTCACAATAACTGCAAACGGAGGGTTAGCCATTATATCTATATATATAGTATGATAAGGCACACATAACGACTCTAAACATGCTAGTTTTCAAACCAAGACTAATTATGATCTAAAACTCTCAATCATGTGATCAAACACACGGAACGGTACAGATCATTCAATCTAATTTGGGATAGCTCATTCATCATATGAAAACACTACAATGGATTAAAGTAGATCATACCGACCCTTCACTTTAGAAGTGTTTTCCAAATTTGATGGAGAAGTCTGCGTAGTGTTTATTTAACCCTGAGGCAAATCCGTTGTCTCCAATACACACAATTTGTAAGTAACTTTGAAGTTTCTACATTCATCAAATTGTTAAACATTAGTCAATTAAACAAATTATTAACACTATTGAGTTCTAACAACAATTTAATTGGAGATACAAACTTATAGTAAAAAATGATGTTTCTTTTTTCGGTGTGACAGCAACAGATGACGGGTGCTTGGATTAAAGTGGAAAGATCAGATCTCAGCCGTCGATCTGGCATAGATGAGAGGATAGTATTGTGGATGTTGTGGTGGATGTGTAGACTGACATCCCGCTAGAAATCTGCAAGGGTAGTCTGAAACACCGAGGGTGATCCCGATGACAGACCCTTTGTAATGCCCTGAATTCCGAACAAAAGTAATTCATAGCAAATACATGATCCTTCACTTCAAATTCGCACAATTTATAAGGAATTTAAAACTTTTTCGTTACAACATTATTATTTACAATAACACAACGGAAATGAATAAGTACAACACAACAAATGATAATGGAAGTTCTTCAATCATATGTCAACCCATCACAGTGACTTCAAGTCCATGCCAAATCCAATCCTGCAACTAGGAAACTATGGGCACATCAGTTGTATATAACTGACGCAATGCTATAATACAACGATTCTTCTAATTTAGCAAACACAAACTTGAATGCGAAATAAAATGTGAGAAGTGACTATCCTAAACATGTCAGTGTATGATATGAACTTAATGCCTAATGCAGACACTCATACTACGATGCAACACTAATGCATACTTGTTCGGATTCTATGCAAACCATACTACATAGGTCCGAGGGCAATCCCTTAACGTACTCCTCATTATAGGGTTCAATCTCACGCTATGCAACCTAACTCGATGACTGAACTCCAACATGTAATCACGTGCAAAACGCACCCCTAGGACCGTGAACTTTACCGGTCTACCCTTAGCCCACACATGTAGATTTACCGGGAGTATCCTCAGTCGTGAACATTCCTAGGATCCACAGCTCTTTACTGGCCATTTCTTCGACCTCACCGGCCTACCCCTAGCCCACAGATGTAGATTTACCTGGCGTATCTTAGGTCTCGAGCCCAGCGAGTCGATCGCCCGTAATTACGAACCAAGCCTACCCCTAGTCCACCATCTGTGGATTTACCAGGTGTATCTTGTCCATCCCGAACATTCCTAGGAACCGCATGTTCTTTACCGACCTTTTCGTGATAGACAGACATACCCCTAGCAAGCTCTTTACCGGACATGTTCGTCATTGTTTTCAGTCATAACTCCACCTAGTGTTTGTCCTTAAGTTTAAATTGTAATTATTAGGACTTAGAGCTAGCTTACCCACCGGACTTAAACCAAAACACTGAGAATGTTAGCCCACAATGACTACTTCTTAAAGAGAAAGTTAACCCACACTAGCTACTTTTCAAATTTTATTTATCATAACTTGCCGGTACTTTAGGTATCGCTCAGCCTCTAGAATCCACACATTTCAGAGTTCATAAAATTCCTAGGTCATCCATAACCTCTTTTATAATCAATTAAAATTCAATTCATCTCTTATTCATTCCATCCAATTAGTCATTATCAAATAACTAGATAAGCCTTTCCAAAGTGTTACAATAGGACTTCAAAAGCCTCAATTCAATGAACATCATCTTTGTTCTAATATTTCAATTCAAATTCCCAAAATCTGTTCTAAAATCATTTATTCAAACCTGAAATTTAATCCAATACATTTGTACCGATTGCCATCAAATCTTAATTCTCCAATATACTAATATCCTTTAAAATCTATTCAAATCCTTTGAATCCAATCACTAAATATGTGTTCAATCCTTTATCTAAGTGGGGTAATTAACCCAAAAAATGTTTGTACAAATTACCATCAAAATATTTCCCCAAAAATATTATACTTCCAATATCCTCAAAAACATTAAAACAACCAAATTCGAGTTCACCAAGCATCAAATCTAAAATCTTAAAGATCCTAGGCCACATGCACTAACCAATACTCTAAGCCTATTTCTCTATCAACTTTTTTTCATGGTAACAACATATATAGAATCCACTATTTGAATGCTCAACTTGAGACACCAACCCAATGGTATTGTAAAAATCATATAAATTCTAATACTACTCAAAAAATAGATTTCTTAGTTTCATAGGAAATATAAATGAGTCTAATAAAACTTTGTAGTTAATATCGTCTAAATTCATCCTCAATTACTTCATCTAAATTTATTTGCAAAATAGTAGGTTCACAATCCGAAAACTGCAGCTCATTCTACTTGTAAAAATTACAGGAAATTCTATGCTTCATGAAATTTTGTGTTCTTTAGCTCGAATTAAAGGTATACAAGTCTACTATAATTTTGTAGTTATAAGTTTCTCCAAAATATTATGTCTATAACTCTGAATTCTTCGAAATCTACAGTAGGGTCGAAATGTTATACAAACTCAGTACTGCCACTTGTTCAATCTTGTAAAATTCATTATAAATTCCATTCTTCATGGAAAATTGATTTTTTAGACTCTAAAGTAAGGTTAATGAGTCAACTTCAACTTTTTAGTTTTGACCTTTCTCAAAATACTTCATCTAAAATCCGAAATGTATATAAATTTTCAGCAACTAGGCAACTACTAACCAGTCCTAAGTTCAGATTTTATTAAAATAGTAAGCGACATCCAAATATTATGAAATTTTAGAGAGATGTTCTTGACATATACGGGGTGCTCATGTAAATTTTTTTAGCTTTAGATTCCATCTAATTAAATAGATATGATTTTCTGAAGGGCAACTAAAACTTAAAACAAAAACTTACAAAAATGTCCCCAAATCAATCATATCATAATTTCACACCTTTAATCAACAACACATAATCTAAATATAAATACTCAATCTACATAATTTATCATGCATCTAACAATTCACACATATATATTCTACAATCTAGAATTCTACTAATAAAATTATATTAGAAAGTTGGAGAAACATCAACCTATTTAAAAAATTCCCTAGCAAATTGAACACCTAGCAAAGTTCCAAAGACAAAAAATCCCGCAAGCCTCTATGCCAATCCCGAAAGCCAAAAAAAATAGCAAGTCCCCTTTCTTGAGTCTCTCTTTTGTTTGATTCATTTTTGTATTCATATATGGCTAATAGTGAGGGGTATTTATATGAGTATTTAGGAGGTGGTTTAAGTAATTAACTCTCTACTAACCTATTCACATGCCCACTCACACATCCACTCACACACTCTCCCCACTCACTCACCCCACTTACTTTTATATGTAGCCATTTTTTGAAAGTGTGCACGTGTACACTTTTCATTCTACTCTTATTTTATTATTTTATTTTATTTTAAACCATCTCCTTTAATAAATAATTATATTATTTCTTTCTTAACAAAATTTTAGTATAATTAGCCTAGTGAAATTTTTAGTGCACAACTTTGTAATATGATAGCACAATTTGCACGTGCATAAAAAAAGAAACGCGTGTAAAGCATGTGCTAATAAATATTCATATATAAAATAAATTTGAGAAAACGAAATGTCTATAACCATCGAAATAAAAAATATGTAAAATATGTTTTATTAATTCTATATATGTATGCAACAATATAATCAACGCGTGCATAGAAAATACGTGCACCACACGTATAAAATATATTTGAGTCAAAATAAGAGAAAAATAAATTTCATTTTATGAGACGAATTCGAATAAACTATAAAATAAATAATTGAACATGTATAAAAATTTATAATATTACATATAACTGTAGAATATACGTAATCGACACGTGCATTGAAAGCACATGCAATGCACGTAAAAATACGAAGATTAAAATAAATGTTTAAGTTGGCTTAGAATAGGATAAAAAAGAATTTTGAGAAGACGGAAAATGTATAAATAATTGAAATGCATAAATACATAGGACATTTATATTAAAATACGTTACAGTTATTACTCGTAACAGTACAAAATATATGTGCGTAATATCCGTGGGCAAAATTGACATAACTCAATTTTGCGGGGTTTTACACCTTCGACGATCAAGTCAGTAACCAGAGATGTTAAACTGGGATTAGTGGGCAAAAAATTGATTACCTGGTAAAAGAGGAGGAGGGGTCTTATTTAGAGGCTTGAGTAGGAGCAGTTAGGGATCCCCTTAATTGAATTGGAGGATCCCTTTAACTAAATGATTTAATCTGTCAATAAATCCCTAATACCCGGAATTAGATTACCATCGTTAATTGGTTAGTTAATTACTCTTGGCTGGGCTGTTGGTGGTCCCAACTCGTGGGCCCAAAATTGGCCCATGTTCAGATTGTAGGCTTGTAGCGGCCGGGGTACGACCACCTTGATCATAAAGACTCCAAGATTCGTGCAAGAATCATGCAGTGTTGATTAGTTGTGGTTTTCACCTCCATAAAAAACTATAATTTAAGTTGTCAAAATCAGTATTTAATCTTAGCACATAGCTAAAATAATTATGCAAATTGTAATTTATTTGGCAATAGTCAATAAAGTTTTGAACTTTTAGCACTAACAAATAAAACATAAGCATAACAACTTATCTTGGATCCATATGTTGGTCAAAGAAGATAGTTGACTACACTTGTAGTACCCCGTATTTTTAAATATTATTTTTAAAGGTTTATAAATGATTAAAATGATTTTTGGGGATTTAATAAATATTTTCTGGAAATTTATCTTTTACACGTGCGAAACACGTGCAAATATTTTTGTGAAAAGTTCAAAAGCCAAAATTATTTTATGGAAAATTATTATTTATTATTTGGGATTTATTTATAATTTTTCCAGATTTTTCTGAAATTAATTGGATCTATTTGCAGGTGAAAGTGCAAAAAACTATTTTTCTGGACTTTTAGTCAGTGCCGTCTGGAAAGTAAGGGTTATTTTGCTTTTAAATCTCAATTTAATTAATTTTATCAAGTTCCAAGTATAGAAATTTATTTATGTAAAGATATGTTTTCGATGGGTTATTTCGCAAATATGTCTAAAATCCTAAGATCCTATTTCCGGGTATTTAAAAGAAGAGAACCCAGCCGTCATTTGCTGCACAACACAAAGATTTATTATTTTCGGAGGATTGAGAGAAGGATCTTGGATTTCGCAAAAAGGGAAGGCTTTCTTGTTGGATTTCTTCATTTCAAGGTAAGTGACATAATTGTTTTGTGTTGTTTTATGGATATTGTATGTGAGTGACATGTTTGTTTTGCCTTGTGTATTTTGCATGTAATTATTTTGTTGATTTGTTTATGTATGCGATTTGGTACAATTTGATTGTTTGATCTATGAATGTTTAATGGATCTTGGATATTGAACCTTATTGCTAGAAAACATGTTTAGGGTTTGAATATGATTATGCATATTATGGATTGGATGAAAAATTGGATCTTGTAAAACCCTAGTGGTATGTGATTACAAATTTGATTATGGTTATGAGTTGTGGTAGAAATTCAGATTTTTGAGATAATTGAATGGAAGAATTATGAATCAAGAGATCGTGTCTTGAGAATTAAAATTTGAGGGATTAATTGAATTGAGGAAATATATCCAAATTGGGGATTTTCTTTGAGATTTGATATTTACATGTTTGGGATCTGAATACGAACTATTTCAGTGATCGATAAAATTTTAAGAAAAACTAAAATTTGATTATATGCACAAATTCATGTTTTAATTGAAAGAAATCAACAAAATCTCCATTTTAATGATTTTAGGTAGTTGATCTAGTTTTGTGGACTATTATATGTCCTACCAGTTATATTTGAATATATAAGAAATATGTTTTTAGTAGAAATCGATTTCATGAAGTAAAACTACGTATCGGTTGAATTGTGCACAACCAAAACTATACAGCCTGTAGGCTGACAGTCGACTGGCACGACCTTTCAGTCGACTGATACGACCCGGCTGTTATGTTCTTTAGTTGTATTGAAATTTCTTTCTGGTAAGTCGACCTATGACTTTTATAAGTCGACTTATAACACTTAGAATATTTTCTTAAAGATTACTGGAATTTCTCTCTGGTAAGTCGACCTATGACTTTTATAAGTCAACTTATGACACTTAGAATATTTTCTTAAAGATTACTGGAATTTCTCTCTGGTAAGTCGACCTATGACTTTTGTAAGTCTACTTATAACACTTAGCTTATTTTCTTAAGACTATGAAATTCTCTTTCTGGACAGTCGACTTACTCTTGTTATTAGTCGACTGATACTGATGTACCTTTATATTTTTGAATGTTCTTTCAAATGATTTACTCTCCAAATGCTTTAATCTATAACTTATTATTTTATACCTTATCTTCTATTGAACATATATTTTCAAGATGTTAAGTTGAGCAATTTATGTTGAAAGGTTGGTTTGGATATTTGAGTTTGAGTCTCTAGAGGGTGTGTGTGACCTTAGTATACCGGCGGATGATTTATTTATGTTTGGGCCTGTTGAGGCATTTTAGTTGTTCAGATGTTTGAGTTAAGTCCGGTAGGGTACACCAACTCTAGGAGATTCATTGAGTAATTAAATAACGTAAATGATAAGGACAGGCACTAGTGGTGATATGATGAACGGGAACATGAGTTATGGACCTCAGTATGGCTTGCAGTGTGAAATTATCCCCGGAATTATCCAGGTGTGAGTGAAATAGTCTCCGGAATTACCTATGGTGTGGGATTGATCTCCGGAATTATCGGAGTCGAGGCGACGCACATGTGGTATTCGTGTGATGAGGTGCCATTGTTTGCGGTGTGGGGTATTCTCGAAGATTCCCAGGTGTGAGTGAAATGGTCTCTGGAATTATCTGTTGATAGAGATTGACCTCCAGAATTATCGGGGCATGGGCTAATACTCACAGTTTATCTTTATCTCGAAGTAGTCATCGTAGTAGGATTAGTTGCATGTCGGGGATTGAACCCTATAATGTGGAGACGTTAAGGGCTTGCACCGGACCTATGTAGAGTGAGATGCATAGACTCCGACAAGTACGCACTAGAGAGTTAGCATATAGACTTGTGTTTTCTTGATTTGGTTTCACGCATGTGTTTTCTTGTTTTCTGCACTTGACACTTAGTTAGTTTCACTTGATGTTTACATGTTTCCTTGCTACGTCACATTTTATGTATTCTTGTTTATTACATATTGTTTATGAATCCATGCTTAATGTTTATTTATGTTATTTGTTTTATGTCACTCACACCTTTATGGCTGACCCCTTTAGTTTTGGGGGTTAGGGATCATCTCTAGCCTTATATTTTTCAGGTGATTTCTTAATGCTCGGATTTGGATGCTTGAGTTCGAGTGATTTAGTGACATTTGTAAAATGAAAAGTGTTGTAAAGAAAAGAGAACTATGATTTGAGATGTTTTTTGTATTCTGCTGTACTATGTAATTGATTATTGTATTGAAAGTTGGAAAAAATTTATTGGTGTTAAATTGTGTTTAAAATTACATTGAAGTGGATGCTGGGAATTGTGCCACGTATTTTCTAAGATATTATATTAGAAATTCGGGGCGCTACAACACTTTCATGTCACCATGTAGATAAACAACTCATAAAGTTCTTCCAACCACTGTTCACTAAATTAGTTTGGAATTGGTCCAACTTGATTTGGATACAGTCCAACCTGCTTGGATTTCTGCTCGCAGCTGCAGTATAACGAACTTTCTTTGAGCTACAGTTGTCCGATTTGAGCATATGACCCCTTGTTTGGAAGAAGACTCAAAGATCTACTAGTTCCTTTTCGAAGCCACTTAACGGTTCTTCCATCTTCACTGTCAAAACTGTCCTGTAATGCCCCTGTCTGGGCAGTCCAGGTCCATGTGGATCTGATTTGAGTTTGGGTCGGGTTACACAAACAAATCCACACACACACACAAAACCAAACAACAAACACCAAGAAGACCAAACACCAAATCGCAACCCAACGCCAAACAACAACAACAACATCAAACAGATCGGTTTGGGTATGGTTTCAGTTTTCGAGTTGGATCCAAATAATAAAAACCATTCCCACACACATGGATCTGAGAAGGAGAAGTTGCGGCTTGGAGGAGAGAGAGCGGGCCACGACTCTATGTGTCGGCGGTGACTGTGATGACATCATCAACGGTGGCAGTGGCGTGCATCTTGTGCGGCGACACCGATGACAACGATGACCCTTACGAACAGTGGTCTCATTGTCGACGATTACGGCAATGATTTATTCCACTAATCTCTAATTAATCTCATAAATAAAATTAATACATAATATCTAAAGATTGTTGATAATTATGAGACAATAAGAAAATATAAATTAGGGTTAGGGTTTAATATCCTTACTGCTTCAGATATTATTCCCTAATTATCAAAATTGAAATAATCTCGGGTACTACCACAAGACCAGTATATATGAGATACGATTGAATTTTGGGTACGGGGCTCTTGGCCAACTCAACCCGGTCCAATAACTTACATATAACACATGCAACTCACATGTTACCTCATATAATATTACACACAATAATATTCTATATATTTTGAGAATACACCCATATATCCAACACCTTCTACCATTTCTGCTCCTACAGCAGAAGAGGTGGAACACCATGCTCTACTGGCTGCAGTTATTCATGAGTGCAATATTTTGTGCAAAGAAATAGCTGTCAAAGTAAACTGAATTTGGAGTCACCTTTTTGGTGTTTTAGGTTTTCTGTACGACCCTTTGTGTAATCTAACTTTTGTAATCTAACTATATATATATATATATATATATATATATATATATACTACAAATGATTGATAATAATAATAATATATATATACTACAAATGATTGATAATAATAATAATATATATATACTACAAATGATTGATAATAATAATAATATATATATACATAAATGATTGATAATAATAATAAATAATCAAGCCGGGGTTAAGGGTTGACCATAGTAGTGGACAATATAGGTAAGTGTACTTAGAAGGGGACCCGTGTTTTCCATGTTTTAAAGTTAAATGGAACTAAGTGCCACGTTAGGGATTGATGGAGGCCACCTTTAGAACCAATTAAATGATTACATGATTCATGAACGTGTTTACCGGTTTTCCTGTTTTAAAGTTAAATGGAACTAAGTGCCACGTAGAACTAAGTGCCACATCAGGGATTGACGGGGGCCACCTCTAGAACCCATTAAATGATTACATGATTCATGAATGTGTTTATCGGTTTTCCTGTTTACAAGTTAAATGGAACTAAGTGCCACGTTGAACTAAGTGCCACGTCAAGGATGACGGGGGCCACCTCTAAAACCCATTACCTGTTTACAGGACATGATATAATGATGCCTGAGTACACAGTCCTATAAAATCTACCACTAAGTCTAAAATGTACACTGTTTTGTATGCACCGAACCTGCGGTATGGGACACAGTAATACGTGCATTAGTTAGGATTGATAAAAGACTTATAGACATAAATGAACACTGGACATTGACACTAATACTGAATATTGGTTATTAAACATTGATTCCTGATTCTGAATTATTGATTATCAACTTCTGATTTTGTTACCGTTTATCATTTATTAACTCCGATATCGTTCCAATTTCTGTTCTTGCTTTATAGTCCTTTATTTCCTATTTTACTGCTTCCTATTACTTGTCGCCCGAAGCTTGATCTAACGGGTTCTCTTCCTCTTTCTTTTGAGCTATGTTATACAGTTACAGTGATGGGTAACTGAAAGGAACTCGTCGAACTGTTACTGTATTGCATATTCTCGAGCTATTTGGTAAGTTCTTGTATTCCAGATTGGGTTATTGGATTTTGTTTTGTTTATGTGATTATGTTTTCTGCGTCGTTGTAATTATTTCTTTTCATGTTGTTGAGTTAAGACTGGTACAGCTTATGGATGATGTTAAAATCATTCGATGGGCCCTCGTCACAGACTCGTATTCACGTATTTTGGTAAGCGGGGCGTGACAATAGTAGAGATATCTTTTGGATTATCCACCAGATTATGTAGTTTTGATCCTCAGTGATCCATATATGGTTCCAATAATGGTAAACTTTTACTTCTAGTACAACACTAATCTTCTTTCCCGACGTTTTATTTTTTATTCCCCGACGTTTATAAATGCCGGTGTAGTATGCACCGGCGTTTATGAAAATGCCGGTACAAATGCCGCGGAAGCGTGTGTCGCTGTAAAGTTGGGGACTACCGTGGCGTTTTTACCAAATGCCGGTATAGGTTAACTCTACCCCGGCGTTTGAGAAACGCCGGTGTAGAGGTATTTTCATATGAGGCTATTTTCATCTAATAGCTACCCTGACATTTATAAAATGCCACTCTATCGTAATTTCCAAATGCTGGCTTAGATACACCGGCATTTTATAAACACCGGTGTATGTTATTTCATTTTTCCATTTGTTTCATTTTTACATTTTTCAGAATTCAATACCCTGGCGTTTTCAAAACGCCGGGGTAGGGTTTTATGAATTTTTTTTCCAGCCCTACTTACATTTCAATTTCCAAAAAATTAATAATACAATACAATTGAATTAACAATATCATTTTAATCACCTGTACAATTATTCACAAATAATTCTCCAAATGTCAGGCATATTAATACAATTCACAACCAAACACAATAATTAATTAAGCATAATAAAGTGACATACATTTCATTAATTGTCCAAGCAATCAACATAATTCAGAAATTACATAATATTCAAATATAACAGTACTTGACACAACAAACTATATCATATCCCCAAGAAGACTTGGCCGACCGCTACTACATTACATACCCCTCGAGTTGCTTCCATTCTCATCGGTTGAATTTCCTTCATTTGCACGACTAACATTTGATGGAATGATAGGGCCGCCCTATGCCGGATAAAAAAAAAAAATTAATGCATATCGATATAAATTATACATACAATTAATGACTCACATTCTACATGAAACCATATAACACAACCTTATTAAATCATACACCATATTGTAAGCAACCAACGGTTTACCAAGTATGGTACAAGACACCATATTCTATTAAATTAAGCTAGCCAAAACTCAGTTCTAAAATGAAGCATACAGCAATGGGAGATAGCTTAATTTAACAATGCAATTTTTTTTTTTTTTTTTTTTTTTTTTTTTGTGCAGCCGGAATAACACAATGCCTCAAAATAAAAGATGTTTCGTTTATATACAAGGATACAATAGATCAGAGCTCTACTACTTAATGTTGAACATGAAATTATAACAGGGGATATAAGATTAAGTATCTGACCAGTTTGATCAGGTTGGTACTCTATTCTCTGTTTTTTCTGCAGGTTATAATTTTGATTTGATTCTTTGTGTATACATTTCGCTTAGTTTATTTTGTTATGAAATAAGATAAAATGCTGAAAAGGTATCCTGTTAGATTTGATTCAGTTTAGTTACGATATGATTCAATCAATCTTTAGTATGATGA
This sequence comes from Hemerocallis citrina, assembly GCA_017893485.1. Taxonomy (NCBI): domain Eukaryota; kingdom Viridiplantae; phylum Streptophyta; class Magnoliopsida; order Asparagales; family Asphodelaceae; genus Hemerocallis; species Hemerocallis citrina. The sequence continues at coordinate 21,926,438 of CM030359.1, read as the reverse complement.
GCAAATAGTGGGTTCTTTCTTCAATTGTCTTGGTCTTTTTATCTGTCATGTTCATGTTATTAGCTCCTGTTTGATTATCCTGAGATACACAACCCTATTCTATAAGGTTAGTAATATAGGGCATGGAGCAAAAAGACTGAAAACATTTGTGTTATGTACACCTATGCAGTATCTAATATTGTTTGTATAGGTTCTCATTTTGCTCAATTTATACTCCTTATTCTCAATATCCACTAAAAACGCCGGTGAATGTGAAAAAAAACGTCGGTAAAGACTGTTAGTCTAGTAGTATAGCTTGCTATTTGGTGTAGTCACATTAGGAGCTGGGTGATACTGGGAGTTGTCTCAAACAAAAGTCGCTCAAGTATCCTACTACTCTTATCCATGTATTAAACAGGGCACTGTATAAAAGCTGTTAACATCCATATGGTCCAACTGCCACTCGCTACAGGTTTGTATAATTATCTCTCTTTTGCTAACTAACAAAATTTCAAAGTTATGTATACACATTAATTTATACCTGACTTACAATAATCATTATCTCTCTCCCTTTTTTTTCTTCTGGATTATCATTAATCCATTAATAAATTTGTTGATGTATCCAAATCTCAGTTGAGATACAATATACTTGAGTCCATGTTGTTATTTTTGCCATGTCCGTTTCGTATCTTGCTCTATAACTCTATTAATTAATATCAGCTGGCCTGGTACCCCTACAAGATTATGGTAAATGTCTGTAAAGTCCTTCTTTCAGTAACAAAAAGAAATCTTGGTTTTATAGTTTAAACCTGTTTGCAGTATTAATGATGCTACCAATGGACCAAAATTTCGAGGGCCATTTAAATTGTGCAGCCAGTGAGATTCGAATCTGGAATGCTCTGATACCATATTAAAGACCCTACCAATGGACCAAAACTTTGAAGTTGTGGTAAGGATGAGGGTTTAATATTTATATTCTAATTAGCATGCATTTTCTAAGAAATGGATGGCATATTTTGAAGAAAATTAATGTAGCATTTTCTATGAAATTCTTGGGATGTGATTTTAATTTATTGATTGCATAAATAAATAAATATGACGTACTTGGATGTGATATGAATGATTGCTTAAGTAAATAATCATTATCAGATACATCGTTTAAATCAGAATTTAACTATGGTTAGATTAATGGTTGTTGCAGCTGCTAAATTATGTTATAAATTAAGGGGCTAGCTATTCATCTGGTATTTCAATATCTTCAAATGTCCACTTGATTCCAAACCCTTACATTCGTAGACAGAAACTCTATATTTAATAATCTTCAAGAAAACCCTATGAAAATTTAATCTTCAATAAGGTACTCTAAGAGAACATACAAATACCTCGATATTAGACTGATGGAAGCATGAATCACTACAAACCGCAATGCCTATTCCGGCATATTTTCCCCGGCGTGTATATGAAACGCCGGGATAGAGTAGTCTTATTTTTAGCTGACTCTATAACGACGTGTTTTACTGGCGCTTATAACAAACGTCGTTATAGGTGGAGTCTATCCGGACCTGTTTGTTAAGTAACGAGGATATGACCAAAAAATACTTAAACCCCCCTCCTCCTTTTCTCACCAATCCCGATCTTCAAATCCCGTGCCCACCTCCTATAGCCGCCGTCGTCCCCCTCCTCCCGCTGCCGCCGTGACCATCCTCTAGCCGCCATCGTCCCCCTCCTCCCACCACCGTGCCCCCCTCCTCTAGCCGCCGTGCCCTAGCCACATCTCAAACCCTACCCCGATCTAGGTATGTTTCTCTCTCCCCCTCTCTATCTCCCTGTTTCTCTCTCTACTTTTCTGAGTTAGATAATGGACGATCTTCGCTTTTCTTTTCAAACTTTGAATTCGACATTCATCTCCAACCTTTACATCCCCTTTTCTGAGTTAGATAATGGAGGATCTTCCCTTGAATGCAGCTGTGGAATCTAATCTAAATTAGAGCTTGTTTAGGGTTTTGGGATGGAGGATTATCAAGTGTTAGAGCAGATTGGGAAAGGAGCGTTCGGTTCTGTGCTTCTTGTAAGCCACAAAGTTGAGAAGAAGAGGTGAGTAATAGCCGAGAGCTGCTTAAAGGTCACTTTTTTATTATTTACTTTAGTTGCTTATTATTGGTTAATTTTTTAGATATGTTTTGAAAAAGATTTGGTTGCTAGGCAAACTGATCGATGTCGAAGATCGGCTCACCAAGAGGTAGTAACTTACAATATTATTTTTTTATTGTTGTGAGAATTTTATGGTTAATTTAGACTAAAATTGTTTCCTTTAATAATAATAATGATAATAATAAGATGGTCCCAAAATGTTGCTATCATGTTCGTATTTGGAACAAATGGAGAGTGTTAATTTGATTTGGTCACTTAATTGCGATATTGTTTGGCTGAAAGTATTAAATGCAGGATAATTTAAGTTTTTGTCATGAATGTGAAACTCATAGGTTTTGTTCAAGCGTTGTGTACAAGTTATTTAGAGTTCGAAGCTTTCATCATCATAAAAAAATATGGTCAAAATCATCAATTCAAACGTTCTCTTTCAATCAAACTTTATGCAATTTGATGCACTGATCGAGTTTTATGGAAACCCATTGTTTTATGTTTTTTCTTGGGCAAATTCTTAATGTGATCCCGGTAATGCTTTGTGAAGGTTATTAAAGGATGGGATCAGTGTATTTTATGTGGTAATGGAGTTCCACCTATGCTTGCGGGTATGTAGAACTTCTCAAGATATTCATCCTGTTCAATTGTAGTTTTTTATGCTAAGTATACTTGTCTTGCGCAAAAAATTTGTTAGTGGGTAAGCGCACGTTAAAGCTTCCTCCTCAACTTGTATATGGAGTAAGAGGTGCAGGTTGTAAGAGAGGTGAGATCTCTTTATTCAAGCTTTTCGTTTGATTACTTTATGTGATGAATTTACTTCTACCAGCAAAAATAGAGTTTAATTCCTAAAACAATTCAAACTACAAGAATTGTTATTGTTTAGCTGAAGAAATATGATAGATGCATCATAATATTCATAAGCTTCAAAATACAAACTGCAATTATGAAGAGAATCTGTTTATTAATGCAATCTGTTAATTACTGCATCACCTACCTAGCCAAAAGAACACCGCGTTTATTCTTAGGATGTGATAATGATTATATTATAATCACCTTAACATAGTAATCATCATGATATACATTATTAGCCAAACCATTTTTATAAGGGGATTTGACAACCCGCTTGAAATGGATCAGGTAAACTTGTAAATTCATATTTTTATTTAAGTCTTGTTGTCATTATCTTTTATGTGACTTTAAGAAAACAACACAGATTGAAAGTTCCCTTAAGGAGCATTTTGGTTCCTGTGGGGAGATTACTCGTGATTACCTGCCAAAAGATTACTCGTGTTTACCTGTCATTATCAATAGTACATTTATACGTGCATGCTTCCGAAATCTGTTTATTATTCAAACATTTCTACCTTGCCTTTTAGTATCTCATATGCTTGGTAATACCGACCCACCTACTCGCTCGGGTGTACCTTCAAGATCTTGAACCCACAGTACATCATCTTAAATGATAATTAAAAACTGAAAGATTTTTAATTGTTTAGCAAGAAATAACTCATCTCAAACTCCCTTGGTATTGATTTCCCCTAATATTTACAACTGAACAGGCTTAAGCATGTTATATGTTCGCATGGAGAAGGGCCAGAAGGCCTGAGTGCAATATCTCCATACAAATTCAGGTTTATTAGTCCATATGTTTAGGTGACCATCCAAGATTTTCTGTCAGCTTTGTATAATGCATTTGATGATCATCTATAAGTTACACTCCACGAAATCAATGTGTAGATGATTCCCCAAGTAAATGTATTCGAACTGTCTCAATGTAAACTTAGTAAAATACAAATAATCTGAGTATCTTAATGTTTAAGCTAGCAGAATCATGGCACACAATAGTGCATTAATGCAAATAAAGGATGTCTACCTTCAACTAGTTAGATATCAGAATACTCATGATCTGACAAACCCAGGAATGAAAAGAATCCAGACCATGTTTCTAGGTTATACTTGATGATAACTTAGCCAACATATTAAATACAAAATACATTTCAGATAGAGCATTCTAAGCTCATTCTTACATACTTTATGTATATAATGGTACTGCTCACGTTGTCAGCATAGAATATGAATTACAATATGAAGTCTCTCCAGATGTAGGTTAGGTTTATCAATCAAAAATATCACCACCAATAATTAATATAATACGTATAAAATTCACATGGATATTCATCAGTATGTTGCACACATGACAGGAATCCATGTCAATTAAGTGTTGATTTGCACAAATGTATTAGCAGTGGATATGCACCATATGTGGAGTGCACCCTCACGTCAATCAAATTCAGGAATGAAGTACTAACATCACAAAAAAATCAAAACTTGTACCTGTCATAATCCTGCTGCACACGGTGTGCATGGTTCAGCAAAACACGACAATTCTCAACAAGGTTCTGCCTTGTATGAACTAAATTAATTGCTTTAGACAATTCTTCTAATATGCTAGCCTCAGAACCCCGCGGGTTTAGGCAGAACTCCAGTGACTCTAAAACTGATACCAGGGTTGCATCTGAACCTTCCACACCTGATAGAAAAGTCAATATCCACTGAGTTACAGACATTAAAGCTCAGATTATATGCATAAGATAAAACCAATTTCATCATGATATTTAAAAAATTTTGAACATGAAATAATACCCAAATCATAAATCGTTTGGAAGCAGATACCAATGTGATGTTATATGAAGACAAATGTATATTATTATAAATTTGAGTGACACTGCTCAATTTATTAATGCTGCAATTTCAGGATAAATTTTTTTACGACAATGCAAAGCAAGAGGTACTTAAATGTAGTTTTGGTTTGCTTGAATCAATGGATTTTTTGTAATGAGGAAATTGTATTTATGACATATCATCCTGTACATTGATAGAGATTCATCCAGCATTTTGAACTTCTCCAGAAGGCTCAAATTCTGGAGCATATAACATACCACTTGTTTAAGGAATCCACAGCTGGTGCTAATGTATCAGTAAGTATTCAACCATCTTAAGTTTTTATTATGCAAGTATTTTTTCTATGCTCCATTCCCATGTGGTTGATTTTCTGAATTTGCTTTACAATACAGCCAACTGGATCTGAAGCAGTTATTCTTTCTAGTGCAACAAAAGCATTCCCTTCTAGGTAAGCCCCCATATCCCTTTATATGTAGAACTTATTAATTCTTCTAGAGTTGGATTAAGAAGTGATAAGCCCCCATATTCCTTTATTGTTAGAGTATCTAGGGCTGGATAGAAAAAAGATCTTTTATTTAATCAAGTCGGAACATCTTCTGATTATATGAGTCCAATTTGAACAATAACTTTTAAATTTCTTGTATCAGTTCTGTCACTTATAGTGTCTTTACGATCATTATTTCAATTTCATATGTTCAAAATTTTGGACTCATATGATATTAATTTTCAATCAAATAATCATGTTGACTTGTTGCAATCACGAAGAAACTATCTAAATTATGATAGTTTATTCTACGTCCCTGGATAGAATCTAACACTGAACAGAACAACCCGATTAGTCGTCCGGTCCGATCGAGTAGCGAAAGCAGCAGCTAAGGCAACATATGGGAGGACTGGTGGAAGAAGCCTTCTGAGAAACTGAATGTTCCTTGCCTCAGTGACATACTCTGGCCATCTGTAGGTATTACGGATACACATACTTTCAGTGTCTTCTTTTCGTTGTGTGAATCAAGTGACTACACAATAGGGCAAAAATTTGTCAATATAACAAAAGTTGTCGTTGAATATGTGAACTAGTTATCGACTAGGAATAACCAGTTTTGTTCATATTCAAATATCAATATGTCAAATTGGTTTAGTGTACTAAGAAATACTAACTCAAGTCGAGAAGCTGTTCATATTGTGATTTTTTCCTTTTTTTCTGAAAATTTTGATTGTTGATGCATGTTTTGAAACATCTGCAGAATAGTTATCACATGGAGTATTAAAGGCTATGCCTAAATGTATAAATTGATGAAATTAATTCGGAGATGGGGAATGCACATGTATAATGTTATGCATTTGGTGTTTGAGAGGAGAGTGGCTAATTTTATAAAATAAATTTGAGAGCAAGAGTTGAATAATGCACATGCTTATGAAAGATGAGACCAAGTTATTACTATATAAAAAATCATTTAAATTCGAGAGTTAAGAGTTGAATAATGCACATGCTTATGAAGAGTAAGGTCAAGTTGTTAGTATATTTAAGAAATCATTTCCTAATATGTGATAATGTGGTCACAAGTGTTTCACAGGAGACAATGTAGGAACAAAACCAAATGAAGTTAGCACAGAGTAGACAAGAAGAAATAATTTGTAGTGCTACAAAGATTGATGAATCAAATTTTTTTTTACAAAGGTTTCCATTGCATGACATGAATGCTTTGTAGCTGCTTATAAGGTGAAGATTAAGATGGACATATATTGATATATATATGAATTGTGGGTACATAAATACAATATGTTCGTCACTCAGATAGGTTGTGTAGCAACCGGGGTATTGGCGCAGTTGATGTTCGGAAGTACAAAAATAGTTGGTTGGTATCTATCTGATGATGATCAGTGATTGCTACTTTGAATTGTGCTGAGGGGAGTACCAGCTGTAAGCCTACCAATATTGTTTCTAGATGGAGCAAAGTTCCACAACTTGAACCTTTGGTATGCATTCTTTCCAGGCGCGACCGGATGCCTAATTCTATGTTCTGATTGTAAGCCCATTTATCTACATTCTACTGCACTTCACGTTCTACCTTGTTCTACATGCAACAAGCCAACTCATTCATCTTTCATTCCAAGTTTGCTGCAGCAAGAGATGGTGACTTATTTGAAGGTCAACTACAAATTTCTTTTCGCAGTTTTAGTTGTCTTTAAAATCCTTTTAATGCATAAATTTTGTTTGGATAGTTTGGTCCTGAAGGGCATGCATATGTTTATCTTTGTTATGGTCTCCACATTATATGCTCAATATCGTGGCACACAAGGAAGGAGTGGGTGCTGCTGTATTAATACGTTCATGCGCTCGACAGGGTTCTTTTCTTTTATATTTGCTCATTAGAGGCAATATTCATAATGTTTTATATGTATATACATCTATATAATAAAACACAAATAAATAAATAAATTGTTATATATATAATTATAATATATTATTATTACATATATATTATTATAATTATTACATATTATTATATATATGTATATTGTTAAATATGTTTATTATAATAAATTATTTTATATTATTATATACCAGTATGTATGTATCAATATGTATGTATGTATATGTATACAACATGTATGTATCATAATATATATACTGTATATACATACAACCACACCCATACATACATTATATATAATAGTATACAATATAGAGTATTTATGTATATACATCTATATAATAAAACACAAAGAAAGCTATCAAGTGGCTCTAATTCAATAGGGTTGAAATCAGTGGTCCAGATCTAATCTCACAAAACATATTTTTCCGCCAAAAAGTTTTCCCCAAAACTCAAATTCAAATCTCCCCAAAACAACTTTTTTATTTATTTATTTATTTTTCTCTCTCTAATTCTATCCCTATTTACTCAGAAATTTATATTTTCAGATTTCAGATTTGTAAATTTTCAATTTTTTTATGCATTTTTTATTGCTCATGTTAAATTGAAAATAGAAAATATCTCATCAATAGTTAAATTTCATCATTTTCTACACTCAAAGTTCTAAGAAGTTGGATTTTACACCACCATTTATAATTATTTTTCAGACCTTTATTTACAACTAAATATTGTTTTACTATTCAAACTTGAGCTACATAATTGTTGTTTTATTGTTTACAAGACTTTCATATGTTGTATCGTTCCGAAGACGTGCCGTAGGCACGTGCCCACGGGCAAATCTAGATATACATAAATATGGATTATATATATACTTACATGCTGTATACAGTTTACCGAACGCCTTTTATCATTAATTTTGAAAAAAAAACTATTTTATGAAAAAAGTTTACCAAACAATACACTGTTTTCGAAAACCACAAAAAATAACTTTCTAAATTTTTTTCAAAAACTGTATTTAAAATGAATTTTCAAAACAACAAAACAAACGCAGCGTAAGTCCTCCATATTCCTAATAGCATATGTGGCTATAACTAGTAACTTAATTTTATATACTTGAATATTTGCAGCATTTCGGGACTCTAAAATAGGGATCGATGGTTTCATTTTGGTACACATTTATTTTCATCACAATGTATCAACATTGGCTACCTGACGTAACCAATATGTATATGCAATGTGATGCATTCTCATTATTGTCTTACCTCTCGTCCTGTATTTCAGCATATATGTAACTCATCAACATAACTGCTGCTGCTAATTTCGGTGTGGGAGCATACAGATAATATGTAGATTCTTCTAGAAACAATAAAAGCAAACCTGCTGACTTCTTCCCGGTGTTAACCATTTCTTGCTGCTTCCGCTGACTTGCAAAAAAGTTCGAAACACCAGGATTGTTCCCGGCAACAAACTCTCCGACGCTCAAGTCAGTAATCAAGAAAATTATGAAAAAGCTTTTGTGGAGAAAATACTGATTACTTTTTTATGGTGGTAGTAGAGGGGTATTTATAGTCGGCTTTAGAAACAATTTGGAGATAATTATTTATATCTACTTTCCGGTGTTTTTGGATAAGAAACTGTTGGAAATATTTTTGGTAGATTTCCCGGGCCTGATTCTGGTGGGCTCCGGTCACCGGCGGTGTCGGAAAGTGATTGGAATGTGCTCCTCTCGTCGAGTACTATTCCGTAATGTACTCGTTTGCTAAAAATGGATTCCGTGTGAATGAGAAATGTTGGTCCAAAGTTGGGTACACGAAATGTACTAACTTGAAAATTTGGAGAAAATGGATTGTCCCACATCGAAAGATGATAAAGATTTCTCTAGTATATAAGCTAAAGAAATGAACTAAAGGGCATAGCCCTGGGGTTACCATTAACGTGTAGTGTAGAGAGGACCTAGCCAAAGTTACAAACACGCGCGTGCCTGGCCTCGGTTCGGTTCGGTTCGGTTCGGTTCATTTTGGTTTGGATCCATCAGTTGCGCTTTTGTGCCATTACTCTGCTGTTACAGAGTAATGGATCCATCAGTTACGCCTTTAATCTCCTATAAAATCTAATCATTTTTTGTCAGTCAAAAACACTATTTTTAATTTTTTTTTATCTCTGCTCCTTTTTCTTCTGAGTCTGTCTGAGAGTGCAACACAGCTGCTGGTTCGCTGCTGTCTCTGAAGCTTGGGTGCTGCTCTTCAGAGAAGGTAATACAGTTGTATACTGGGAGACTATTCGTCAAGAACCATCACACTACAGGGTAAATTTTGCTTTAAGGACAGAGATCATAATCTCGACTCTGTATCAAATTGTCTGATTTCATTTTTCTTCCCTGTAATTTTACTTCTTCACAAAGATTATTAGAAATATTCTATTTTACGAAATTCAAGATCTAGCAATCTTAAAGCAAATTTTTTCTCTCTATTTCGAACAGTTTTTGTGAAGACTTTTACAGGTGTTGTTTATCATTTCGGAAAAGACAACAGTCCAATTTTCTAACAGTTGATTTTTTAACTGTTTCAAAAAAAAAAAAAAATGGAGAACAAACAAAGTGAGAATGTCAGTGGACAAAATCCCGTGACACAGAATGTGACTGTACAACCGGTTGCGGCACAAACGGTTGTTCTGCCCAGACATATAACTGTAGGAGAAAAACCTGAATAGTTCAATGGAACTGAATTCAAGAAGTGGCAAGGAAAGATGCAGTTCTATCCGACCACCTTGAAGTTGAAAAGATTTCTGACTGAAACTGTCCCTATGTTGGCACCTATGGATGCTCACTCTGTTTCTGCTATTGATGCATGGACTCAAGGTGACTATCTATGCAGAAACTACATCCTGAACGGTTTGGTAAACCCGCTCTACAACGTGTACTGTGTCTTCAAGACATCCAAACTACTATAGGGGTATTTGGAGAAGAAGTACAAAACCGAAGATGTTGGATCCAAGAAGTTTGTAGTTGGAAAATTTCTGGACTACAGGATGGATGACTCCAAGACTGTTGTGAGTCAAATTCAGGAGCTGCAAGTGATACTGCACGAAATTGCTGCAGGGAACACGATGTTGTGTGAACCATTCCAAGTTGTAGCGTTCATTGAGAAGCTTCTCCCTGGATGGAATGACTTCAAGAACTATCTCAAGCACAAGCAAAAGGAAATGTCTCTTGAGGACCTGATTGTTAGGTTGCGGATTGAAGAAGACAATTGCAAGGCTGACAAGTCCTATGAAAATCAGTCCATAAAAAAAGTCAACTTGGTAGAGCACGAACAAAAGGACAAAAAGAGAGTTTTTGCCATAAGGCTCGAACAAGAAGCCTACTTAGAGGTTTGCTGGAAAATTCCACAAGTGTGGTAGACTTGGGCAGTGGCGTAGCCAGGATTTCCATCTAGGGGGCGCGACACTTACTATTAAAAAAATTATAATAAACACATTTGCGAGCCTCAAAATATCATATATTACTATCAAATGTCACAAACTATTACAATCACTAAATAGCATTTTTCTTTAGCAATAAAATCCTTCGAGATTTCATATTCTGAAAATATTGAATGATATCTTCATTGTCAATGGCATCCAATGCATCTCTTTCAATATATGCAACCAAACAATCATTCATCATCTCATCTCCCAATCAGTTTCATAATGAAGTCTTGATGATTTTCATTGCAGAAAATACTCTCTCTACTGTTATGGTAGCAACGGGTAATAGCAATGCCATTAAAATAAACTAGTAGTTAAACCTTCTATATTTCCAACTTCAATCATCAGTCTACCTCAAAGTAATTAAGTGCATCAAGCATTAGATGTTCATCTCATAAGTACATGCATAGAAAGTAAAAACTAATGGTTAGAATTAGTTACATACTTTGTGTTTGTTGTTTGATCTATTTCTTACTCCTCTCGAACTCCTCTTATGTCTCCTTTGAATTTACGATGAGATTTGTAAGTTGAATTCAAAAGAGGAAAAGAGAAAGAGAATGAAGGAGAATCATAATAGTATATGTTTATACAAATAATCAGATTGGGCATTGAACAATGTGATGTACAAATTTAATGTAGCGCCTTGAACCTGAGTTTTCTCCAAATATCATGAAAATTTGTGGAAATGTTGCTCACATATATAAGATACGCATATAAAAAATTCAACTCTAAACTCCATGTGTTTAAATATAAAAAATTTCGAAAATTAGCTCAAAATTGGGACAGAAATTAACACTATAATCTGTACCCATTTGGGTTCTAATTTGATTACATATCATACTAATTCATTCCATTCTCAAACAAATCAGTAACACTGAAACAGAAATTAGCAATCTAATTATCCTACCATATATGAATTCACGAAATTTCAGAATATGAACCCTAATTATCAAAATGTACAAATTTTTTTACTTACAATAGGATTTGGAATTGATCGACTCCTCGCTCTCTCTCTCTTCTGACCTCCTCTACAAACCCAACTAATCACTTGTATATTTTAATCCCTCTTACAAATTCATTATGAAGTGGGTTTGGGTTCACTAGAGTGGAAACAAAAGAGTGGAAGAAGAAAGAGTAAAGTAAATCAGTAAATGACTAAATGGGTTGGAAATTTTACACATAAATCCTTATTAAATTTCTTTTTACTAAATTTTTTTTTTGAAATTTTTTTTAAAATCTCAGGGGGCGCAGCTGCACCCCCTGGGCATGGGGCAGCTACGCCCCTGGACTTGGGCACAAGATATCTAAATGTCACAGCAAGGATGACATCCATGCTGGAACTGGAAAGGAGAAATGGAATGAGAAAGCCCATGTGCACATAGCTGAGAACCTGTCCACTGGTCTCTCTGACTTGGACCTTTGTGCTATTGTATCGGAGGTCAATCTGGTGGGGAGCAATCCTCGTGAGCGGTGGTATGATACTGGAGCCACCAAGCACATCTGCTCAGACAAAAAGATGTTCACTTCATACTTGAATTGCAACAAGGATAAACAATTGTTCATGGGGAATTCTTCCACTTCCAAGATTGAAGGAATAGGGAAGATAGTGCTAAAGATGACTTCTGGCAAGGAACTAAGTCACTAACACTAACCAATGTGTTGCACATTCTGAATATTCACAAGAACCTAACCTCGGGATCTGTGCTGAGCAAGAATGGATTTAGGGTCATGCTTGCTTCTGATAATTTTGTACTTTTAAAGAATGGGGTGTACTTGGAAAAAGGGTATGTTAAGGATGGACTGTTCAAATTCAATGTAATGACAGTCATCCAAAAATCTATTTTTCCTGTTGTTCCCAAAATTAATGAAATGAATCTGATTACTTATGTTCTTGAGTCTTCTTTTGTTTGGCATGAAAGACTATGCCATGTTAAATTCAATTCTCTGCGTAGATTAATTAGCATTAATTGACTACCAAAATTTAAGGTAGACAACAACGACAAATATGAAGTTTTCATAGAGGCCAAACTCACTAAAACTCCATCCCGTTCTGTAGAAAGAAACACTGAAACTCTAGGTTTAATTCACACGGATCTGTGTGATTTAAAATTCGTGCAGACCAGAGGCGGTAAAGTATTTTGTGATGTTCATAGACGATATCACAAAATACTGCTATGTGTACTTGTTACATAGCAAAAATGAGGCATTGGATAAATTCAAGGAATATAAGCTTGAGGTTGAGAATCAACATGGCAAAACGATTAAAATCGTTAGGAGTGATGGGGGAGGAGAATATGATGCACCGTTTAATATGTTCTGCTCTAAACATGGAAAAGTTCATCAGACCACTGCTTCTTACTTACTTGAATCAAACGGTACTGCTGAGCGCAAGAACTGAACTCTGAAGGAGATGATGAATGCCTTGTTGTTGAATTCTGGGCTACTCCAGAATATGTGGGGGGAAGCGTTGCTGACCGCCAACTATATTCTCAATAAAATACCTCACAAGAAAACTAGCAAGACACCATACGAACTGTGGAAAGGTAATGTGTAGTGCCCCAAATTTTCAATATAATATCTCAAAAATACGTGACACAATTCCCAGCATCTACCTCAATGTAATAGTAAACATAGCAAAAATATAGATAAATTTTTAACTTTTATTACATCATTTCTTTACAAAGCATAGCGGAAAATTAAACACCTTGAATTACAATTTCTTTCTTTACAACACATTCTTTTACAATTTACATAATCCACATTATCATTCTACCAAATGCATCCAAATTCCATGCTATAGGTACCTACCTGTAAATCATGAGGCTAGAGATAACCCTAACTCCCAAAACTACAGGGGTCAGCCATAACGGTGTAAGTGATATCAAAAGAAAAACAACATGAATAAAACATAAAGAATAAAGTCATAAACAACCTATATCAACAGTAATAACAAATGGAATATGAAATAACAATAAACAAAACATAAAAACATCAAGTAAAACTAGACTAAGTGTCAAGTGTAGGAAAACAGAAAACATCATGCATAAAACCAGGTCAAGAAAATACAAATGCAATATGATGAATCTTTAATGCATACTTGTCGGATTCTATGCATTCCATACTACATAGGTCCGGTGCAAGCTTTTATTGTTCTTCACTTTATAGGGTTAAATTCCTCGTTATGCAACTAATCTTACTACGATGACTACTACGAGATTTAGATAAGCTGTGAGTATCTAGCCCATGCCCCGATAATTTCGGAGGTCAATCTCTATCCACAGATAATTTCGGAGACTATTTCACTCACACCTAGAAATTTTCGAGAATACCCCACACCGCAAGCTATGGTGCCTTATCACACGAATACCCCATGAGTGTCGCCTCGATCCTGATAATTCCGGAGATCAATCCCACACCGCAGGTAATTCCGGAGACTATTTCACTCACACCTCTATAATTCCGGGGATTATTTCACACCGCATATCATACCGAGGTCCATAACCCATGTTTGCACCCAGTTCATCATATCACCATCTAGTGCCTGTCCTTATCTGATTAAGTTAATTAATACATTACGAATCTCCTAGAGTTGGTGTATCCCATCGGTTTTAACTTAACTGATCAACAACAAGGTCCCAACTAGAAAAATTACAAAAATCTCAATTGCCGGTGTACTAGGGTCCCACTCACCCTCTAGAGACTCACAACTCAACCATCAACACAAAATCTTTCATTAAACCTCTTAATTTCATTATCAATATTCTTATATTAAGAAAACTTCTTAAAATCAACAAATCCAAATTCATTTAATATACGCACAAATTTTCAGAACTGAAATAAAGTATTAAATCCACTAAATAATTGAGAATCATATTTTTGAAGTCATAGAATATCATAAAATGTCCATTTCTTCCAAAAACCATATATAGTTCACTTTATAAAGTCAATTTAAATTCTATTATGATCAAATTATAACTCTCTGTAAAATACTCTAATCTGTAGCAAAAACATCATCTAAAGTAGTAGATCAATAGTCCGTAATATCAAAGAAACAATCATTCAAGAAACACGAAGAAAACTCAATAAAAACAGCCAGCAACAACACTGACAGTCGACTGTCAAGACAGTGCAAAAAAGTGATGGTCGACTTTCATATTAAAATTTCGAAAATAAAGAATTGACAGCCGACTGTTATCTATAGTGCAAATGAGAAGCGGTCGACTGTCATATACGAAAATTCGCAGCTTTGAAATTCGTGCACCTTTTTACTGATACTTCGTTAAATCTTTATAAAATTATAAATTTGCAAAATAAATTTCCTGAGATGATCAAATAAAACTTGTCTAACATACTGGAGTTTACAAAACAAATCAAAACCACTTCAAATTTACAAAATAGCAATTTCCATCAAAATTCTTCAAAACAGCAATGTATATATGTATATGTTCATATGAGTGTTTCAAGCACCAGTTATGCATCAAAATAACATCGTATATAGGTAATATATTGTTCAAAACCATCTCAGTACCAAAACAACTCAAATCCACTTGAAAACATCACAAAATGACAAAAATCCAATTTCGGCTGAACATAGTCAGATCCGAAATTCAATTACTCAATCCAACTTTAAAACTTGATCTTTTGATTCAAAACTCCTTCTACAACTTGTTATACGCAAACCCCACTGATCACAATAGTTTACCCATGAATATAAGTGACTACACCATGCAAACAATCAAGTTTTTCTTCATCAAAACCTAAAACAGAGCATATATATATATAAGGGACATGAGCAACTTGCTCATTTACTAAATGAGCAAGTAATTATGTGGCATGCATGTGATACATTGAACAACTAACCCTTTTAAGAATTTTTCAGTCACATGCATGCCACATCATCAATTGCTTATTTACTAAATGAGCAAGTTGCTCATACCCCCTTTCCCCTATATATATATACACACACATACACATACACACACACACACACACAGTGAAGATCCACTTTTGTTTACTTTTATGCAATACTCATCATACAATTCATCTTATATGTTTAAAACTTGATATGAAAGGAAACAACCTACACATGATTTCTCTATTACGTTCTTTAACAATCTCAAGTCATCTATATGAAATTTTAATCATCAATAGCATAGTTTTCATGAAAGGATTCAATTTTTAATCATCCATGAATTAATAATTCATTATATCATCATACCATCCCCTATCATGCTTTCTAATAGACAAATCACTACATTCAACATGCATAGAACATTACAAAAATAAACATATGTCACTCACCTTTTTGAAGAATCAACAGAGATAATAAAGAGAATAAGAAAAGTCATTTCTTTCGCAAGAAAACCAAGTCCCTCGCTTCGAAACTCCAAGAAATCAGTAATAAAGAAAACCTCTTTGTTTTGTGCAGCAAAGAGATGGCTGCTATTGCCCTTATAACATGCCGGAAATAGGGTGTATTAGGGTTTTGAGTAGGTTTGCAAAATATCCCTTTTGAATATATCTTTACATATATAAATCTTTATACTTGAAAATTAGAATAACCAATTAAATTTAAATTTAAAAACAAAAATAACCAACCTGATATGGCTGGCACTGTTTTCAAACCCAGAAAACAAAATTTTTAATTTTTACTTCTAAGTGGTAATTTTGCAAAAAGACCATTCTTTAAGAAGTTTACGAAATAAACCAAATCTATTAAAACAAAAAGTAAACTTTTTACCTCTGAATTGGCTAGCCATCATGCTCAGCCCAAAAATTCGAAAATCTGGAGTTTTTACTCCAAGTGATAATTTTGCACAAAAGCCCATCTTTTTGTAATATCAGAAAAATCCAGAAAATTCATAAATAATACCTACTAATAAATAATAGGTTTTCCCAAAATAATTTCTGACTTTTAACTTCCCCAGAATATATTTGCAAGTGTAAAAAAGATAAATTTCAAAAAATGTTTGTTAAATCACCAAAAATTATTTTAATTCATTAATAAATCTCAAAAGCATTATTTAAAATCTAGGGTGTTACATAATGTACCCTCGTATAAATACCTCAAAGTGTGGGGGTGTCCAGCAAAGGTAGCAGTACCTAATCCCAAAAAGGTCACAATAGGACCTAAGACCATTGATTGCATATTCATAGGCTATGCACACAACAGTAGCGCATATCGATTCTTGGTATACAAATCGGATGTGAATATAATAATGGAATCAAGGAATGCTTCATTCTTTGAATACGTGTTTCCGTGCAAGGATGCTACGTATCCCAAACGTACACGTCAAAAAGGGTGTGCAAGTACTTCGGTTGATGAACCAGGAGATGATAATAATGAACCTAGATGAAGCAAACGGGCTCGAACATCAAATTTATTTGGTCCTGACTTTGTAACAGCCTTTCTGTTAGAGAATGAGCCTAGAACATTCAAGGAAGCCATGTCTACTCATGATGCTCTTATGTGGAAGGAAGCAATCAAAAGTGAAAAAGACTCCATCATGCAAAATCATACATAGGAGTTGGTCGATTTGCCTTCTGGATGTAAATTTCTAGGATGCAAATGGATTTTCAAAAAGAAATTGAAACCAGATGGTTCAATGGAAAAACATAAGGCTAGACTTGTGGTACAAGGATTTGGGCAAAAGGAAGGCCTAGACTTCTTTGATAATTATTCTTTGGTCACGAGAATAACTTCTATAAGAATGTTGATAACTATTGTATCTCTACGTAACCTCGAAATACATCAAATAGATGTCAAAACCGCATTTCTAAATGGGGATTTAGAAGAAGAAATATACATGAAACAACCTGAGGGCTATGTATTTTCTGGATAGGAAAAAAAGGTGTGCGGACTTGTAAAATCAGTGTACGGATTAAAACAAGCTCCAAAGCAGTGGCATGCAAAATTAGACAATGTTATGATGTCAAATGGTTTCAAAATAAATGAATGTGATAAGTGTATCTACATCAAAGATACTCCAAATAGATACATTCTGGTGTGTCTGTATGTAGATGGCATGCTCATTATCAGTAGCAATAATAACATTATCAAACAAACTAAGAAGATTTGGGAGTTGCAGATGTCATACTAGGAGTCAAAGTTTCTAGGATATCTGAGGGAATTACTTTGTTTCAATCTCATTACACTGAGAAAGTACTTGAAAGATTCAAGAATCACTCCAATGGAACTACCAAAAGTCCTGTGGATCCCAGTCTTCACTTGTCCAAAAATACGGGTGACAGCATATCATAATTGGAATATGCACGTATAATTTGTAGTCTGATGTACTTAACAAATTGTACAAGATCGGACTTGGCGCATTCAATAATGTACTGAGCCGCTACACAAGTAATCCCGGACGAAGTCACTGGAAAGGACTAACTAGAATATTGAACTAATTGCAACATACTCAGAGTTATGGACTGCATTGCACCAGATATCCAGCAGTATTGGAAGGCTATAGTGATGCCATCTGGATATTAGAATCCAAGAACTCGAAATCCACTAGTGGGTATGTCTTCACTCTTGGTGGTGCAGCTGTATCATGGAATTCCTTTAAACAAACGTTATTGGCCAGATTCACCATGGAATCTGAGTTTATTACTTTAGACAAAGCGACAGAGGAAGCAGAATGGCTTTAAAACTTTGTAGAGGATATTCCTATGTGGAAAAAACCAGTGCCTACTATATGTGTATACTATGACAGCCAATAGGTTATAGCAAGGGTACTGAGTTGTATGTATAATGGTAAGTCTCGTCATATCAAAAGGCGATACAAAAATCATTAGACAACTGTTCTCAAATGTAATAATCTCTATAGAGTTTATAAAATTGTCTGACAACCTAGCGATCCATTTACTAAAGGTTTGTCACGATAGCGGATTGTGAGATCATCAAGAGGAATGAGTTTAAAGCTATGATGGAAGAGGATACTTGATGAAAACCTTACCTAGGTGACTGGAGATTCCAAGATCTAGGTTCAAAGGGATAACTAAATCTTGTTGAATCGACGTGAGCACTGAGAGATTAAAATCTCGTACCTATTCTTAGGGTGAGATAAACAGCGCTACCTGCAAGGGATTAGGATAAGCACGGCTTTTAATGATTCCCATATTTTTAAAATAAAAGTGGGGTATGGTAGGATACTCTTTATGGCAATCACATTGTGAGTGTGAAATGAGACCGTTTTTAGGAGAATGAAGAGAGGTTACATTCTCCAAGTTCCCTCACATTAACCCGGGTTGTTCAAGGCCAAAATGAATACAACAAGAGAACCTAGTTCTGTGAGGAGATGAAATTGTGTGATAGTTATTATCTAGGTTCACATCAAAGCCCGGGTAGTTCAAGACATCATGTTCACTACCTGGTCAAGTAAATCCGATGGCTACTCACTTGGGGTGGTTTAAAGTTGAAAATTTTACTATCATTCCTGATGCAGTGATTTTCTGATTTTACTCTCAGAGTCTTTTCTGCCGTGTCTTTTCTGTCATGTCTGGATAGCATAGTCTGGTAATTTTCATTCATGTGGGGATTGTTGGAAATATTGTTGGCAGATTTTTCGGGCCTGATTCTGGTGGGCTCCGGCCACCGGCGGTGCCGGAAAGTGACTGGATTGTGTTCCTCTCGTCGAGTACTATTCCGTAATGTACTCGTTTGCCAAAAACGGATTCCGTATGAATGAGAAATGTTGGTCCAAAGTTAAGTACTCGAAATGTACTAACTTGGAAATTTGGAAAAAATAAATAGTCCCACATCGAAAGTTGAGAAAGATTTTTCTAGTATATAAGCTAAATAAATGGACTAAAAAGCATTGCCCTGGGGTTACCACTAACGTGTAGTGGAGAGAGGACCTAGCCAAAGTTACAAATACATGCACGCGCGCGCCCGGCTCGGCTCGGCTCGGCTCGGCTCGGTTATGTTTGGTTTGGTTTGGTTCTGGACAGCCTAAACTATTTTTTATCCCGCTTCGAATTTTACCTGGGATCCAGTTCTCTACCTTATGCTCAGGCTTTTGGAATTCTGCAATCGATGCCTCGGCTCGGCTCGGCTTGGTTTGGTTTGGTTTGGTTTGTTGGATCCTGTAGGCGAGACAACAAACACTAGAGGGGGGGGGGCTGAATAGTGTTAATAAAAAAACTGCGGAAATTTTCTTCGGTGCAGTCGACTTGGTTGTGAACCAGTCGACTGAAATGATCAAATAAAAGTAAATACAATAACTCGGTGCAGTCGACTTATAGATAAGGCAGGCGACTGATGACACAATGACAGTACAACTAATACGACACTGACCAGTCGACTGATAGTGTAAGGAGTCGACTGTCCAGACAATTTTTACAAAACTTAAGTAAACAAAAAGTAAATGTGAGATCAAGACAACCAATCACAGAGTACACAAGATATATCCTGATTCGGTCCTCCCGACCTACATCCAGTCCTCAAGCAACCCACTTGAGATTTCCACTATTCTTGAAAAAAGTTTACAAGAATACCCTACGGCGTTAAGACAACAACCTTGTCTAACCCGTAGTCCTTTCTCTCAACCAGAGAAAGCAGACCCACTCTACTACCAAGAGTGAAACAAACCGACTCTACAACCTAGAGTCAAAAACCACTCTCCAACCGAGAGCAAAATGAACAAGAAAAACTTTACAGTCAACCTATAGCCTTGTTGGTGTATTGTGTTGTTGCACGTGGCTAAAAACAAGGTCGACTTCTATACCCAGTCCAGAGCGAAATCGTTGCTATACTGGACTAAATGTAGAGAACCAAAGAATTTGAACTTGAAAGCTTTTTCTCACTTTTCACTTGAAATTTCTCAAAGAGTGCTCGGTATCTTAAAAAGTTGTTGTAAGATCTTTTCAGTGAGATCTGAACTCTATATATAGAGTTAGATCTCCTGGACGTTGGGAGACAGTTATTCCAACTGTCAACCAACGGATCTTAAGCTTTTGATTTTGAAAATTCGATTTTGAAAATAGAAAACGGTCAAAAGCACTCGAATAGTCGACTGGGTTGCCATATGAGTCGACTGGTCAGAGTTTGAATAAATTTAAACAGTTTTGTACTGTCAGTCGACTGCCAGAGGTATCAGTCGACTGGTACTCAACAGTTAAATTACTTCAAACTGTTTTGACTCTTTTTTTTGAGGTTTTTGAAAAACACACATTATGAAATTGTGAGTGTATGTGTGTGTGACAAGGCTTTACAATCAGACTAAGACTCAACAAAAGTAAAAATACAATGTTTTACAAGACACAACAATTTGACACATTTGAGCTTGAAGCCTTGAGTCTTGAGTCTTGATTTGAGTCTTGAGTCTTGTCTTGAGTGAAGCTTTGGCCATTGTCTTTTATCTGGAGCTTTTATGCTTGATCATTTGTTCAGCTGTAAAGTAATAAGTCCTTTGTGTATAGCACCTGTAAGATTAGCATTATATGTGCAATGTGTTGTGATCATCAAAATCAAGAATCAACATGGTTCTGGCCAGCCTAAACTATTTTTGCCCCGCTCCAAATTTTTCCTGAGATCCAGTTCCCTACCTTCTGATGGATCCAGTTGAGGCTTTTGGAATTCTACAACTGATGTCATAACTCTGTAATAGCAGAATAATGGATCCATCAGTTGCGCTTTTGTGCCATTACTCTGCTTTTACAGAGTAATGGATCCATCAGTTAAGCCTCTAATCTCCTATAATATCCAGTCATTTTTTGTCATTCAAAAATACTATTTTTAATTTTTTTAATCTCGACTCCTTTTTTCTTCTGAGTCTGTCTGAGAGTGCAACACAGCTGCTGGTTCGCTGGTGTCTCTAAAGCTTGGGTTCTGCTCTTCAGAGAAGGTAATACAGTTGTATCCTAGGAGGCTTTCGTCAAGCACCGTCCCACTACGGGACGAATTTTGCTTTAAGGACAGAAATCTTAATCTCGACTCTGTATCAAATTGTCTGGTTTCATTTTTCTTCCCTGTAATTTTACTTCTTCACAAAGATTATTAGAAATATTCTATTTTACGAAATTCAAGTTCTAACAGAAACAACGTTTAAATCGTTTCATGATAAGAGATTTGGTTTAAACCGTCTTTTAGAAATAATCATGAATTTGAATTACTCTTTAAATGTCCTGGGTTGGTTCATAATGGGCTGTCATCCTGATCCAGTGAGACAGACCCGTTTTTGGGTTATTGGGCTTGGAAAAGACCCAGTTCCCATTTTCGGACCCGTTTATAAGTGAAATTACCGTTTTACCCCTGAGAGCTTTAAAATTCGTGCCCGATTTGAAAGGTTCCGATTTAGTTCTATTTTTACCCATATCAATATCCAACATGAAATACAAGTTACTCTACTGTGTAAAACCAAACTTTTACATTTGCATTACACACAAAACACTAAACATATATATATATATATATATATATATATATATATATATATATATATATATATATATATATATATATATATATTTGTCATTTGTCAACATACAAACCTGTGCGTTGCACGTGCAACTCAAACTCTCCCATTAATTACAACAAAAACAAGCAATTAAAAAAAATTCTTCTATTTAAAACGTGCAACACACGTGCAAAACAATTTTATAATATTTTTTAACACTAAACATACACATATGTTGCACGTACAACTAAAATTATACTTATAAACGCGTGCATTGCACGTACAAATTATAGCTTTTTCTTCAAAATATTTTTTCCAATTACGTGCAACGCACGTCCAACTCCAAAACTATTTCTTAACACATATATTGCACGTGAAAATCCTCAAACTCTTATCAAAACGTGCATCGCACATGAAAAATACTAGTGTATATATATATATATATATATATATATATATATATATATATATATAGGGGCCGGTTCGGGTGAGAACCAGCCCTGGGGTGAGAACCTAAGGGCCTCTCCCTACCACTCATCAAATCATGATGAATGGCTGAGATTATGCAAACTACAAAAAATGGTAATAGATCCTAATGTATAGACTTTTTTTGGTGTGTGACGGTTAAGGTAAATTTTTCATAATTAGAGAGAGAAAAATTTGGTTCCCGAAAAATATGGGAAAGATTTTGTATCCCATTAATATCAAATGCAGAATCAATCACCATTTTTTTTCCCTTAACCCTAATAATAACACAACAAAAAGAATCTAGATTTTTTTTTCCGCACGATTTCGTTCCTTCATCGTCGAAAATTACTAAACCCTCGCGACAAGACCTAGGAGATCGTAGTTTAGGCGATTTCAATTTGGTTAGACATGTCACCGAAAAAGAACATGAAGAGGCTCATTTGCGACGGCGCAGGCGCCGGTGAGTTTTTTTTTTTTTTTAATAAAATTATTCCGATGTCGCCTTTTATTATTTTATTTTCTTGCAATTCGATCTACATTATTGAATCCCCGAACAATTTGTTGTTTTAATTATAAATTTCTGAATCTTTTTCGTGATAATTTTTCCTGTAAAATGATTTTTTAAATGCTTTAAAAGAGTGGCTATTTAGGGCCAAACTTTCGAATTAAGGGGTTATATAGAGCCTAAAAAAATAATAACAATACAGTCAGTTGCTATTTAGGGCCTAAAAAAAATAGTTTTAGCATTCAATAGTTGCTATTGAAATGCATTCAACAGTTGCTACTATGTTATTGATGGTTTTTGCATTCAACAGTTGTTATTAATTACAATGCAGTTGCTATTTACTTGAAAAATTGATTTTCTAAACAGTTGCTATCCAGTTGCTATGCAATTGCTAATTAATTGCTATGCAGTTGCTATTTTGTTTTGAGTTTCTATGCAGTTGATATGCAGTTGCTATATATAGTTATTACAGTTGCTATTTATAGTTATTACAGTTGCTATTTATAGTTATTACAGCTGCTATTTACAGTTGCTATTACAGTTGCTATTTTGTTTTGAGTTTTTATGCAGTTGATATGCAGTTGCTAATTAACTACTGTGCAGTTGCTAATTATAGTTATTACAGTTGCTATTTATAATTATTACAGTTGCTATTTATAGTTATTTATAATTATTACAGTTGCTATTTCTAACATTAATTGCTATGCAGTTGCTATTTTGTTTTGAGAGTCTATGCAGTTGCTATTTACATGAAAGATTTTGTTTCTAATTTGATATTATTCAGTTGCAATTTAATTCTTATGCAATTGCTCATTACATTTAAAAACTTATTGTAATTGATGTCTGTGTGTTATTTCTTTCAAAGGTGAAAGTGTTTCAAAAAGAAGTTCAAGTTGTGCACTAAATGTTAGAAAGGAAGCAAATATTGATAGTTGTCAGGAGAATGTAAACGACGACTTTGTCGAAGTAAATGTTGGAAATAAGAGGGGTATTGAGAAGCCAGCTGAGAGCGTCGCCGATGAGCCAGTTGTACTTAGTAGGACATGCTTCCGTATTCTGGTGAATGCTATTAAAGACATGAAGGATGCACAGCGACGTGCTGTTGTTGAAATGGGATTTGGTAACATCCTGAATTTGAAAACCACGAAGGTACCAGCTTCTTTGGCGTATTGGGTTCTTGATCACTTTGATCCTAGGAGTTGCGAATTGAAGATGGATAATGGACGGTCACTTCATGTGGAATCCGATGACGCTGCACTAATTTTTGGACTGCCGAGAGGCAAGCGCCAATTAGATAGAAAGCGGAGAAGGGCAGTATGTCCGGAGGTTTTGGAGTGGAAACAGCATATTGGGAAAGATAGAGTATTAATCAATACTCTGAAGGACAAGATGCTTGCCGAGGTCGATGATGGCGTATGGTTCAAGCGTCATTTCGTAGTTTTATTAGGAGCTTGCCTATTTGAAAATCCAGGCAATGGGTATGTGAATCCCCAAATACTGAGCAACTTGGAATGTATGTCGAAGCTAAGGGAGTACGACTGGGGTGATTACATGGTGAGATGCCTCGTAGAATGGAAGCTTAAATGGGAGGGGAAAAAAACAAAAAACTTCATGGGCCCGACCTTGTTCATTGTGGTGAGTTTTTTCGTACTTCGTAAATATATATTTTGTGTACTATAATTAGCAATATGAATATCTATAAGTTGCAACTAATAAAATATTTGGTTAATTGTTTTTTTCAGCTCTTTTATCTCGATCCAGTCTTGTTTTTGATATTATTTTTCATTGTATTATTTTTTCATATCTTTTGTAGGCTCTTTACCTCGATCGTGTCGTGTTCTTGAGAAGAACCGTCCCAAGATGTTATCCGTTAATAAAGATTTGGACGTTTGGTGAGATGTTGAAGCGGGAGGAGGAAAAGAAACACGGAGGTTTTGGGACATGACATCTTTGCGACCGAATCGAATGGTCGGGTGAGGAATTTGAAGAAGATAAAGATGCTGAAGTTCTTGAAAAAGAACCTGAGACTGAGAAGCGTACGGGAAAATCAACTGATGGTGAAAGTAGTGAAGCCGGAGGTTCTGTACGCTTGTTTGCAGATAAATTCCTTTCCAAGGCGAAAATATTGGCTGATACGATGGTTGATCTAATGTCAATGGTCCGAGATGCGCCGGCAGAGATCATGTCTGATCCAAATGTCAAAAATATGGTTGACAAGGCTCAAGTGCTATTGGGTTGTACAGCCAATGTACCAGTACAAAAAGAAAATTTGGCAGATCAGCAAGCTGGTAGCACACAGAACATGTACGATTCCTTCTGGGCTCAGGATGATGTACTTGATCAGTTGAAGGTGCTTGAGGAAGCAGCTGTTAAACGTTTCGCGTTTAATAAAGAAGTGGCCGCTAAAACAGATCGGCCAGACATGAGTGGATCAGGACATAATGAGCGAAGTTTCAGCCTTGGATTAACACAACTGCAAGGTGACGATGATACGGGTGCTGAGCAGGTTCAAGATCCCTTGTTGCAGGTAGATAAATAATGAATTATATATTTTTCCTTTTCAACTTTCCCTATACGAAAAGTTATTTTAATTGAACGACTTGTGTATTTTGTAGGCACACAATAAGAGCACTAAGAAGGAGGAAGGAAAAACAGCACAGGTCATACCCTTACAAATGTTATCTTTTTTGCTACGTTTAATGTATGTACTTGCTAATTAATTGCTATGCAGTTGCTATTTTGTTTTGATTTTCTATCCAGTTTCTATGCAATTGCTAATTAATTGCTAAGCAGTTGCTATTTTGTTTTGAGTTTTTATGCAGTTGATAATTAACTGCTATGAAGTTGCTATTTATAGTTATTACAGTTGCTATTTATTGTTATTACAGTTGCTATTCATAGTTATTACAGTTGCTATTTTGTTTTGATTTTGTTTACTATGAAGTTGCTATGCAGTTGCTATTTATAACTATTAATTACTATGTAGTTGCTATTTACTTGAAAAATTGAGTTTCTAAATAATTGCTATGCAGTTACTATTTTGTTTTGATTTTCTATCTAGTTGCTATGCAATTGCCAATTAATTGCTATGCAGTTGCTATTTTGTTTTGAGTTTTTATGCAGTTAATATGCAGTTGCTAATTAACTGCTATGCAGTTGCTATTTATAGTTATTTCAGTTGCTATTTACAGTTATTACAGTTGCTATTTATAGTTATTACAGTTGCTATTTATAGTTATTACAGTTGCTATTTACAGTTGCTATTTACAGTTGCTATTTTTTTTTTGAGTTTTTATGCAGTTGATATGCAGTTGCTAATTAACTGCTATGCAGTTGCTATTTATAGTTATTACAGTTGCTATTTATAGTTATTACAGTTGCTATTTACTTGAAATATAGTTATTACAGTTGCTATTTATAATGAATTTTTTTCATTAGTATACAAAAGAACCATAATGTTTTTTCCTTTTTTTGTGTTTAGGAATTGATGGAGGAGAAAACAAATGATTGTCAACAAAATGTTGAATGGGCGAAAAAAGCTGTTAGAAAACCTCGAAATCCTGTTAGAAAACGTCGATTTCCTAGTCAGGTATTGGTATTGCAGTTGCTATTTATAATCATTACAGTTGCTGTATAATCATGCTGCATTTGCTTATGGGAGTAGTATTTATGTTTAAAGGTTGTTCGAGATGCGGATCCAGGAAATAAAAAGCGTCAGATAAACATGGGAAGTGGCAAGGTATTTGGATTGTTGTTTTTAAGATTTAATTCAATTGTTGTGCTATTTTTTGAATGATGTTAACTAGAATATTTGTTACCAACACTTCATAGGAGACCGAGACGCATACTCCGACTGATGGAGGGGAATACTTGATTGTGAAAGGTCCAGAAGAGGGTGTGGAGATCAATAAGGTTAAGAAGAATTCTGATATTTTGAAAGGCAAAAACCCTATTGAGACTGCACACCACATGGTACGCCGGAAAGAAACAGAAAAAAGAAGACTGAAAAATTAATTTCCCCGTACGTCCGTAGGGAAGTGGCGTTGACCGACGGATGGACTGATTCTGAAAAGAAGATTGGGTACTGGGTGATGAACAATGCTGATGCTGATATGTAAGTTTTTCTTTAACGTATGAAATATTTTGCAAGTTTTTATGAAATTCTAAGGATTTTTATAGCTGACTTATTATTTATTGATGTAGGATGGAGATCTTATTTTACACCGGACAGTATCAGCTCAGTAGGGAACAAATGATTTCACTTTTGCCTTCTGTTTATGTGGAAGCATCAGTTATTGATATTTGGAGTATAATACTCAATCACAAGGAGATGTCTCGGTCAAAAGGTTCACCATGTAGATTCTTCGCATCTACATACCTAACTGTGAGTCTGACTGAAATTATTTATTTATTTATTTATTTATTTATTTTTATTTTTCATTTATTATTATGTTTTTTTTTGCATTCTTTTGTTTGTTTCACAACTATTTTCGGACTAACATTATTTACGGTTAGGCATACACTGCTGTGAACCCTGTTAAAGAATGGAGTATTAATAGACGATGCGAGAAGTTCTTCGAGCGACTTGATGAGGAAATCGTTGATACGAAATGGATGAAATTGGGCAGCATTGACATCGTAAGTTTGATGGTTATTAGTTTTTTTAATAATAGGCATATCTTACAATTTGTGACGTAAAAAGAATTTGTTGCTATTTAGTTAATTTGAAATTGCTATTTTGTTACTTAAAATTTGCTATCCTCATGTATATAATATGATTGTTGACTTGACTACTATGCATATTTCGTTTTGCGTATGCAGTTTGTGTTTCCAATAATACATGCAAGTCATTTTTACATGATGGTATATGACTTGAAGAATATGTCCATTGATATTATTGATAACTCCTCGGCGATGGATACTGGTTCGTTGAAGACAAAATATGGGGATGTTCCAGGATCACTGGTATGAACATTATGATAATTGCAAACCTAAATTTATAATTTTGTGAGTGCAGCCTACATTTAGTTAATATTGTTTTTAAACATTCTTGCAGAGCCAATTGTTTAATCTATTTTTGGAGTAAAAAGGAAAAATAAAGGAGTCCATGGAACTGCAGAATGTAAATATACGGAGGCTGAGTATGCCTTGGAGGGACGACAAAAACAAGGAGGATTGTGGAGTGTTTCTGATGCGCCACATGGAGACCTATCATGGCGGGGGAGAAAAAAATTGGAATAGTGGCTTAAAGAAGAACAATAAGAGACAGCTTAATTTATTGAGGATTAAGTACTGTGCTGCCATATTGAAATCGGATGTTAATACCTTAAAGGATCAAGTTGATGCAGCATCAAACCTCCACTATCAGCAACAATGCGTGGATGGGCCAATAGATTTGGGGCCCATTCTGCTTAATTACAAGCCGCCAACGGTCTGAGTGTCGTTAGATTATAGTAGTCAGACGTATGATTCTTTTGTATACTAATGAATGATTCTTTTGTATACTAATGAATGATATTGAAATTGCAAGACAGTATGATTCTTTTGTATACTAATGAATGATGTTGTTTTTGATCGATATAGGCTCATTTTACACGTTGTGATTGGTTTATTTATTTTCATGATCATTATGACTGCAAATTGTATTCCACAATAAGAATATTTTTGATATTTACAAACCTACATCATAATTACTTTAATTTTATATAGCAACTGTAATAACTATCAATAGCAACTGTATTAACTATAAATAGCAACTGTAATAACTATAAATAGCAACTGTGATAACTATAAATAGCAACTGCAATAATTATACAGCAATACCTAGCCACTTAAACAGCAACTGTAAATAATTATAAATAGCAACTGTAATAAATAGTAACTGTATGGAACGAAATTGTGAATGATTCTGCAGTTGCTATTATTTTGGGAATAAATATTTTCAATACAAAAATAGCAACTGCATAGAAACTCAAATCAAAATAGCAACTGCATAGCAATTGCATAGCAACTAATTAGCAACTGCATAGCAACTACATAGAAACTTATGTTGTTTATTTCGAACTTAAACAGAAACTGTAATAATTATAAATAGTAACTGTAATAAACAATAACTGCAACTGTAATAACTATAAATAGCAACTATATTAACTATAAATAGCAACTGTATTAACTATAAATAGCAACTGTAATAACTATAAATAGCAACTGTAATAACTATACATAGCAACTGTAATAATTATACAGCAATATCTGACCACTTAAGCAGCAACTGTAATAATTATAAATAGCAACTGTAATAAACAGTAACTGTATATAGCAACTGCATAGCAACTACAAACTCAAGATTGTATAGTAATTAATTAAAACTGTATAAACTCAAAACTATAAACTCAAAACTGTATATAGCAACTGTAAACTCAAAACAAA
Source organism: Hemerocallis citrina (assembly GCA_017893485.1). Taxonomy (NCBI): domain Eukaryota; kingdom Viridiplantae; phylum Streptophyta; class Magnoliopsida; order Asparagales; family Asphodelaceae; genus Hemerocallis; species Hemerocallis citrina. Next base: position 21,896,994 of record CM030359.1, on the reverse strand, counting down.
ATAGCAACTGCATAGCAATTAATTAGCAACTGCATAGTAACTGCATAGCAATTAATTAGAAACTCATTATTTACAGTAAATAGCAACTGCATAGCAATTAATTAGCAATTGCACATCAACTACAGAGGAAATAATGTTGTTTATTTCGAACTCAAAGTAACTATATAATTAACGTTACAAATTTGATATTAAAATAGCAACACCATAGAAACAAAATATCAAATAATTAACAGTAACCTATGAACATAGATTGAATTCAAAATAGCAATTCCATAAAATCATTCGACCCCGATTTCTTCTTCAACGACAACTGTTCGGCCAGGACAATTTCTAGCATCATGTCTAACTTTTTTCATGCATATGCTGCACGTACGCAACGGTTTCTTGTTGCGCTCAATCGCAGCTTCTTGACGAGAAACAAGTCTACTACCACTTCCTTTGGTGCTGACATTGGTTGGTGGATGCACCGAGACTTGTTCAGGAGCAGGAGCTCCGAAATGCGTTTCGAACATCCTATTCTCGGTAGACGGACCAGCTTGTGTCTCTTCGGTGGAATTAAGCAGGGCCATTTATTCTTTGATGCAGCGGTGGAAACTCGACATCTTCGCAATGTTACCATCAATAAGACCAATACACGAGTAAAAATCTGAAATTAAATTATTCATGATAGACTTTTGCTCATCAATGCTTGCGCAGTCGTTAAGGACATTGTCGTCAAGTTGGTGTATTGGCTTCGATTCAGCTGTTTTAGTCCATCGGCCGATAACATACTTATCAGGTATAGCTTCAAATTTTTGATCTTTGAACACCCAGAAAATATGCCGACATAGTAAGCCCATCATTGTAAACTTCTTGCAGGTGCATGTCACATCCTCAGCAGTGTTGTTGTGTGTGACAGTTGCTATATCGCTAATGTCACTACTTATTTCATATGTGGAACTTAGGGAGCCTTTTGTGATACTGACAATGCTACAATCATAACATGCAGAGACGATCTCCTTTTGCGTTTCTTTGAAAATTGTTGACGTGTATACCTTGCTAGCATGCCTCTCGATCAACAACTGGGTGATGGGAATGGAGACAGATAAGGTGTTCTTGTTGTTCAACTTGTCGTATTCATTTTGCTGTTTCTCTAAAGCCCCTTCAAAAAACATGAAAAACTCAATCAAGTTTGATCGAGGGTTGAAGTGTATTTTGAAGAAATTGTTTTCGCTCTCAGACATTGATGTAGTTCGTAGCAAGCCGCTCATAGGGCAGTCCCTAAAATATACTGGGATCCAAAACTCTCGTATCTGAAACATTGACTTCAACCAATTGTCGTCTTGAACTCCGTATTCGGTCATTAATGTAACCCACTTATCTTCAAATTCTGGTGGCTCAATGAGGCTTGTCCAAACAATCGACCTCAACATCGATTTGAAAATGTCGTCATCTTTCACTTTATTTGGTAGCCTCAAAGGCAACTTCTGCATGATGTGCCACATGCACAGGTGTCGCCTAACACCAGGAAATACGCGTTCAAGTGCAATCTTCAATGCAGGGTCTTGGTCTGTAATAATCATTGAGGGGCAATGACCCATGCAATCTTTAAATTTCTCAAGCACCCAAGTGTAAGATTCGACATCTTCCTTAGTGAGCAACGCAGCAGCAAAAGTTATACATCCGCCGTGGTTGTCTTTTCCCGTGAACGGAGTGAAGATCATGTTATACCTATGGATATATAAAAATTAGCATAAACTTGATTGTAGACATATTTATTAAAAAAATATCTACAAGTATCCTGTTTTGTTTGACATATATTACTATAAATAGCAACTGTAATAACTATAAATAGCAACTGTAATAACTATAAATAGCAACTGTAATAACTATACATAGCAACTGCATATAAGTTCAAACACAAAAGAGCAACTGCATAGCAATTAATTAGCAACTGCAAAGCAACTACATAGCAACTGCATAATACATTCAGTTGCTATATAGTGAATTCACATCATGTAGTACAGAAATTTGCGAAATGAGAAACAAGCAATATTAATATTGTTTCCAAATAATATATGTAATACTTGTGGCTACTTAAAATCAGAAAACAAACGCATGCTCGTACCTATTAGTTGAATAAGTAGCATCAAAGCTCAGAACATCACCGAAAACGGCATAATTTCTGCGGCATACTGAGTCAGCCCAAAAGACACGTGTCAGCTGGTCTTTCTCATTGACATCGTACTCCAAAACAAAGGCTGGACTTATTTCTTTTTTCCTGAAAAGCCTGTCCAAAGCCATTTGAGCATCAACCCCAAGCGCATATGCCTTAAGGTCGCGCGAGAAATTTTTGAACTCAACACTTGTGCATCCGATATTGGAGTAAGATCCAACAACCTCTTTGAACAACCTGTAAGACTTCATCGGACCTATATTTGCTCTAGCACAATTAAGAATGAAATTCTGGTGACCAGGATTTAATGTTTTATTCGCGTCGAGGAATTGTCTCTGAACCAATGGAACTAACGGGTGAGAATGATGCTCGACGAATTTAGAGACAATGTAGTTCGAATTTGTTTCGTGTTTTAAAAGCATAAGAGCCTTGCAGTCTAGCCGTTTCGACACCCGACGCCTCTTGATTTTTGGCTTATCGATCGGATCATTCTCTTTTACAATATTCTCCTCGACAATATCATTATCGAGATGGTTGTTTGAAACATCAGACTTAACGGTATTCTTATTTCCCTGCCTGTTACAATAAAGCCATTTGTGTGTAATTAAACCACGTTTTCTCTTGTCGCCACCCCGCCGAACATCAAAACCACAAGCTGAGGCGCATTCTGTATAAAACTTTATCCCGTCATTCATATTAGCAAATTGCTTGCCGACAAAGGGCTTCAAGTCACTGTCGCAATGAGGTATATGGCGTTCAGTTAATCCGGGCGATATCGACTAGGTACAACCCTGAACTGGAATAATTTTATTTCCAACTACAAAATCAATATAAACGTTGTTATGACATTTATATCAAATAAGATTTATAAAAAAAAGTATAAATCTTGCTAATCAGTATTTGCAAATTTTCATTATTTGCTATGTATCTTGTTGTTCAGTATTTGCTATTTTCAATTCCAGTATTTTTTTTGTTTTCTAATAAAAGAGTTTCTATTTAGTACGCTGTAGTTGTTATTTGTATAATATGTAGTTGCTGTTTATAGTTATTACAGTTGCTATTTATAGTTATTACAGTTGCTATTTATAGTTAATACAGTTGCTATTTATAGTTAATATAGTTGCTATTTATAGTTATTACAGTTGCAGTTACTGTTTATTACAGTTACTATTTATAATTATTACAGTTTCTGTTTATAAAAATATTCTTATTGTGGAATACAATTTGCAGTCATAATGATCATGAAAATTAACAAACCAATCACAATGTGTAAAATCAGCCTATATCGTTCAAAAACAACATCATTCATTAATATACAAAAACAACATCATTCATTACTGTAATTGATGATTTTTATACAGTACTGTATATTATGTTTCTATTTATAAAATATAAATCTGCAAACAACAGGGGAAAATAGGAGGTATATAATGACCTGATTGACGTTCTATATAACAAGAAATACAATAATCAGAAACATTAAAACATAGTAGAATGAAAACCTGGTGTATCCACCTTCTTCGGATTCATTGGAGGAGACGGGAACGGTGTTTGGATATTATTCGGATTGTCTACATCGGAAGTTTTGGGAGTAGGGTTACCGTCGTCGTAATCGGACGTGTTCATCATCGTGATGAAGAATGTGGTTCGGTTGCAAAATAAAATAAAAAAGGCAAAAAATATTGATCGAAAAACTGTCTAATATCTTCATTCCTTTTATTATGCGGTCCCCAACGCTTAATTACCGGGATTGACATCTAAAATCAAAAATTAATTAATCTAATTAATTATAACCCATAAGATCTAGACCGTTAATATTAGTCAGATGAATGGCTGGAATAGGCCCTTAGGTTCTCACCCCAGGGAATGGTTCTCACCCGAACCTTTTCCTATATATATATATATATATCTCTACTATTATAATGGGAGAAGGACTTAGTGTCATTTGTCATTGTTTGTCATTTTGTCAACACGTGCAGCGCACGTGTTTTTTTTTTTATCCTTTTCATTCCCCTCCCCATTTTTCCACGTGCAGCGCAGCGCACGTGTATAATGCTAGATTTTTTTTTGGGTCCCTTTTTTTTTTTTATCCTTTTCATTCCCCCTCCCCATTTTTTCACGTGCAACGCACGTGTATAATACTAGATTTTTTTTGTCCTTTTCATTCCCCTCCCTATTTTCCACACGTGCAACGCACGTGTATAATACTAGTATATATATATAGTAGGAGGATGCAATGAGAAATAGACCGATGGGTAAATCTGTAACTCTTTCCTTCTGTGTGTAAATGCAAGACATAATTAATGTTAAGCAACCATGCTATTGAGTCCCATATCATCATTATCTACAGAAGATTTAAAGACTATATGCCAGCCTTTTCCAATGACGACAAATACGGCTCAGTTCCTTGTTGCTACATGCATGCAATGCACTGACGATGCGAGAATTACAAATGATCACTTCCAACGTTGGATGATTGAGAACCATAAAGTTAAGACGGTCGTGTTCCAGATCGAAGGAGCATATCACATGCCAACATGTTGTCGATGCCACATGAGTTGAACCAATGTCTCCTTCAGGTCGCAAATGAGATCGTCTGAGGTGTATTCATTTCTGAGTGAATTACTTCGTCGCAATTTTCCCTCTTACTATGGTTAATAATTATTACTTCGTAGTTGAAATGTATCCCTGATGGCCGGCCTGATCTATGAGCTACTGTTTTATATATGGGTTTTTTTTGGGGTGCACAGCTGGTTCCTAGCAAATCTTGATTTTGCGGAGTTTTCTATTTCATGTTTCTTGTCCATGCATATACTGAGGTTTGAGAAAATGAACCCTTTCAAGCCCATCTCCTAGTGCTTGGTTGTTTTCGACTTCATGACAAAATTTCAAACGCCATTTGTAGTTTCGTATACGTCGTCTTCTCCGAATATTACGTCGATCAAAAATTCTGAATTAGTTAGGAGTCATAATAGCTAGTACTTAACTCAGATGAAATAAATTGAAGGTTGAAAACAACTATGCACCTTCACTGATTACAAAGTAGTAGATGACGACCATCAACATATTTATTCACTATATATATATCAAGCAATGTATGCGATGAAATGATGCATAGTTCTAAATCTACTTAATAGAATGACAAAGCAACACATAATTTTGGTGCATGGAGCCTGTCATGGAGCTTGGTGTTGGTACAAGGTTGCCACACTGCTCAAGTCATCTGGTCATCGTGTGACCGTGCCTGACCTCGCAGCATCTGGGATCGATGGAAGGAGGATCGAAGAAGTGGAGGCTTTTGGCGATTACACGCAGCCGTTGATGGAGATCATGGATTCAATACCTGAACATGAGAAGGTCATCTTGGTAGGTCATAGTTTTGGTGGTTTCAGCATAGCTATGGCTGCAGAGAGGTCTCCGGAGAAAGTAGCTGCTCTTGTTTTTGCGACCGCGTTCATGCCAGATTTAATGCATTCTCCTTCCTATGTCCTCGAAAAGGTATCTGGTCTGTTTTCCATTAGCTCGTTTGTTCTAATAATGGTTACGACTATTATTTGGAGGAAGCTTTGAGGATTGACTTTGTGTAATTATTCTCCATACCATATGCATGGTTCTCAGTCGAAGGGTGCTCCCTCTTTCCCCAACCCATCTCGTGCTACTTCCTCCGTCCAGATCTCGCTCCTCTTCCATCCATCACTCATACTCCCTTTTTTTTTTTTAGTTGTGTAACTTTTCTTCCTCTTCATACCCATCTCATCTATTCTCCAGATTGTAAGACTGCATGATCAATCCTCCGAATCCCTCTCTCCTCCTCCTATCTTCGGCGTCTGTGCTCGGTGATCTCTGCCGACGTTCAGTGTTTCCTTCCTTCGTCTCTCGTCGCATCTATCTTCGAGCCAGTTTGGAGGCTCGATCTCAGTTGGGAATCCTTTGGTCCACTGTTTTGGCATGTCGGTGCATGTTTCCTCTGTGCTCGCCGTGCTCATCCTATGCCTCCCTCCTTTTTTCTTCGAACTCCGGAGTGGTCGAGCAGGCGCTGCTAATTCCGTCATGGAATCCCTTATCCAAATACCCTCGATCTTTAGTAGTGTTGTGATTGTTGTTATTATGATTCCCTACTAGATCTTCTTGTTGTGATTAGAGCATCCACAATGGTGTTTTTCATTTTTTAGAAAATGGCAACTACAATAGTAGCAAATAGCAAAATTGTCTGCAGTGGTTATTTGCTATAATATTCTCATTTTTATAGTCAGACGATACATGTTGTATCGTCCGATGTTGCGTTTTAAAAAAATAGAAAGAGACGAGACAACATGTCTCGTCCCTCTCAATTTTTTTAAAAAAATTGCGGGGGACGGTTCCGCAATTCACTACGCAATTCGTCCGGTTGGTAAACTTTTTTTTAGAATTAATTAATTAGTTATTAGATATTAAAATAGGTTAATTAAATAAATTTAATAATATAATATATCTAAAACCTAATTAACACCCCCCACTAAAACCTACTTAACACCTAAACTAACCTAACTAAACCCCACTTAAACTCCAAGGTTGCTGGACAGGACATGTTGTCCCTTCCCAAGCAATTCAAATTGCAATTCAATTTGCTTGAGACGAGACAGCATGTCCCGTCCCCACTAAAACCTACTTAACACCCCCACTAAAACCTACTTAACACCTAAACTAACCTAACTAAACCCCACTTAAACTCCAAGGTTGCTGGACAGGACATGTTGTCCCTTCCCAAGCAATTCAAATTGCAATTCAATTTGCTTGAGACGAGACAGCATGTCCCGTCCGAGCAATTTTCGGATTTTTTTTCTTCTTTCTTTCTTCATCAAACCGTCCGATCAATTAAAAAAAAAAATCAGATGAAACAAGTTGTCTCATCCGATCTCATTAAAAAATTAAAAAAAAATTGGAACGGAACATGTTGTCTCGACTCTCATAATTTGAGAATCGCAAATTGGTTTCTCAAAAACGAGAACCGACTGTAGCTACTTTGCCATAAAATGGCAAAATAGCAAATGATATGGCTAAAAATATGGTTAAATCAGAACCGTCCAAATCGGGCGCGAATCTTAAAGATCAGGGGTAAAATGGTAATTTCACCTACAAACGGGTCTGAAGTAGGTACTGGGTCTTTCTTCCAAAAGCCCAATAACCCACGAACGGATCCATCTCAACTGGGTGCAGGTTTCAACCCGCAAGAAACCCAGTCCAGCTGGGTAGAATTAGGGTTTATGATTATACCTAATCAACGGCCCTGATTCACTTCTATCCATTCATTGAAAAGTAGGGATTTGATCTTATCCCGAAACTGGTCCCTAAGGTGGCTATAAATACCCCCCATCCCCCACTGTTAACAGGTAATCAATCTTTTGCCAATCAAAACTCATTCATAGTCTTTCTGATTACTGACTTGAGCGTCGGAGGGTGCGTCGCCGGGATCAACCCCAGTATTTCGCACTTTTTGCAGGTCAACGACAGGAGATAACGGTCAAACTCTGGCGGAAGAGTTTCAGGTTTGACTATTCAACATCCCAAAGAATCTACAAATTCTATCTGTTTTTCCCCACACCAGATTTAGCGGTAATAGATTGGCACCGTCTGTAGGAACCACGAATAGCAACTCATCCTCTTCTATCGGTTAAGATCACCTCCAGTCATGCCTCCAAGAAAACTGAAATCTAGAGGTTCCAATCGTGGGCCCACTCCTCCTCAACCACAACAGGAGGTCCCCCTCCAAACCGTCCAGCAGCAGGGGCAACTCCCTCCTCAGCCTGATCAGCCCCTGCAGCAGGAGAAACCTCCTCTTCAATCCCAGCGGGCTCCGCTCGGGCCCCAAAATGCCAGAGTAGGGACCTCTCGTCCCAACCTCAGAAACAACCCCTTCACCGTGACCACGTCTCCATACATAACCCTTCAGCCGACTCAATGGCATCTCACAACCCCCGGCCTTCCGAAGACCTCCGCAACATCCTCATCAACCGGTGGAAAGAAGAGGACCTTCGCATCCGTTTGGATGAAAGATGGGCCCGTGAGGGAGCCACCCGCTCAAAACGTCCAAATGAGCGATCTCCTCGTCGCTGTGACCACAGGAGGTCCCCTCCTCACAGAGGGCGGAGAGAGTCCCCTGAGAACCATCGAAGAGGGCATCACTCTCCCGCTGGTTGGCAGCCCCCAAGGGACGAGAATGGGCCTATCACCCGAGCCGAATTCCAACAATTCCAAGCCACCATCTTGCAAGCCCTCAACCTCCGACCAGACAACAACAACAATGCTCAGAGGATTCCCACTCCTCCTTTGGTCCAAAGTCCTCGTCATCGGTCCCTCACTCCTCCTCAAGCTCCGAGCTACCGCCATCATATCCCTAGCCCTCGCCAGTCCCTGAGCTACCGTCGTCGTAGCCCCCGGTCCCCTTCGTACGAAGACGAATCCAGAGGCTCACTTTGCTACCATCGAAGGGATGATGCTGTCTATCGTCATCTCCACGAGATGGAGAGGCGCCTCGGCCAACTAGACAGGGAAAAGGAGCTGAGAGGAAGGACCCTCCGTCCAAGCCAACCTCCCTTCTCCCGAACTATCATGAAAGCACCCGTTCCACCAAACTTCAAGCCCCCGCAGTTTGAAACATATACTGGGGAGTCCGACCCCGTGGATCACATCGAGAGCTTCAAAACTCTTATGATGATCCACCAGGCTTCCGATGCTCTACTATGCAAGACCTTCCCAATTACTCTCAAGGGTCCAGCTCGGGAATGGTACTCTCGCCTCGCCCCGTCCTCCATCTTTTCCTTTGAACAATTTGAAACCCTCTTCATCACCCACTTCGTAAGTAGCCATCGCATCGAGAAGACTAGTATCTCGCTACTCTACCTCAGCCAGAAGAAGGGCGAGAAGCTGAGAGATTATGTGAAGCGGTTTACCGCGGAAGCTAGGTCCATTGCCTCCCTCGACCAATCGGTCGCTGTAGCAGCCTTCCAGTCAAATGTCCTCAACTCAAGCCTTCGATCATCCCCAGCTAAAAAGCCCCCGCAAAACTTCTCCGACCTTCTTTTCAGAAGCGAGAAGTATATCCGGGTCGAGGAAGCTGAACATTGCCCCACTTTTGAGGGGTCTTCCTCTGGGACCAAGAGAAAGGCAGCTGAAGAAGAGAGAGCTAAGAAGCTCCAGAAGGACAACGGGGGCCAGCGCCGCTCGCCTCCCAGATTCGAGAAGTTTACCCCTCTTAACGCCAACATTTTCACTATTCTAATGGAGGTCGAGAAGGAAGGAGTCCTGCCTCCTGCCCCGAAGATGAATACCCCTGACAAGAAGAGGGATAAGGAAAAGTGGTGCCGATATCATCGAGACCACGGCCACGACACCAACGACTGTCGGGCCCTGAAGAATGAAATTGAGGCCCTCATCCAGAGAGGGCCTCTGTCTAAGTTTGTGAGAAAGGACCGAATTGATCTTCCTCCACCCCCTAGGGGGGCTAACAAGCGTCCCGAGAGGCGCGACGAGACTCCCGAGTTTGAAGAGGAATGCATCTTGCATCTCATTCATGGAGGTCATATGGGAGGAACCTCCAACTCTTTCCGGAAGGCTTTCATATGAGAAGTCAATTCGGTTCATGGCATACCCCCTCCTAAAGGCCTCGTAGTCCCGGTCACTTTCTCAGATGAAGACCTGGAGGGTGTCCGAACCCCACATTGTGATGCACTAGTAATCAACCTCCACATGGCCAACTTCAAAGTGGAGAGGATTCTGGTGGATAATAGTAGCTCTGTCAACATCCTCTTCCTAGCAGCCTTCCGAGGACTCAAGTTATCGCGGGACAGGCTCAAGCCCGCTGGCTACACGCTCCATGGGTTCACGGGAGTGCCAGTGACTATCGAAGGGGGTAATAACCCTCGACGTAACCGCTGGAAAAACTCCTACTACCCGGACGGAGCCAATGAATTTTATGGTCATCGACATCCCAGCTGCTTATAATGTGATTCTAGGCCGATCTGGCCTAGCTGCTTTAGAGGCCATCTCGTCGGCTTATCATCTTAAAATGAAGTTCCCCACCAAGTCAGGTGTAGGGGAAGTAAGGGTAGTCAAGAGATGGCCCGCAAGTGTTACATGACCTCCACTGGGGGGCCTGTCCTCTTCCTCGAGTCTCTTGAGATTCCCCAGGGGAACGCCCAACCTATGTCCGAACCAGTAGACGAGCTAGAGGAAGTGCTCTTTTCCGAGAAGGATCCGAATCGCAACTTCTTCATCAGCAAGACCCTCCCCTCTGCCCTCTGTTCCGACATAGTCCAATGCATAAGGAGGAACAATGACCTCTTCGCTTGGTCGACTACCGATATGCCAGAAATTTTCGGGGAGCTCCTCGTCCACCACCTAAGCGTTGCTCCGGGGTCTAAACCGGTCCAGCAGAAGAGGCAAAAATTTTCCCCCGAGCACCAGCAAGCCATAAAGAAAGAAGTGGACAAGCTTCTCAAAGCCCAGTTCATACAAGAAGTCAACTATCCCGAATGGCTCTCTAATATTGTTATGGTTAAGAAGGCCAACGGAAGTTAGAGAATTTGTATCGACTTCACGGACCTAAACAAAGCATGCCCTAAGGATCCATTCCCTCTCCCCAGCATCGACACCTTGATCGACGCTACTTCAGGCCATGAGCTGCTGAGCTTCATGGACGCCTTCTCCAGATATAACCAAATCAGAATGTTCCCCCTGGATATCATGAAGACCTCCTTCGTCACCGATCAAGGACTCTATTGCTACAGAGTAATGCCCTTCGGGCTGAAAAATGTCGGTGCAACCTACCAGCGCCTCTTCAACAAGGTCTTCTAGAATCAGATCGGCCAAAACATGGAAGTGTACGTTGATGATATGCTCGTTAAAAGCATCCATGGGGCCGACCATGTTGCCGATCTCCAAGAAGCATTCGATGTGTTGAGGAAGCATGATATGAGGCTCAACCCGAACAAGTGTGCGTTCGGAGTCTCGTCGGGTAAGTTCCTAGGCTTCATGAACAGCCAAAGAGGGATCGAAGCCAACCCTGAGAAGATCAAAGCCATACTGGACATGGCTCCTCCTACAAGTGTGAAAGAGGTTCAGAAGCTCACAGGGAGCCTCGCGGCCATAGGGCGTTTTCTGTCTAAGTCAGGAGAGAAGTATCTTCCTTTCTTCAAAGCCCTCAAGGGGGCTAAGGGCTTCGAGTGGGGCCAACAGCAGCAAGAATCATTCGACCAACTGAAAGCCTATCTGGTCAACCCTCTTCTCCTTAGCAAGCCTATCCCCAGGGAAACACTCTACCTCTACCTAGCTGCCTCCAAGCAAACCCTCAGTGCTGTCCTAGTGAGGGAAGAAGACAAGGCTCAAAAGCCAATCTATTATGTGAGCAAGGTTCTCAGAGACGCCGAGCTCTGCTATCCGAGATTAGAGAAGATAGCATATGCCTTGGTTATGGAAGCCAGGAAGCTCCGCCCATATTTTTAATTCCACTTGGTGGTCGTCCTTACCGACCAGCCGCTCAAACAAGTTCTACACGAACCCGAGACCTCCGGGCATCTGATGAAGTGGTTGATCGAGCTGAGTCAACATGACATATCTTACCAGCCTCGGACCGCAATCAAGGGCCAAGCCTTAGCTAAATTTATTATTGAAAGCACCATTCCGGAGGTTAGTCAAGCAGCAAACGGGCCTCCCATCTGGACAATATATGTAGACGGGTCTTCTTGCACCGAAGGGAGCGGAGCCAGGGTCATTCTGGCAGGCCCAGATGACTTCGTTCTCCAATACTCCCTCCGCATCAACTTTAAGGCCTCCAACAACGAAGCTGAATATGAAGTCCTTATAGCCGGCCTAGGTATGGCGCGCAAAGCAGGGACACAACGTCTCTGAATATTCAGTGATTCACAGCTGGTGGTGAATCAAGTCTTAGGGGAGTACGAAGCGCGAGACGACCGAATGGCTAAGTACCTAGCCAAGGTCAAAAGTCTCATGGCTTCATTCGAAGAGGCGCTGATCCAGCTGATCCCTAGAGAAGAGAACTCCCAAGCAGACGCCCTCTCCAAACTAGCCTCCTCCTCCCTCCAAGGTCTCGAGCAGACCGTCCTCATCGAAGTACTCCTAAGACCGAGCATAGAAGAAGAAGCCCCCGACTCGATGGAGTCGTTGCACGTCCAACCCCGGAACAACTGGATGAAGCCTTTGATAGAGTTCCTCAGGGACGGGGTCCTTTCCGAAGACCCTAAAGAAGCCCGTCGAATCCGAACGAGAGCGGAGCGGTACACCCTTGTTGAAGGTGTCTTGTACAAACGCTCCTACACCTAAGTAGATGGCAGACCCTACTTGAGGTGCCTCTCCCCGGAAGAAGCACTGTATGCCTTGCAAGAACTCTACGAAGGCATGGGCAGAGCACATTCAGGGTCCAGGTCCCTCGCCAGGAAAGTTCTGAACTATGGGTATTTTTGGCCTACCCTACTTCGAGATGCCGAGCAACACGTCCGGCAATGCGGCCCTTATCAGTAGTTCTCCAACATTCGTCGTCTACCCTAAGCATAACTCGCCTCTCTCTCAAGCCCGATTCCCTTCGCAATGTGGGGGATAGACTTGTTAGGCCCGTTCCCACCAGCTCCAGGCCAGTTCAAATTCCTAGTCGTGGCAATCGACTATTTCTCTAAGTGGATCGAGGCCGAGCCATTGACTACCATTACTGTTAACAAAGTGCTGCAGTTCTTCTAGAGAAATGTAATTTGACGGTTTGGCGTACCTCGGATCCTAATAACAGATAATGGAACACAGTTTACAGGGGCAGCGTTCCGATCTTTGTGTGAAGACCTTGGCATTCAGCAACGCTTATCCTCCGTCTCCCATCCTCAGTCAAATGGCCAGGCAGAGAACGTCAACAGGCAGATCCTCTCCGAGATCAAGAAGAGACTAGATAAGTCGGCCAAAGGCTTATAGGCGGAACAGCTTCCAAATGTATTATGGAACTACCGCACTATGAAACGGACCCCCACAGGAGAGTCGCCCTTTAATCTCACCTATGGGTTCGAAGCTGTAATCCCCTTAGAGGTTGGTCTGTCATCTCCTCGCCTTATTGCCTATGATGAAGAGCAGAACGCTAGAGAACTCCGAACAAATTTGGACATGATTGATGAGCTCCGTGAAAGAGCTTCTATTCGCCAGCAAAATTATCGGAGATTGAGCAGGCCTACAACAAAAGGGTTCGTCCCACAGATCTCAAGGAAGGGGACTTGGTCTTCAGAAAGCTAGCTATCTCGTTCCCTAGTCAAAAGAGTAAGCTAGCTCCGAATTGGGAGGGACCATACAAAGTTTTCAAAGCAGTCCATCCCGGAGCGTATCGTCTAGAGGACCTTGAAGGCAGAGAGATACCCAGAACTTGGAATGCCGACCATTTACTGAAGTACCAAGAGAGCGCCTGAATGCCTCTCCGAGTACCTTCAAATGTCGAGCCATTCCTATCATTTTATTTGTATTTGCTTCTTACTTTCTCATTGTAATAACGGCTTGCAACTTAGAAGAAGCCAATTAGCAGTTATCAATAAAAGACTTCTTTCCCCCTCATACTTCTCTTGTGGTTATTTTGTCTCTCTGTTTAAGGCCTTTAATTGTTCTTACTCAAACGACGTGTTCGGAGTCCAAAACTTGGCTCGATTCGGCTTCGTAGGCTCGCTCTTAAGCGAGCTAGAAGTGGTTCGCCATTCGGAACTGCTCCCACAATCGTTGAATTTTACTCGAACGACGTGTTCGGAGTCCAAAACTTGGCTCGAGTCCGCTTTGCAGGCTCGCTCTTAAGTGAGCTATAAGTGGTTCGCTATTCGGAACTGCTCCCACAACCGTTGAAATTTACTCGAACGATGTGTTCGGAGTCCAAAACTTGGCTTGATTCCGCTTCGCAGGCTCGCTCTTAAGCGAGCTTGAAGTGGTTCGCCATTCGGAACTGCTCCCATAACCGTTGAAATTTATTCAAACGACGTGTTTGGAATCCAAAACTTGGCTTGATTCCGCTTTGCGGGCTTGCTCTTAAGCGAGTTAGAAGTGGTTCGCCATTCGAAACTGCTCCCATAATCGTTGAAAATTGCTCAAATAACGCGTTCGGAATCCGGACCACTCGACTGGGTAACTGACGAAATTTCTACAACTATACTAGACGTGGGAGAAGAGTACTTGGAGTGCATGAACGAATGTCCCATTGCTTCGCTTAGCTGGATAACTGATGAAGATATTCAGGCATACATTCCCGAGCAACTCGCGTTCCGAGCTGCGTAAGTGGAGGAAAACCACTTTCTCCCCAAAATTCGTGCGAGATCTAGATCAGACGGCTTAGATTGGTCCGCCCTTCAGAAACACTCTTACAACCACAGAGTATCCACTGAACACGCCAACACAAACGCAAAGGAGTAAAACAAAGCTTTTACTTCTATAAAAATTTAACGTACAAAGGAGCTCAAGTTACAAGACCAAAATACTCTACTTTGATAAAATACAAAAGCTCAAAAGAGACATAATTACAACAACTCGATCAACGCTTCTTCGGGACAGGGACGTTTCGGTTTAGAGACACCCGGGGACGGCGACGCCTGACCTCGAAACTCGTCTCCAAACTGGCAAACTGAGATGCCTCTTCAGTACTGCCTCGGACGGTGGCCCCAACCGATGCGCCGCTCGACGAAGCATCCACACCACTTTGAGCGTCAACCGGGCTCTGCCTAACAGCAGGAAAGTGAGTTGCAAGCTCGTAAAACGAGATCCCTCTCTCGCTCTCTTCACGAGTGCACGACGTGCTTCTGACGTTAATCCGTTCGGGTTAAGGTTTGAGTCGAGCGACTTCCTCCTCGAGCTCGACAATTCGATCCTTCAGAGAGTCTTCCTTCACGGCTATTTTAAAGCGAGGAAGCCGGGCAGAGCCTGCGGCGCCAGAACTGTCGGCTATAACTCGACGGAGATGAGTAACTTCGATACTCTTGTCGACCGTAACCCTCCTCAACTCATCAACCTTCAAAGTCAACTCGTCGCGCTCGACCATCAACCTGCCCACCGCCTCTGTTAATTCATCTTTCTCCGCCGAAAGTTCTTCTGCTATCTTCAGGTGGTGCACCTCCACCAGTAGTTCTCCATTCTCTTTCTCGACGTCGAACAATGCCTTTCGAAGCAATTCCACCTCACCTTCAAGACGGACCTCGCGAGTTCGCTCCCGTAGTTGTTTCAACTTGGGGAGGCCCTCTCTCAGCATCGCCTTGAGATGTTCCAGCTCCAACCCGCTTTTGAGAAAACACTCTCGGTTGCGGGAGAGGGCCAACTTCGTCGTCTTCAAGTCAGCACGGAGACGAGCAGCCTCGGCTGCAGCTTCGTGGTGCGGCACCCCTTGAAAAAATACATCAACACTGAGCTCGTGCAACACACCTAAACTTCAAAGCCAAACTTGCTAACACTTGACTAATCGTCAAAAGGAGTACTCGACACTTAGTCAAATTCCAGAAAGATCTCAAATCGAAACACTCCAATGCTTAGCAAGAATTGCCAAAAACAAGTTTCATTTATATTAAAAGAAAAAGCAGTGGCCAATCTGCTACAAGGCAGTACCAAAAAAAAAGAGAAAAAAAAAGGGTGTGTACAAGAGCAAGAAGATCAAGGGGCCACCGTGAACGGTATCTCAGGAAAGGGCACCTCGGTAGACGGCCCTTCGTCCTTCGCCGCTCCTGCTCGGGGGTCGGCCACGATCTGCTCACCGTCTCCCTCCACCACCACGGTCTCGGGGTCGACAGGAGCACCATCACCTTCTTGCTCATCCCCCTCCTCTCCATCGGCTTCTCCTTCGTCCTCTTCCTCCTCTCCTTCAGCTTCTTCCTCGGCATCAGGCTCGGCGACTGGGCCCCACAGCCCATAACCCGACCTGTCGAATCCAGGGACTCGAGCCTTAACGTGCTCGAAGGCGGTGGCGTAAGACTGCTCCATGTTAACTGCCATGTGCTTCTTGGCCTCGGCTTCAATCTCTGCCCTCGCCTTCTCCACGGCCTTGGCTTGTTGCAGCTTCACTGTCTCCAAAGCCTTCGCCGCTTCGACCCTCTCCTCGGCTGCCTTAGCGACCTCCAAAGCGAGCTTCTCCCTCGCTTGCGCCAGAGCCACTTCAAGGTCGGCAACTTGGGCCACCAAAGCGTCCGAGCGGCGCTACTCCGCTTCCAACTGCTTTACGGCCTTCACCCTTTCCGCTCTGTATTTGTCACTGAGGGCTTTCAGCTCCCTCTCTTGCTCGGCATATTCCTTGAGAAGGTGGCCGAAATGACAAGTGGCCTGCATAGAGAAACAGTTAGAATGCGACGAAAGCCGAGCTAAAGACTTAGAAAATTTTCAAGAAAATTTCGATAAACAGCAAAGAAGACTTACCGACATAAGAGACTGAGCTACTTCAAGAGCATCGTCGCCCGTCGTCCCCGCCTTCAGCGCGGCCCGGTCCTTCGGGGTCGGAAGGTGCCGAACAGCCTGCATGCTCATCCCCGAGTCCCCCAAGAAGCCGTCATGGTTCTTCACTCGCCAATCGGGGACAAACAACTTCTTGTGGGCCTCGGTCAGTATGACCTCGGCCTGCTCAGTTAGAGGCGGGGCCTGAAGCTCCAGAGCTGCCGAGACAGAGAAGCCCTCGAACAGAGCCGGCTGAGGAACAACGGCAGCCGGGGTCGATTGTCTAGGAGAAGTGAGGTCGACCGTTCCGACCACGGTCGAAGGAGCCTTGGTGGGTCGACCAGACAAGGGACCCGCACTCGTCCTCTTCCTCTTCTTGGCATCCGCGGCCTTGTTTCTCTCGGCCATCATTGCCTTGAAGTCCATGTTCGGAGCCTCTGTCGATGTGAAGGAAAAAACAAGTTAGAAAAAAAATAATAATACAAGGCTTTAAAGAAAAGTAAAGCATAAAGAGAGATGTCAGGAGCGTACTCGGGTCGATCGGAGTAAGGCCCGACCTGTGCAGCACCTCCTCGGTCATTTCTCTCCAACTCAACATCGGGAAACCGATCAACTTTGCCGCCACCTCTGCCTCGGCCGGGGTCAACACCGGCTCGGCCTTTGCGTACTTCGGCACCTCCTCCTTCCACCGGGTCGGGAAGTCCCATGCCGAGGGGCCCTTGATCAGAAAGAATTTCCCCTTCCACGACTTTATCGAGTCGGGGTTTTCTATCAGCTTGATGCCTTTCCGAGGCGACAGATAGTAGCGCGGCTCGAGCTTACTCATTCTGTTGATCCGGTACAAACTCCGGAGGATGACGAGCTGCGGCTCCACCTTCGCCGTTCGGCACTAAAACAGAAACCTGAGCACATGGTGCCACGTATTCGGCATGAACTGAATAGGACACAGCCTGTAACACCGGAGAACCACAGTGACGAAGGGGTGAAAGGGAAAACGCAGGCCGGCGTTCAACGCATCATAGACAAAGACGCAAAGGTTCGGCGTAAAGGCTGTGTTCGCTTGCACCCCCGGGCCGGGGAGAATCAAGGTGTACTCCGAAGGAATGGCGAAACCCTTCCGAGTCCGGAGTAGGACCCGCTCGGTTAAAACCGAGGGGATATCGTCCACCTCGGTAACCTCCCTCGGGTCGTTCTCCTCGTAGGTTTCCGAATGACCATAGACAGCCTTGGTTAGCAGCTCGCCACTGTACTGCCTTATTCACCCGTGACCGGATAACACGGTCGGCATCCTACCCAGCTCGCCCGCCTGTTTCATTGTCTCAACCACCGTCTCGACGACCGAAGACCGAATCACTTCCTCCCCCTTCTCCTCGGCCGCAGAAGACCCTACTATCTCCTTCGCTTTCCTTCGGCTCACCACTTCTCTCCCTTCCTCGGCGCTCCGACCTCCCGAGGAGGATTCCTCACTACCCGATATTACTGTGACATCTTGAAGAATAAATATCTGAGGATAAGTAAACTGACCTTGATGTGACGTCCACGGTCGAAAAAAGTTTGCCGGAAATCACCTAGCCTTCGCGACAGCTAGCGCAACCACCCTTGAGCTCAAATCACCGCTAGCAGAGCGATTCGAGAGCAAAAGTAAAATCTAAGAGTGAAAAGTGAAGGAATGAGATAAGAAGTGAGGGGGTGAGAACTTATAGCCAAAGAGGCGACTGTTGGGCTTTGGTAACGCTTGGGGGCCCATTAAGGAAGACTAAACGACAGAATAAAGAACGGCGAAGGCAACGATTCGACCGTGGCTCTGCGGCTCATCATGAGCCGAGCCACCGAGACACTCTGCCGAGCTACCGGGGCACCGACCTCCACATATGGAAAAAATGCCGCCGAGCCACTTCTACCGTCAGATTTTTTCAAAATTCATGTCGAAACATGATGGGCAACCTAGATCACGCTATGCCCACAAAACGACAAGATAGCATTTTCTCGTGATCTGAACTCCCATCCTCGTGATCCGCACCATGATCAACATTCCAGAACAAGCCATGTGGTTCTACGGCTCGTCATGAGCCAAGCCACCGAGACACTCTGTCGAGCTACCGGGGCACCGACCTCCACATATGGAGAAAAATGCCGCCGAGCCACTTCTACCATCAGATTGTCTCAAAATTTGTGTCGAAACATGATGAGCGGCTTAGATCACGCCACGCCCACAAAACGACAAGATAACGTTTTCTCGTGATCTGAGCCTATGACTTTGTGATTCGTGCTGTGATGGACGCACCAGATCCAGCCACGTGGCCTAACAGATCGTCCCGAGCTACCGGGCTACCAAGGAGTTAAGTCCGAGCTGCCAAGCAACCGAACAGCTATAGCCGAGCTGCCGAACAGTTAAGGCCAAGCTGCCGAGCAATCACGGAAGAAAGGCTGAGCTGCCGAGCCACCGAGACACTCTGCCGAGCTACCGGGGCACCGACCTCCACATTTGGAGAAAAAACGCCACCGAGCCACTCCTACCGTCAGATTGTCTCAAAATTCGTATTGCAACATGATGAGTGGTTCAGATCACGCCACGCCCACAAAATGACAAGATAATATTTTCTCGTGATCTGAACCCCCATCCTCGTGATTCGCACCATGATGGATGCTCTAGATCTTGCTATGTAGCTCGGCAGCTCTTAACGTGTCGAGCTACCGAGCTACCGAGGAGGACTGGCCGAGCTACCGGGGCACCGACCGCCGCAAGCGGAGAAAAACACCGCCGAGCTACTCCGGTCGTCCGATCCTCCAGAAATTTGCACCGCTGGCTGATGGAAGGCCCAGATCGTGCCACGTCATAAACCGAAATAAAAATTAATTTTTTATTTATTAAATTCGAATTATTTATTACAAAAAATGATTAAAAATTCAGAAAAATTAATTAAAAGTTCTAAAAAATAATTATAAATTCGGGGAAATATTTTTGAGCCCCTCGGTAAATAATTATTGCTTAGAATAATTAATTAAGGCCCCCGAACAATAAATTAAATAAATTGTCCGAAAAATAGATAAAAATCAAGAAAAATTACCAAAAGTTTAGGAGAGCTCAAAAATAATCTTGAGCATGCAACTAGCTCTGAAAATCACCATAATACCTCATACAAAGACTCGACACCCCTCATTTGGACTCCGATACAACTCCGTAAGCCATTAAAACAGTAAAACTACTTTTCAAAGGCTGGTTAAACTCAGTCTTCGGGAGTGGCAGGCTCGTGATATGGCTAAAAATAGGGTTAAATTGGAACCGTCCAAATCGGGCGCGAATCTTAAAGATCAAGGATAAAATGGTAATTTCACCTACAAACGGGTCTGAAGTAGGTACTGGGTTTTTCTTCCAAAAGCCCAATAACCCTCGAACGGATCCATCTCAACTGGGTGCGGGTTTCAACCCGCAAGAAACCCGATTCAGCTGGGTAGAAATAGGGTTTATGATTATACCTAATCAACGACCCTGATTCACTTCTATCCATTCACTGAGAAGTAGGGATTTGATCTTATCCCGAAACTGGTCACTAAGGCGGCTATAAATACCCCCCATCCCCCACTGTTAATAGGTAATCAATCTTTTGCCAATGAAAGCTCATTCATAGTCTTTCTGATTACTGACTTGAGTGTCGGAGGGTGCATCGCCGGGATCAACCCCGGTGTTTCGCACTTTTTTCAGGTCAACGGTGGGAGATAACGGTCAAACTCCGGTGGAAAGATTTCAGATTTGACTATTCAACATCCCAAAGAATCCACAAATTCTATTTGTTTGCCCCCACACCAGATTTAGCGGTAACAGCAAACAACTGCAGCACCTCATTTCTCAAAAAATGAGAAATTGACAAACGTAGCAAACGATTGTGGATGCTCTTAGTAGTGTTGTTATTGTTGATTATCGGTGGTGCCATGTTGGGTAGGCTTCTATCCCCCCTCCTTTTGCTACTATTTTTTCTCCTCTATTTTGGATCTATCCGTTCTATTCAGTATATCTATTTTCCTATTTCCTTCACTTTCTTGCACTTCTGTGAGATTTTGAAAACCACACTCCTTTGGAGTCGTTGCTCTCTCCAAATCTGCTTTTCCTTCTATCTTTGAAGAATGTGTTCAGGTTGGGCTACTCTAAATCTATTGATCAAGTCGTTTTCCAGAACTAATTTGCCACATTTTCTCGTGATTTTTATCTTGTGAGAGTGTTGTAATATCGACAACACAGTTAGTTTTTTTCTTCACTACACCTTTTGTGTTGTTGGTATTGTTGGTGTTGAGTCTAATTATTAAGCTTTGCTTTGAGGCTGTATTTGTTGGATTTAGTCATGGAGCTCTCATGGGCTGAGGTTGGAATAAATAGAATTCAAAAGATGCCCATGAGGAATGAGACGCTCCAGAATTTGAGGAATTTCAATGAAATTTCTATAACTTTCCTCTCTCTCTCTCTCTCTCTCTCTCTCTCTCTCTCTCTCTCTCTCTCTTCTAAGGTTTCATTCTCTCTTTCCATCTTCCTTTTTCCCTCCTCCTTATCTAGATCTGACCCTCATCGGATTTGCCTCAGATACCTCCTTTCTGGGCATTTC